>VZDJ01000158.1:11531607-11834553 GCA_008694505.1 Cyanoderma ruficeps
TTTTTTTAACAGACATAGTAATAGAAGGGTATAAAGAATAAAATAAGTTTACTCATTTGACACAGGATGTCTAAACCCTTTGAGGTAGAACGTTTGCTTTAACCTTTAGCAGATAACAGTCCTCATAAATTAGATGGGTTTTTTTTTTTGTGACATCTCAAACTCCATAATGATGCAGATGCTCTCAAACCTGACTCATCTCTGCATAGCACAGGTGAGCTTCCTCTTAAACATACTAATGAGTTAAGCAATAATCACTGGCTGCTCACAGGGAAGGCAGCGCTGGTATTTTGTGATTATCTAAATGAAAGAAATAAGTGGTGTCAGAGATCCTGCTGTGTGGGAATTCAGTTGAAACCATCATTTGCTCTCCTGTGTGTCAGTAATGAAAGTGCTGCAGCAGTGGAGAAGGCACTAAACTGAGCCAAGGCTGAGGTGATTCTCTGAGGAGGTCCACTATCCTAAATCCCCCTCTGTGAGCTGCACTGGGCTTGGTGTTGCCACTGTTTCACTGGGATGTTCCTGCAGGGAAGGCTGACCTAAACGTGTACCAAGTGAAAAGTGAAGAGCTCTGTTTGTTCCTTCTGCCTTCAGGAGAGGATCAATTTGTGACAGATCCACACAAATAAGACCATGATAAACACTCTGTCTTGATTTTCCCTCTGGATATAAACTTTCCAGCAAAGCTAATAAGCTAAAAAGCCACAATACTCACCTGAGTTTCTCATGCTGATGTGCTTACAGATATCATTATTATGATCATGCTAGATTTGTTTTCCCAATTCATTTAGAAAATATTTCAAGGCATCATTTAAACAAAGATGAGGAAATAATATTAAGGCAAGGGTTTGGCAGGGGCAGACTTGGTTCTGTGTTGCTCTGAGGGTAAAAATAATTGTGCTGGTTTGTTTTGTATTGTCTGAACTTCAGGGGGATGGGGAGGGCAGGGAGAAAGGTCCATCTGGAAACAAAACAATGTTACTAATCACAGCTGTAAGCCCGTGACACACTCCTGTGGCATTCACTGCAGGTTTCTTGGGGAAGGTCTGAGGAGCAAGACATTGTGCAGAATGGCCATTTTTCCCATCCAAGGCAGGCAGTTTGTCCTAATTACAGAAAAGAAACAGCACTTCACAGGACCAAAAAAAGCATCCCTCGACCAAAAGCAACAGCAGGAAATAACAAACTTAAAATGACAATTATGATAAGGTTTTATGTAAGGAAAAATTTGCATCACAGCTACCCAGCACAATTTGTTTCCACCTAAATGTCTCTGAGGTCTCTCCAATCTACCTGCTTCCGTTGGATGTTCCTAGAGGGTGCCCCAGGGCCCCCCAGTGTAGTTTTTTGTCTTTTCTTGTGGATTTTCCCTACTGAGAGGCATCCTGTCGCCCTAAGCTTTCTTGCTTTGTGAGTGTTTGCAATTTTGTAGTGGAGATTCTCACGCAGTTATATGTAAGCTATGTATATATTTAGAATTATCTATTTTGTTTACATATTTCTCCTCTGGGAGGAGAAATATAATTGATGGCGATGTTCACCTATGAGGTCGGAGAGGTGGCAACCTGTGTAGCCAATCTTTTGCCTTCTGTAAAAAGTGTATATAAAATGAAGTCAGAAAAATTAAAATCGGACTTTCCTGCCTTTCTGCTGTCTGCCTCGTCCTTTGTGTGTCCCATATTGCGACAGCATCCTGCTTGTTTTATGGTAATTCAGGACTCACAGTTGTCACTGCTTTCACAGTCTCTGTTTCCAGCACTTAATGCAAAGCCTCCCAGCTCAGGTGCTCTGAAACCCTAACCTTTGTTGCCTTCTTGTGAGGCCTTTGCAAAAAATTGTCCTCTGAAAGGCTTCTCACGGGGCTTCCCAGTGTGCAGCTGTCTCACCTGCTTGTGCACTACACGGATGTCTCCCCAGGGCTGCCATGGGTATACGGTCATGTCTGGAACACAGAGACCCCAAATGAGCTTGGCTGGAGCCCATCGCTCCTGCTCCAAGCTCTGCTGTGCTGTAACATGTTGGGCACCTTCCACACCCCACTCTGCCCCGAGCCCACCAAGGGCTGAGCCCTTGCCCTCTCAGCTCCCCACCTGCTGCTGTAGCCAAAGCACAGCATTGCAATCCTTGTTTTTAAAATATCCCAAATCCAGATGTGCTGCATGTTTCCCTTTGCATGTGGCTTTTTTATAGGAATACAAAAGCAATGACCATCAACAAAACTAAATCGCTGATGTTTTTCATTCAGATGGGACTCTAATCCCTTCTAAGGGCACCCAAGAGCCATTAACAGTAATTTTAAATGAAATACACCCGTGCTGGGTCTAACTAATCAGTTCCTCAATTATACTGGCAGAAAGATGTATTCCAATTACCAAAGTACTTTCAAGTGAATTAAGACTCCTTTCTGTACCGGCTGTGGAGGTCACTCAATGTTCCCATGAATCCCTGCATGTTTACATTAAAAAAGCACACCGTGATCTTTGGCAAAGGCACTTGCTCCAGGTTAGTTCAGCTTTTGAGGTTGTTGCCATAAATACAATAGAAAAGAAGCCAACCATTGCAAAAGAAGCCAAGAATATCTTTCATTACTTTGTTTCCCTATCAGCGATTAATCCAAATGACATGGGAAAAGTTTTACAAACATGAAATAAAATTTTAAAAGATGAAAGTGCAGACACTTTATTTAACATGTTTAATAAGCAGTGTTTGTGTTAGAAAGGTTAGTTTTGAAGGAATGCATCATGCCAAACTAATGAGAAAATGTTCCAAGCCAGGACCTGAACTGACTTTGCCACCTGCTCAGTTTACACCTCTGCTGTTTCCTTGGATCACTGAAGTTTCTCTTCTTTAGGTAGAAGGCTGTGGCCAGCCTGGCTAATCTCAGTACACATTCTATACCAAAGCAATTCCACACATTATTTTCTCCATAGTTGACATTGAAGCCTAATCAATAATAAAGCAAAAAAATATTTTTTTTTCCAAACACATGAGAATCATGGCCTGTAAGGTGCTTTAATGCAACCAAGTAATGAAATGTGTCTTCACTCTTTCTGGTAAGCACAGATGCCTCATCCCTTGAGAATTTTAAATTTGGTTTAATGTGGTAATTCAATACAATTGTGTTGATTCAACAGCAATTTAAGTCTTTTTACATCTAAATGCTCACTGAAATGTCATAATATAATGTCATGTATAAGCATGTCAGACGGAACATAGATTTCCCAGGAAAAAAAAAAATCTTAGTTATTCCTTGATGCCAAGTAAAATGGGACACTGCAAAAATGAGTGATGAGAACTATTTTAGAGGTTAGTATAGACCCTGAAGGAGTGTGCATTCACTCCTCCAGATCAGGGGCTCTAAAGCCGAGAAGCCTTCACCCCTGGAAAAGAGCAGAAAACTAACAGAAAACACAACCATTTTATTTCAGATTTTTAACATAAAATGTAAATGTAATTAATGTAAGTTCAGTAATGAACTGTCATTTTTGATGAACTATCAAAGTGCAGATATTCTGCATTTCCTCTTGTGCCTACTCACAGTGCAGAGCTGGGCATCTGTGGCAGCTCCTACCACTCCTACTGCATTCATGGCCCCCGCAGGAGTGGAAGAGAATCCAGTCCCAAGTGCTGGTCCCAGAGGGAGCTGTGGCAGTGCTGATACAGGCAAGAGGCACAAAGAGCAGCAGGGCAGGGCAGGTGCCTCAGGGCATCTGCCCCTGCACTTCCCTTCTTCCTCCTGGCTCGGGAGTGTTGCAGGGAGTGATGTGACAGCTTCCATTGATATTGTTCCTCACTACACCTCAGGGGTGGTTCTCTACACCTAAAATCAGGGCACTAAGCTTCAGCTCAGCTCTAACCCCTTGCTGCAGCCCCTCTACTTCTCAGGCTTTTCCAGCAGAACTAATACAGCTGGAAGGGGCTTTGCCAGCTCAACTGCATCCCTTGGTTCCAAGGGGAGCCTTGCCTTCTCTCTGGCTCCATCCTGCTGGACACCAGGACCTCAGCAAGGCGCAAGACAGTTTGGTGACTGCAGGCTGCAGGTGATATTTTGATTCCTGAAAGCAGAGTCCACATCTCTCAAATCCTCAGGCAAGGAGAGCTGTGAAATACAGGCTTCACCTCAGAGCAGTTGTTAGAAAGCATTGGAAGGGAAAGACTTTCTCCATCTGGTCTGTGCTTCTTGGCTTCTCAACAATCTCACTTTTACTTACAGCCACAGTACTGATTTGTTCCTGTCTGTCTCTGATGTGGCCCTGGGCAGAGCTGTGGGCACAGTGCCGGCACAGAGGCTGCCAGGGCAGCTGCCCAGCTCAGGGCTGGCAGGCAGGAGCCACAGCAGCCTAAACGTGCCCGGGGCAGGAGCTGGAGCTGGCAGCCATGGATGCAGGAGCAGTATCTATCCTCCCTGGCCTCCCGCAGTGTTCTGCACTGTCCAAGCCCAAGCACAGTGAACAGGGAAAGAGTTTATCAGCTGGCTGCTTTGATCTTATTTAAGAAGCACTGTTTTTTTAAGTCTGTATCATAACAAAGCTTGATTGTTTCAGGGATATTAAAGTCTCCTGAGTTTCTGCTGAGTTCCTTCAGGGAAAAGGCAAGGCTAGCCACCTCACAGCTCCCTTTGCCTGGGGCACAGCTGTAACTCCAGCCTGAAGGCTGTAAAAACTGAGGCAAAAAGTCTTAGAGAGGTGCTAGGAAGGGCATGCAAGGGAACTTGCAGAGGCCACTGCACTCACTGGCTTCCCCCACCTGGCAGTGCTGTTGGAATGGAGCCATGGAAGGCCCTCCTGGGAGCCCATCCACCTGCTGAATCCCAGAGGCAAAGACCTCATCAGCGATGTTCTGCCATACCAGGGTTCTCATTCTTGCTACCTAACATCCAAAGCTGTCATTTTCTTTACCACAAAAGCCACATCTTTGGAGACTTCCACATGATCAGGACAGTGTATGACAGACTACTGTCTGGTATTCACATGCCCATCTATGTAAAGCATCCTCAGGGGTGAAATGTTACTCTAAAATGCAGGTACAGATAGCAGTGGAACCAAAGTCTTATTACTTGGAAAAAAGAAAAGGCTGAACCAGAGCCCAAATTTAAAACCAATAAAATAACCGTTTTGTGTATAAAGGATTTTTATTTTGAAAAACATTTTTTTCAAATTTCTGAAATACAGTGTGAAGTACAACATAGAATTATGCCTGCAAAGTCAGCTTATGCATGTCATGCTAGTTATTTACATGTAGATATATACAGAGTGCAGATAATTATTGAAACCACACTACAAAATAAACAGAGAGTTCAATAAGATAATTTAGTAGGACTTTATTAAATAGATATAGTTATTGATTGCATATATTTTCCTATTAAAATACCACATAGTATCTAAAGTAACCCCTATAAACTCTAATACCTCCCAAATTGCCATAAATATGATTGAAAATTGAAACTATCCATATGCCCTGTTCAGCTGTTCTGCCCTTTGCTCCAAGAGAAACTCTTGCAGAGATAATGGTGCTATCTTTAGTGCCAGAGCTTTGATGCCGATTCCCAACGAAACACTTGCAGAAAGCTCAGATGCAAAAGAGCTTTCAGCTGAGGCGTCCAAGGGTTGGAGCACTGTGCTCTACACTTAAAACAACAAGAATAATAATCTGATGCCTTATTAAACACTGCCACACACAGGACAATTAAAGAACTGATATGATCTTCAGTGACTGAATTAGGGGCTGTTTGGATACCAAGCACCTTACGAAAACAAAACAAAGCAAACTCTCAAAGCCCAGGCAAAATCTTAAACAAGAAAAGAAGAGACCTCCCAACGGGTACAGATAAAGCCTGACTGACAGTGTGACTTTAGCAGGAGCTGCAGCAGCAGCACCATCTTCAGGGCTCTGTGACCAGCCAGAGAGAGAATAAGGTTTCCTATGGCTATGAGCTCTGGCCAGTGAACAATTCATCCAGGCCTCCCTGCTGAAAGAAAGGATCATGGATTATCACATTAGCAGAATATTCTGTCTCCTTTCTGGGGGCTTCTGGCCAGCAAACCCTCACTATAAAATGCCAAAGGTCTGTCTTTTAATTCACTAGAGCTTTGAGAATTTCCATCAGTGGAGAAGATCCATCCCAGTCCGGAGGATGTGCTCCTCAACTGGGATTTCTCTTCTTGCTGCTCAATCCAAAATTGCACAACCTTCTGCCTTAGGAAAAGAAATATCAAGAACAATGTGCTTTTTAGTTCCATTATTTATTCTGATGCAATCTTATGAAGTAGAAAATAGGCCAGGGGAGAAAAGTCAACAAAAAAATCAAATTACTGCCATACAGTGCTTTTTTTTTTTTTGTAATTACCATTCTGAATTGCAGAATTTTACAATTTTTCATCTCCTAACATGTCTTTCCTAAAGGCACATTACAATTCAATCCAATTAGAGGCAAAGAATAGAGATTAGCACCAGAAAATATATAAAAGGAAAATAAGTTACTATTACTAACATAGAATAGCGCTGGTCAGCAAATCTGTGCATCTTTTTCTTCCAGGAATAATTGTACAATGAACATCATAGGGGAGTTAGGGACATAAGTGATAACTATGGTTTAATTTAACAGTTTTGTTACATATAACTCTAAATGCCAAAATATGGCAAGGACATTTTAATACTGAAATCATAGGAATTAGACACAAAAAATGTAATCTTTATCATCATTAATAAAAAGTGTGAATATAGAATATTAATATACTTTACATATTTATCATACAATATATCAGTCCTTCACACTATTAATTTGATTCATGTTGTGCTGCAACATGTATCAAAATGTTTAACAAAGAAAAAACATGGCTATGTTGTGGATACAGACATTATTTCCACAAGACAAACAACAACAACAATGCATCATCTACCTTGAGTTCTACAGTGATATTTGGAACAAACCTGCTGCATACTTTTAGGAAGGATAATAATAATGATAATTTAAAAAAATGTTTAACCTTTGTTTGTAGAGTGACTCTGATTTCCATAAAGAATAGTAAATCACTACTATGAGCTAATTTAATTCAGATTGCCTAATCTTCTGTTAAGGCATTATCAAAACATCATATTTCCATTTAAATGTTATACATATTTCTGATTCTTTGCTATTGTCAGAAAGGATTTTTGAATCTGAGGGTATCATCATTTGAGAAGCTTTGGTGCTGCCCTTTCTCCCACGTCAGTCTTTTCACCCCTACTTAACTCAACTTTCTGTTTCACTCTACAGCTTCTTGTAGAGATAAACTCCCTCTTGAAAGGCAAAGGCAGGGAACAGCTGGGGCACCCACAACCCAGCAGTGAGATCATACAGAAAGTGCTGCTACATGCTGCAGAGGAGAGCACAAGAAAAACCATAGAGTTCCAGAAATGAAAACCCCTACTCCTGGAGAGTGAGTAGCTAACTGTAAGTAAGAATGGGCATAACCTTTTTCAGATGGAAATGCCATTTTAAAGCTAAATGACTTAAAAATTATTTCTGGCTAGATCAGAAAGGGCCTGTAAAAAAGCTGCAGAGCATTACAGAGGAAAATACAGATTTTTTTTGTGAGCAGCACAGGAATGGAATCCAGTTTTTTTATGAAGTTGTCTTCTCCAATCCTAATTTTGGTCTAATGTGAGATGAATGCGTGGGAACAGATGAAACACCTCTCCTCCACAGGGATTCCTCCAGGTCTTTCTACAGTCTTTCCCTCAGCACTCTCAGGCTCTACTTGCTTAATCTGTAACTGAGCTTGGGAGTTTTACAAAATTTTTAATGAACTTGGCATCTTTGACTTCTCTAGCTTGCACTCAGATCAGCTGCTTTCAAAACAGTCAGACACATTGTGGAGATCTGGAGAATTGTGAGACACATACACAGGATGTGAAGTTACCTAAACTTATGGGTTTTTTCCCCACTTACTCTTAAATCAGGCAAGAACAAAACAATTAAGAGCAAGCATCTCCTACATTTTCTATTTCACAATTCCGCAAGAATTTCACAATTGAATTGCCGTTAAAAGGTATGAGGAGTCATCAAAGGATGTTAAATACAGGTTTGCTACTGACCCCATGCAACAGACAGAAGCTGGGATTTTTTTCCCCTGATTACTGCATTTTTCTGCCTGTGTGAGACATGCTGGGCTACCAGCCTCTGCTCAAAGTTCTGCTTCCTTTTCTGCTCCTTTTTGCCTGCAGCAGCACTTTTCCTGGGAAGGACACCAGAGGCAAACCTTTTGACAGTCTGCGGTTTTTTGATTGTGAAATACAGCAAAAACACAACCAAAACCATGCTGGTCTTCTCAGGGCAATGGCAGTCTCAGGCATAGCTTAGATGAAGAAGACTTGGCTTGCCTTAAAATGAAAGATTCAACTGGCTGAGGAAAGACCTTCACTTCCTTTCACATCTGCTCTGGGCAATTTAGATGAGCACACACGTCTGCCTTCACTGCCAGTGCCATCAAGAACAACCCTTCATCACAATGCACTGGGCAGAGTCTGGATTTAAGATGAAGTGAAACAGGTTTTGGGATTAATGGAACTATTTAGGGTTAAGAAAGAACCCAGGTTACTCAGTCACTGCATGGGGTCTGTCCTCAACTGCTTGCAGTCACTCTTGCTCAGACTTCCCCTATTAAAATACCATTTTTGGAAGGATGTTCTTCGAGCCTCTCTCTTTCTCTGATTATCACTCAGTACTTGAATTAGTGAAGAGAAAGATCCTGCAGGATTCTTCCACCAGCCTGAAATCCAGCCATTGCTCTGAAGAATTCATGCACTACATATAAGTAAAGAATGTTCTGAATGTTCTGTGCTTCTTTGTGTTGGCAATGAGTCTTACTTTTCAATTTACACAAGAAAAAAGCCAGGGAAAGAAAAAAGCAGCAGGTAAAAAATTACTGATGTTTTTAGCCCTAACAGCAGTCCTTCCTTAAACTTTCCTGAAGTAGTGTACAACTTAGAAATCAACAGTTGACTTGTATGTTGATTTTTTGCTACTGAAGAAAGAACTGAGCCTTGACAGATCAATGAAACTAAGCCTAGATAGTTCCATGAAACAGTGAATTCTTTTGGAAGCACTGATGTTGAAGAAATACTAAGATGGAGGTTAAATGTCTTGGTTTTCAATCAGGAATGGTAAGTAGCCAAGCAAGCAGTGCATGATTTCCCTCAAGGTGTACAAGAAAACTGCTCAGATTGAGGAAGCTACTTATGGTTTCTGGGGTTTTCTTTGACTTGGTTTTATTTATCTATTTATTTAATTTTTTTTTCTCCTTTTCAGTCCTACCAGGAGCAATCAATAGGTCTTTACAACACCTTTGGAAAGTAAGGATTTTTTTTATTCTGTGGAAGGAGAGAATCTTTGTCAAATATTTTAGCAGAAGTCAGGAGAAATAACACTAAGTAATTTTATTGCTACATGGAGCTTTTAGCATTCATAGCTTATAAAATTGGCTAGTTCACAGGTCATTTGTCTTACTTGCAATGGAAAAAGAATGAGTTACAATTTATCTCAGGTTTCAAAACATACTGCTGTTTTTCATTGCTCACTTCACATGACTACCAATCAGTCCAGATTCAGCATCTCCTTGTTTTCTACAGATGTTCTGAGATACAGAGAAAATATCTTCCAGATGATGGTTATCATCAAAACATAAGTTGTTAATATTATCTATGCTGATACAGAAAGTAGGAAAGAAATCTAACGAATTTGAATGAAACATTCATCAAGCATATCATCCTGAATGAGCAGTCACTGCAAAGGCAGCGTATAAACTGATATTGTCAGTTGCATAAATTCTATACCATATTGTAACTTAATGACTAACAGAAGTTCCAACTTCTGATTTACTATAAAATAATTTCTTATTTGAAATGATTAGGATCAATTTTAGAATCAAGATTTCTAAGGGAGAATTCAGATCACAGTAGAAGCAATACTTACATTATGAAAAAGTCCACGATTTTCCATATTAAAAACCATAGATTACAAGAAATGTCATAGAGCGCTTTGCCTCTAAATTTCACATTTCTGTGAGCAACATCCTCAGACGTGAAAGTCTGCAGCTAAATAGCTTTTTTTTTTTTTATTTTATTGCTGTAGTGTTCCTTACCCATAAAAGAAGAACAGAACAACCTTTTGCAAACAATGGAAGTTATTTAAACAGAGTACCATCCTCAGCACAGAAACTGTTAACTGTTTCATCACATTCTGTTCCGTTGGCAGGGAGCTCTGTAACCTGCAGCTGCAGCATCTAAAGGAAATCTACCACTCAGCTAAGGGGCTGATCCCATATCTGTGTCAGATAAAAATCATAGTGCTTATTATTTGTTACCATGGATACCATGAAGATATTGCTGTCCACTACAGATTATTAGAGGAAGACAACATAATTCTCAGGAACTAGTCCTGTTTTGCCTTCATAAGTTGCCTTTAACCAGCCTGGTTCCACTGATGGATACACTGCAAAAAAACATACACAACTTTTAACACCGTTAAAAATCCCATACACGCTACATATATTAATTTAGATGGCATTTATTCAAGAGCAATTGAAAAATCAGGGCAAAACCTGAGAGCTAGAAAGGGAATTATGCCCCCATTTTGTGATACAGTTCAGTTTTTTCTAACTTCTTTTTTAATATGTAAGTCAATGTAAAACAAATCTTACCATTGGAGAATATTGCCCCCTGTGGGAAAGACAGCTCATGACTATGCTCAGCCTTACAGGAATACATGGCCTTTGCTTGTCTGAAAGAAAAAATACAGGCTTGCAATAAATGAGATAACAAGTAACAAGGTATAAAGGAAATTAAAACCTGGGAAGTATAGGAATAAGTAGATGTACAAATGCTACATGATAATGACTGGTTACACAGCCATTCATAGGAGTAGAATTATAGCAGATAATAACTTCAAGCTTACTGAAGTTAACAAGCATGTTATTGCAGAAAAGAGACTGACATCCCACTTAGATATTTAAACAAGAATATAACTAGGAACTTCTAAAATGAAGTTATCATTCAAGAAAGTACTGAAATGAGCATAGTGGTTGAAGCAAGCCATGGATTGCATGGAGACAAATTCAAAAGTGATCATCAAGTCATTAAAGGTCTGAAAACTTGACCTGTGACAAACTATTGTTAATAGGTCTACAGAGGAAAATAATACCTAGAAAGTAAACATGAGACAAAAAGGAGTTATGAATCTGTCCCAGAGAAAGAGGACAGAAAAAGTCACCTCTTGGGGCCTGGCACAATGATCCTTCAAAGTACAAAATGAGGGTTTGAACATGAAGATGGAAATTAGGAGTTCTCTTTAGATACCTGCATTTTACCTAATACCTTGACTTTAACTTACACACTCAGAATAGTTTTACATGAGCCACCAATTTTTCTGAATTTCTTTAAACCCACACTACACTAAGTGAAGATGAACTTGTTGACTATTTCACCTTTGTGTGATATGATGGGGAATTGCCAACTGAGGTTTCCTTCTAGCCATGATTTATCTCAATGACCCAATATGTGACCCATGGCAAAGTTTAAAATTTTCTGCATACTTTTTGAGAGTATGTGCACGTGGCATGTAATCTATCATGTCCTTCTCCCAAAATAGTGAGATAAAAGAGCTGCATGATAGATTAATTAGCACTGCCACGTCATAAGCATTGTCATCATTCATTTGAACCTTTAAAAGAGTATGAGAGTGGATGGACATATTCTGAAGTTTTTAAGTGAGAACTTTCCAGAGATGTTTCTCCCTCTGAATAATAAGCTTTGCTGACTTATGACTGGTCTAAACGGCATGTTTTGCCTTCATCTTAAGAAAACTAATGACTCCTCAAGGGTTACATTCTCAGGATGAGATTTTCAGAGGACATCAGAAATTTTGAGTTGTACGATATCCAAGGGGCAGTTTATTTTCAGGGCCCTGGAAACATTTCTGATTTTTAGTACTATTTTCCTGGTTACATCCCATCAGCTAACTAAAACAAGATGAGCACTAGATCCCTGTTTGCTCACTTTTCTTAAATGTTAGCTTGCTGGTGTAGACTGCTCCGAGTAGAGTTTTTCCCAAAAATCTCCTTGGTGCCTCCGATTGTGAAGAGTTTGCCATCTACACTTGACAAGATAGGTGTCTTGATTCATTACTCTATATAATCTGTACAAATTTACACATAATAATCTACATAATGTAAATACAGAGGGAGATTAGATAACTTTACTAAAGGTCACATATAGACTAAAATTATTTAATCTCATTTTTTCTCCAAGTCTACAGAGGGCACCACAGATGTCCTATTATCCTGACCCAAATCAGTAACACTATGACAAAACAGCTTGTTGGGATGGGTTGACTCTGGCATGACCCCTTGTTATGCAAACCCAATACAACTGTGTGGCATAATCATGGATTTTACACATACAAAATAGTAAAAACTGTTAAAGATTGCTGTAGTTGTAGGGAATACAAAGTAGTAGTCAATGAATTGACTAAAGCACAGGGATTATTTCAAATTGGAATAATTTGATTATCAAGGCAGATGCCAGTTTTGATAATGGGACACCTGAGTAGTACTGTGATAAAAGACATTCAAGGCAATATTTATATGTGAGGCAGAATTTAAGTGATTCTTGAAATATATGTTGTTTTTAATGCCCTTAGAAAAAGTTAAGAAATTAATGCAATTTTCTCCTCTATTCTCTAATGTCTAATAAGCTTAAGCTATTCTGTTTTCAACCTCCAATTTTATCTGATCCAAGTATATTTACCTCAAAAAAAAAAAAGGTGCCAAGAAAACGAAGATTCTGTCTTAGAATTATACAATCACAGAAATTCTAAGGCTGGAAAAGACCTCTAAAATCATCTCCTATGGAAAGAAAAAGGTTCTCAGCACTTGACATTTACACAGAAAACCACAAGTCGTCAGTTTCTCAAAAATGAATTATAGCATTCTTCGCACTACCTTGCTGCTGAGGCAGAGCAATTACACGCCAAAATTATCTACAAACCATCTTCTGGAGCAATTTTCAAGCACTTGGTTATTGCCTCCACACTTGATTTGATTATTTAGGTTCTCATATTTGTTATTACTCATTTCAACCCTATCCATCTGGAGGCACTGCTCATGAAATGAGCTTGCAGGTTCTTGGGTATTTTGTTTGTGATTACAAAAATGGACATTCTTATTGTTGGTGTTAATGCTGTTCTCCCTAGAAACAAGGCTGTCAAAAAGCACGTGAAAACATCACCATCATCTATTACAGTTCTTTTAAGATGATGCTAATAACCTGAGAGGAGTGTGATTCACCTTGTTTAGGGCAGAGGAAAAAAAAAGCAACTTCAGAAAAATGTTACCCACGTTTCCTAGAAGTTCCTTCTTTCCATGACCTTGCTGGGTAGATTCCAGATGTGAAAAATTAGTTTTCCATTTTTATACTTCCTGTTATGGTTGTTTTGAGCCCATAATGACAAATATACTAGCAGTCAAATGATCATAAATTCTTTTGCTTGACTATACACAGTCAACAATACCTGAGGCTCTAATAATAATAGTAATACTAACTATTTTGAATGATAAACAAGCTTTAAAACTATGCTCCTGCCCTAATGACTTTTCAGTCTAGCAAGACAAAGCAGAAGAGGAACGATTGTGGAAAAACATATGAATCTCTGCCAGATGACTCACCAGTTAATATTATCCTACAGAAAGAAGAAAGGTTTATAGAGCCCTGGAGATGATAGACTCAAACCCAAGCCTGAGTAAAACACACTGGCCTGCTCTGAGCAAGGCATTCCAGGTGCTTTAGGAAATGCAAAACACAGCATGAAAATACGAACAGAAGGATGACTGGAAAAAAATATTGAGTCATATGGTTGGGAAGGGAGCATGGGTCTAAAGGGCTTCAAAACATCAGTCTGTTCCTATTGAAGTCTCAGCCTGGCACCTAGAGATCCTGCTGAAAGGTTGAGCCTTTTGCTGTCACCTACTCCTCATTTTTCTAATGAAAATTCCTCTTATAACGCAGTTTCTCACTTCAGGAGAAACACTGACTTTGACTTTCACACTTTGACTTTCTGTGTAGCTCTAAATGGAAGTCAAGAATATGTAGAGTCAGGGATTATGTGTTGGTGCATTTCTGTTCAGAAGCTGAAATAAACAGACCTCTGGCCTGACTGACTTATCTAATTGCAGTATTTGTGAAAATAGTAAGAACACTCCTTCACTTCTTTCAAGTGCATACTAGATTAGCAACAGAGACTGGTCTCAGTGTACACAGTAGCTTAATACCACAGTGAGGGAGACTGATGAATAATAAACTTCAAATCAGGAAATAGGAAGACAACTCAAAGTAACTATGTAACTGGAAAAAGAGAGCACAGGCTGAACGGGGCATAAAATTTTGGTCTTCCCTGTGCAATCCTAACACATGTACTGTGGTTTCTTGTCTTTCTTACTAGAAAACCCTTTAGTGTTACAGGAGCATATAGTCGTGTATACAAGGAGAGAAAACAGGTCAAATAATGCATTAAAAAAGAGGACACACACACACACACACACACACACACACTCCTTATAGACCTGTTGCATCATACAAAGTTAGAAAGTAGGATTGCAAACACTGCATGGAAGAAGGAATTAAGTAGGACCAGACCACTGTGGCAGTAAAGTATCAAGTGCAGAATTACCTGGTGGAGTACAGAAAACAATGTGAGACTGCAAAGCCACACAGGTACTTTTGACCTACCATTTGTACAAAAGACCACAACAGGCAACAGGTGCTTCAAGCAGGGATGAAGTTGCTTACATTCTATAATGCATAGGTAAGCAGTAACTTAAAATTTATCTTAGCAGGGTAAATTACCCACGCAGAGTCAGTCCAACACTGTCTTGACTTAAGTATTTCTGGTATCAAACCTGGCAGCTTAGAAATAGCTTCTCAGCCTTACACTCAGCCCTGCAAATATTCATTGGTTAGCAGAGTTATGAACACAGGAGGCCTTTTTACTGCATGATCAAGTTGTAATTACCATGATTTCTATATACTTCAGAGCCAAAAAAAAAAANAAAAAAAAAGAAGAAAGAAAAAAAGGCTACTCTATGGTTTTAAATCAGTCTTCAAGTTCATAAAATGCAGCTAAATAATAGCCCCTTGGAATTGCAAAATCATACTCAGACTTAAGCAGCACTATAAGAACACCTGAGCTACTTCTGATTTCTTCTTCATTCTGCCTGCTAACCTCTCATTTTCCATTCTCCTTGCTCCTGTTTCTCTTCTGCCTTCTTATGAAGGCTGAAGTAGAGGAGCTATTCAGCCTTTCAGTGTTTTTGGCTTTGTTATCCACTCTCCACATCCATTACCAAACTGCTACTTTTTTCTTTGTCAGATTTTTGCTCCTTACTGCTTTTTATATACAGATACAGGTGGCACAGGCTCTGAAGGAACAACAGGGGAGAGTTTGAAAGAAGGAAGTAATACAAAATAAGAAAAAGAACAGTGTTGAAGATGAAATGATGCAGGATTGGCGAAGTAGTCCTTGCTTTCAGCTTGCTTTTGTCCTGATTTTTTCACACCCCCTTCCTCCCCTGCCACTTTCCTTTTTGTTCACTGACAGTACATGTACTACACAAAACAAGAAGAGCCTTGATTCCTGAAAGCTGCTTCTCTCACAAAATCAGTAGGCCTTTGCAGGAGGGCTTTTTCTTTCCCTCCCCTACTAGATCTGCCACAGAGCACAGCCACATTCCATGGCCACACATTTCAGCATGTTGGCATCTTCCTTTACATCTGTGCTACTTTAGGCTACTACTTCTGGATTCACGGATTGACACCTTTTTTCATTGCTCAACAGTTCTGGTAAATTGTGGGTTTATGAGTGAGTAAAGCAGTGATCTGCTCTAAATCTGTGTTATGTCTCAGAGAATTTGAAAAGTTGGGATATTGAGGAGACAGATGTTCTCCTACATCTATTTACTTATCTGCTTTGTCTATTAATTGTAAGGGGAGTAGTACTATTCAGAAGATACTGCTTCCTAGACAAACACTTACTAGAACATTCTAAATTCATTTAATATAAAAATGAATCAAATTAATGAAATAAATGCAAACAATTGTGAAGAAAATGTCAATACTTCCTGCTGCACACTATCAAGAAGAAAGGTCAACAGTTTCTCCAGACAGACACCGAGGCATGGAAGGTGTGATGTTAAATACAGAAATCCTGATCAAGTTAATCTTGAACTTTCTAAAGTATATGCTACTCCAGACCTGCCTATATGAGCAAATTACCATAAACCAGTAGGTTTGCAACTCTGCTGAAGCCATTCCAAACAAACAGAGAGAAGGCACAGCACCCTCATCCTAATTGAAATACTGTTTATTTTCACTTGTATCTGTGTCCTTAAGCAGACAGCTAACCTGAGCCTCTCTCACTATTCCACCAGGTGAGAGAATAACCAGACTGGCTGTTATTCTCTACGAAATTCAGCTTTCTTTTGAAGAAAGGATGAACTTAATAAACCAAAAAAAATTTCACACGTCACATGACACTGTCCAAAAGACACAGAACAAAGCTCTAACGCTTCTCTTTCAACCTCTGAAGCCAGCAGAACAGAAAGGATTTTACAGAATATTAAACAGTTTGTAGCACTTACCGTCCTGAAGAAACTTGTTTAAGTGAACCAGCACTTTCGAACAATTGCGCTCTTGCAGCCACTCTGAAAATAAATGCACCACCTTGCTTTATGCTACACACACTGGTTTCACTTTTAATCATCAAAAGACATGGACACATTTTAATTTTTGTTTTGTTTTTTAATTATTCACTTACATCCCTATTCACCGGAATTTTTAAGGGCATAACCTAACTGGGGCAATGGACTTCTGCATGTTCCAGTGCTGTGCTGAGTCACCAATGGGAACCTCAACACCTTGTGTTTAAAACTATATTCATGGATGGCCAATAGATACATTGGAAATGCTTTTGCTGAAAGTCTGTCACTATCATGCTGGAACCCTTAGTTGGGCACAATTCTGTTTAAGTAAGACACAGGGGTCTGTAAAATGACTACAGTGATCCCTTCCAGATTACAAAGTGGAGAGGCTGAATGATATCCTGCAGTATTTGAAGAACTTCTTGATGCTCTGCAAATCTGGAAAGCGCTTGTTCATGGAGACAGAGATATTCTGGGTAAAAGTCAGATCAGGAGAAATCTGACTTTTCTGTTCTTCTGAAAGCACTGAGAAACATTATAAACTCAAATCCCCACAGGCTAAATGACAATATCATTTAGAACTAGCCTCCTTTCAGCATTAAATAAATAAAACTAAACCAAAACCAAACCAAACCCCAACAGTTAGGAATCAATTATTTATCATGCAGCAACTGAAGGTACTTCAGAGCTGAAGGTTGGTTTTGTTTTCTTTTTCCTTCCTCCAGTTTTGGACTTCCGAAAATGAAATCTGGTGATCTTTCTGAGATAACAGCATAGACAGTAAATAGCATTTCTGCTCCTTGAAACATTAAATTACAGAAGAACTAGAAACAATAATACTAATAATTTTTCTAGGAAACATTTCTACCTTGTCTCCAGTCTAATAAAGTCAATGGTAGTCTTTCAACAGACTTAAATAGACTTTGTGCCATCTCCATTGTTTACAATTTTAACAAAACCAGATCAATAATTAACAAATACTAAAATCAAATATTAAATATTAAAATCAAGCATCCATGCATGCTTTTTTAGTCACTTATGTACATCTCTGGAATCAATTTATAATAGACAATACTGTAACAACACAAATCTCCAAAGGGCCTTAATGACTTACACAGATCCTGGTCTTTGATAGCCATTACTTGATGCAGTATCTAATCTCAATCTCCTGCACATTTTGGGAGGCAAATCAGGGTTTGGTGGAGCCTTTAGTGTATCTTTGTTATCTGTTGAAGATAAGCTCTGTATAGATCCACTGCAGCTTTTGTTACCTAAAGAAAACACCAAATTATAGGCAACATTGAAGCCGATTTGAAGTTGTTTCACAACATGTATAACTGTGCAAAGCAAGGGTTATGCTGTTGTTGTTGATTTTTTTTTCCTTTTTTTTAGGAGTCAAAACAGGCAGAGAAATTACTTACTAAGAGTGAGAAGAAACAGCCTTTCAGGTAAAAAGCCAGGAGAGAAGAATCAACAGAAAGAATGAGGAAATGACATTAAAATTGAGAAGTCTAAAAAATTACATTGCAATTACATGGCTAGATTGTACAATCACTGGAAAGTGACAATAAATGCATATATAAAGTATCACTTTGCATAAAATTGAAAAAAATTCACAGGGAAATGGTTCTCAGGAAGTCAACTGATCAAAGCAGTGTGAAATCCAACATTTTGATATCCACAAAAGCTTCACGCAGTTTAAAAAAATACTTAGGAATAAATGACCATGATTTACCTTAATCATTTGCCACTGTAACTTGATAAAGCAAATCTATATATGTACAGAGTGTGTAGCACACAAGCCATTTTAATGAAAATAAGCCCTGTGCACATGTGTCCTTTTAGGTGACTTATCAGTGGACTGCTGCCATGTTTCCATGGATGTTCTGCAAGATGAAAACTGCATCTGCTTCTCTCCTTATGCCAAAGACCAACCAACGCTTATCAACGCTTTAAAAGCTGCCATAATACAGAGATCCCAAACTACAAGCACAATACCTCTATTACTAATATTTCTAATCTATAGCACTATTCTATATCAAAAATTATAGATGAATTAGTAGGAGGATAGAGAGTTATTTAAATTTGGAAAATATCTTTTAAGCTTTTTAATACCTTTAAGTGTGAACTGTGCAGGTTATAATCAATGGAAATATGTCAGAAGCAGTTTGAAAACTGAAACAACATACCACAAAAATTAAAACCAAGCAAACAAACAAGCAAGACTAATGAGTGTGGGCCTGATATTTCTGGGTTTGAGTGATTTTAGCCTGCTAGCAGCTGCTAACTTTTTCCCAAGGAAAAATTTCTCCAGAAAACAACTTCTCAAAACAATCTTAGCAAACAACTATCCTTTCTCAAAACAATCTTTCTCCAGGTGGCATTTTGCTGTTTCTCTAGTTTAGCCAACAGCATTAGAGAGGTGGTGTTCCTATTTACCAATCATGTTAAGTCTGTATCAGAACACCTTATAAAAGGTAGTAAGAATTAGACAATAAAGCCTTTTTTCTATGCTCTTTGCATAGAAAAAATATTCTGAAGTATTTGGAGTCTCTCATCTTTCTTTTGTGTCCTACAGCGACAAATGAGTATCATTAGCTTTCAGACCCAGCTCTTGTTTTCTGATGCATAAGTTAACACTGATGTGATTAAACACCTTGGACGTTACCTTCAGCTGATGGAATTGATCTAAGGGAAGATGCTGAAGACCTTTTCAGCCCAGACAGACTGTAGGAACTCTTTTTGGTCACGTCTGTTGGTGGAGAGGCATTTTCTGGTCCAGTAACGGAAGCTACACTTTGACAGTCTGATTCCACATCTGTTTTGGTTGCATCCTCCTTTGATGAGGATTCTGGACTTGTAGTCCATAGGCCTGAACTTTTCTGGCCATTAGAAGAAGCAGGAGAGGCAATCCATGGAATCCCTCCTGATTTCTCCCTTGGCTGTGAGGGCGTGCACTTGCTGGTGCTGTTCTGCTCAGAGGAGTGAGAAGACAGGGATTCGATGCTGCCCATGGGAGTGCTGTCAGGGCTGCTGCTGTACGAGTCACCTAGAGAGGAGGCAGGGAAAGGGAGACAGAGTGAAAAAATCATCCACATTTTCTAATCATGTGCCTTACTTTCATGCCACTTTTAGCTCTTTTGTACCTTACTTGTTATCAAACTCATTAATCTGTGGTTTCCTGCAGAAAGAACACAACTCTTTTTTTATTTATAACTTGAAGACTCATCTTGCCTATTTACAGAGCATTAGTCTCTTGAAAGTTGCAAGATTGGCTGATCCATTTTTTTATCAGATGCATTTTCTATAATTTTTATCTTTCCTTACCATATGAAACCTGTATCTCTTTTCTCACACCATACAGATTTCCTTTATTTCCTGCAATATAGTTGTGTCCGTGCTTCATTTAAATGATGACTTAAAACCATCTGGTACTCTGAAAATTTTATTGCCAGAAGCCTTGGCTTCACCTTACTGGTCTCCTGCCACACCTAGAGATATTTAGTAAAAAGAGTACCTCTGCTTTTACCTCAGCATTTCAGGACACAAGTGAGATACTAATTGGAACTTGTCTGCACAAGTGCCGAATTTCAGCTAATAAGCAAAACACAAGTGGACAGCTGTTGGATGACACCTTGTGGCAATCAAACTGCCACCAAATGTACCATCATAGAAGTCATACAATCATTTAGGTTGGAAAAGACCTCCAAGATCATCAAATCCAACCTTTGACCAAACACCACCACGCCAACTAAATCATGGCACTAAGTGCCATGGCATTTCTTGAACACCTCTAGGGATGGAGACTTCACCACTTCCCTGGTCAGTCTGTTCCAATGCTTGACAAGCTTTTCAGTGAAGAAATTCTTCCTGATGTCCAGCCTGAACCTTCCCTGGCACAGGCTGGAGAAGCATGAGCTTACATACACTCTGCAAAATACGTGCACAGGCTTGTGCCTTTTTTATAGTGGTATTCATTCACTGCAATTACACAGTGATAAACACCTGAAACTTGCCCAGCTTGTCCTCTGGTGAGTGTAACTGACTTCCTTTGTAACTTCTTACTTGGGATCCCATGTCATTGACTATGGCAATCTGTGTCCAGGAGCTATTGTTATATAGCATTTAAACTCTCCCTGGTAGGAAACAAGTAACATAGGTGTATGGAAAATGCAGCAGCTGTGCAAGAACATACTGAGGATAGATTTCTTAACATTACAGACTTCAGCATTAATATAGATCCTCAAGAACAGATACTCTTTAACTGTGGATTAACTTACTGAATCAGTCTCATATAAATCTTTTTGAGGAACCAAGGGACACAGAAATTCTTTAGGAAGTGTGTTGCAGTAGTGGAATTGTTAATGACTTAAGCTTTTATAAAGTTTTAATACTCCTTACTGGTACAGTCAGTAAGTAAAAAAGTGGTGATCCAAATGGATGAGAATGAATGAAGTGAAACTTTTTAATTACATCTATATAAAAATAAGCAAGCATTCTAAAGCAGCAATTAATTATAGATGCAACTCCCTGCTGTTAAAAAGTAAGCCATATGATGAGAATACATATACTCTAATATTTTCCCAGGAATATTAGAGTTTGTTTCCATTCCAGAAAACCTAAGAAAGTTTCAGTGGTTTTGGCAGCTGAGGCAGTGGCTGACTTCGAAGCAATGACCATAGTTTCATGCATGTGAAAAAAGCCAAGTGATGGTTTTGATCTCCCGTCCTTGACTGAATTACATTTGTTATAGGAGGAGAGAAAAGACTGCATTTACTGTTTCCCAACCTTACTAATCATCTTGCAAGCAAATGAGATGAACATCATACAATGAACTTTTGAGTTTCAAAGTAGACTAAATTTAGATTAGAATATAGAATGTACTTTAAATGATGTTGAACACTGTATGCAATGCAAGACTTGCCTATAACCAAACATCCTTCCTCGTCTGAGAAGCGAGGAATGCAGTCAGTCAACAGGGCTGCCATGACTCATAGAGGTTAAAAAGCTGATGCTTATGATCACTGGAATACAGTATCTATAGGATATAATTCAGGCAAAGTTAAAAGGTGACATAAGAAGCAAGACAACCAGTAGGCAATGACAGACTTACTGTCAGGATCTGCTAGACATGGTGTGTATCTTCCTTTGGGTTTGCGCGAACCTGTGGAGAGACAAATTGCTCTTGTTCTTCTTGAACTCGATCGGGACTGAGGCTGGGGAAGAGGAATATTGGGGTCTGGTGCAGTGTGAAATATCTGCATGATTTAAAAAAGGGAAAAAATGACATTAAAGAATAGCAGTACTCTTACACTTTCATCATGAATCCATTTGTTTTCCTCCCCACTGTGCTTGAATTTAATACTATCATTGTCTCATACATTACAAAAGAGTAAAGTCACACAATATAAGCTGTACTTTGATCTCATTCTACAACTCAAGAACCACAATACTGAGCTGCACTTAATATCTGTAATAATTTGTTGAAATATTTATTTTCTAGCTTTTGTTAAGAAGGGCTTAACAGCTGAAATTGTAAAACAAAATAGATGTCTACTAATGACTCTTCTCCAAGAAGTAATATATTTTTAAAAATATTATGATAAGGTTGATCTTTTTTTCTGTGTTCCAGAGAAAGTTCTTCATATCACAGAAATATGTCACAGTCATAACTTATTACAATCAAATTTGGATTTCAGAAAGCTTTATTTGACCAAACAAGTCAAGTTTAATGAGGAACAACTTTACGTTGAAGGAATCTCTTGGTACTTATCTTTTACATACCACTGCTACCACTGGTCAATTTTGTACTTCATTGTGGCAGAAAAAACCTCAATTTTTTACCATGTTATGCCAGAAGGTGTTTCTGAAAGGATTTCTGGGCCCTCTAGCTACAGGGTATTCCAAAACATGAAGTGAACCATGAAAAGACATCTGTGCAATTCATAGAAGTGGAAGAAAGCAAATGTACTTCCACAGTAGGAAATACTTTGGTGGACACCTTGAGATATTCTTGGAGTACAATAAAACTGTATTAAGCACTAGTGAATAGCTCATCAATATAAAAACATGCCTGTAGACAGAGAAATAGAGCAAGGGTGACTTTGGCTGTGTAGTCATAGTCTTTGTGCTGAATGAGCTCTGATTTTCCGAAGAAGAAATTCAGTGTTGGAAAAATGTGATATATATGTTTTGCAATCATAGCCAAGAAGGCTATATAGCCATTTTGGGGAGTTCCTATGAAATTATGATACCAAGCTGTACTGTCAGCATCTACTTATCAACCAGTGCAGGGGATCCTGGTATTGACTGCCCCTTAGCTGAGTAATGTGTAATGAAAGAAACTCCAAGCTTTTTCACTTTGTTCTGTCAGTCATCAGAAGAGATGACACAGCTCAACTAAGATCCATAGAATAAAATTGCTTTTGACTAAGTAAAGGAGATCTTGAATGTTTGGCTGAATTTTGAGATCAAATAGTTAAAAATTTAAAAATCTGGGGAGATCTTTCAGTGAAGCTGATACCAGCAATGGTAGTGACTGAAAGTAAGTGTTTAAGATTTCCTGCTGAAGTCCTTCTCAACTCCTCTAGCGACTAATCTCCACTATGCAGCTGACATGTCAGCTAAGGACAGCAATGGTCAGAAACATTCTGACCTGATGCACTCAGGGGAGAATCTGTGCATTCACCTAGAGTGAACCTTCATACAGTGGTAGCAATAAAGAGCTGGAGCAGCCAGGAGTGAAGTTATGACCTTCTCTTTCTGTTTCTAGATTCGGGAAGCAATCTTCAGAAAGCAACTGAAGATTCAGAGCCATGCCTTCAAAGCATGGGAGATTATGTCTTGGATGTGTACTCTGCACAGCCATGAAAGACTTGTTAGAATACAGGTCCATAGCATGGAGTGGGAAGAAGCTATGATTTATATTAATGACCTTCTACAAATTTTGCACTCTTTATTCTTAAGGACATAGTCATGGTAATGAAAATGAGTAGTTCCACGTCATAACAAAACAGATCATTTCTTTCTACCTTTTCGTAATGCTCTATCAGAATTTCAACGACGATATTCTGAAACTTAATGTTCATCATAGCAGCCACGGTTTCTTCTTGTGCTCTCATCAGAGTTGGTCCAAAGATAACACCAAGGTTGGAGACAGTCATTAGATTTTGTTGACTGTGCAATGATACCCTTTAAATGAACACAAACAATATGTGATTTAATTGCTGTGCTAAACTACAATTTTTACAGGCAAAAACTTGTTAAGACTACTACTTTTACAAGATCCCAAGGCCATGGCTCTCTTTAAAATAGATTTTTAAAACTTCCACTTAACACTAGAATCAAAATGCAGTGTAGTACAAGTACTGTATTTCCATTAAGGCTCCTATCGTGCAATAACTTAATGGATAATGAGTATGCCTGCCTAGAGTAGTATTTCAGTTCCTGATATACCTGACAGGGAAAGGCAACTGTATTTGGAGTTCTACACAGAGAGATTCAGAACACCTAAAGTTTAGAAGTCTTAGGGCAGGCACTATCTCTCTCCAATATTACACAGGTCCTTAGGTACTTATAACTGGATTGACTGAAAATGCTGTGTGGTAACAAAGATCAACCATATACCTTAGTTTTCACGTAAAGGAATGGAGCTTAATTACTGAAAACACTTAATTTGCAATAGGATCTCTTTATCAATTTGATGAAAACATGCGATAAATGGATCCAGTGAAATTATTGTTTCTGTGTGATAGATAATATTAGATGATCATAATGATATTGGGCTTTGAAAGATATTAATCTTTTACTTCTGTATATTCTGTTATCACATACATTACCTTTTTTGCTTTTTTTTTCTTTTTAATGTAGAATTTAAAAGCTTAGTTTTCCCCAAAATTTGTCAGATATTTAAATCTCAATCAGCAATATTCAATGTCCCATTTCTCTCCTTACTACTAAGATTTGCCAAATAAAAACTGAGTCATCACAGATCCTTTGAAACACATGGCAGTGATTCCCCAGTCACAGCTGTCCTATTGCCTCATGTCTCAGGAATATTATGCCAAGTCAGGATTTTAAAATCACCCTAATGCCTAATGTTATTGAATCTGTTACCAAATGGAATTTATTAACAAGGCACTGGTTCACATTTTCCTCTTCCTTCTCACTGCCATCTGCTACTATGGTCAAGCTGAGCATTTTTAGCTATTTCCTACACAATTAAAATAACTCTTGCAACCTTTAAAATTAAGGAATAGTAAAATCTAAAAATCTAAAAAATTCCCTTCATATTTGAGACAGGAAGATTTTAGCGCCCCATTTACATCAAGAAGCAGGAGAAATAGGGGAAAGGGTTTTGTATAGGAGGTAGCATGACTATAAACTGCAGGAAAACAAATGCCTATATTCTTACACTTTTCTTATATTGCTTCAATAAGTTATACCAAAACTTTCCAAAATATTACCTCAGACAGACACACTGGCAGAGATCATTATTTGCAAGCCATACTATGAAAATTACTCAATTGTTAAAGCACATTTTTAGCTTAATCTGACTTTCTCTGAAAGAGATCTTATATTTATCTTAGATGACTAAGGGTCTTTTGGGAAGTCCACTAGTATTTTAATGAAACTGGAATGTTGAAAAACTCAGCATTAGATATGCTATAAAAACCTCTTAAAAACCCCCTCCCTCTGCAATGTTACTCTGCTGTGTGCTGCACAGTAACTGTAGAGGTCTGTTACACAGACATTCTAATCTTATAGCATAACAGAGAAGGTAGTGTTTGTCTGGTGTTTGGGTTTCCTTGGTAACAAATTTGGGAGCTTGGTTAATAAAAGAAATGGTGAATTCGATAACACTGTAGCCAGAAAGGGCTTTCTGCAACCCATTTCAAAGGCTTGATTTCTTGAAAAAGAGAAAGAAGCCAGGGCTGTAAATGGATCATTTTGATAGGTACTTTCTCCTGACCTACTCCTACTGCTGCTGAGCTACAGCGCAGACACAAGCTGAGGTAACCAGCATTTTCAGATAGCTGCAGGGCATTCATTGAGATGCCACTGCTTTCTCCCCAGAATCCCTTCATTTGATGTATCACCAGCAAATTGGTGATACTGCCAGACTGTAGACTCTGAACTACCTATCATAGAAAAGAACTGTGTTGTTAAATCGTACCAAAGAATGATTCATTCTTTAGAGTAGACATAATTTGACTAGGTAGGTTTAAAAACAAAAAAAATGAGTTATCCATGTGAAAGTAACACCAAACTTGCCATGTTTGCCTAACTATTGACTATGTATCCATGCAGTTATCATCTCTCTCCAGGGTGATAGGATTTTCAGGATTTGACAGTATTGTTTGTTTGTTTCCAGTATGATTTACATCCCATATCAACTAAGCCTATTTAAATTTGCACAGTAGCACAAAATTCAAGCTAGGCAAAGACGTAAAGACCTTATGACTTAAACCAAGAAAAAATAACGTTATCCTCATTTTATAACCCAGAGCTACAGCATTTTCACTTTGCTGCAAAAGCATGTATAAAGGAACTGAACAGCTAAAAGAAATATAGGGAAGGAAATATGCACTTTGAAATTGGATTTTCAACAAAATAATGATGAAAACAGGAGGCTGCATTTTTTTTCCCCCAAGTTTCCTCATTTTCATAAAATTAGGCACTTTACCTGTCATTTATTTGTTCTCTGAAAAATCTCTATATAGTGGTAGGAAAAAAGATGAGGGAGAAAGATGGCTAATACACTCAAGAGACTAATTTTAAATTCAGTCTCATTAGAATTGCTAGCATAAACAACAGCTGGCAAATTACATGGAAATTAGAAGGGGTGAATTGAATGTTGGAAAGAAAAGTACTGAAGGCATTCACTGTAAAACTAAGATTACATCTATATGAAATGAGAATCATGACAAAGATGAGAAAAGCACAAGTTAAAGAGAACAATAAAAGAAGGGAATACTAACGTATGCTTTTCTTTGGAACTGCATCTGAGATCACACTGAGAATAAAGAGGCCAGGAAAAGAAGTGAAGAAAGTAATGCTTGCCTAACAGTAACTGCACCAACAAATAAGTCAGTTCCTATGCTTATGTATCTCTCTAATTTTGAAGCTTACAGACCAGCAGCTATTATAAAATTGTTAAACTTTCATTAAATACTTTCACTTTTTTGAGGGTTCCAAGGGAGTAGGTATTGTATTTTTTAGTTAATTAAACAATTCCGTGAGCAAAGAAACTTATGAAACTTTTCTCCATTTGGCTGTCCACGTCAGCCCAAGCATAACAAGAGGCAAGGTCTGCCTAATCAGCTTTTGCAATGAATGCATTTACAGCAGCTTGCTATAATGCTAGTTCTCCAGGGGCTAAAGACATTTTTAGGGCTAAATGATTTCCCGTCAAAGAAATCTTCAAAGTTCTCATTTCTATAACAAAACTGCATTAGGCTCCACTGTAGACAGCTTACTGCAGGCCTGTAGCTCAAGCTGTGATCAAACAAGCAAAATATCTGTGATGTAGTGAATTGAATTGAATGAAAACAACATGGACTCCTCTCATGTCTTCTCAATGTCTAAGTCATGTGAGCCTTATCTGAATGACAACTATTTCACTATTCGCATTCCCAGACGACTGATACATGTACTGTGCAGCATCCTAAATCAGAAAGAATAATAGGTATTCAAAAGTATTGAGCAAATACCAGCAAAAACTAACCAAAGATGTACAGAAACTTAAGAGAATAAAAACTTGTCTTTTATTATCTCACAGCACATGCCAAGTGTAATTCTGTAAAGACAAAACATCACCAGTTTAAAGAAATGCAAAATGTTTTCCATCTGACAATTAAAAATCACAGGAATATTAAGGGAGATTCAAAAGTTGGACATCTATGTAGGTATCAAAAATATAAATAAAATAGTAAAAATCAGTGCTTTCAAGTGATACTACATTTCAGACTTGTTAGAGAGAAAAATAAGATCAAACATGAAGATCCTTTCTAATCTAAGTAATTCCTGTGAAGATCTTTTCTAATCTAGCTCATTCCTGAAACATTCTGGGACTTTAAGACAGATTCAAACCAGTGTTTTCCATCAACCTCGACATAGTGTTAGATGTTTCTTAAATTTAATTGGTTACAAGTCCTATAGTAAATAAGAACATGAATGAAAACATTGACTAGGTTTATTTTATAAGCCCACTTGGCCACCTTGGTGACACTTTATGTTTTTATTCTGTTTCTACAGAGAGTATTATTCCAGTTAAGTTGAGAACAGCATTTTAGAAATCAAATGTAATTTCAAGTGTCACTGTTTCAACACAGAGAACGGATTAAGCAACACTGACAAATTTAAAGCAGAAATGATAACAAGTTACAATAACATCAAAGAGAAAAATAAAAAATAATTACTTGACCAAGTGCTTAATAAGGATGTCCAGCATCTCTCTGTTCTTCTCTGGTAATTTATGCACAAGTGCATGCACTGCCTCAACTCTGTAGTTCTGATCATCTGACTCTATTAAACAGAAAACAAATTGTTGATAAATCAGAGCATGTGCTAAGAAGTGACTGCAAATGGCATCAGTGCCTGTATGCTAACACAAACATGCATTAAGAGGAGCCAAACAAAATTAGCTTTCAAATTATGAGGAAAATTTGATTATATTTATTACACTGTGAAATCTGTATTTCAAGTAACTCGCCTAAAGCAATTACTACCAGTACTGGAACCAACAAATTAATGGCAGTATTGACTTGATGTGCCACTTCAGTGAAGTCTAAAATTTAATCTAAGAAATATAGATTAAAATACCTAAAATTATTTTGTGTCTTTTATTCTTATCAAGACAAGAGAAAATGGAGAAATATCTTCAAATTGTAAACTGAAGTAATTAGAAAAAATGATCTTTGCTATATTTGTATCCAATTACTCCATTTGTGAGTAATTACTCACAAATTAATTACTCCACTTTTGCCCTTTCTGATTTCTCAAGGCAATCTAGGAAAATAAAGATCCCTGGATGAGAGGGATGAATGTTACAAAAGAATTATCAGCCTATATAAAACAAACAAACAAACATATAAATGACAATTCAAAACTTCATGCAGAAGGTATCACACCGAACCACTAAAAAGATGGGAACAAACCACAGAACAGCTTCATCTAGTGTGACTTCTCTGTTTTGGGGGCTGGACTGCTGCATATTAGAGCAAGGAGAAAAGTAAAGACTGTGACTGAGGAGATGAGAGGCTAGAAACAATATTACTTTCACGAAAGTGTATTTATCATTTTTACTTACTAACAGCAACAATGAAATCTTTGTGCAGCTTGAAAGTCATCAGTGGTTCTGAAAGACACCTGGTTGTAAAAAAAACCAATTTTTTATTTAAAACAGACACAAAATCTAAGTTTTATGAGTGTGATTATGATAGCCCTCAACATCTGCACAATGCTCTGTTAGTCTTAGGAAATCCAATTCAGTGATGACTGATTACAAGTAGTATACAACTCAGTCAAGCAGATTGTCTGAAAATCAACTTGAGTTGAATCTGGTGTCACCATGTAATTTAATAAGGAAAATGTTACTTTAGAACAGAGTCTTAGGGTTTCCTGTCTTCCATATTGTAGGACAGGAATGAATACAGCTGCAGACACGGTATAGTGGGCTGCAGAAGCAGCCTTTGGACCAAGAAAGGCAAAAAATAGGATGAAATTTGGGACTGAAATTCTGATGTGAGAGATGTTAAAAGAGTCATCCTCCGAAAGGCAGACTGAGAGCTGCCTTACAGACACAAACACACAGCTACTGCTTGCTCACTCATGTCCTAATTTCACAAACACTTGTGCTTCTGAAGATGTATTATGAATTTCTTCAACCAAAGCCAGTCTTTTCAATGAAATGTACATAAGCATTCTGCTATAAATCCTATAAATCATGTTTTTCAGGTTAATTCAAAGGGCAGGGATTTCTGATGCTGCCCTTTTTAGGTGACTTGTTTAGGAAATCTCGATTTTTAGAAGGTATAGAACACCCACCATCTAGGTTGGATACTTTTTATTATGTCTCTTTTGAACATTATATATTGAGATCCAAAAGAGTTATCTCAAAAGTACCGTAATTTTTGAATATTCTGTATCTTATCAGCAAAAATGACAGGAGGGATACTTTATTTGTGAAGATATAAAGAGCATAAGATAAAAACCTATGCTTTTGCTGGGATTTTCATTCAACCATAATGTCACGAAATTTTATAGTACACAAGTTAAAGGATTCACAAAGAAAAGACTGAGTACAACATGCTTTGTGGTAATATAAAAAAAAAATTTAAAAATGCAATTAATTGAATCTAGGGCTATATAAGGCAGGATTATCTTTAAAAGGTAGAAGGTGTGTATTACTATACATCATCACAGGAATATTAAGCAGGACAATAAAATACTCATTTATTACCAAGGCAATGGATATAAGAAATGTAATATGATATTAACAAGCCAAAGATTAACAGGCCAGAAAAGGAATACTGAAACTGTGTGGGATCATACTTACCTGAGGTAGTTTTTTAGTCCACTTGTTATTGTTTTATTGTCCCAAATTTCCATATCAATATCCATATCAGGAGGTGATTTAGGGGCTGGTAGAAATTTGAATTAGGATTTTGTTACGGTTTGACTAACACATTAACTAGAAAAGTAGCAAAAGAAAAGCTACTAGATCAGCCATTTAGCTCAACTAATTATTTATTAGCTAGACTACCCACCAGTCTGATCAATTTAAATCTTTTCATCCCTGCCAAATTTTTAATAAAAATAAATTCAGTGTTCATGGTTAGTAACCATAAACATTAACTTTATGCACTGTATCAAAGTGTTAAGTAAGCTCAAGTCCACAGAGAATTACTAGTTCACTTGTCTTAGACATGCAAACACAAGCATCAGAGAGATCAATTACCAAGAAAAGGAAAAGACAAATGTCTATTAAGTTGAGCCATGATGTGTTATGGAACTCAGCTTTGGAGAACTTGTGGAACAAGCCAAATATAGATCAATAAATAGAACTTTAAAGCTAGAAGAAGAAAAGCATTTTTATTAGTAATTTGCTCATGTGTAACATACAGAACTGAATACTAATCCACACAAGAAACCACAGATGAATCACTCATTTCAAGAGTGAAAACTCAATTTAGTGGCAGTAAGTGCACATACAAAATTGTGAATATTATGACACACTCTTCTGAGCACAGAAGTTAAGGCAAAAAAGACCACAGCACACACACTGGACATTGACAAAAGCTCACTTCAGATACTTACAAAATATGGTATTCATCAGCTTTTGCACCTTAGAATTTACACCACCTATTCTGTAGAGGCCCAGGATTGTAATACCTACATTGGGAAAACAAGTAAATGAAAAAAAAAAATTAAAACAATGAAAATATGGTTATTTCAATATGCTGATGCATTCTTGGTGTATATTTTCAAAACATTTAGATGTATTTATGGGAAACTGTACATTATGTTCTTAAGTACTGCTTTACCTTACTGCAATCTCTTGTGGGATATTAACAAATTCATTCCACTGACTCCACGTCATACTATACACTAAGCACAGTTTTACATTAACAGAACCCTTCTGCATAGTAATGACCCATATTAGCAAATAACAAGGTGATGGCTAGGAAAAGTGAAAAATAACATTCTTAAAACACATTACACATCAACAAGTTTATAAAGCTTAGATGTCAGTGGAATTACTATGCATTTATGTTTGCTGAGACCATGATCTCTTTCAAATAAGATGTGATTGACATTTATGTCAAAACAAAACTATATACTGTACACTGTTGTTACACATCCATTGAGAATTCATGTTGTCAGTTAAAATTGCCAGGCCTTTTTCAATAGCACAGATAATAATAACAAATAATGTTTAAAGAGTGAAATTCAGAATACAGTATTTGATTATTTCAGTCATGATTATTTTATTATTTTATTTAGAGTTTAAATGTCTTCCATTCTTCCCACTTCAGGTCTTAACATTTAAAAATTGTCTACTTTTCCTTTGAAAACAACATTCCTAAATCTGATCTCACTTAGATAACCTATGTGTTTTGTTTTGAAATCCTCTTTTACCCTCCTTGTCCTAGAAAAAAATGCAAACTGAGTCAGCAGTGACTCAACAGTGATAACATTGCTGGCTGAGAAACTGAATTCAAGTTGAGCTCAAAGTTGCACAGAGAGACCACATTTGGATTAGAAGAGATCTTCACAATGACAGCTCAAGAAAAGCCATTTCCTTTTATAGGAGATGATACAGCCATAATTCTCCATTTAAAACTTATTGTGGGTTGTTAGATACAAACTCATCAGCAGAGTGATTATTACTTCCTTTTTTTACATTCCTACTAACAAAAACAAGTGCTGCTAAACATTAAAAAAAAATAAACATTGTACTACATCTATGAATAAAATCATAGCAGTTTCAAAACCAGATGTACCAGCAGAGAATACTGATGTCACTTTTGGGTCTTCAGATTTCACACCTGAAACCAAAGTTGGAAGCTGAGACTCCCCACAGTTGTATCCCAAGAAAAGTCAAGTGAGTCCACACAAATGAAAGAATAAAGCTGTGTCTAATTGTGTATTAAAAATCAACAAGAAATTACAGAAAAAAAGATAAAAAATCTCACTTAAATGATATGTGAAGAATTGCTGTTGGAACTGAAGAGAACAATTTGAAGTGTAAAGCACCCAGATAAAATACAAAAACTCCAAACCAAATAATGGATGCACTTCAAAGCACAAATGTAAAACATGTAGAATTAAAAAAAGTCTTGTTTTAGAAAAAAGTCACAACAATCTAATATCTTACTTGTGGTTTAATACACACCTCTTGTTTCTACCGCATGAATACACTTCCTCACGAAGTTGAAACCTGCTTCATTTAAGAACACTATATAAAAAAAAAAAAAGCTAATTATTTTCCAACATCAATATACAAAATCTTCTACACTCACACACTAGTCAAGGAGGGCTAATACATGGTTATCCACAACATATTAATACTTGTTCTGTAATAGGGTCTTTGTTGACACATCCATAGCATTTACAACCCAACTTTGTAGTCATTCTATACCACTGCATGCATAATACTCTACTGTCTTTCTCAGTAATCAGTAGCTTCTCTAAAGATACAGTTGAAAGCTGCTAAGCAAAATACTTTTAAGAGTCCAGGAACTACATTATGACCAGAATATGTTCATTGTTTTTAATACAAGAATATTCTTTGTTCCTTGCATATGTACTTAATCATTGATAAAATGGTAATGAGGGAGAACAATCCTTGTTATTGAGCTTAATTAGTCATCTTCTTTCAAGTGAACATATTTCTCATTAATGTTGCATCTTCAATACCCACTGCTTTAACTACCTAAATAAAGATCTTTAAACAGCATATTTGTCACCATTAAAATAAACACCATCATATAAAAGAACAGATAGCGGCTTAAATTTCACATTTTCAGAGTCTCAAATACATCCAAGTAAGATCCATGTCCAAATTTTACAAATCTCTTTCTGTGAGATATATTATTTAAATTATTTTTACATATTTGGGTCAATATAGTATGATAATAGCCAATGCGTTAACACAGTGTTAACACAATTACACACACAAATCTCATAGTACCTTTCAATACACTAATTTTGTTACTCAGTGTATGTCTAACAGGTGCATATGCATTTAAAACTAAAACAATGTAATGGGTCAAGGCCAACTGTAAGAGGTTCAACAAGGCCAAGTGCCAGATCCTGCAGCTGTGTCACAACAATCCCAGGCAATGCTACAGGCTGCGTGCAGTGGTTGGAAAACTGCTCAGTGGAAAACGACCTGGGGGTGCAGGTCAGCAGCAGGTGAACACGATCCAGTGTGTGCCCAGGTGGCCAAGAAGGCCGATGGCATCCTGGCCTGGATCAGCCATGGTGTGGCCAGCAGGACCAGGGCAGTGACTGTCCCCCTGGACTGGGCACTGCTGAGGCCACACCTCAAATCCTGTGTTCAGTTCTGGGCCCCTCCCTGCAAGAAAGACATTGAGGGGCTGGAGCGTGTCCAGAGAAGGGCAACGGAGCCAGGGAAGGGCCTGGAACACAAGTGCTGTGAGGAGCACCTGAGGGAGCTGGGGGTGTTTGGTCTGGAGAAAAGGAGGCTCAGGGGGACCTTTCTGCCCTCTACAGCTGCCTGAAAGGAGGGTGTACCCAGGTGGGGGTCAGTCTCTTCTCTTAAGTAACAAGCAATAAGACAAGAGGAAATGGCCTCAAGTTGTGCCAGGGAACATTTAGATCGCCAATGAAGTTATTTCACAGCAACAGAAATAAAATATAGAATAATCTGTTTCTTCCCTACATATATCAAGAAACTGTAACAATACAGAAAGCCAGTAAATATGGCAACTCAGAATAAAGAGCTTACTTTCTTCCTTCTTGCTAATAATGGCTGGCAGTGTGTAGATCTGTAAAAAAAAACAAACAACAAACAAAAACAATGCAATAGGGTAATGTTTGAGCTTTAAATTCATTATTGCCAGGTTTGTGAGTAGTTTCAACATGCTGTGTACTAGATTGCTGCTGGGGAAATCCCAGCTTTGCCTTTCACGATCTTGACATTTGCTGCTCCAGCACACAGCCGGGTTAACAGCTCTGTGCTACCATAATGCAACTAATGCATTAGAAATCAGATTTACTGAGTTTAAATTTCAAAACAGCTTGTGATTATAATTCCTGTACTGGTTCAGGCAAACAAGAAGGATGTAAAAACATTCATTCAAAAACATTCATAAAACTGATCAACCATTTTTTTCCTATCAGATACAGTGTGATAACACTCTCATTTAAGAGCATACAAATAGTGAGAAGAGAATTCAGACAAGTCTGTCTCTCAGTAGCTTTCTGGTCTCCGCAACACCTTTTGAGATGGTACTGATTGTTTACTCCATGAAACTGCCCAAAAGATGGCTGCTCTTTACCAAGGTAATAACAACCACTTCTCCTGAACCATGAATCCTATTAGACAATATGCTATCATATTACTTAAACTATCACTACTTTAAATATTCTAACATAAAATAATTATATATATATAAGTGTAGGCTTAAATTGATAGATCTACTTTTCTACTTTGTAGTTATCTTCATTATATACTTGTATTAGTGTCTCACAAAGAAAAGAACTCTATTTGTTGGTATTGCAATAGAGTATCTGAAATGTATACTAGCTTCTTTCTGTAATACGTGATCCAAAAAATTGTCAAATGAAAATTAAAAAATATCCTTACTGGTTCCTTTCCATCCATAGCTTCCAGCCAAAGTTTTCGGTTGGATTCTGAAAAAGCTTGTAGTGTGATGATTCCAGGTCTGTCAAAAACACACACATCCACTAAAGTTACTTTTTTTCTCAAACAGTATCCAGTGTCAGAATCCACATGCATAGTGATGTGAATATACAAAAGACAGACAGAAGTTAGAGAAAGTTGACAGCTTGTGGTATAACAGAGTAACTTTGAGACAGGTATAAAACACATCTGTATTTTAAAAGTGTGCTAACAATCATAAAGCATTTTTAAAGAGAACAGCTAAAAAAGTAATTTATCATATTTTAACACAAAAATTAATTCAATATTTCTCTTTATTCCCAAGATTGGAAAAAATACTTCTACAAAGTACTGTGTACCTATATCTTTAATACAGGAAATCTACTCTCATGTATCTGATATAACTGAAATATCCAGGAGTAAGTGGAAAATAAAAACTTGTGGACGTAATTTTAAAAAAAAAGAACTACTATCATACAGTTCTGAAAATGATTTGTACAGAATATGCTTATTAACAATTATTTATAAAATATTTATAGAATTATTTATAAACTGTTTCTAGAAGAGGATAGTCAGTTTTGTTAGAAGTTCCATAAGGATCCATGCTGTATCTGCATGCAAACATCATGTAGTAAAGACAACACATATGCTGTGTAGCGAATTTAATTAGAAAACCAGGTTTGAACAAAGAAGTACTAAGTCTTGAAAGCCTAGTTTGTCTGTACACAATACATTAGTAAACATGTTCCTATTACAGGAGTAATTATTACCTATCGGTTGCAATTATTTTCAAATTGTTAACACAATGGAAACAAACCTCTCAAATACTTCAATATCGAAACAGAAACGTTTGTCAATTGAATCTGTCTTTCTCCTGATGCAAGATTTTAGCTTGTACATTTCTGGTGAGCTTGTGACAAGGCCATTCTACAAAACAACAAAATAGAATTAGCACAGGCAATATGCTTATACACCTTAGCATCATCTTAAATTTTAACTGCATGAACAGTCCAAAGAACATGTCTTAACATAGGGATTAAAATTATTAAAATACACACCATATTTTTTCTGTATATTAAGACTACATTTAATAGCGTTCTGTCTTATATTTGTTACTTTATCATTATATTTCGAAAAATTCTCTAAATTCAAATCTTACAAACACCTGTATATATAACTTGATTACATGAATGTTAGGATGAAAATCATGTAATTCTGCCAACTCTCACATGCAAATAAAAAGACTTCTGAAGAATCAAGCTGACTAACTCCCAGTTCTGGCCACCATGATTGTGAAACCTTGCTATAATGTTGGCAAGGCTGACACCACCAGTGATTCTGAGGAATGGGAGGAAGCAAATGTCACTCCTGTCTTCAAAAAGAGCAAGAAGGATACAGAATCATACGACCATTCAGGTTGGAAAAGGTCACAACTAAACCATCTACACATCTTTTAAATACTTCCAGGGTTGGTGACTCAATCATTTCCCTGGCAGACTCTTCCAGTGCTTGATACCATTGTGGTAAAGAAATTTTTTGTAATGCCTACCTTCCCTGATGCAACTTGAGGCCTCATATCTTATGGGGAACTACAGGCCAGTCTGCACCACCTTTATCCCTGGGAAGGTGATGAAGCGAATAATCATGGAAAGCATTTCCAAACATATTAAGGGCAGAAAGGTGACTGGAAGCAGTCAGCATGAATTTAATAAAGAAAAAATCACACAGGATCAACCTGATAGCTCTCTATAATGTGTTGGATGGTTCAGTGTATGATGGAAGAACGATGAGTACTGTTTATCTCAACTTCAGCCATGCTTTTGACCCTACATCCTACTGTACCCTCAAGGACAAGTACAGGTGAAATATGGGTGAGATGGTGAGGTGGACTGAACACTGCCTGAACTGCTGAGCTCACAACAGAAGTCCAGCTGCAGCCAGGCACTAGCTGTATGCCCGTGGGGCCAATACTGTTCAGCATGAACAGTAACAAGCCCAGGCACCAGGACAGGATGAAGCTGACAGGATAGAGCAGCTTGGCAGAAAAGGAATTTCAGGTTTTGGTGGGCAACAAGGTGGCCATGAGCCAGCAATGTTGCTGCAAAGACAGCCACCAGCCTCCTGGGATGCAGATTACTGCCTGCAAGTGGAGGAAAGAGATCCTCACCCTCCAAAGAGACCCACCCTCCTTCAGCACTGGTGACGGACACCTGGAATGCTGTGCCCAGTGCTGGGCTCCCTGGTACAAGAGAAGCAGTGATGTGTAAGAACAGGTCCAGCTAAAGGCTACCAAGGTGATTAAGGACTTGGAGCATAACTACCTGAAAGGAGGCTTTAGTGAGGAGGAGGTCAGTCTCTTCTGCCATGGCTTAAGTGAAAGAACATGAGGGAGAAGCCTTAAGTTGTGCCAGGGGAGGCTCAGATTAGATATTAAAAATAAAATTTTCACTGGAAGAGTGGTTAGGCATTGAAATAAGTTAACCAGGTGGAGTCACCATCTCTGAAAGTGTACAAGAAGAGCCTGGATGTGGCACTTGGGGATATGGTTTAGGGGTGATTATGGTGGTGCTATATTGACAGCTGGACTAGATGACTGTGAAGGTTTCCTCCAACCTTCATGATCCTGTGATCTGTCATATGAGGAGACGCTGAGAGAGCTGGGACTGTTTGGTCTGGAGAAGAGGGATCACATCAGTGACTGATCTACAAATATCCCATGGGAAGGAATGTAGACTGAGTCAGATTCTTCTCAGTAGTGTCCAGTGGAAGGGCGAGAGACAATGGCAGAAACACAAATACAAGTAATTCCATCTGAACCTTAGAAAATGTTTTTTATGGTGGTCAAACACTGGAACAGGTTGCTCACAGGCTCCATCCTTGGAGATATCTAAAACCTGACTGGACACAGACCTCACCAACCTGTTCTGCTTGATCCTGAACTGAGTTTACATTATATTAAGCCCCCTTCCAAACATCATCTATTCTGTGTTTTTTGTTAAAATGTGATAAATTTCATATGCATTTAAAACAAGCACATTAGAGAAGTTATTTAATATGTGGTTTAAGTATGTTTTAGAAGCAATATTACTTAAATATTTATCCATCCTATATGATACATGCACTGCTTCATTTACAGAACAGCCTTATCTGCATTTCTTTTTTTCAGCAGTTCTTAAATGCTTAATAAAAAAGATGGAATATACAGTTCATGTATGTGTTCATGTACATATAACTCACCACTTTTCCACCAGATTTTGTTTCAGCTATACTCATTGTAAAAGTTTTTGTTCCTTTGTCGTAAGTGCAGTAATGTTTTATCCATGTAAATCCAAGGGGTCCTAGAGTAAAGAGAGATAGTATAAAAAGTAATTGTCATTTTACCACTATTGGAATCAGAGTAGAAAAATGAAACATAATAGCATCCACATACAGCCTTCTCCTTTTTTTTTAATCTGAACATGTTGTCCAGGTATAATTTCAAATACTGTAGCTTGATAAGGTTGCCCAACCAAGTTCCAGCAGACTGACTTTCTTGGGTAACTCGATGGGTAACAGCATTTTATTATGGTAACAAGGCAGGAAAAAGACAAGAACAGATCTGAGGAGTTTTCTGCCTAGAAAATACAGTTGCGATTTTATCAACCCAAGGGGAACAGAACTCAGTATTAGACCCTTTCTCTTGGGTAATCTGGTATTAAATGCAGAAAAGTGGACAAAGTCAGAAAATGAGACTCTAGTTTCCCTTACTTTCAGAGCTCTTGTCAAAGGCAAACAATGTTTTTGGTAGTATCATAGAAAGGCTATTCTTCCGCCTGTTATCTTAAGGGAGTGGGTAAAATGGCATCAGCTGAGAGAGAGATTTAATCTTAGGTAGATGAATGCTGACAGGAGATTTCTTCATATGAAAAAAAGGAACTGTGCACTCTAAAACACATTGGTTTAAAGATCAGGGACAAAATGCTGGGTGGCAAAGGCAGTGGCTTCAGCAAGAAATATTGGCCTTTTCTGCCTTGAAGGGAGTCCTGCTGGGGAAGAGGTGGCTGTAACTGGTGCAGAACTGACCACATCCACAAACTGACACTTGCACATGCTCACAATACCAAAGTGTACTATACTGCAATCAGGAATTCACTTGTCTTCAATTTAGATAGCCATAGGTGAGAGCTACAGCAATCCACAAGAAAGTGGATGTGTGCCTTATCCTGGAGAGGTCACATCACACTACTTAATCCTACTCCAAATACAGGATCTCTGATACAGATATTTTCACTGCTGGATTACCCAGAGCTTTGTTCAGGCACTGCTGAAAACCTTTAGTGAATCTAAACACAAAACCACCTTGAGCTCACGGTCAGGGGTATTTTAAACTTGGTTCACACTAATGCAGTTTATATTTATACAATCAATTTATACAGGCATTTATAATGTGTTCTTTGCTGTGAGGACATGGAGTGAATTCTCCCACAACTTCCAGAATTATCTTCATATCCTAGAAGTACAGATAAGATCTCCCATGTTTCCTGGAAGTTCACTGAAACAAAGAGAGCAGCACAAGCTCCTGGATTCTTCAATGAGTTTTCATGGGAAAAAGATGATTTTGATTTTTTTCAAGCTACAGTATGTGTGGATCTATTAATTCTTTTTAAAATTGGTTATGGTTAAGGAATGGTATTCCCCAATTAAGTGCTCCTAGCGAAGCACTCCAAACCATGCACTGCTCACTCCCTCCCCCATCCTTCCCCTCTCTCCCCCTGTGATGGGTTGGAGAGAAGAATTGGAGGCATAAAGGGTAAGGATCAAGAGTTGGCATAAGAACAGTTTACTGGAGACAGCAATGAAATGAGAAAACAAACAATAGCAGCAACAATATTAATAATAGAGTGTGCAAGAGGCAAATGATTCACATGTGAGTGCTCACCACATGGAGACACCTGACAATACTTCAGCTCTGCCACCTTCAGGACCCAGAAAGGATCCCTTCCTCTATCCCCAGAAAATGCTGAGGTGGTATTGAGTAAGGACCTAGTCATGCTCAACTTCTGGCTACTGAAAAAATTAACCCTGTCCTGTCTAGAACCAAGACAAAAAGAAAAAACCCTGACTTAAAAAAAGTATTTTAATGGGTTTGTGGGTGTTTGGGGTTTTTTTGGGTTCTTTTTTGGTTTGTTTTTTTTGTTTGTTTGTTTTTTTGTTTTTAATGTGAAGAATTAAATAAAAATGTTGAAAAGAAAAACCCTAGTAGTTTTACCACAGATACAAAGGTTTTGCCTTCTCAATGTACCCACAAAGGTGGTGGTTATATGAGAGACTGAATCAGCCTCATAAGTCAGATGATTGTCAATCCGAAACCATAGCTGTGGAAATTTAGACAGTCTGTTACACTGACTTTGAGAAAGCTCTCCTATTGCCTGTGTTCTTGAAGAAACTAAAGTCATGAATAGAAAATTCAAATGGTCACATATCCTCAGAAGTTAGCTGTTCTGCTCCTATATTTTAAGTTATTTTCACTTAGCATAAACAAAATCTGTATTTATTCAGAATCTATTTTTCCTCTGATGGCAATTCATTATCTCTTTTCGCATATTATAAGATGGATGAGCACTCTCAAAGAAGTTTTAGATGAGTTAAGAAGTCCTGTTTTTTCACTAGAAAATTGTAGCAAGACACCTGTGTTGTAACTTTAAGCTTGTTACTCTTGGCCATCCATCTGAAAGAAAACAATTTATGGCCTAGTGCCATTTTTAAAAAAACCTCTGTATTTACCACCAGGAATATCACTAATAAACATATACAGAATTTACTCTCAAGAATAGCAAACCTTTAACCCAATTGCTCACCATTAGACAAGAACCTATAGGATAAGGGTTGTAGGCAAGTAAACTTGCACAACAAAGAATTATACAACTAGCACCTTTCCCACTACACAGTGATTACAGACCCCGTTACTCCAGAATAGAAATTTCTTTTCAGTAAGAAGATGTCAAGCTGGCCTCTCATTATTTAACAAAGCACAGCATGTGCTCAGTGCTTCACTCCTTCTCTCCTTCCCCCATTAGCACGGCCCAGTGTAATTTCCACTTAACACAGATTTCTTTTATGATTATTAATCAATTAAAAAATAGACTGTGTTCTTAAAACTTGGAGCACTACTGAGGGTAAAACTGGCTGTGGCTAACTATGGTAAGACGGTACTTAGATGACCTTTTCTTACATCTTTGATTTCCATTAAGCACATGCTCATTTAAGACGGCTGGGTCAGTGAAGGTCTCTGGTACAAGGTGCTCCTGATGGCTGAACTAAAGGCCCTGTTCAGGCAGGGAAAGCACAGGAAACAGAATGGAACCAAAGCAGAGTGCTGGGAGTTTGCAGCAAGGTGCAGGGCAGCTGGCCAGAGCAGAGCTTGCTACCAGTCAAGCAGCGGGGCAAACAACAGCATGGACCTTCCTTGTACTTACGTTTCTCCTGCACATAGAGATAGCCTTCCATTGTCCATTGACTTGGTGGTCTGTAATCTTGGTTGGCTGATTTCATTCTTTGCATAAGTCTCTCCACTTCTTGCCTAGTGCTTTCAAAGTTATTTCGAGTCTAATACCCAGAAAACGAAACAAACAAACCTCCACATTATCTCATGTAAGTACTAAAATAACAATGAACAACTAATTACAAATAATGCCAAGGAGACTATATTGGATACCAACAAAAGCATTTGTCAGACACATAAAAGGGGGGAAAGGAAAAAAATGCAATAAAGAGTATAACTCTTCACTGCTAGAAGCCTAGGAATAACACAGTAATGAAGAATTCATCTTAGGCACACAAATTTAAGGAAAACATAGCTGAGAATAGCACCATTCTTCTTTTTGCAGGTCACTAACCTCAGCCAGGAGGTCATTTCATATCTTTAGGTATGCTTACACGGTATTTTGCAGACAGATACAGACTTTATTTCTGTACACTCTGCGATTCTCAGACAGATGCCTGGCCAAACTAGAAGCTGCTGACAGCTTAGCCCTAAACCTGAAGTAGTAAGACCAACTGAAGTACTTGGAGTTCAGTGCAGAAAACACTGGTTTGGGTTAGAGCCAGGCTAATGAGTCCAGACAGATGCAGTTTCTACACAAATGGGAGAGAAATTTTCTATCTATCCATAGCTGCAGTGATACCACAGGTGCTGCTGCTCAGAATAGTCAGGTTACTGCCACTGTCATGAACAGGTTTTGACTTGACAAACACCACAGCTTAGTATAAAAAAAAATAGGAGGTAAGAACCAGCTCACAAGTGGCAGAAGTATGCCAAAAACATGAAAGAAGTGTGTCTGTCCTAAATATCACATGTAACCAAGCATGTAACAAAGCAAACAATTATTGTACTAAGGTGGGCTTCCTGTATTTTCTTATATCTATATGTATATAGATGGCTACTTTTTCTTAACGAATTCAGTGAGGCTAGGGTTTCCCTTCATGCACCTAGCCTTACTGTGAGATGCCAGAGCTTTGACTGATTAAATATCAGATATTTACCACTCTGTTCCTACAGGTCAAAGAAAAGAATGAAAATTTTTGTAATGTTTCTACAGAGTCATGTATGGACTTGAATCCTCACTAGTCAGAAAGATACTCTCAGTACTTTATTCAACAGTGAACACTTCCTCTTTTTCATGGGTCATTTGTGTAATTAACTGCACAACAGTGAAAGAGTACACATACTTAATCTTGGTCTTGAAGACAAATACTATTATTAGGGAAGGAGGTAAAATTCTAATCTGAACTTTTCAGATTATGTCCCTCAGAAGAAGTATCAGTTCAGACCAAATTTAAGAAAGGTCATTTTGAGACGTTCCAGAGGGACAGGTCACTGAAGGAATGTCCCCATTTTAAGAGCTTTCTCCACCCATTAGTTTTTAATTGCTACTTTTAAGCAGCCGGGTCTTTGAATCAAATCAGAGAAATCAAAGCCAAATGGACACACAAAGTATGCCACTGGCCCCTGAGACAGTTAAAGTGAGAACGGGTCATGTTAGATCATGGTGACCTGTTAAGAGCTGTTGGTCTGCTACTACCCTTATACAGCTGTTACTGCTCCTGCTCTAGCCTGTAGGACATTTTTAAGAACAGAAACAGCAGTTCAGGTCAACTATTCTTCAAGCCCTGAACACACAATGCAATGGAGAGTACTTTTGACAGCTACAGATAGGCTGAATGCACTTCTCCCTGTCCTCAGTTTCTCTTTACCTATAAAAATCATTTCACTTCAATCTGATTTTCGGTGATGCCCTGAATGACAAGTACATAGAGAACCTAGCTGGCTGGGTGAAGCTGTGGATCTAGATCTGGACCCAGAATTTATACTCCTGTGTAACAGGAGTGAGTGATGTACTGATCCCCACTGTATCTTCATTTATATGTTTTCTGATATATAATTAAAAAAACCCCCCACATTGACCCTTCTGCCTAACTTCACATCCATCTACTTCTGTAATCCCTTTACAACTTCAAGTAGCGCTGATATAATATTTAGAAAAAATTAAATTTAATTCTTTCTTAATTGACACTGAAATTGAAAAAAAGATCCTTTAATAATTTTGCTTCTGTAGAGACATGCATGGAAGAAACATATGGTTACTTAAAATGCCAATTTTGGCCTGTACTGTGAGCTCACACTCCTCTCAGAACTTGCCATATTAAAAGAAGTAAATCTCTGGACTGAAGCACATTTTTCACTCTTTCAGTGAAATTGCTGTGCAACAACACTGACCCCTTGTGTTTTGATCTGAAAGCGTCTTAGTATCAAACAACATAGAAAACAATGTTTGAAAGGACAAGTGGTTGGGATGCTCTACAGACAAACACCATTAGCAATTTGATCCAAAAGGAAAAGGGTAACCATCTAGGAAGTTCAGCCTTATTTCCTCAAGCAGCATTTAAAATTGGATCTATATATATGAACAAGAGATGTAAAAGGCAATATGGGGCTGCAAAAATCTGTCAATGTGTTTTTTCTTGAAAGAATGAAATGAACTTAACTTTTTTAAAAATTCTGTTCTGGACTTTGATGTTACTTGTCAGGAAATACGTGAGGCTTGTCCAATACTGACATGTTGAAGCTTACTTTTTGCCTTAAAAGCAGTGTGTCTAAGCTTTGCTTAAAAGCAAAGTGTGTATAGATATTTTCTACCTACTTACTTGCATGTCCTTGGAAGTGTAATATCTGAATTACACAGTGAAACAAATATACACTTGCATGCAGCAGTTATGATGAGTGAAAAGTATGTTGATTACATGCATTTTAGTGATCTCTGACAGCTATGAAATTTTTTGGGCAGTTTGTGCCCAAAATGTGATCTTGTATGGCTCTGACTAGCAAATCCAGACCAACCTACAGCAAAAGATCAATCTGCTCAGTTGAGTGTAACTCTCTACACAAAAAAGAGATCATCTCTTCTGGTGAAACCTAATGCTCTTGAGAGCTGCTCACCACGGAGGAAGATCCCACCTATTCTTTAACAGTATACAGAACAGCCAGAGAATGGCTTCCCAAGTATGTTTCTATACAGTGGAAGTCTGCAGACAGTATCATTCTATACCAGCTGGAGCATTCATGCTACCTCCACTTAGTCCAGAAGACTGGCCTCGTTCTCAAGAAAGTTTTTATACAAGTTTAAATCTATCTGGACCACTGTTTTTTCTAATAATAACTTGGCTGCTGTCCTGTTTTTCTAGTTCTTGCTCCCCAAGTTTTGGTCTGGAAATCACAAATTTACTATCCAAAGTTATCTGTTGTCAGGAATCTTAATTACATTAACCTTATAAAAATAATTCTACCTATTTGTATATGAATTTGATTTCACCTTACTAAAACATTGCAAGATTTAGAATTCCAATAAAGTGCTATAAATCTACTTTATATCCTGAGCTGAAATTAGCAAATTAAAAAGTTGAATTATATAAGTACAAATCATCCTTACATTCTGCAAATTGAATTGCAATTGCTGCTTGTATGGTGCAAACTCCTGAGCCAGTTCATATCCTTCATGGTAAAATGTAAATAGTCCTTGAAGAAAGGCCAAGAGCTGAAAAGGTAAAATTGAGAAGCATTATACATTTTTAACTCCAGGAACACTGTGCTTTTACACTCAAAAGAAAAGTTTTACTGAGAAGGAGTCCATTATGAGACCTTAAGAAAGAGAAATGTTATATACACTTTTGTGTCATGAAGTTGTATTTTCCATAATAATTTAATTCACTGTCCTAGTCATTTTATCCAGTATTTCAGCTGGAGTCTTTGCTTGTAAACATTTTCCAAGTTTAAAATTTCAGAGTTCAGGTGTTTTTTCTTCAAAATATTTTTTCACTTTGTTCATAGTAATTGCTTGGGCTATGACCTACTTTCCACAAACAAGACTCTAGAAAGTATGTTTCGGATAGTTTAGCACAACACAAGAAACCCAGACTATTTCTTCCTGCTCTGAACCAAATGCAAACTCTATCTGTGATTGACTCCAACAAAACCACCATAGTCTGCATATATCCAGTTGAAAAGTCCTTTTAAAGCTTGCTTTAAAACAATGTTTAAGTAGTAAAAGGTGCAATTACATTTTAGCTCTTGGATTAATGAATTCCTGCCACCTCTTAGTTTTAAAAGCCTTCTAACTTACTCTGCTTTTAATTTTAAAAGTGATTTGACATTGCTATAAGTCACTCTACATGCAGTTAAATAACAAGAATTTAATTTCTTATCATGTACTTCTTTCTTTGTATATATAATTTAGCTTGCAAAAAAGAGTAAAGAAAAAAAAAAGAGAGAAATTGATTTGGATTTACAACAACAGAAGTTTTAACAATAAAAAAGATTTGCCTTGGTATATTACACCATTATCATCTGGGCTAAGTAACTGGCTGTCCAGGCTGTCTTCTGACTCAGTAAAGAACTGCAGGTATTCCAGAGCATAATTCTTTTCCCTTTTTCAGACTTCTCTCTCAGGATGGGATGAATGATCCAATGGAAACATTTATCTCTCTTTGCTGACTACTGAAGTAGTCTAGACTCAGGCAACAAAAATGACATCGTTCATATTTAACATGCTTGCTTTGTGTTACCAGTACCATAGATTATTGCAAGTGGAATAGCATAAAGATATAGCTTTTACTGTGCTTATATTTTCTTTAAATTTACTCTCAGCCCTCCTTGAAGAATTGTAGCAAAATTGTTCTGCCTCCTCTCTCCCATTACTTTCCACGAGACTACTGGGAGCCTGTTTACCTGCCCACTCTTTTTGCTGCATTAGTAAGTTAAAGCAGTTGGAGGTGAAGAGACCATCAGGGCAGGCACAAATACAAGGTATGGCTGGGAGAAGGACTCTGACCTCGATTTTTACTGGTATTGTAGGATCAGATGAAACCTTGGCCTCAGGCAGAGATGGTGCAAGCCCATGGCTGCTCAGTCTCAAGGCAATGCTGTCTCAAGGCTCCACACCTTGTATAAATCAATCTCAGTTTAACATGATTCTTCTGTCAGCTGAAATCATTACCTCAGCTAAAGACCAGACCCTAAAATTATTATTATTCAATTGATTATTCAAGTGTTTCTGAGGAAGGTCCAAATACAACAGTTTATCTTAAAAACCTCCAATTGTGCAAACAGATAGAAAGAGTTCTATAATTTTCTGTAATTCTAGACTATAATCCTAATTCTAATTCTGCAATTCTGGAAATAACTACTTATAAGGAAAAGAAAGAAAATTAATCTTCCATTTTATGAATAAAGTACAAAATACACAAATTATAACTAAAGCTCTGCTTTGGCTCTAGTTATGTGAAGCCCATTCTCACACTCTAGATTCAGTTACTTATCAGTGTCCCCAGCTACAACGCTTTCAGATGCCATAGCACAACTACTCCTGGGCTTACTTTGACTTGGTCCAGTCAAAAGAATGTGTGGATTAATATAACCTGCAAGCAGGAGCCTGCTGTTAAACCCACCCCTTTCAGCTGAAGACATAGTGCAGGAATTACACTTAGCAAAACTGCAGCCAGATCACCAAACTAATGCACACCAAAATTACAACAAAGAACTAGTGGGACAAAGTTTTGGAATGTCAGCTTATGCCTGACTTTTAAAGATCAGTTTAAAGAGCAATTCAGGAGAATAAACTGTATAAATTTCAGCTTCAATATTTGAAGAAAACCATTTTACATCATACAAAACACTTTTACCAAGTACACTGAGAAATACCAAGGAAAATATTTAACACAAGATGGCAGCAAAGCTGAATTTATCAGAAAGCAAAACTACAACACCAGCAAAAACGCCCCCCCCAAAAAAAACAACAAAAAAACACCCAAAAACCCACCACCACCCAAAAACCCCAAGCCCAAAAAAAACCTGAGAAAAATCTGAATTCATTTTAGTTAAAGTACTTCTCAGGTGTTCTGCCAGTTGTGCATTGCAGAGGATATGGCCTTGAGGCTTTCCTGGTTAAACACTCTCTGAGCACTCAGAAATATAGGAATAAAAGGAAAGTATTATGCAAGTCCTAGATCAGCATATTTAAGCTCTGTGCTGAAAAGTGACATTGAAGATGGTATTCACTTCAACGCATGTGTCACTAGCAGTGGAAAAACAGGAACCAGAAAATTCCCTGTGCCCAGTGGGCCTGTGCTACTAAGGCATCTCCAGAACCACTTCCATTACAACACCTACAGCCAGAGTATTGTACGGAAGAGATTTAAAAGCCAAGGTCTTTTGCCCTAGGCTTATGATTATAGTGGGGTTTTCTTTTTGCTGGCATTAGAAGTAGCACTGCTGTTAAAGGCAGGCTCATAATTTTAATGTTAATATTAAATAGAACAAAAAAAATATTAAGAACAATAGGAAATCAGCTCCTTTTCCTTTCAAAGAAAATTTTCAGAATGTATTTCAAGCTGGTATTCACACATAAAGAGGTAGTTTATTTCATTAAACATCACAAACAATGCCTGATGCTTTCATACCAACAATTTTTCATTTTAATAAGTGTCTTATAGTTGTGAGTATTAGTATTACTGATTAGGTATTGTGAGTACCTAATCAGTCACATCAGTAAAGACTGAGGTCCGAACTCCTTAATACAAAGCTGCTCACCACATCAGAGCCATGAGGATTTCAACACAGAACCCAAAACAAAATCCAACTACTTCTTGAGACTTTATTTATTTTTATGCAGAGCTGCTGACCTCAAGACTGCCTGGTCGTTTCATTCTCACAGGAAGAAGACTGTACTTAGGTTTTGGATAGAGGAAGGAATTTAACCTTTGGCCTGCAGCACATCAGCCCGAAGTCCCTGTCTCCCTGTTTTTATTTTATTTATAAGAAGATAGCACTTATTCTTCAGATTAAAGTGAACATAGTTAATAATGTAGAAATGCAAGAAAGGAAAATTCTAATTTAATGTCCACTGTGAAGTCTCATGGAAATGCGTGCAATTACAGGCAGTGTTTTTTGGTTGGCTGCTCTTTTTTTCTTCTCTTTAAATAAACATTTAACTGACCACCCCTCACATTTCAGATAGTTTGCTGCTTATGAACCTTGTGCCCTGATTTCTACAGGACGAGGAAGTCCTGGCATAACGAAAGGACAAAGCAGAACTTTAGGAAGGTATTTGCTTTTTTTTAACAAGTGTAACACCCTGAGAAACCACTGTTGGCTTGGACTAACTTCTTTGGGATCACAAGAGAAAAGCTAGCAAGACAGATTATTGTCACTTATTTTGCTTTATTTATGTTTATCCAGCTGTAAATTTGAACACTAATTTGTCCTTCAGAAGAAGTTTAAATCCATTATCTGTAAGAAAACCTGAGGGTTTTTTCTTGGAAAAAAAAACAAGATCTAGGAAGATTGCAAATAGGAACATGTCAGTTACTCACACTAGTACACATTAGTAACCACTTTGGTCAAGATGCAGAGAACAAAGAGAAACCCAGGGCCTGAGAAGCAGCTGCAAAAGTCTACTCTAAATATTATAATCTTCTCTTCACTGTATGAGTCATTAGCATCTGTACCTTAAAATCTTTCCCAAGTCTCCTCCAAGAGAGAACACACTCCACTTTTACTGACTTCCACTGTCCTAGCTGTATCCCACATGGCAATTTTTGCTAGGTTATTTCTCCCACTATGGTTCTCAGATTGTTTTTAACCTTTGGTATAGAAAAACTGATGGTCTTGAAAGGATGTTCAACAGATCATTTGCTTTTCAAGTTCTATTCCCACTTTTGCATGGGCATCACAGTTTCCTCCCTCACTGCACTAACAGATTTATTTTGTTAAACTTTCCTTCAGCAAGTCTGTTAGCAAGATGTCACACTGAGAATTATTTGAAGACGTGACACTGTGCTGATAAATCAGAGGCACAGGCAGCACATACATGCATGTGCTGTGAATGACCTACCACCATCAGAGCTCCTGAGGAGGAATGTCCACAGAGACACACCACCAGGCATCTTCTGCCATACACACATTCATAGAGCACACAGAGGAAAATTAATAATATGACAATTCTTTTGATACCTGATTTTAAAGCGTTAGACCTTGTCCTTATCTAGACCTTTCATCTCAGAACACATGCTCGTACTTTCAACATCACGTACATAAACATGAATGTTAGAAAGCCCATTTTGAAGTTTTTGGGGATTTTTTTTTTTTTTNTTTTTTTTTTTTTGTTTAATCTCATGGTATTGCTGATTTGTGTTTCAATTTACTTTTTAATATAAGGCATATTTTGCCTTACAGGTTTTAGCAAATGCTCTTATTTCAGCATGTTGCAGGCAACAGATTACAAACAAAAATTAAAGAGTTTTGAAGACTCAAAATTTTATAACTGATGTTATAATTTAAGCTCCATCTATATCCAGATTGATTATAAATAAGTTCACACCCAAAGTCAGAACACATTACCTACAAGGTCTATCATTACCCAGTCACCAGAGGATTTCCTGTACCTTCCCCTGGAACATCAAGTATGTCACGCTGGGCTGGAATGCCTACTGATCTGAGACAGTATGGAAACAGATACACTTAAAAGTAAATTTTACCTATTTTAACTATGTGCAGTTGCACAATATTTTTCAATGTACAAGGTCTTTTCAATACAGAAAGTTTCTATTACATTAAAGGAGCATAAAACCTCCTATACTAGGGTCAGAGCTAGGTCAAGATTGCTAGATTTTTCCAGGATGTGAGAGTTTTGCAGAAGGAGACAGAGAGACACACGCTGGATTAATCTGTGACAGGTAGAAAAATGTTCTTATTTAGGAATCTGAGCAAAGTTTTAGTCTCTAACATTTGGCAGCTGTATGCCATAAAGATAGGATTTCTGTAAGTACTGCTTGCTGAATCCAGGTTCATTAGTTTGCATCAATGTCAAGCATTCACTATACAGTACCCTCTCATCTCATGGAAAGAAGGGATCTGAGAAGCTCTTCTTGGTGACACGGGGTGTTAGAGATGTAATTCAACCTATTTCACATGCAAGAGTGCTGCTGGAGTAGTTACAAGGGAGCTGGGAGATGGTGTGGAGAGAAAGTTACACTCGTCATGTTCCTCCTTGACAAGCAGCGCTCTGCTGTGCCCAGTGTGCTTAATGGGAGGGGACACATGGCACTGCAAGTTCTCTGCCAAGGGCTATAGGTACTAACTACATCAGGCAACTGGCAAGCCAGGCCTGTCTGTATGACACGAACAGCAGTAATACTGCTGCTTGGCCACAGAAATATGCTAGCACATCATACTGAAGCTGCTTTTGGTACTGACTGATGCAGAAGAGAGTTAGGAGTGGGGGATGGAAACACAGTCCAGAATGAAATCCCAGACTTAAATATGGACATTGAAACACGACTTTATCTTACTCTTTACTGGCATGTTGACATGCTTTCCTTTATGTCCAAAGTAAACTAAAGGGAAATTACTCTATCAAGAAAAAGACAATATTACCTATCCTATCCTAATTTTTCACTTTACTTCATGTGTAACTCAGTACAATATCTGTGTATACTGCCTACCCAAAATACTTAAATTAAAAAACAGGCTCAAAATTTAAGCCATTAAATCATGATATTAGGAAACATCGATTATGTGTTGCACAGACATAACATTACATGATGTCCCATTAAATTGTTACGCACACTTCAAGTCATCAGACATTTCACTTCACAGTAGATACTAAACCCTTACATAATCCCTCAATAAACATGAAAAGTGCCCAAGCCAAGATCTGTCTATACACAAAGAACCTGCATTCGAAACTAAAAGAGGGAGCAAAAAATTGATATTTTAAATTAAAATTTCAGCTTTAAATGCATGCATTCTAAAGAAAATAAAACATAAAACTTACAGGTTCTACAAATTCAAATTTCTTTTTCTCTTGTACTTCTTGGATTTTAAAAACATATTCTAATGATGCTTCATAAAAGTTCTGATGTTCTCTGTCAATCTGCGTATCTGCCTACAAGAGAACATTAAATATGGACATTAGTTTAGTCTCATTATTGCTTTAGAAACAGGTTATGTCATTAACAAACAGATCTTCCATAAGATTACACTAAAAGTTTAATAGAGTTCAGTTTTCTTTCTGAAAATTAGAATACCAACTTAAAAAAGCTAAATGCAAGTTTAAGAATTTAGCATTTCAGCCTATGCCTTTTACTCGCTCTTTTTTGGGTTTCTTCTTTCTTTTTGCTCTTTAGTATTCTATTTTTCAGGAGAGCCTGGAGGGAAAAAAAGGTGGCAGCAGGTACTTGCTATATGCAAGTTTAGAAAAGGAAATAGACATGAGCAGCGTAGGAATCAAGGACAGACAAAAAGATAATTATTTCTACTGAAGTATTCAAGTATCGTATGCACTGAAATTGTATCTATTTCTCTGGTTCAAATATCTTCCCAAAAACATATTTTCTTTCTTAAAAAGGCTGTCTTCAACAATGTCATCTTGCAACTTATTATTTTATAGTATGAGTCATATGTTTTTGGAATGTAAACATATTTAAGTCCCTAACCTCATAAATCAAATGTATTTCAAGTTTTAATTTTCAAGTGACAGAACTACAAGGCAGTACGTGTCAGAAATGCCTAATACCACCCAACATGGAGATCCAGTATCAGAACAGTGTCTTCTGCCTAATAGCTAAAGAATTAACTCTTATCAGCTCATAAAGAGTAATAGGCTTTTATCCTCAATTTAAACAAGCCACAGGAGAGGGAACTAACAGACAAGCAGTGTAGCATGTAGATAATGTTTAACGAAGACATGCAGATTCCATTTTAATTCATTCTTCTTTGTAATAAATCATTTTCTCAAGCAAATCCCTTTTGGGCCGTATTAGTTAGAGTTTGCTCTTTGGTCAAAATATTACCACAGATTAACAACATGGATAAGATCATTCCACCTATTTTTGATGTTTGTCAGTTAAAATATAGAAGGTTATTTCTGTATACTCTCTAGTTTAATTCTGGCATTAAAAATAACAAATGCAGGAAAATTGGGAAACTTGATGTTGTCTTCCCTTGACAACAAACTAAACCAGCAAACACATCATAAAAGACATTTAGTACTTTCAACCGTACAAAAGCAAAAAGTCAGTGTTTTCCTTCAGGCAGGATTTGGCCCTCAATAGTGCCATATATAATTAAGATTGCTTCTTTACTCAAGGACAAGCTACTATGGTGATTTGGCTGTACAGGCTCTCAGCAATATTGATTCACCTGCTCAGTCCAGTGTTCTAACACTACTTCAACGCACAGGCCTCAAGGATATGTTTCAAATCATTCAGTACNAAATCCCAATAATGAACTGCTCTACCTCAAAATTAACTCTGCCATTTGCCATGCATTTAGTGTGTTTGGCTACTGTTTTCCCTGCTAATAGTTTTATTTCACAAAAAAAATCTATCACAAAGACAGTGCTACACAGCTGAACAGAAGCAGTTGCCACCATTCTGGGACATGATCCAGCAATGCCTTGCTCACACAAGTGTCATCAATAAGCACTTGAAACAGACCTCAGCTCTTTCATTTAATTGTACATAAATAATGAAACATAGTTTTAGAAATTGCCTCTTTCAGGCTTCGCTTCAGAAAAAGTATTTAAATATCTAATTAAATCCATCCCTATTCTGAACTGCATTTAAGCAGGTTGCAACTGTAATACTTACAACAATCAAGTGCCATCTCATATATATTTTAGGGCATAATCACCACCAGTGAACAGGGACTAAATCAGAATTCCCCAAATACATATTCTGCAGAACCTTATGAATTTGTGTTAACACCAAAGGATCCAGATTTGTAAGAATTGCTTAGAAAGTGATCTTAAAGTTTCAAAAGCTGAAAGTATTTTCACGTTTTTCTGTGACTTCAAAATGCATGTAAAAATAAAGAGACCTGATGGATATGATTTTGAGTCTCCAGCTGTATAATATATAGTTATAGTGAGTAATATTTTCACTAATGTAGGCTATCACCTCAATATATATACCAAAATTCACATAAGCTTGGAGACTGATTCTGGAATAGATTTCAGAGAAAAGAAATCAGAAGTTTATTAGATTTCTCACATCACTCAATTCTGCCCATTTTCTCCTCCACTGTAGGCTTCTGTAGGCAGTGAAAAGATGCTACTGTGAAATTTCATTTTGATGCTAAAGGAAAAAGGCCAGTCACCTGTGTAAACTGCACCAGCAGTCTTGCAGGCTCTTAAAATACCCAACATATTTCAGTTAGGTGAATGTATGCAAACTACTCTCTACAGAATATGTTTCAACCATCAAACTTCAGATGCCTAATTAAGGTGATCTCAATTGCACTCAAGTGAGATATGTAAAAGGACCCAGCAGAGTACAAGATTTTTGCTTATCCCAGTACTCTTTAACCCACATAATGTGATGAGGTATCAAGAAACCTCATCAATTCACGGAAATAGCATTTTTCCCATGTAGTAGTCAAAAAATAGTACTTCCACCTCCCTAAATGTATGACACTGGCTTGAGGCATGGACTTCTCACTTCCTGCCCTGGGCTCCAAAGTCCCAGCTCCCAGCACTGCTTGGTTCTTTGCTCATTCTCTGTTGTGGGATGGTCCAACAAACTCCATCCTGGAGATACGGGCTATAAATGGGGCTCACCCAAACCACTCAGGATGGAAGACAACAGCTATGTTGGATTTCAGGTCATGAATGGAGCTTGGCCTCCTTTTACTTACAATACAGACAAAGGCCAAAAGTCTCCCAGGTTAATAATTTTGGTACTGATTTTCTATTGTACCTTCTACTTGTGGCAGGTGTATGTTGCTGATTCAGCACATCTACAGCCGTAGAAAAGTGGGGAAGACACAAATGCTAAGTTATGTCCTTTGTCCTTTACAAGGGAGGCATCTAGAAATCAGAAAATCTCAGCCTCAATTACATGATTTTAAATCCAGATACGTTACTTAAGGACACACTGGAAAAAATTATTCTGGTTTTCCATTAGTTTATAGACGTGAGCCAAATCCATTGTTATTCTACCATAGTTTATTAGATTCACAGTTGTTACTTTGCTCTTCAGTTGCTGCTTTTAGACTAATTATTCTCATGCCTCAAGAGTAAAATATTTTATTTATTTAATTTTGCTTCTATTCTAGAACAAATTAGTTTTTAAGTTGACTTTTCCACAATTTGGTAAGAAATTTTTTTTTATTTTAAACTGGGGCTTAGCCTCTAAGAGAACTGTTTCTTCATCAGTACATAAAATATTTGAGAAAAGTGAAAGCTTTGACATACAAATGGAACAATTAACCAATCCTACATAACTAATGTCTTATCTAGACTGATTATTATAGGGACAGCAAAAGTAATTCAGGTAAATTTTTAATTTTTAAGTCTTATTTTATTTGAATTATAATATTATTGGTAAACATGAAAAAATATCCTACGATGTGATTGAGTGATGGCCACACCTTTGGAGAAAATTTCATCTGCAAAGTAATCCCCATGATTTAAGAGCCACCAAGACAACAGTAATCCCATTAAAATTATTTTTAACTTCTTTTGGCACAATTCCCAAAGTGTCATTGATATCGTGTTGCTGGGTTTATTGTAATCTGCTTCAAAGACAAGTCATATTCATTTTTATCAGCATACCGAAAAGCCCTGGAATCCTCCTGTTAAACTAGAAGTCCTCATGGTTTTGTTTTTTTTAACAGAAAAAAATTAGCTCTAAAGACTCTTCAAAGCTGAAATTCAAGATACAATTTCAGGGCAATTCCAGGTGCCGCAATCTCAGATTAAGATGAAAAAGAGGAAAAAGAAGCAGAAAAGACCATTGTTAGACCATGATCTCAGTTCAGTCTTCTGGATTAGAATTAATGTGAAATAGAAGTGCAATTTCATCAGTTAATATATTAAATAGCAAACCTATAAGCAATTAATTGGCTTCCCAATATTCCAATATTTATAGCAAATAAAACTCACGCTTTTATTGTACTAATCTACTTCCATTGCTGCAACCAACAAATATTAGATGTACTTGAAATACATAAAGTTGCAAACATAGAATATTGCTTTCTTCAAATATTTAATTCCTACTTGTGTCTTATTCATCCAAGAATTTATAATCACAAGCATGACTTTCAGAAACCATCACAATTTCATATTAATAAAATACAGCATGTCTTGAAGAGAACCAGTTTGTTACCATAATTTCTTTGCAAATGTGAAATTAGGTAAGAGTGTGTTCAGTTCTTACATCTTGCAAATGAGATTCTTTCTTCTTGGCTGACAAATTTAAGTGCTTCTCTAAGATGGAATAATATTTCTCACTTTCCTTGTCAAACTTCTTCTTCCCATCCTGAAAAACAAAACATTCCCAAGTAAAGTATTTGACTAAATATCACAGCTAACTTAAAAGAAAAAACAGGTGCCAAAATATGCCTCATAATAAAACCACTTTTGTTGGTTCCAGTATTTTTAGGGTTTAATTCTGAATTGGACCCAAAGATCGTAGAACTGTTTTAATTATTAAAAGCAATAGTAAGCAGGATTTTTCCCCTAAATAATGAATCCATGCAACAGACATTCATGGTCTCCCATAGTAAAGATACATGAGATTTTATGTAAATGGTATCTTTATAAGCAGACACTTATTATAAAATAATCTTCCCCAAGTTTTCTAAGCGTACCTAACTGCCACAATCTTTTTACAAAAGAACAAAAACAAAAGCAAGAAAACCCCAGAAAAACAAAACCACAAAACCCCCCGAACAAACAAACAAAAAAGCAACAAAAAAAGCAACGTCTCCCACCTCCAATAAACAAAAAACCCTCCCAAAACCCAAAACCAAACAAAAACACCCCACTATGGAGGACATAGGTGAGTACAAAAAATGTGATAAAGATATAGGCCTATTCTTTGCATTTAAGACTAATACACTTATTTTCCACCCACACTCCTAAAATATGAGGATGATGGAAAAGCATATGTGTGGTTGCAAAAGGAAATTGGTCCAAAAGTCTGTTTCCAATAATATTTCGACGTGTCTGAATATTTAAGCTTGTCTCATTTAAAGGTTATCCTGCCTTTTTCCTTTCCCACTCCTCTTTGTTTTTCCCATCATGTGCAACCAATCCTCACATATCTACTGTAAAATTATTTTGATAGGTAATACAAAAGAAAGCTACTATAAGTAAATGAAGAAACATCTTATTTTCTGCAAACAAATTCAGAATTCATACTTCAAAACTTTTAAAGCTTGCTGTTCTGAAATTTAAATCTGAAATTTAAGAAAAAGATAGATTTCTCAAAAGCTTTTCCATCTTTCAAGGAGTGCCAAATTTCAAGATATAGGAGAACTGATTGCAGTTGATATACACTGTTTGTAGTTGGTATCCCATCGTAGTATTATTAATGATAAATCTATAACTTTTACTTATAAAATTATATATTCCCTAAATAAAAGCAATTTTCTTCCAGTGATTTTTATAATCTTAGTTAAGTCCTAATGATTAACAAGTTGAATATTTTGAGAAAACAAAAAAAGCTTCAAGACAAGCAATCCTACTTACACATGTGCAAAAGCCATTAATGATAGATAAACTAATTACTGGAGATCATGCAGTAACATCAGGTCATTTAAAGAACTGCAGTGATTCTCTTCCTGACCCCTTTCTCCCTAGAAATTTTTATATACAAAAACAAATAACTAGCTCGCATTGTAGCACCACCCTGTTTTCCTTAGTCATGGGAAAGTCAGGTCAGTCAGAGAAATAAGAAATAGAAGGAAGATTTTATTGACGTGAATTACAACTTATCAACCAGCTGTAACAACAAACCACTTACTGATTAGCTCCAGTGACTAAAGCTTACAACAGTAATTATACTAGACTGTAAAACACATCATAAGTGTAAAACACTTTCTATCTGCAAAAAGTTCAAATATATTTAGTATGAAAAATATGCACAATTTACTGTTCCCACTACTTCACAACAGAGATATCTTCAAATGACACCAGAAGGAAAAGTAGACACTTGACCCAACAAAATATGAAATAACAATACAGAATAACTACTAATGCTTTCTATATTTAATAACAGATAAGCAGATACCAGGAGAAAAAGGTAAAAAAAGGAAAAATAAAAGATTGTATTTTGTTTAGCAAGTGAAAAGAAGCTCTAAGAATTACCTTCCAAAATCCTTCCCAAACACATTCTTAAAAGAGAGAAAGCAGATCAGGGTTGTGGAAAATAACTTGTAAGTAAAAAATCAACTTCTGTGGGAACGAAATCATAGGTCAGTTCCAGAGTCAGTTTTATCAGAGAATACTCAAGTGCCAGGTCTTCATGATGAAGCAAGAGCCACCTGTGTATCTCAACAGCACCTTTGGTACCAAACAGAAATTCAATTCAATTGATCACTGATAGAAGGTGCAGTTAGTTACATACTGTCTTATCTTCTGAGACAATGATGTTATGTGCTGGACTAGAAATATGAACCAGACTATTTTAAAATCCAAGTGACAAAGGTGTCAAAGTCATCAACTTCAGGAAATACTCAAGTCAATGGCAAACTTGATGCAATGAAAAATGTCAAGAGAACTACTTTTTAGGTGGTTTTTTTCCCCCATGTAATTGTAAAGTGGGAAAGGAGTCTGCCTGATTGCAGTATTTAAGTCTTTGGTCACAAGCTACTGGTGTTCCGTGGTGGACACCCTGCCCACTCAACCACCTACCTTAGAAGGTAACTTGACAAAGCCTTTGACAATGAGGCCTGGGTGCTGATAGCACATAGTGCACATTTGGACTGGATATTGTGCTTGCCTCTGCTGTCTCAGACATCAGACCAAAGGAATGAACCAAGAAGCCACAGGCAAAGCTCCCACAGGATTACCTATTTCAGACTGGGATCACCCAGCCCAGTCCCTCCGTCCTTCCTTCCTTCCTTGATTTATGATACAAACAGTAGGTATCCATCTTGCCTCGTGAACTATTTGTCTCAGAACCAAGGTGATAGATAGGTAATGAATAACCCAAATTCTGGTTAGCCCCTTGAGCTCATGTTGACACTAACATAACTTTTACTAACAAGAGCTGGAAAAGAGTCTGAAGTCTCAGCTGCTTGGTGAGAGTCAAAGAAAAAGATGTGACGACAGGACTTTGTAATCTGAAATACCTGCATAGAGCAAGCACATCAAGTACATGTCAATGTCAAGAGGGGGGACCACTGATACACCTAATGTGGTTCCCACTGCACTGAATCTGATGGCTTTCATTTTCTGCTATGATCTGTAAAAAAACCTGTGAATTACATATCACATTCTCTCTTTATACATAAAAAGGAAGATAAAATATTAAATGATCATGTCTAAATAGATAAGCCCACCCTGCTTGCCAAGAACAAGAAAAAAACAAGTTCAAATAAACTAATTGTGGTTTTAAAGCATATTGTATCTCATGTGAAGCTTCATAAAAATCTCCATGGCACCATCTATAAGGAAACATGGAATTTGAAGGCTCTAATGTTCTTCTGCCAGCCCTCTCCCAGACTGCACCTCTACACTGCCACAGATCTGCTCAGCCACTGCCTCCATAGTTTTTATACCAGTTACAATAAAGAGAAAACTACAAATTGGAGCTTGCTTGTCACCAGGACAATTGTGGGCCCAAGTGCAGTGTTTTCAGAGACAGCACATCTGATCAACTTCCTCCTCCTTTTCCAGATTTTAACTTAACAAGCCCTTCTTCCTTCAAAGGTAGAAGTTGACAAAGTAAAAAGATTAACAGAAGTAAACTGTGAATAAAGATCTCTTGGCAATTTGTTCTGCATTAGCGTCTTTACCCAGTGATACTCCCGGTAATAAGTTTACAGCAGGACAGTGTTTATGGAATTGCTCTGATTACTCAGACATGTTTCTGGGAAAAGTGTAAAAAATACTGGCCTCAACAGGTGAGTGAGTTTCCTTTGCTTGGAAAGTCCTCCACTGTGCCAGTAAAACCCACATATCTGGATGTACTGAAGCCTCTGAAACCTGTTTACTTAATAAAAATTAACAAAAAACCGATACACTCAGAAGCAAGTGATTCATGTTCTGGATGAGAAGACACACTTCAGTTTATGCCAAAATAGCTCTAGTGTCACACAGTCAGTGACTCACAGCACACAGGCACATCCTAAGTGGAGTCACAGACTCAGCTTATTCCAGCTTTAGCTTGTTCTTCTGCAGCCCTCAAAACACACTTAACACACAGCCACTACCCAAATTAATTATCTGAATCCTGGTCCCAGCAATCTGTGCCCATAAGACTGAGAAATCTGCTTTTCCACATACAAGGAGGTTTTCAAAGAAAAACTTTCCATGCAAAACTATCTCCTCAAAGTTTAGAAAACAGGTTGTTTGCTTTTGCCTAGATTCCACATTGAATCAAATCCCAAGGGAAAGAGATGTGGTTGGATAAGAAAGCTTGTGCTGCATTGTTACCAGAACAGACTGCACCAGCCATGACACAAAGCTTAAGGCACGTGGCCATAAGGAAGATGCTAGTTCCTGACCTCTGTACTGTTTCTTATTCTCTTCAGACTCCAGGTTTCTTTCATCTTTGTACATCTTTCCCGCAAGTAAACCTCATCCTTTCTCTTTGTCCTGGAAATGTATCAGCCATTTGTTTCAAAATAATCAGCTAGAACATAGGAAAAAAATTCCCATCCAAAATCCATGTGAGATACTTATGAGGGTGCAATAAAAAAACGCAAGCACAGAAAAAGAGAAATTACATAATATTAATCCTTGGTGTGTTTTACACTGATGGGTAGGTCATCAACACCTCTTGTCTAGACTTTCTCCTGCAGACTCTAAACACTGCAAATGTCTCTGTATAGTTGTTTAACCATTCTCAGGTGTGTCAATCCTTAAATCAGTTAAAAAATATTTACAATTTGAAATGCTTCAAATTTCTAGGAACCCCGTTAGGAAAGCCCTTAACCACACACACGGCTTAGAGCATTTAATGGAGCCTTACTAACTGCCAGTAGCCTCTTGAGAGACTTAAGCATTGTAATACTGGATCCAGGTTTAATTCCTGATTTTATTCTCTCTGCTCAGATTTCCTGCATAGTTCTATTTCAAAACTGATTAGACAATCTCCAAAAAAATTATCTTTTCAGAAATAAATTTTGCTTGAGATACTTCTAATTATAGGCACAACAGTTAGAAGTTTAACTCAAAAGGTGTTCTTGTATTCTTCTTGTTTTACAAATATTTATGGCTGTGAAAAGTCCAGACATCAATTCCCGAGAAGTTCATTAAAAAGTTGACTCAAGTGAATCAGATAGTTTTTCTCCTGTTCAGAAAGATTTTGATAACATGCTAACTAATCACAGATGTGCTACAAATCATTGGCATGATTCCTACAAATTTTACCCACGAGCTCTTTTACATATAAAGCAGAAATAGTTGTTGTATTTTGAAGTTGACTTTCCCTTTCCAGAGGAAACACCAAGAAATACAGTATTTTTATAATGGTTCTACCACTACTTTGTGTGTAGTATTTAACGTCAAAATTGTTATGTGTATCTTCAGAATTATTACAGAAATTATTCCTCTTCATTTTTCCAAAAAGAGCCTCTGCGATCCTTCTCATTCACTTCCCCTTTTTCAGATGCAATAACTTTTGGTGTTATATTTATCTATTAGCTTCATCTTGTCCATAAAGAAATCTTTAACTCTTTGTCACAAAAATTACTATTTTACACTTTAACATGCTAATCTTTAAAAAACGCCACCAAAACATTATCCTTGTTGAAACCATAAAATAAACATGTTTTGCAAGAAATTATTTTAAAAAGATCAAGAAAGGAAATTAAATCAGAAATCATTGCAAAGAAACTATTTGGAAAAAAGATGTCAACACCTTGAAAAGAGGTGATTACCTTAATTAGAAACCAAGTGAACACTGTGAAACATGGCCATGGTGATTTCTTTCATCCCCTCACCCAGAATTAGTACATATTTTTTTCACCAACCCTAAGTGAGGTGTAGAAAGTGTCGAAACTGGCACAGAAACACAACAGTAAGACTTGAAGTCAGACACATTTGTCAGCTGAGGAACCAGAAGGCAACAGTGAACTTTGTGGAGATCAATAAAGCCACATCCTTTTTTTTCTCTTTGACAACAACTGCAAAAATATTGATTTTTGCAACAACAAACTGGAAATGGTTCATTGCTAGAATGTTAGACTTCAAATATATTTTTTCACAGCCATCTTTTTTATTACCTCTCAAACAAAAATTCAAATTGTATTTCTGCAAAATTAGTGGGATTTTGTTTGGAGTTGTAAGTTTTGGGGACTAAGTAACTTTGTTTACTAAGTAGCAGGACAAACAAAAGTAGAACTGTAGTCTAGAAAATAAACTAACCTTAGTTTTGGAAAGACTGATTTGAGCTAAGATTCTATGGACTTCTTAGAAAATGTAGAATCTCAGAGTCTCGCAACTTCTTCTTTGAGGAGAGAAAAAGTAAATTCACCTTCCATTTTACGTTGCTCAAGGTTTTGTCGAGCATTCTCATGGAAGTAGTTGGTGAGTTGCTGGGTTTTGGTTCATTTTAATAATACTGAAATTATCATTGGCATCTGAGACCACACGGTGCATTTGGATAGATATCTAGATGGGAAGAATTTCTTTTTGGTAAAAAAAATTGATTTGTTATGTGAATGCCAAGGGTTCAAGATAAAAAGTCACAAGCTTTTTCCCCTGAAGAAAAAGTGAAAACGTAATATAAAAGTCCTTCCCTCCTCTTCTTTTTCCAAAACAGAATTTAACGTATTGTTAGGCTATAGGTTTCCACAAATCCATAAGAAAGTCAGAAAGGTTAAAGGAGATGGTTTATATATTGTTAGCAAATAATATGAAATGAAGCAAATTTGTACCATACTTCATAAAGAAATTCTTGTTGATCGACATAAAATAGGGTTAATATAGTCATAAATTATGTCTTATGTTCCTCATAACTGCTAGTAAAAACACTTCCAAATTGAAGTAGAATGCATCATGTAGAAAATTAAATGTCCAAATGACTATAAATTTTAAAACCAATTCTTTACTAGAAAAGAACAACCATATGCACACCAAGATGATCCAGAAAACAATATAGTGTAAGACAAAAATAATTATAATAAAAAGAACATATTGCAACTATGATGTATAACAAGGCAATAAACTGGGAATATAAGACTGTTTAGCAGCATTAAAGCTATGAAGACAGATATTAGAAACTGGCAGTTTAAAAAATAACCTCAATTAAAATCAGGTAAGGAATACATAAAACTGAAATATACTTGAAACAACCCAAAACTAATTTAAGTTTAACTGGAGTTCACATCTGTGTAAAACACTGAATAACCTTGCAAGAGATAATTTACTTTCAGGTTCATAAACTTCTGAAGAAAATTTTCTTTTCCTTCTGTAATGCCTTTAGAGATTCAAGTATCAGGTACTTTCAAAAGTGTATCCTGGAAGAGGAGAAATCCTACAGCCATATCCTAATAATTCCCTATGTAATTCCATCCGATGTTTTCAAATTGAAAAGCAGATACTATTAAATGAGAAAATGTGTTTGTAGTATGTAATTTGTTTTTCTCCAAAAAATTCCCTCTTGAAATAGAAACAAAAATGCTAGAAGCTCCCAGCATTGATGTGAAAACACATGCAAACCTGCCAGTACTGTCAGGTCACAAAGCAGGACATATTAGACTCCCTGTTATTCAGCTGCAGAGCTGTCTCGAGTTTATTTGGCATTTGCTGATTCCAGGAGTAGCTGCTCTGTGTCTGGGAATCTGCTAAATCCCGGCCCAAACAGCAGGACTGGTAAGTCTACACACGTAATCTAGTTTTATTGCTTTACTGTCTATTAAATATGAAGTATTTTTGCTGGAATAGCTTACTTGGGATATTATCAAGTTACTGCTTAAATCATATGGAGAAGTACCCTAGAACAGCAGAAACTGACGTACTTTTCTCTGCATCAGGTTTAGGATAGCTTTCTGAAATTTAAAGTATTTTATCATAACAGGAAGAGTTTTGTTCCTGTACAAAATCTTGTAACTTTAAATGATTTCAGAAAGAAAGTTAGCCATGCTCTTTAGGAACTCATGAAGAGGCCATTTCATCTGCACAGTTAGCAACATCTTTGCTTTGTGCACTTAGAGCAAAGATAAAGAAAAAAGCTGCAAAGAACATGTCATTCAAATAAAGCAATTCCTCCAGACAAGCTTAAAATTTCGCATACACACTGCTTTATTTCAAAAGCTGCAGATAAAAATATCTCTTTCTTAACTAGTAATTTCTTTTTTTAAGCACTCTTTGGGAATCTCCCATCTATGCCAACATCACGGATCTTGGCATGCCAGCAGCACATTCAGCACCACTGGTGGCCCCAGGGCACCTCCGACGTCATCGCAACAGGACTGCAACGCTGACCTGAGGAAGAACTTGAGGCGTGTTATGAGAAATTTTTTAGATTAATACACACAATTGGAAACTCTGCTGTTTACAAATATTTTGGGAATTTAAAAAAAAAAAAAGGAAACAGTCTGAGGTCAATGTCAGAAGTGATTTTACTTTGTTTTGTTTTGAAAGCATCTATTTTCAGAGCCCCTTTTACAACACTGATAAGAGAACACAAACTATCACTCTGGGGTGAAAAGTTATGCCTCCCTAGTGGCGCTGTTAAGCTCACCCAGTGCTCTGAGATTGCTTCCTGGGGGTGAGTGTTTAATTTTCTCATCAACACAAGAATCTGAGACCACCCCTTCTTGGCAAACTCCACAGGAACAAATGGTTCTGTGGTAGCCACTACAACCTGACAGGTCCCAAAATAACAGAACTGCTATATTTGGCTTTCGTGATCCTCCCATATCTACTGAGACACAATAAAGTTTCAAGCAATGATATCCATTTTTGTTACAGTACTGAAGAGATACCTCCCATGTACTGTGACACACTTCACTTTGGAATAAAGCTATTCCAAAGCTTGCTTTACCAAAAGCAAAGTTGCTATATTGGTAGGAGATTTAAATTCATATATTCTCAGGCCCCTGCAGAATCTGCTGCATAGATAAAACAAGACACTGGAGGAAAGGAAACCTATGGTGATTTTCTATTTAGAATGGAAAAAGGCAATTCCATCATATGTATGGAATAAAGACCCATAGACCCCACATTACCTGAGAAATGTCCAAACAGTACCCAAACTGTAACTATAACCGTAACTACTTTTATGCTGTTAACTACACCATGAAACAAAGGGAAGCAATGCAGAAAGAGATCTCAATTTTTCCCTAAATTGCTAAAGAAAACCCCAACATGTAACAGAATAAGATTAACAGATGAATTCATACCCATGTATAAAACCTCATGACTTGAGCATTAAGTGTTCAGTACAGCTGTGGCACTATACAACAAACACAAGCATAATTCTGAAGTAAACCCTGTAGGGTAAGAGAATGCAGCTGCCTTTGTCAAAACATCATGAATTTGGTTTGATAAGGGATGCTAGGACTCAGGATGGATTCTAATTTTGAACAAGGGGAAGAAGAGCAGGGGCACAAGCAGTGCCTTTGAGCTGATGAAAGAAGATTAACACCTTGTGCAGGGAGCAGAACACCAAACTCTCTGCTTCTTTAAGTCCTGTCCTGCTCTGTGCTTGGGCAATTGGCCACTTCCTTTATTTCTCTTCAATCCTTCTTGAGACTTTTAAAGTCTCATCAACACCCTTGAGACCTGATTTTCAGGTCTGGAACATGATCCTGTTCACGTTGTGGCCAAGAGGAAGGTTAGAAAGAACGTAACAGGTGAGTAGAGCTACTGCACTCTATTTGCTAAATCCTCCATGCCCTCAAACACTCACTAAAAAGGCTAGTTCCCCTGTGAGCTGGAAATTAAGGTTGAAGGTCAATGTCTTTGTTCATACTTTTGATCACAGCCCAGGAGTCCAGTAGGACTCTAGGAGCTGTGCAGGGTCAGTATGCAACCTTCGGAGTCCTTCCCGTGACACATACTACAACAGGATGCCGCAGATTAGCAAGAAAAAAGCCTTAATTTCATTAGATGTCCAAGTTTTCTTGCATTTTTTGTTCTTTTGTCCTTTTCCAGTGAAAAGGACAATACTATGTACGTTTTTTTTTTGTTTTACTAGTTGTAGTTTTTTAAAAAATGGTTCTTTTTGCCAAGAAAGGTACACTGCATGCTCACTTAAACAATCCCACCAATTAACACACTTATTCTAAGCCTTAATTCTTAAATGTTATGGCAGAATAGTAAATTATTTTCCAATTTACTACAGGAGACTAATTTATTTAACCTTAATTTATATCTGTTTTCTTTACGATGCAAATTAGAATCTTATTAAAGAGCAGAAAAAACACAGCTTCAGAAACCAGTTTTAGTCACTGAGCCAGTTAATCACACCCACTTATAACAGAGAGACTGCATTTAACAGAATTTATTAAAATTTATTAAAACTGATTATGCACATAACATTAACTGTTTTCCTCACAAACACCTGTAGTTAACAGGCTGAACCATCAGTTTTTAATCACTGTGTCCACAATCTTTTAGTAATGAGATTGGAGTTTTCATTCTGATTTTTTAAAATAATCCATTAAAAGTGAAACAAGCTTTTAGGATTATTGTCTTTTTCGGTTGTTTTTTCTCTTAACTCCCTAAAAGCTTATCAACTTTGAATGAAACAGCAATTGAACTGAAACAATCTGCGATGAGAAAATAATTTTGCTTCATTTGCGTAACAGCAAGAGCTGTCCCAAGAGAACCAGTCGCTTCAAAAAAACTCTGGGTCCAGGTGCTCAGCCAGCATTATCTCCCAGTTTAATAGTTTGGCTCTGCACAGAGAAAGTGAGACTTTCTTAGGTGAAATGTATGCATACTGGGCTCTTCACCGCTGTTTTTGAAACTTCCCAAATATTTCACATACCCAAGCGTAGAAGAAGCAGTAGCTAATCATACTGGCATTACAATTATTTTTTTGGTGGCAAAAAAAGGTCTTTCACTGCTTGATATTTCCCTAAATTTATTTGAATAAATAAGGGAAAATACATTCGATCTATTTAAAAAATAATTTTATACTATACATTTTCATTAAATGCAAGCTCTGATTTCAGAGTTCTGGCATTTGTTAATACTAGTTTAAGTAAAATATCAGATTAGACAGCATATATGGGATTATTTCTCAAATAAAAGTGTTCTATTGGAATGAAATATATTTATATAAGTGCAATTGACAACTATCACAGTTAAGAAACTTTAACCAAAATTTGAAGATTTAAGTGAAAGAAAAGCTAAAGAGAATTTGTACTTCTCTATCTAACAGAGACAGTTGGCTATTAACCTAAAATACCTAAAGAGATTGCCATGAGTTATTTATCAGTACAGCAGATTTTTTGGCATACAGCCATCTCATGACCATTGAGCAGCCTCAGTTCCTTATGCTCACTTTATTCCCAATCCTCCAGTCCTCCTCCTCTATCTCATAGCAACTTATGGCAATACCACCAGATTTTTTTTACCTGGTCTTTACCAAAACCAAAACAACAGACTGATCTCAAATTGCCCCATGGGATCTTCTAAATGGTGACTTCTCTCTAACCAGACAGTCTCTCCTATAAACAAAACTCACTGCCCTTTTCCCATGAGCTAGTTCGTCTGACAGACTGGGTTTCTCATACTAAGCCTCATCTACATTACAATGACTCATGTAGAGTGTTATAAAAGCCTGGCTGAAATAGAAAGAGGTTTGATCCCCCACATTTCCTTGCCTAAGGAACAAGTTACCAAAAAAGTTATCAGGTAACTGGTACTAACCATTTTTGAGAAACTGTTGCATTTCAACTCAAAGCATTTGGCCATCAATACTTCTCCCTGCCTGCCTCTCCCCGTGCTTCCTTTTCCTGGCCCTGCCCCTCCATGGTTCAGACTGACATTAAAACACACCAAATCTAGTGGATGCAAATACCAAACCTTGACTGACAGATGCCACTTGTAATGAAACACCTCCTGCCGTACCTACCTCCTGCCGGCTCACTCATTTTTCTCAGTTAAAGGACAATCGGTGCTATGACTTCATCAGATGCTGGGGAAACAGGTTCACCAAATGGGGATTCTGGTATTTCTAATCATCTTAGATACCTATCTAAAACTCTGCTTTGACAGCTTTCTGACAGAGCTTAAAAAAGGGGGGGTTTTGTTTGTTTCGTGCTCCTCAATTTCCAGACAATCCAAATTAAACACAGAGAGAACGTGCTACCTCCTGCATGCCTACATGTGAAGATAGATGCGAGCAAAGATGTGGGAAAATTAATCCCAGCAATGAATATGGATTTGTTTCCCAAGGAGAAAGGAATTCACAGCTATGAATAAATGAATGAAATTAAATAATGATAAAAACTAATCCTCCTGGCCAAAATAAATTATTTTATGAAACAAATAGATGGAATTTTAAAGAGGAAACAAAACTCTCCTTTCAAGTCTTAAAACCAAAATTGCTTCTGTTGTCTTTGATCTGATTTAAGTTGTATTAAAGGTCAATGAATATTGGAACAAATATTGCTGAATACTGTACTCAATGGATAAAAAGAAAGGGGAAGGTTTGGCTTTACTGTCCGTAACACATCACACAATGAGCTCACCAGAGTTACCAGCTGGGGCCTCGCAAACCACAGTGACCAAATAAGGCAAAAGGCTTCGTGCCTGGAATCCTTTCCCAGTTACCTCACCCGGCTTCTGCTCTCCTTGCTACAATAATTGGAGAGGTCATTTTTTTAAACTCAGATGGAGTAAATCAACAGGCTGTCCAATGCAAAGCTGGGTTTGTGTAGTCTCTGGAGAGAATTCAGCTTTATTTAAACTGAGTGTGTACAGAAAAGGAATAACTGAAATATGTGCAATAAAAACAGAAGAGCAAGTAGTATAAATCAAGAAGAGCAAGTGACGTAGATTTGTATACTGCTGGTTAGATTACAAACACTAATGTTTTTCAGGAATGTTTCTCAGATTTGTTGGGTACCTTCAGATTTTTGAAGTGCATATGAAGAAGTGGTCTTTAATGTTATTCTTGTGATGTTCCGAAAACACTTGAACTTTGCACTCTCAGTTTATACTGTCCTTGTGTTTAAAATATAGTTTTGTAACATCAACAGGATATATTTTATTCTCCATATTCTTTTTGATTTCCGTGACGATATTTTTGCCTAAACTCATTATAGTTTTGAAGAAAAAAAATATTCTCATTCTCTATAATAAAAACATCTATAGGATATTCATCATGGTAGCAAAAATCTTGTGAACTTATTTATTACTAAAATAAAATGATGAATCTCATAATTTACTATATTTTCCCCTTTTTTCCCTTGGGAGAGTGGGATCTGCTTGTATTTATCTGCAACTGGATTTCATCTATGTTTTGTAAAAGAAAGGAAAAAGCCCAGAAATCACTTTTAAGTGCTCTCTCACATAACCTTCCCCTCAGCAAAATCTCACAGTAGTACCTAATATAATTTCCTGTTTTATATCTTGGTAACACAACTATCTAATAATATTTTTTTCCACAGAATTTGGAAACACAGCTTAACAAGGTACTAAAATTTATAATGTCAAAATCTGATTAGAAGACAGAGTCCAACACCCAACAGCTGCTTGGATCTCTACTGCTAACTCTGCCAATGCTAAAGGCGTATCAATCTCATGTTTCTATACCCAATCTCTTTAAATGTTTGTCCATAAGATATTATATATTATTATATTTGCAAATTAATTGCAAAGTGACAGCTCTAGAAACGCAACATTACTATCAGCTATCCTGTGGAAGTTTGCACAATCCACAGAATAACAAAATCACAGAATAAGCTAAGTTAGAAGGGACCCAAAAGGATACTCAAGTCCAACTCCTGGCCCTGCACAAGACCATCCCCAAGAGACACACCTCGTGCCCAAGAGCATTGTCCAAACATTTCTTGAACTCTTTCAGGCTGGTGCTGTGACCACTGCCCTGGGGAGCTTGTTCCACTGCCCAAACACTCTCTAGTGAAACCTTTCTTAAAATATCCAACCTAAACCTCCCCTGACTAAGCTTCAGACCAGTCCCTTGGGTCCTGTCACTGGTCACTACAGTAAAGAGATCAGTACCTGCTCCTCTGCTTCCCGTCATGAGGAAGCTGCAGACTGCAATAAAGTCTTCCCTCAGTTTCCTCTTCTCCAGGCTGAACATATCAAGTGATCTCAGTGCCTCTTTGTATAGCTTCCTCTCCAGACCCTTCACCAACTTCATAGCCCTCCTTTGGACACTCTGTAATAGCTTCCTGTCTTATATGGTGGCAGCCAAAGCTGCCCCAGTACTCGAGGTGAGGCCACCCCACCTCAGCTCAGCGCTGAGGGGACAATCCCCTCCTTTGCCAGCTCAGAGCAGAGGGGACAATCCCCTCCTTTGCCAGGCTGGTGATGCTGTGCCTGATGCCCCCCAGGACAGGGTTGGCCCTCCTGGCTGCCAGGGCGCTGTAGGCTCATGTCCAACTTCCCATTGACCAGGACCCCCAGGTCCCTTTGTGCAGCACTGGTTTCCAGCACCTCATTCAGTTTATACATCCAGGGTTGAACCATCCCAGGTGCAGAATCCAGCACTTTTCCTTGTTGAATTTCATCTGGTTGGTGACTGCACAGTCCTCTAGTCTGTCAAGGTCTCTCTGCAGGGCTTCCCTGTCTCTGAGGGAGTCAACAGCTCCTGCCAGTTTTCCACCATCTGCAAACTTGCTTTGTATCCCGTCCAGTCCTGTGTCCAAAAAATTCATGAAGATGTTGAAGTGCACAGGGCAGAGGATGGAGCTCCGTGGAACCCCACTAGTCACAGGTCACCAGTCTGATGCCACCTCACTCATTAAAACCCTTTGTGCCTAACCCGTGAGCCAATTCTCACTCACAGCACAATGTGTTTGTTCAGCTGAATGCTGGACATTTTGTCCAGAAGGATCCTGTGACAGCACGGAAGGATTACATCAGCTGGCTTCCCTTGATCAGCTAGGTAGGTTTGACAAGCAGGACTTTCCCCTCATGAAGCCATGCTGGCTGTCACCAATGACTGCATTGTCTTTCAGGTGTTTTTCAATACCTCCCAGAATAATCTTCTCCATAACTTTACCAGGCACCGAAGACAGACTAACAGGCCTGTGGTTTCTAGGGTCCTCCTTCTTGCACTTCTTGAAAACTGGCACAGCTTTCACCAGCTTCCAGTCAGGTGAGACATCTCTGGTTTCTCTTCAGAGAGCAACATAAACACAGAAGTGTTTTGGGGTTTTGGGCAGGACAGAGAAACAGAAGCAAGTTTGGATTTGATATGAATACTGTACTACACACTTTTGTAGACTAACACTACAGGGAAGAAAACAGCTTACACCTGCTGTGGATCTGGTAAGATCCATTCAAATGATGTGTCCAGAAAAGACCACAAATAAAAAGTAACATTCTCAGTCTTCCATGAAACTTGCTGCTAAAATCCAAACAACAAGAAAATATCTTTATCTTTTGTTTGACTATCAGCACAGATCATCCCAGAGGAGTTCAAAGAGCCAAATCTCTGTGCAAACCTCCATTAACTGCAGATAAATAACCAGCAAGCTCAACTCATTCTGTATTTATAAGAGCTCAAGGGCTGATCCCAGTGAACCAAAGTAGGGGGAAGCAATCTGAACATGTTCTCCACTTTACCAATAATGAGTTTCACAAAGCCCAAATTTCTACTCTATTTCATATGGGTTTCATTATTCCGAGATCGTAAGTCGCTATTTTGTAATTACTAGAAAAACAATACTGAATGTAATTATGCTCTGACTTGTTGGTATTGATACCATTTAGTTAAAGGCCAAGTCTAATTGCTTCCACTGATAAAAATCAATTCAAAGGCAAATGTATTACACTTGGTTATGATGGCATTCTGAATCTCTCATTTCTGAGTTTGGCAGTTAAACTCCATGTGCAGTGCTAGAAAATATGTTTGTTTGACATTTTATAAAACAATGACCTGGGAGAGCTCTCTTTAGGGTATCCATGTGTCAAACCAAGTATCCTGGACTCTCCAAAACACACAGCACTGCATAATAAAGTGCATTAGACACTGGAATAAGAGTTAGCTGAGCCAGGCTCTCTCCTGAACTCATTTTGTACAGTGTAGTGTGACCACAGACAAGTCAAAACAACAACTCTAAGAGGAGCATATGCCCACCCATATTTTACATGGAAGAGATATGGAAAAGAAACCAGCTATTGTAATACACCAAACAGAGAGAGAGGACTCAACCTGTCCTGCAATGCCCCGCCTTTAATATTCTTGATGATACAAAAAACAAAGGAGTTATCTTCAATTAGATCATTGTGTATGTGTTGACATTCACTAGAGTGATACACTCAAAGGAAACCTAAGTGTCTTACAGAGTTCTGCAGAGAGTCCTGTGAATCACCTATGGATTATCTCTGTCAGGCAGCAAGACAGACAGTAGTATCGTGGGTTAAGCGTTCAAACTGGGTGCTCTGAAGAATGATATCCCTTAAGCTACGAGAATACGAAAGGAAACAATACTACAAAAAACCGTATGACACTACTAAAACCTACTGAAAACTAAAAATAATTTTGTGCTGGGATTAAATTCTGATTTGTGCAGCATAGTAAATAAACTCCCAGCTCTGCATCTCACAGCAGCATAGGGGTGGGACAAGAGAAGAATGTTGTTGTACACAAAAACATATCAAGTGAAAGGGTACAGAACACCCACTTCAGAGAAATCTGACCTTAAGTTCACAGTAAAAATCCTTCACAAACATCTACTTAGTTCCGGTGCGGAAGCAGTCCCATGTGTTTGCTACACATTCACAATAGCAGTACAAGAAGTATAAACCTCTGGTGTCTCTTTCCAATAGCTCTGTTCTTTTTCTGAGTTTCTTTGAGTACAGCACAAGTACAACCTCACCTGCAACATCAGAGAGCTTTTCTTTGTACTCATTTAACCTTACAAATGGAATGTTTCCCAGAAATTTTTATGAGCTCTAATATAAGGTGCAAAATGCTTCAGAACTAGTGTATTTATGCAGACAGAAGGAGCTGTTACTAACCATAACCTCTAACTAACTAACTACCACAGCCTGCATGCATAGCCCAGAGACTGTGATCAAAGCAGTCACCCATAGCCACTCAGATGGGATCAGGGTCAGACTGAAAACAGCTCTTCAGTTAATTCCAACATATTTTTCTCCAATATATCCGATTTCCTGAGCTGACTACTGAATCCTGGTAGAGACAACCTGTGTTGTCTCTCTCACAGATATAACACTTAGCACTGAAGAACTGGATAAAATTACCAACTGGAGCACTTCCACCTTGTGAAAATCCCCGGAGAATATTAAGATGGATACTCTGCAGAACGAACATGAACTACTGCACTGCATCAGCCATGTAAAGAGGAGAGGGAAGGCAGAGGCAGGAATCATGCTGAAACTGTCTTCTGTCTTTATACAAGGTCTGCTTGAGGGACTCATAGCAGCTGTTTGAATGCTTCCTGTGATTCTGGGTTAACCCAAGACGAAACATAATGTAAATGCAGACATCAGAAGATGAACACAATGCCAGATGGCAGGAATGTGCAACAGTAGCAAGAGCTGCGTTCTATGCATATTATCAGTCTTTAAGGTCCATTTCTAAATTGTCTCCTCCTCTGAAGCAAATTCACTAACATATTAATGAGGATGGCATCAAGTCTGTTTGAACACAAAGTGCTTGTTTTCAGTCCAGCCTTCAAAACACACTGATAAACTCAAATAAACATGAAATGAGAAACAACCCCAGCCACTTACTTTTGCTGCTCCTATTTGCTCTTTTCGAAACTTCTCCAGCGGTGCTATTAGCACATCATTAGCATTCTGGATCTGCAAAGTTAAACATAAAGGATATCTTCTTAATACAGAGTATTTGCAGAAAGTGGAGTCACTGTAACTCTGCCAATGTGCAAGACTGAAAAATGCATGTCCAAAACATTCTGGTAAGAGCAGAAGGCAAGCAATTAAGTTTTTTTTACACAAAGCATACAACACACATGTGCACTAGTCTACTATGGAACGTTTTTATGAATAACTAAAGCAATTGTAATGAAAGATGCAGTAATTTTCTCTCCAATATGCAGAAGGTTTTTCTGGTACTTTACTTCCATTTCTTGCATCTTGCCTAAAACCAGAATAAAAAACTAAAACTTTCAGGAACATGTTTTGGCAGAACAAGGAAGACAAACACATGAATACTGACAGCAGTGACTAAAAAAGTCTGTGTTTATGGAATCTGAAACTTTGACAGCTGAATCTTTTTGGCTATCCCTTTGGATTATAGACCTAGGTACACTGAACAGAAGAGAGTGAGGCAGAGAACTCTAAAAAGATAAGTGGGCACTCAAAAATGAATACTCCAGATGAGGTTCCTTCACTTTCCTAGTTTTTAAACTAATTTGAGATGTCCTGCAGCTATTTTTATCCCTTTAACCTAAACCAGAGTTCTTAATGAAACACAGTTTTCCCCTCATGGCCTCTGTTTATTTAGTGTAAATCCAGTCCTGGGAACTCCTCCCTGAAACCCATTCCCAGCAGCAATCACCCAAAGCAGTCATTTGGGACTGGAAACAGATACGCAGCAGAATATAAATGGCAGCCAAGCCATCATGCCACTCACCAAGGAAAGGTAGCATAATTTCCCCACATGCCTTTTAGGAACAAGAAAGATAACCAGTCAAATTTTCTTTGCTGATGAAAATCAGAGAAACTAAAAATTGTCAACACATCAGAAATAAAGTACAATAAAGCACATGACAATATTCTATTATACTGACTACAGGCAAAACTCTGGGTTTTCTGCACAAATAGTTTTTTTTCTCTGCACCAGTACAGTCTTCACCAATACTCATAATTTGGGCTTTGGCAGGTTTAGTGGTCTGGGTAAAGCTAAAATTTATCTAAGTCAAATGTGAGTGAATACAGTTCTTGTGGTTCTTCCATAACAGTAATTGATAAGTCACATTGTGAGTTGAGCACAGAAACTTTCCAAAAGGCTGTAATAAAAACCATATAGAATAAACCCACTGAAATACAAACACACTTTCTTTCTTCCCAAACTTAACATTACAATTTGAAAAGAACACAGAATCACCACATCTCTTAGCAGGGGAAAGTTTCAGGAGAAGCTGAGACTCTCTTTGACACCTTTCTGAATTGCAGTCCAAGACAGCAATGGCAACACTGGAATGCTCGTGATACTATGATCAAAACATACTAAACTTAAAAACAAAAATCAGGCACAGATAATGAGGAGGAATGTTTTCATTGCATTCAACATCCTCCATCAGTTCCATTGGACCAGACTACAACACTACATTACTCTCCAGGTGGGTGCTTCCCAATAATATACAGATTTTTAGCCGTCATCCAGCAATCTAACTGTGACTCAACAGCTTTTACAAGGTAAAGTGTATGCACTTAGTAAAAGATAATTTCAATCCCAAGCATCACTAAAGCTGATTAACAGCAGTACAAAACTAAAATGGCTTGCCTACTACCAAGCAAAATTGCAGTGCATATGCCTGGAAGCAGAAGCTAGAAGTTTTGATCACTTACAGAGCATGTACATAGCTTTTAGCAGCACACACAGAAATCACAAATGATCACGGGAGTTACTGGTATGGAAATGAGGATGCATTTTTTTTTTTCACATCCCAAACTAAGTTTTTCTCTGCCCTTCAGATTCATTGCTAAATAAATTACAGTTCAATTAAGGGAGACATACGTATATAATTAAGTAGTTACTTCTGATACCAGCAATCAGTACCAGTCCTGTTGCCAGTCATTGCCAGGCAAACTAACCCCATGTGGAGCCAAACGGCCCCTCCCTTGACTCAGTGCCACCACGGCCATGCAGCCTCCATGCCACACCAGGGGACCTCACTGCATACATTGTCCTCTTGGCAGCGTTAAAGTGACTGAAACACAGCTCCTACCCATCTCACTCAAAGCTGCTGCAAAGCAAATGAAGTGTCTCAGAAAAAGAGAATCCTTCTTCAAACACCACGGAAGAACATACACATAGGAAGCATATGAGAGGATTCATCCAAGAAGTAAGTGGCTTTGCTGGGCTGAAGTAAAATGTTACTACTCCCACAGTTATACATGAAGTGGGAATGGACAGCAGGCATTGCCAGGCTTTTATCTAGATGGGGTCTGTGCCTCTGAATAGACAAGTCACATCAACAAAACACACTGCAAGCTCATCTCTGGGCTGAAAGGTTCTACTGGCAAGAGCCCTATTGTGTCAATTCATCTCCCAGCAAAATTAGGAGTTAGGCAAGAAATAGGCTTTGGTTTTGGGGAGGGAGAATGTGGCAGCAAAGGAGGTAAGAAAATCCCAGCAGATGTAATACTATTTCAATAGTATTACAAGATGCAGAATGCTCCACTGTGCAAAGACTTCCGTCAATTTCCACCAGGTTCTGCCTAGCTTTTAGAAACTGAAAATTAAAGAGAAAAAAGAAATTTTTCCTTACACATTCACTTATTAATTTCCTTTCTTTGTCAATTGCTATCACTGCAACTACTTTACAGTTTCCTCCTTAAGGGTTATAAACCAGCACGCAGCCCCCCATCCCCCAATCTTCTGCGTCCCCTTTTAAAATAGCAATCCAATACTCCCACGACCATTTCTATGGAAATCTGATTGCTTTAGATAATTTGAAATTTTCACTGTGTGGTCCTAATAGAGTGACTTTTTTCCTGCCAAGAAGATAATCCCTCTCTTACTCAGTTATTGTGCTAGGTTGAAATCAGGGACACTGGGAACAGGAAAAAAATGTCAAAAAGACTGTAACAGTTCTTGTAAACAGCAACTTCAGAAATCCATGTTGTGTTCAAAATATGGATCTTAACCTTCCAAGCTTATTCAGATTAGTCACACCTTTAGAGAAGCTACATTTTCTTGATCTAATACTTATTGAATGCTGCACAGTTCCAGTGCTCAGCATGGTTAATACGTGGCAGTCAATCAAATTACGTGATTTTTCTCTTGACAAAAGCAACAGTCTTTCTCCAGAAAAAGAAAAGACAAAAAAAAAAAAAAGGAATAACACAATTTTAATTTACTGACAGTTAATCAGTCTTTTTTTAATTAAGATGCTAGACCAGTATTAGCAGACATAATACAAGAATATTGCTTTGACATTTGAGAGAGTTATATTAGATACAGTAATAAAGAAACATATATTTCTAAATTAAAAAACGTATTCAGATTTTTATCTTTGGTATATATAATTCCATTTAGTTATAGTTAACTCTACTTGTTGATAAAAGCATCATTGAAATAAGTACCAATGAAACCACCAAGAAGATGTAAAATACATCTGAAAAAGAAGCATTTAAAAATTCAAAATACTTTTTCTAAGGCAGTTAGGACAAGGTATGAGGTTGGTAATTGCATAACTGCGACATTTCAACACACTCTGACAGCCTTTGAGACGACATGGTAAAGCCACTTAAGCTGTCAATGCCACTTAAACATAGATGCAGCTTCTAATTAATTTTTAAATACTAACAATACAGACAAATTTTAAGCCCTGAAATGTTTTATAGGCTTTTATCTTCACCTTGGTGTCTACAGTGCTGTACTGCATTAACAAGAAGAGTCAATACCTTTTGAGCTTTGCATTTTCATTTGTAGGGATGAGGACAAGGTAGGTCACAGAACCAACTGAGTTAATAGATTTACCAATTGCCAGAAGAAGACATCAACAACTTAAGTGAGGCCCACTTGCACCAACAGAATTAGGAATTATATTAAACTTATCTGAATGATAGCAAAACATGTTAACTATGAAAAGCTTTTGGGTTTATAGAATGTATCTTGGAAAAACATTTTTTGTTCCAGAATCTGCTATGACTACTTTTCATGGCAACACAGAATGACCAAACTAGCACATGGTAAATAGAACTCATTTCTCTGAAATTCTGAATGACTTCCAAATTCTGAATGCTGACAAATACTAACTTTTTTCATGTCAGTATAAGACTTCTAGAAAACACAAATGAAATTCATTCAAAGGGGGCAACAAATCTCATAGCTAATATATGCATAGTAATGCATTTCTAATTCAGAAAAATATTTCTCTGTTAGACAAAAAGATATAATTTAATTTTAAATCTTTTCCCCAGTTCCTAACATCTGATCAAAATACCTCTTCTTTCAGTCTGAGGTCTGTATCAACAGCTCCTAATCAATACAACTTCAAATACAACAGCTGAGACCAAATACAGACAACCAGACTTTTATACATTACTTTTATCATAACTTATGTATCAAATTGTATGCTACAAAGAATATAAACATGCCATGATAAAACACTAGTCATGTATTTAAGTGCAGAGTTTCTGTTTTGGAAGTCAAAAAGTGTAAATATTACACCAAGCTAATATTGTGAATTTCAACTACTTGAACTTAGCAAGACAAATATTTTTACAGCTTTGTACAGAAAACTACACAGACAAATCACATACTTAAATAACATACTTGAAGTTTATCTTAATACCTTTCACCTTTACAAAGAAACAAAAAAGGATGACATCAAGCAAAATCCAAGCTTGTGTTAACTTCCTAAAAATATCACTACCACTGCCACTTATTTAAAGTAAAGCTGATCTTAAAGGAGATTGAGAAGACTATGAAGTTTTAACTACAGACAATTAATAACATAGGCTGGACACTTCCATGTACAATGTGTAATGCAACATTCAGCTTCTTACCAAAATCTAAAGCTGTATCAAGTGGTATTAATACATTGCCACAAGGGGATGCTTATGAATCACATGCTAGTCAAGTCTGGGAGTAGTTATAGATATGAATCAAAGAGTGGTTTGGGTTTGAAGAGACCTTAAAGATCATCAGGTTCCACCCTCTGTCATGGGCAGCAATGCTTTCCACTAGATCACGTTTTTCCTCAAATGTTTTCAAGTGAACTTCAATTTTCCATATTGCATAGTTTATGTTTAAAAATACATTACTGTAGTGTCAAACCTGAAGTGATTGTTTGTTAATATAATAAAAAATGACACAAGAGGATATGCACACAGGCTGCCTTTAACACAAAAAGGTCAGTCTCCTTATGGAGTTCTCACAAAACATTAGAGGAAGAACAGAACTCATGTGAAGAACAACTGAAGAATTTCAGATGTTGGGTGTCCTCAGGAGCTTTTTCCTTTTTATTGATTACAGACCAAGCAAATAAAAGAACAGCAAACCTTCAAAAAAGTCAGTCTTCATGAAAAATCTGACTCAGAACTACCATCTACTTTTTAAGCATAATGTTGGTATTCTAAAAAGTACACACTGATACGCTGTGTAAATACACATAGAAAAAATATGATATGTACATATAATATTTTAAAATTAACATTGAAAACATAATTTTAGATCACTGATATTCTGACTCGGAAGGGAACCACAAGGATCATCAAATCTTAAGAGAATGACCCATCCAGGGACTGAACCCACAACTTTAGTGGTATCAGCACCAAGCTCTCATGAACTGAGCCAATCTTCAGGGTCTTGTGTATCTTGACTTTACCATTACTTTGTAGAGGGCTTGGTAAATTAAGGCTTCCTGATACATTTTTCTATGAGAACATCTAATTATGGGTGAGTGGAAAAACTAGATTTGAAAGCTTCATCTTTCCAAGTATTTGCCATCAGATTCTTTTTTTTTTTCTTGCTTTCAGAAGTATTTACTATTCCAGAAGTAGTAAGCTACAGAGAAATTAAGTAAGATAGGGGTTTCATTTGAAGAACCCATATTCAGACACAAATGCCTCAGAGAAATAAGGGTCAATCTTTTTATCTCTGTGTCCTTAATGAGGACATAGAACCTTAATGCTTGAATATTAACTCCAAGTCCCCTCCCATCAATGCTTCTTTCTATTTCCAGGCTATGGAAAACTGACAAAGTTAGACTAGTACAGATGCTGTATCCACTTCTGTATGAACCAAGAGAAGATCCTGAACCTCCCCTTCATCTGGGAAATTATATTCTTTAGATTTCATCTGAAAAGAAACAGGTTCCATACCCATTTTTTTTTTTTTGAGTGACAGAAGCATAGAATGGTTTGTGTTGGAAGGGACCTCAATGATCACCTATCCACCCATCTGCCATGGGCAGGGATACCACCCACTAGACCAGGTTGCTCAAAGCCCCATTCAACCTGGCCTCGAACAGTGCCAGGAATGGGACAACATCCACAGTTTCCCTGGGAAAGTTGTTCCAGTGCCTTGCCACCTTCACAGTTAAGAATTTCCTTCTAATATCTAATCAGAATTCTACCCTCTTTCAGTTTAAATCCATTCCCCCTTGTCCTGTCTCTGCTGCAAGGTTGGTTTCTAGAAGATCCCTCCAAAGCCTTCACTTCTTCAGGTTGAACAACCCTTGGACAGAGGAAAGACCTACAACAAAGCACACAACCTCAGTTGTGGAGAACTATACCTGGTTTGTAGACTGCTGGTAAGACCTTAAGATCTGAGATAGTTTAGGATACTTTTGGATGACATTTTGACAATCCTACTCATATCCTAATGAAACCCAAATCTTCCAGTGGCACTCAAAACTTTCTGGCACAGAAAACCTACAGCGGGTAGGGCAAGAGAGAGTGATCCTATCACCATCAGAGCTCTCCACTTCCATAATCAATTTTGCTTTAAACCCATGCAGGACTCCAGGACTCCTCTGCTGGAGACACAGGCTCACTGCTCCTGTGCTTTGTTCTACCCCTCTGCCCATGATGCTTTCCTTCTTCAGGATACTGTGAATTCCATAGTAGCAAGAGACCTCCAACTCTAAAGTTTATTTCCCTGATATATTCAAACCCCACAACAATTACCCAAGCATTTCATATGATCCACTGTCCTTTCTGTGACTTTATGCTTAACTGTGGTGACACTAGGAATTCCAAAGGAAAAAGACAAAAAAGAAAACTCCAAGACAGGCAAGCTGTTGAACTAGAAACTGAAGGAGAAGAGAAAAAAATAATTAAAAGCTACTTCTAAAATATGAAGTTCAGTTCTGTTAAGCCCTTCCATTTCAAGCAAGCTGTGGCAGTAATTTTTATTACTGAACAAACTGTAAGACAGCACATCTTTCACACAAACAGACTCACATACTTTCATAGTTTTTTTCACTTTCCTCTTCCAGGGGAATAAGACCCTTCACAAAGTTAACAGCCTACCAACATTAATTTGAACTCCGCATTTTTCTCCACCAGTCTCCTGTGCAGGTAAGTTACAGGGCAAGTTATGTACAGAGTATCACACCAACTGTAACTGAGACTAGTACTACCAGAAATTACACCTTTGAGCTGAGAAGGAAAATAAACATTTCATCATTCTTGAAAGCACATTTAGCATCAGGACTGTACTTGTACCCTTTTGTGTGCTCATGGTACAAAGAAAAACAAAGAGGGAAGTCAATTCAAGAATTACTCCTAGAATTCCAATTGAAGGGGGAAAAGAAATAAAAATAAAGAAAATAAACAAACAAAATCAAAGAACAAACAGTCCCACTTAAGCTAATAAAGCTGATATGACTGCTAAACACATTATAAAAACAAGCAAACCTTCCAGAAAGTACTGCATCTATCTTTGTGGTCATTAACCAGATGCAATTTTGTCTTCTAAGTTGGGGAGAATATCAAATACCAGGAGGTCCTCTCAGGCTCCCTCTCTGTCCATTTGGCAGTTTCCTTTGTCTCAAGTATCAGCCAAGGAAGAAAATAGTTATAGTTTGTAAGCAATATATTTTGGGAGCTCATTGGCAGGAATGAGTGAGTTGACATTATTTTAGAAATGTTCCCTTGCACTATTTTCTTTTTTCTTTTCAACTACCCACTATCCTACTAAGTATGTAATTAAAAAGAATTAAGTTTAAAATGCTTTCATTACATCAGCACATGAATGAAGTGTTTTTATAAGCCACATTTAATTAACTTTATACCCCAGCAGTCTCAAAGTTGAGGCATATGCTTTCTGGGCTGTCTCCACCCCTGAACAGGGTTATGATGACCTCTGCCATCTTAGATGAGGGTACAACATAGCAAGTACCTACCAAATACAGACCAATCACCCTCAAGCATCTTACCTTTTTTTTTGTGGTAGCTCAAACTTTATGGCAAAAAACAGTATTTATGGTACTTTAGCACTCAGAGATCCCAAGGTCCAGCACAACCTTTCATTAAAACAATAACTTGATTCTCTTGGAAGGAGGCACCAATATCCTTCATGTCTGCTATGACTGTGGAGCAGAAGTTCCCCTCTTCCTCCCCAGGAAGACAAGCCTTATGAATGACCCTGAAAGCCTGGGCCTTTAAGACCATGCTGTACTGACACTGGTTAACTTGCTCTAGGGCCAAGGAACAACAGAGAAGTGTTAACTCTAAGGATTGGGATTAAGACAACAGAGAAAGAGAAATTGTATTTTTGAGTTCAAGTAACAGCTACCACACAAAGTCTGGAACTACAGGTGTTCCCTCATAAGGGACTTCTCATCTGATCTAGGCTACTTTTTCTGTCTAAATCCAAGCTGGTCATTGCATATCACTTCCCTTTGAGAGGGAACATCATTCAGCCTCAGAAATAACTATTCTGCTCTCCAGCCCCTGGCAGCATGCTGCCTCCACTACTCACACTTTCTGTCATTCATGGGTATTAAGACACCAGATTCATCAATTGACTCTGGAATGTGGCAGCTAATTGGTGTCTGACAGAGACAGGGCTCACACAGGGAGTTCAGTGAAGCTGAGCATTGAAACCAACAGAAAAAAATGGGTCACCAGAAACCAAAAGTCACTCAGTGCTGCTCCAGAGCCATCTTATGCTACCCACTGGCAGTATCTCATAGAAGGACACCAGAAATTCCCAAAGGAACAAATATTAATCAGAACTATACAAGATACAGCATGTCTTACAAATTACTTCAAGCATCTTACAGTTATTTTTCTTAGTGGTTTGTTCATCTCTTCATGAACTGCAACCATTAAAAACTATTCTCAATGACTGCAAGTCTGGACTCTGCAGATAATGCTCAATGAGTGACAAGACATGTAAGGAAGGGTAAAAACAAACTGAGATAAGAATACTTGCACCATGAATTTACAGCAGCAAGTTTCAGATGCATCTCAATAGTTCTTGTTTTGCATAATAAGGTAGGTTATTTATGACTGAAGTTATCATTGCAGGTAAAAGAAAGTAAAGGTTGCAACAAGATTTCCATACATTAAAAGTTTTCAAAGATGTAAAAATGGTGTTTGGCATGTTTAGATAAAATATATTATCAACACATTCATTTAATGCTTCTTTTTAATGCTACTTCCTTTTAATTATCTTGTTCACCTAATGCATTCATTGTCTGTGATTCCTCTGGAGGGAAAAGCTAAATATTCATTCCATCTGTTTTAAATTCCCCATTTGAGAATTTGCAGTAAGCTTAATACATCTTTCTTGCCATATGAAGAGAAAATATCATTATATTTAAACTCCCTGACTGTTGTTATTTTACAGGAGTTAAGTTTTAATGTTTGTGTGCTTGGTCATAAACACAAGATTGGTCATAAACACAAGATTCTTGGGCATTGTCAGACCACTAAAACTTCAAGCACAACTTTAAACAGCACCAAGAAGAAGCTACTCAATTCCTACCATTTGTACATGGACAGATACTGCATTTATAATCATCTTTCACTAAATGGTTTGGTTTGGCAAACCAAATTTATCTTACGTTTTAAAAGCTGATGCTCAAAATTTCCTGCTGCGTTAAGAAAGTGTAGCAGACCTACATTATCAATCACTCCAAGTAGGAGTGAAGTCAGAGGCTACAAACCTGCCACATATGCAGTGAAAAAACTGCCTCTGATAACACGTAGAGGCAATGAGACGTCTAACATATTTTATGGACAGCCTTAAAAATTATTTACAGCATATAATACAATGTCATCTGCCTAGAGAAAGCAGATTTGTTTGAAGAAGAATATTAGAAGCCTTTCAAGCATTGGGAACTGCTGAAGTGAAATTGCTACAAATACCTTTACGTTAATTCTAGTTTGCATCTTCAAGATACATAAAACAAAGACTTAAGAAAAAAAATGGATTACTGAAAATAGTCACATTCCACATACATGCTCCACATAAAATGTCAGATATTCTCTTTTCTCATAATTCTTTATTTTATTTTAAGTTTCAAAAGACTCCTATATTTAATTTTCTTTAGGTAGGTGAATGAAGAAACAAGTTAAATATTTCAATTATTTGACCCAAATAAGACCAAACTGTGTCTTTTCCTTCTACCATCATACTTAACAGACTTTTATGAACTTAGATTATAACAGGAAAACCATGTGATGGTAACCTTCAAAAATTTCTTTAAATTTTTACCAGATGTTTAAAATATATTCAAGTTTTAATAAAATAATCACACCAAAGTTCTACATTTATGGCATCTTTTAAAATAGGAGATTACATAAAAATTGTAATACTTTTAGATGCTGTGATGCACAAATAATACCAATGTAAATGCAAACAGCCTTCTGAAAAAGCAACACAAAGTATTCACAAGACAAATATGGAAATGGAGAAATGAAAAACAGCAGTTGATAGGAGAAATAAAAAGGGGAATGTGCTAATATGTCATAACTGTCTCAAGAAATTGAATGCCAGAAGTCAGTATCAAGACAAAAAAATCCAGCTGAATTATTAAGGGGCATGGCTGGTTTTATGACCATTAATAAACACACACTAGTTGCATGTGCTAACTTGAAGGAAATCAGATTTTAGATTTTAAAGCATTCAGAGTAAGCACGTAACTTGTCTGTCATCTCCCACTCATAGCAAACAAAATGGCAAAGGAATCCTGTGTCTGTTGAAACATTGCATAGTCCCCAGAAGAAACATCTGTGTACAAAAGGGGCCCAAACAAACTAAGAAAAGTTATTCTTTATAGAGTAATTGAAGCGGTGAGGGTAAAAATTCAAACATTATTATCATACAAAAATTATTAATTTTAAATTTTAACTTCTGCCCTTCCCTTTCGTAGCCTGAATAAAATAACAAAAGTAATTCCACAGCTCTTCTCATGTGTCAAGACTCTATTCCAAATGTCAAACTCTGTATCAAGTATTACAAGTACTGAATAAAGATGTAAATACTGTCATGTTGTAAATTAGGCTTCATGGGGAAATTAAGATGCAAAGAATGGTACCAAGGGAATTGTCCAGACATGGGTTTAACAATGCTGCTCCTGCCCTCCCACAGTAACTTTTAACAAAATTGACTTCATTCCTCTCACAATGTACCTTGCCAAGAAATGGATTTGAATAAAGGGCCTTCATTAGCAATAAAACTTTGGAGGGAAGTGCTGCTTGAAATTTGCTCTGCTGAAGTGCATGCAAGGAAAAGTACTTTGCTGAATTACTAGCAGTGTCTGCACAAGCCAGACCCAACCTGCTGGTCCTACTGTGTCAGCTGCTGTTCCCAGGTACTTCAACAGCAACAGAGGAATAAAATTGTAGCATCCATACACGTATCATCCTGATAGTGAAGCTTAGGATGTCATCCTTCTCTACCAACTGTGGAGCTCACAGTGACTACTGAGACCTTCTCAACTCCTAGCAAGGCTCTGGAATGTGCTCTGGGAGATGGTATGCAAAAGATGACAGAACTATGCAAGTAGTATAAATGGTCAAATCCTTTTTACCCTGTTAGCTTCTGAGTAAAATTTAAGGTGTTGGTGATTCTTAAATGCAGTGGTTATGCGCAGAAAAATTATTCAGGAAACTCTGCTGGTATTGAGAGGATTACTATCTCAGTGACAGCATAAAATATTTAAGTTTTACTACTGACAGCACCACTGAACCACTCTGAAAACAAAGTATGTCATATCTCAAGCAACTTACGGATCAACAGAATTGTAAACTAAATTCCCATAACATTACCTTTAGTAAGCAATCTTTAATTCATGTTTGTAGGCCACAGCTGCACATCTAAAATAGGGTGCCTAGGTCAATTTTAAGAAAAATTAAACTGTAGCACGGCAAGCTACAGTCCTAGCTCTATGATTTAGTAATCTTTAACAGCTGGAGGGTTCATACAGCGTGGACTACTCTTCTTGTAAATAACATAGCTCCCGCTGTGTGCTAAAGGCAAAAAGCAGAACTCAAGATTCCTAGCATTCAAAACTAATACCAAAACTGGGACACTTGAATTCATTATGAAAATACCAAATGTGCCTGAGCAGTGCCTACTGAAGGACTTGCCATCACTCCTTCAGCTCAGTTACAAAAGTCAGTGTCAAAAACTTGAAGGGCAAGACATTTAAATCTGATCAACTGGGAGGAGGGACTCCAATACTGTTACATTTAACACACAGAAGAAAAGGAGTACTTGAAAACAGAAAAAACTTGGCCAACCTAAGGGCAAAATAAATTTACAATCAGACTCAAAGTTGTTTTGATCCACTAGAAAACTCTCACATGAATATATTTTGAAAAATTCCTGTTCTAGGTAGGTATTGACAATAAAAGTCCTAAGACGATGCCGCAAGAAATGCCTCATCTTCACTGTGTTCAGAAATTAGAAGCCAACAGGCATCAAATGGCTCTTTTTCACTCACTTCCTTGATGTGTGGGTTTAAGTAGACTGACTTACTCTAATGCAATGTTAGCCATTACCAAATAGATTTTCCTGAGCAGGCACCAAGCACAATGACACTCAGCAACTTCCCAAAACAGCAAGAGCAGTGGGTAGATACTACAGAGAACCTGGTTGCTTATGAGTATCCACACACTACATCCATTGACCACTGTAATGTAAAACTCAAAAGCAGAAGCACTGTATATCAAGGGATGTGCTCCGGTATTTTTCATTTATGTGAAAAAATACTCACATCTTGGCCCTTACAGTGGCCAGTTAGTTAAAAACGAAAGGGGAAAGACCCAACTGACTTTAACACCATGCAATTTATTGTAAAAGCCCGCAAGAAGATAATATATTGGGACAAATTCACTGTACCTTGCCTCCATTTTTGTATCTCCTCCTGGGCTTTCATTTCTTTTCAGGATATGCCAATGCCTTCTTTTTCCCTCAAAATCCTTTCACATAACAAAGACCATGCATGCCACCTACTCTTTAATTGCACACAGACATACTTCAAAGACCTGGTTTCTCTGTGTCCCATATTCCTGTTTTTCCTTCAGCAGGCAAGAGCTCAGTGGGGTTTCTGTCGCTACTGACACTAACAACTTGAGCTGGAAACTGTTATGTGCCCCTTCTGCCTCCACTCACTCATAGCCTCTCCTGTTTCTTAGACTTGCTGCTTAGTTGCATCAGCAAATTTTCTACATAGATAGGAACACTTTATAAAGTGTTAAAGAATGCATTTAACTTTTTCTGATATACGCACAATTACAAAGACAACTGAAGTTAGAGGTTTCATCCTTTTGGAGGAAAAAATCTACCTGGTGATAAAAAAAAGGAAAAAAAAACCCCAAAGTAACAAATGAACTAACCAACCAATCAATCAAGAACAAATAAACAAAAACCCACGAAAACAAACCAAAACAACATTTTGCCCCTTTTTTCTTTAGCAACCCCCTGAAAATATTTAGAAGACATAAATCAGCAATGGATATGGTCATGGTAGGTACCTAATCAACCAGTAAGAGATATAATTTCTTTTTACAGTTTACTCCATGGACTGTAACTCGGCAAAAACTGTAAAAGATAAGGCAACCACAAACACAACCACACTGAAGGAAGAAACAGTTCAGTAGTGTACTTGCAAGTCTGGGCATTTATCTTTTTATCACTACCATTAATACAAACAGTGCATGTCTCTTGACTAGGCTGAGAGTTCAAATCATCCTGAAAGGAAAAGAGCTTGAGAATGTAGTTTCAGATAGGCAGCAGAAGAAAATTTTTCTGGTTTTACTCCCCTTTATGGCTTTCCAAACAAACCAAAAAATTTCTCAGCTTGAATGTTTACATTACATATTATCAAGTGGGAAATGGCTACATAAACAGGAAACAGCATAATTGGAGCACAGAACTAATTAAGAAAAAAAACCTGATCCAGAATTCAAGTATACCACACTTCACAACATTTTTAATAGTTAATACTGAGTACTCTGGTAAATGTAGATATTTTAGGATATCACAAATATCCTTACCTTCTTAAACATTTATCACATGAAACATTTTTTCCCATAAAGAACAAGTAAACAAAACAAAAACAAATTTTCTTCTATAGGGGGAAGTCTTCAATATAAGAAGTGCAGAAAGTGAAGGAATCTCTGCTTTTGTGGAGAGTTGTGTGGTTTTTTTAAACTTTTTTGTTCAACGCATTAACATTTACAGAAATTATCTGATTAAGATAAATCCTAGCAAATAAGCAAAAAGCTTTACTCTCCAAAAGGCTTATTTTAAACCTTCCAAGACATTTTTATCTGGCTGTTAGACCTACTTAACAGTTACCCCAAATCAGTTCCGTATGTTTATTACTTTGTCTCTTTGCTTTTCCAAATCCTGATCTGTAAATTTTGTGGCCAGGTCTGTTTCCCGCACTGTGTAGATGTCAACAAAACCTCTCCAGAGTGGAGTAAATTTACCCTTAACAGGCCTCCTTGTGAGGTCCATCAGGATGTGAAGGGAAAGCTGGAAATCAATAAAAGAATAAATAAACATTTAACTAATCAAAGCGAGAACTTTCTAACTTACCATGAAAAGTAAAACCAATGTTATTTAATCAGTGCAGATTATTCCTTAAGGGATGTTGAGCTGCCAGACTCATCACAACATTTATTTTGAAAAGCCGTTTGTCAGAATTCATGAAACTGCCTTTAAATATTCTTTCCTTAAAAAACCAGAAAGTCAGAGTGCAGGTTCCTTCTTCCTAGACCAAAGCTGGACACACTAAAGCAGATAGACAAGCAGTTCTTTAGTGACAGACCGCTTGAGAGATCAAGAGTTTGATTGCCTGGATGTCTAAGCAGTAACTTCTCAGTCCAAAGCAAGAACAAACACCTCAAAATTTAAAGTTTAAGACAAATAAACAAAATGGAAGTTTAGCAGTGAGATATAATGAGCAAATGGCTAACCCAACAAGGAAGCCAAGATGTTGGCACGAATGTTTACTGCAGCTAGGATTTTCTTTAAAATTTTTCCTGATGCAGAATCTGTCAGAGAATATCAGTAATTTTTTCAAATTGCCAGAAATGGTTATATTTGACATAGTGGCTCTGATTTTCTTCAAACAAGTAAGNTACAGAATTCTCCATAGAAATTTAGGGTCCTAAATACTGAAATCAATCTATTTAGAGCCTCATGCAAAATGCTCTAGGGACAATGTTATGGATGAGGATGTTACTCTTAAATTCAACCGGAAAAGCAGATTTGTTAAATGTTGTCCAACTTCTGCCTGTTTCCCATTTTCTCTACAATCCCTACCTTGATAAAGAGTGTGGAAGTCTTTTTGAGAAATGCAGCATACTCTTAGCCCATTACCATGACAGGCACCCTTGAAATAACTTACTAAATAATACTTGATGACAATCTGATTAACCATGCTCCAGGCTAAGAGGGATGCAAGGTCACTGAGCAATACAAAATACTTACTCTGTTTCTATATTACATTTTTCAACATTTGGCCTAATCTCAGTTTGTGCCTTAGACATTTTCCTTGGCAAACTCTATTTTCTTTGGCAAAGTATTTCACAATGCAGCTCATCACGAGGAAGTTTTCCTGACATTCAGCCTAAATTCTCTCCCAAATTCTTCCTGTCAGATGATCGTATCTTCTTAGCTAGATGATGTAAGCAGCATTCACACTTCCCAGAGAAAGAAATAAAAGTTTCAAATCAGACTGAGAGCTTGAGAAGGTGAACAGTTCAAACTGAAAGGGGCCTTAAGTACTGATCTACCTACTCTTTTAGCAATCAATGCAATCACTTCTGTGTGAAGAAAAAAATGCCTTATCTGTGGCTAAGTGGTGGCTCTGGCAACTAAGCAGTTGTGTAAGCAGTCACATAATACCTGCCTGCTGCTCTTAGTGAAGGTGAGAATTCAAACAGCCAGGCCAAGTCGTGCTGGTTTATGGCTGGCCCTGCACTATTTGTGACCATCATGTGCTGCATTCCAGTATGAAAATTAATTTGCACCTTTAGAGACGCTGTAGGTCTTCATGGATCAATGCCACCAACTGCACAAGTAGGGTTAATAGGTCTACTATCTGTTACTATTAGCAATCACTTTGCATTATATTGCACAGCTGCTGTGAAATAAAACACTGAGAAAAGCAGCCTGAGAGTTCAATGCTTTGCTTCTGCGACACGTTCTTGATCGTTTGGATACTGCCACGGTACTTCTATCTACTATTTGTTATCTCTTCAGAACAAAACCAAACCCCAAAAAGCATTGTTAAAAACAAACAAACAAACAAAAAAACCCAAGAGGTTGGTGCTGAGGAAATTAGCTACTCAAAGGGATTAATGCAATTAGAAGTTGTAATTTTGCTTTAACAACCACTTCGTGAATGGACACATCCAGGCATAAAGCCAAAATCAGCTTAGCTGTTTGTAATGGTACTATGCCCAGGAACCGTGAATGTTGAAACTGGAAGTATGTATCCTTTCAGGAAACAAAAGCACGTGTATGAACACTTAAGATATATTCTGAAGAAACATAGGTTAGCCACAGATGCAAACTACTCAGAGGTAAGGGAACTTTTATAGATTTAGGATCCATAGAAAACCTTTCCATTTCTCCATGCTATTGGCATACAAAGCTTTCCTGGTAGCTGACACTGAAGAATGTTCAGATGTTATTTAAGGCTCAAATGCAGAATAATTATAAATTAGAAGGTTCTGACAGCTGTCAGTGGTGAAAATTCAAAATGAATATTCGTGAAACAGCATACTAAATTAAGAAAGGAATAGAGGACATGGCATGACACATGCCATGATAAGACATTCAGAGCAAAAGACCTAGAAATAGTATCAAATTCAGATTTTTTAGCCTTTTTGTTTCCGCTCTCATGCAAATATAAATAACAAAATAAGTCAATTTAGAAAGCTCTCATCTAGCTTGTAAAAAGGTCTCAATATAGTGTAAGAGGAAGCTTAGGGGACAGAAAGGGCTAGCCTGGTTTCTTTAAACTATGACTCTACTAAGATGGGATTGTGTGCTGCTAAGTGGGCTCAGCTGCAGAGGTCACACCTCTCCATGGTTCTGTTGGATGCCCATCAGGGAAACTGAGTTGACCTTTGCCTCAGTGTGGGAATTATGGATGGTCTCGCCATATCAGCCAGCTCCTCCACCCCCTCGATAGTATCCCTGGTGAAAAAATGGCCTTTACCCACAGGGTGGGAATGCTGGGGGGGTAGTGCTGTCAGGACTGACAGGATGCCACAGTAGCAGTGCCAGACAGGCAGGCCTGGGCTGACCTCTGTGTGCGGCCAACTCACAGCTCTGCGCTGGTCTTGGTCCAGGGCCACGGGACAGGTGGAAGCTCAGGTCAATGCCAGACCCCACTGCAGGCTTTGGCTGCCTGTAGCCCACTCCATACTGACTGTGACTCTTGGACTTCACTGGGACTTTCACATCAACTCCATGAGATCACGTCATGACATGTCCCATGACAGCAAATTAGGCCAACATTTAACTGATTTTGGCCAAGGTGTATGGGCCACCTCCACTTAACCCAGAAAGGAAACGTAACTCAATACTGTTACTAAAGAACAGCTATGCAAAGAAGCAGCTCTCATAATATTTTAATTCTTAAGGCTATCAGACTCTGTGGCCCCATGCTTCAAAAATTTCCTCAGTATCATGTGACCATGGCTTCCAAATTTCTACTCCAATTTCCTTTAAACACTAGAAAAATAATCTCTTTCCTTGACTGTAACTACTTGTAATAGCAGGCTGCAACAAATATTGCACCAAGAGGTAGATTTGTAGTCATTTATTTCGGTGGTCATGCTAGCTTAAGCAGTTTGCTGATCTTGAAATGCCCCTTCATCCTGTTTTTGACTGCTTCTGTCCTCTGTTGCTGTGACACTGAAACAGTCTGTCACAACGTGGTTGAAAAATAACCAGTAAATATCTTGTTTGTTTTGCTCTTAGCCAGGTCAGTTTTGTGAATTGGGTACATAGTAAACTGGCACGGCTGCCAAAAAAAAGGCAAAACCGTTAATCTGTTTCAGTCTTAGCTCAAAGCAGAAGCACTTGCTCCAGGAGATACATCCAAGAAAGCTTCTCAAAATAACAATAACTGAAGCCTCTGCAGACATTTGAAAAGTTAATAATAAAGGCAACCTAAGTGTTCTGCAAATATTAACACAACATCATAACAAGGAATACTTATAAAAAACCTTTGTATATTACACAGCTATGAGCCCATGCAGATTACACAGATTGCTCAAGGGAGGATATTTTGCTTCCTTGTGAAAAGGTGGGGGCTTTGGCTGGTGTTTGTTTGGTTTAAATAAAGGCATACTTGTTTCTACACACCCTGTGGTACATGAAGTGCTTGTGTTGTTTTCTGTTTTTCATCCCATTTCCCAGGACATTAAATAAGAACAACAAATACAGCAGTTTCATTCCGGAGATCAGACTAAATGAAGGAAAATTAAAAAAATTACTTTGCAGAAATGAAGAACCTTTTCACATACTTCCAAGAGAATTGCAGATAAATTCAGAATCCATTAAAAAATTTTAGAAAGTGGTAGCATGTCAGGTAGCAGCATGTTCTGACATGATTACAAGCCAGTAATGGGTACAGCACATATCCTCTTCTATGACCAACTCCACTCCCTCTCTCTGTAGTCAGAAAATGCATGCATAAAACTAAAAGGCTATAAAGTTGGCTGATCCAGAGCTCATGTTCCTTTAAAATACTCATTGAAAAGTGCAAACACCTTTCTTTCTCTTTTCTCTGTCAACAGACATCTGAAAAGACACTTAGTGATGGTGGTAGAAGCAAAAGAATCTACAAACTAGAATTGCAACTACTACAAATACAATACACACACCTTGAATACAGAAAGCAGGAGAAACTGTAATTGCTAACAACAAATTACACTAATCTCCTGCAACATACATTGTTTTAAAAAAATAAATTGATTTTCTTAATTTGCATTCTCAGCAGAAAACTGGAGAGCAAATATTATATGGATACTAAATTATCAAAGTCTTCTTACTAAGGCTTGGAACACTGTTTATATAAGATGGCAAAGGAATGTACATTAATCTATAAATTCCCTTATCTCTGTTCCCCTTTCCTTTCCTCTTGAACAATTATCCTATTCCCAAGTCTCCTGTCTTACAGCTTCTTAGCTCCATCAAGACAAGTGCTCCCTATTTGATGCTAACTAACCAGTCAAAACAACAGCCGAGATCAACACGGGAGATCTATCTATTCACACCGTGTACAAAGTTGTTTACTACAAGAAAATAACTTTGTCAAAAATCAGCTCTATGACAACTCTCTTCAAAAAGACTGTCTCTAAAAACAGTCAAATTGCTTTCCTCCTCAACAGGTAGGTTTAAAGGCAATGAAATTATCTAAGCCCTAACTGAGGAGGACAGGTTGAAAAAGGCTCTGCATATGATATGGTTCTGCACTCTGGGCATTAATATCAACAGAAAACAACTCACATTTTCAAAAGAAAAAGAAAAACGTAGAGAGAAGGCTGCTAAGAAATGCAGAGCAAAACATGAACAGTAGGTTCCCTGTTGATTTAATGATCATTAAACTCTGAGTTAATAGCATTGTTCTGTCACAGCACAATGATTCCAGACGTACCTTCTGCAAAGGTTAAAGAAAACATGGACCTGTATTTTCAATCCCAGAGGATGGCAGTTACAGGGATGTGGGAGGGACTAGTTGCAACTGGTTTCTATTGAGATCAGTTGAATCTTCTAAAAATTATCATACTCAAATGTCCCAGCATGACTGTTCTTTCTTCATTTCCACGAAAAATAATGGAAGAAATTATTTTAAATCATGAAAATTACTGGAGAAATTAGAACTAGATTTAACAAATTAAGAATGCACTAAGTGTACAATTATGGAAGCTGATGCAGTGTTATCTGGAAGAGCCAGCTAATGTTCTGTACAAATAGCACCCACAATTTTATCTTCAAATTGTCTGGCCTAGTACATGTTCTTTATCTTAGAAAAGTTCAGAAATACATACAGATGTTATATGTTAAACTACCTTAAAGATAACAGAACATGGACTGTTTACTTTTATTACTCTGTTTTGTTGTTTTTTTTTTTAACTGAGCACAAATGCTAAGAAACATCCACTGAACATGTGTATTTTTATACTTAAGTGGTGCACAGAAAGACAGCAAACAGGATTCCTTCTAGCCCAAGATAGGGCAAGTGGAAAGCTGCATTGAGAGTTCCCTTTCAACAAGAACACACCAAACGAGTGTGTTGCAGATTTGCTCTCTAGGAAGTCTGCATGACAGAAATATGCCTATCACTTCCTGATTTCATAGATGAGTTATAATGGTCACAGATAACACCTGCAGGGAAATGAAGGTACAGTTCTCGGATCTTTTTGACTGCAATTATATCAAAGAAATTACTGTCTTCTGGATAGTAATTGTGGCTCAGAAGGTCTTCATTTTCCTTGTGTGCACTGAAGTGATGCGAACGAAGTAGTAGAAAGTTAGTGCGAGATGAATTATTTTTCCAGTTGTATCACTTCTCCAATTATGTTCACCACACAGTCACACAAACATTTGTACCAGCACAACAGGGAAGACCTTTTCTCAAAAGGTTCAAGAAACATTCTACAGGTATGCAATTAATATGAACAGAGAAACATTCTTCTAAGTGTTGCTGAATGCCTCCTAAGCAACCTCCCAGTTTTGACAGAGAAAGAAGATGGAACAGAACGCTGACTGAGATTTGGGGCAAAGCTGGTTCTGCAAACTGCTAATTAGATAAAATTCTCTGTAGCACATTTCCTCCAGTCATTCCAGAGCTAAAACACAACAGAAAACCATGCAATGCTAGTGAGTACACTCCCGCTTCCGCAAAAGTCTCCAAGTAATTTTGCAATGTTTGTTCTGGTTTATTCTTACAAAGTAAGACTGACAACTGTATCAGTAATGAAAAAAAAAGGAAAAAAAAAATCTCATTTCAAGGGATGAAGTGTTAACCTACTGCTGAGGACTAGTTCAAGTGTGCTGAAAGATGTAATTTCAATTAATGAGTCACAGGCCTAATTTGTTTGAACTAAAGCTAATAAAAGAGACATCCTTGCAGTCTCTTCACATTCTCAGCTTCTGGGTGTTAAATCTTCCTTGTTGCCTTTCTCTATATCTTTTGTAGTCTCCATAATACTTTCTGGCCAGAAACGCATATAGCAAGTATTCAAAATGGGACCTCCCCACAAGGTTTATGAAGGAATGTGGGCATGTGACTTGTTTTCAGTAATTTTCCCAATGACTTCTAAAACTTAGCCTGAGTGTCAGAGGACAGTAAGCTGATGGTTAAAAAAAAAATAAAAAAAATTAAAATTTAACAAAACCACTGTAATCAGTATTTCCCTATCTTGCAAAATTTCCCTTACTGAAGACGTGATTTTTTTCTGTAATTAATATCAAATACGTTGTCTGCTATACCTGGTATGAAAAAGGAGGAAGAAAAGGTGAAAAAATAAATAGATAAATGTAGGTAAAAGTAATTATTATAAGAAAATTTTAAAATTCAGTATTGATTTACTGATCCTGCTTCAATAGAAATCTCAGAGGTATTTCCAAATTAGTAATCTGATGCACAAATTCAGAAGGTCTTTCCAAAGTGGTTAGTTAACAATATAGTCCACGCTACCTCAATGACTCAAAATAGGATGTACAGCCATCTTAAGGAAAAACTCCAACTTGCTAAACTCAGGTGCTCTTAATTAATTTTCATCAGCAAACATGTTGGGGGGGAGAGGCAGTAGAAGGAATAACAAAAATAAAGAAGAAAAACCAGTCGTAAGTTCAAAGAAGTCCTTTTATTTGTGGTGTTTTCCTTCACTTACAGTAACATGCTTTCACTGGTCTTCCCAGCAGACTCCTACCAAGGAGATTAATTTAAATGCCAAATCTTTCATGAGAGCTGAAAAACACTGAAATCAGTTACCAAGTATATCAAAACACCATCAAACACTATTTTTTTGCAATTTGAGAGAGAGAGACCGTGCAAAGCAAAATGCCAGGTGTTTGTTCTGAAGTCTCAGGGTGCTAGTATATGCAATGTTATTTTTCCTCTGTATAAACTGAGAAATAAGCTGACCCAGTGGATAGGAGACTGCTTACTCTTCTGATGGAATCTGTAACGCACTTTGCATTATAGGGAAAAGGTTAATTCTGCTCAACAACATGCTGTGCCCTTCAGTATCTGATTTTATGTACCATTCCATGGATAGCTGGTTTTAACAGCTCATTTATTTTTCTTCAAGTTCAGCTTTTGAAACTGAATATTTTGATGCTTTCCCTGGAAGCAGATAGCATCAGACCCCTTGTGTGAGGGCACATACAGAACCACAATGAGAACATCCAGTTAATACAAAAAAAAGTCCACAAAAATGAGATCCTGTCTGAAGCATGAAGATTATTAGATACACAAAAGCAGACTTTCCAAAGAAAAATATTCATTGACCATAGTACAAAACCATCCACTTCAGAATTTTTATACTATCCCCTGGAGTATTTAATATTGGTCAGGAATCTCACTGATTCATGATGCCAGAGAGAAAAAGCTCCGGGGCCATTCATCACAAGCCAACAACCCAAAAAACTTGGATAAATAGCAAGGAATGTAGGAATTAAGAGCCTATTTCAGTCTTGGATATAGTAAACTCTCAGAAATAACCAAGGAGCTCCAGCAAGATAACATTGACACTCAAGAGAACTCATCAATGCTTCAAACTCATAAGGGATCTCTAGGACCAGTACCATGAACCAGTTCATCTATACTTATGTCAACACAGAATAATCCTACAAAAGGAAAAGGAAGTAGCAATTTATTTTACTCCCAGATCATTTCCGTTTGTTCTTAATTTTACTAACAATATCAAATTAATAGGAAGCATAAAATATGAATCTCTAAAATAAAATATATTACTTACTTAACAGAAAGAATTGAAATTCAGTGAAAGAGGAAGGAAATTATTTTAAGTAAGTTCCCTTGATAATGATTCAAGCATTCACATGGGATTAAATTATATCATCTCTATTGTTCCCTAAAAACCACTAGGAAATAGAGGTCATTATTCTACATCCCTGATGGCTTGCTGCTGAAGTCATTGGAAATGCAGTGGGGATGAATCTGACTTTTTCTCCAGTTTACAGTACATGTGAAGCCCAAGAGTAGTGTTGTTTGGTTGGGGTTTTTTTAATGCACCAACAGCATCACTAAATTAACACCACCACAAAATGACAGATATCAAACCTAAGGTTGTACACCATAATGGAAGGTATCTTACGAGTTACATTCTCTTCATTTTCTTTTTAAGGGGAAATGTGTGGCACATGGCCTCTGGTTTGTCTAGCCACTAGTCAATTTTCTAGCATCAAGAAACAAAAGAAAAGGATAAAAGAAACTGACTCGGAACAATCACCATATTATTACTCCTGCCAGTAATAATGGCTACAAAGTCTTATAAAACAAAATATTTATGTGATACACAGTTTCATTTACCTTTATACTTCAGTGTTTTTCCCAATAATACTGTTTATAATGTCTTATTTCATTAGCTTCTTCTAAATTAAAAAAAAACAAAACAGCTCTTTCTGGTTCTTTATGCAGGAAAGACAGAAGACTTGCTAAACATCTCTCAAACTATTTTCTTGATCATTGGAAACACATCATTTATACATTCAGTGGAAAAGCACTCCAACATTGTGCTCACCAAGACAAAAATATAATCTGACTTATGACGAATTTAATAGTCATCAGATGAGAAACAAATTGGTTATATGAATATATACTTTTCATATTCAAATCTGATTAATGCAATTATATGTATGCTCATAATTTAATAAAATAAAGTTCAAGGCAGGGAAACAAAGCCATTAGCTGGCATGCAAAATCTGTCATTCCGTACTCTCATACATCCTGCATTCACTGATACAATAGTGTCTTTTACTATCACATGCTGCAAGAATTAAAAGAAAGTTGAAAGTAGTATAATGAAGTGTATCCAAAATCAGCCATAATGTTGTCTAGCTGTTTTTCTCTAGCCTTCTACAAAATGTCAAAACAAGCTTTTTTAAAATAACTTTTGCATGTTTTCTTTTATGCAGAAGAAAATCAAATTCTTAAATGCATGCCATGTCTCAAGCTTTCCCATCAGCTGAGAACTTTAATATCGTCACTAAGCTGCAAATTGGCTGACTTTAAGTGCTTCCAGCAGATAAATCTAAGTGTATGCACACTGCTCCAAACTTTCTCAGAAACAAGCAAAAGTTCTCTGAAGATTCCACAGCTAAATTACAAGTTTTTCAAGCAAAAAACTTATACTCGCAATCTGTTTGGCACACTGATCCTCACAGGGACTTCTGGATTCTATGACAACATGTAGAAAACTGCAGTAAGAGATTGGGGAATAAAAATGTCACATCTTTGACAAAGGTGATACTTTTACTCCAGTAATAATTAAACAAATTCCACCAACAGGCAGCTCAAACTTTTTAAACCTAGAGAAATTCTAAGTTTGATAAATTTTCTTATGCAACTATAACTACCATTAAAACTGTGTGTCCTCAATGTTCCCATTCTGGACAGAGAAGGAGAACTGAATGAGGTTATTCCAAACCGAGCAAAAAGCTGGTTACAAGTGATTTCCCACCAAGAGCAGCTTCTCCCTACATGACGACCCTACAGGGACCCACACTGGAACAGCCTGTTCCTGAAGAACTCAATCCTATGGGAAAGATCCATGGTGGAGCAGGACATGAAGAACTGCAGCCCATGGGAAGGACACACGTTGGAGAAATTTGTGGAGACTGTGCCCCGAGGGAAGGACTGGTACTGGAGCAAGGGAAGAGTGCGAGGAGTCCTCCTCATGAGGAGGAAGGAGGTGTAGCCCTCATTCCCTGCCCTCCCGTGCCACTGGCAGGGAGGAAGTAGAGAACTGGGATTAAAGTAAAGCCTCAAAAGAAGGGAGGGGCAGAAGTTTCTTTAAGATTTGGGTTTCGTTTCTTATTACCCAACTCTGATTTGATTGTCATTAAATTAAGCAGATTTTCCCAAGTTGAGTGTGTTTTGCTCATGACAGTGATCGCCAAGTCATGTCTCCCTGCCCCTATCTCAGCCCATGAGACTTCCCTCGTATTTTCTCTCCCCTGCCTAGATGAGGAGGGCACTGACAGAGCAGCTTTGGTGGGCACTGCTAATCCAACCAGGGTCAACCCTACCACACTCAGCTATATAATCCATGCATTCCCACGGAAATCATATTGATATAGAAAAAAACCTATCATTCCATCTGACTGGTCTTCTTTCAGTTAATAACGTTAATACTTTTTTCCTTCTTTTATGCTAAAGGCCCTCCTACATCTTTTACAAAACCACTATATTTATAAATCAAAAGATAGGCCATAAAGTTCTTAAAGTGAAAACGGTAGTGACTCCTCTGAGGGTAAAAAAAAAAGCGGAATAAAAAGAAAATAATAGGAAATTATTTGTACATACTATGAAAGGCTAATGAGTAATGAGTTTGAAAAATAAACCCCTCACCTATTCATTGCTTTTTTTCCTAATAGTTAGCTCATAACAATCTTTAACTTAAACTGGAAACCTATTAATTTAAAAACATTGTTTAACTAAAGAATTAATGAGTGTTCTGCTAACCAAATTTTGAAGGTGGTAAGTATAGAACAGTCATCTCACTCTTCCAGCTACCCAGGAAAAAATATTTAGCATGAAGCAAAAAAAATTATACTTTTATACTGATATTAGCAATGCAACTGTACTAAATAAATGTTATGACTTTGCCATTTTAAAATATTTATCTAAACAGAAATAGTGGGAGAGTAATTCTATGGCTATTTACTTCTAGGATAAGACAACTTTATATAAACTTCTTCCTGAATTAGTAAAATTTGTTCCAATCTGACTCATAAAAGCCTTACCTCAATGTTCTAAGTACCCATAAGAGGAAGGAAAATCAGGACAGACATCCTTTGAATGGATTAGAGCTAGTTAAACTTTCACAATATTTAAAATTCCCCCTACTGATGTTAATCCTTAGCTCACTCCTTTATACATGACTGATTCCCAAAGAAGGACAAAAACATCTTCACTGCTTACCTGGATTTTTAATTTTTTTTTAATAGTTGCATAAAAACACACTTAAAAGTCCTTTAACAAATCTCTGTTTGAAGAGAAATGTAAAAATCAAAGCAAACAGCAGATTCAAATGGCAAAAGACACCACATCAATGGATGACTGGCAAGACTGATCCACAACATATTCCACAAGAGTTTCTCTTGGGTGATGAATTTGCTTTCTCTTCTTATCACTAATCATATTCTTGGATTACTAGCACACATTCCCTGGACAACACTCAAGAGTATTTCATTAAATATAAATACAGATCTATGTCTCCAATACAAGCTATTTGCAGAAAGCAAAAGGTACACCAGCATTCAAAGCTTATTTTGGGTCAGGGAGCAGGGAGGTAGGATATTGAGAGATTTTTAAATCCATGCAAAAGTCTTTGGTTGAACAGTTTATTAAAAATTGCTGCAGTTTGTGCTAGTACATTTCTGCCTTTACATAAGAATTCCAAATAATTCTTATGATATACTTAACCTCTACTACACAAATAAAATTTAAAAAAAAATCACTTCAGAGAGAATAGAAAAGAGTGCACTGTTTTACTCAAGGAGAGTACTATTTTACTCAACACAAGTATACTGCCAGCAAACTTACCAGTCGTCTTCTCTCCTCTTCAACAGCAATCAGGAGCCGAGCAAACTCCTTCAATGACTGGGCTGAAAGGAAAACAAAGAAAAAGAATGTTCTGCTTAAAATGGCATTTTAAGACCAGCTGAGTCCGTTATCTGGATTGAAGCTGCAATGATAAAATATTGCTCTTACACTGCAATGTAATCAGTAGCCTTAAACAAGACAGACTGAAGCAGGGGGCAGGTCAAGAACAAAGAAAAAGAACCTAAATTTTAAGAGTCATATGTATTTTAAAAAAAATTTTTTGATGGAATATGGCAAACAATTTCCTGAAACATGGAAAAATCAGTCTCAAAACAGAAGAATTCTGCTTTCAGCCGCAAAATTCAATTTAGCATACTAGTAGCAGAAAGAAAATGCCAAGAAAAAAATTGAGTTTCTCCCACTAAGGTGGGAGAACAAGTATTTGCAAGAACTACGAAAAACATTTAGGTAAATATCTGAAACTCAACATTTTAGAAGAAATGCCAAGGGTTTAGATTTAACTGCTCTTTGCCTTTATGTTTTACAAGGACAAGGTCTGAGGTGACCCAAACAGATGATTGATTTATAAGCTTTGAATTCTGTTACAATTGTGACAGAGTCTTTGTTCAAAATCGTTTTCAAATAGAAGTCAAAGGGCTGAAGCAGAGTCAATGGAAACATAATACAAGAATTAACCCCTAAAAGATGGCGAGAAGGAGGAAAACATTCTGAAAACTCTTAAGACTTCGTTCTGATGTAAGCATGTGGTATAAACCTGTCTTGAAAAATCTTTCCATTTGTATTACTTTCTCAAGGGCATAGGGGTTACTCAGATTCAGCATCACAGTCCTACAGGTGACAATCATGTGAAGAGAGCTTAGTATTTCTTCTTACTTTCTCCTGATGCAACTAGCAGCAATTGCTACCAATGACAGGATGCTACATTTTGTGGTTTAAAGCTCTGAACTCAGAATACATATTGCTAAACACTACAGTTTCTCATAATAAACTTGAGGCAATCTCAATCATTTTGAAAGAGGTAAAAAGTCCCATTGAAACAAAACTCAGACTTTCTCAAAAGAACAGGACTGAAAAATTCTTCACAGTTAACCAACATATAGTGCTGATGGTATGCTAATGGAACACCACCTCTTACTTATTTTTTCATCTTCTTAAATGTTTTTTGTGTCAGTCTCCAATAATATGGCTTTATCCCTTCTCAACTTCTCTAAAATATTTAAGGAAATAAGCACATTTTCTAGAAAGTACTGGAACAGATCCTTTAAGAAGGAACTAGTATCTGGCTTGCCTTACCTGCCTTGTGTGCATTCACTGCCAGCAAACCATTATTTGGACCATTTGCAAATAATTTCTATCCTTTATACCATCTGGACCTTGTAGAGGTCACCCTTGCATTCTCCTTTCTCTGTGTTAACTTTTACAGTTGAAGAATGCTTTGCTGTTTGTTCCAATTTCTTCTGCAAGAAATTACATAGCTAATTTTTTTCTTCACAATCATGATGTTATACTTGCATATCTTGACCTCTAAGTCATTGTTTGCTAACAAATTCTGTTTTTCCCATTATGAGTTCCTGGTTTAGTCCAAACACACCTGGTAAGTTAAATGTCCATCTACTTGGGCCTTGTATCTTTTCCTTTAATATTTTTCCCTGAGAACACAAGCACCAGATTTTGTCAGTTATGTTGATATCAAGAATTTTAGTTTGATATCCACTGAATTAACTCAATCTCTTAGTCAGCTCATAATATCCCATGAAAAAAAACCCAAACAAAACAAAACAACACAACATGTAAAGACATAAGATGATGAACTGACTGGTTATACCTGACTAGGAATCAGTAGTGTTACACTCAAGAATATATAAGTACCCAATATGAAATGATAAAAACTAAATAAACAACTAGCCAGACAGACATGGCTAAACTATGAGGATGTGGAGGGGTGAGGGGAGGAAAAAGAAGGGGAATGCAAAAGAAACCCAAACCAAAACCAGTATGAGAAGCTTTTGATTCATTTTCTGAATTTCAAGACAGAACCAGAGAGTTTTTAGTTTCAAAGTTGAAACATTTGCTTAGGATTTAAATAAATTCAAGTCAGCCACAGGAAAAAAGCATATAAAATATGTTCTGTAAGTGTGCAAATCAAGATTTTCCTCAATATTTAACACTAATATAAAGGCATTAGTGTGTCACCTGCACAATGCCTCAGTTAGACTGAGAAACTGTCTCCATCTTTTCCTCCCCACAGGCTCACCTTTGGGGGAATTATAAAAGTCAAAGTTTCATTAAGGACACAGAACGTACACTCTTCAGCAGCACTAAGACAAAGCATCCCCCTCATCTTATGAGACTTTGATTGCAGAGACACCTTCTCGTCAAAACTGACTACACCTCTGATGCTGGCTGCCCAACATCCACATCCATCTCTACATCCAGCCATGGGATGTCTTTCCCCAGCTCAGGAGGTGCACAGGGAGAACTCGTGCATTGTGTTATTCAGAGCATAGTGAAGGACACACACCCATCTCTGGTGACACCAAGGACTCCTTGCAATGCCACCACATATATCAAGAAAGGCTTTACCCATGCCAGCTCTCCTACAACAGTACTGCAGTACTGATCTTTCATGTTATTACAAGCTTCTTCCCATACAACCCCCACTCAGTGCGGCCTCATTAAAAGCCAGGGTCTGTCCCTGGAGAACTTAGGCTGTGCTGGAAGCTGCAGTGGGAGGGGGGAAGGGAAGGAAAAAGAGCCCTTGCTCCTCTTTTCCCTGTGTACCCTTTTTCCTTCTTTTTTCTCCCTTTTCCCACAGAGGCCTCTGGTTGCAGAGAGGTGACAGCTCTGCCTCACCTCAGTTTGGGGCTGGGCAGACAGAGAGATGCTAAGGACAGAGCTCACCAAGGGGGCTGAGGCCCCCCAGGGAATTCACCCACAGGCCACTGGGCACCTTAGAGATCTGAACAGGGCCATCCTTCCCTTCCACAACTAGTACTCTCATCAGGATCTCAGTACAAACCCTCGGCAGAGGCTACAGATATATCTAACTCTGGATTCACAGCTCTCAACAGAAAACAAACAGATATTTCAACAATAATCATTCGAGGTGCTTTTGTGTAGTTGAAAAGCAGAAGATTTAGAAATCAGACCCGTCTGTGTCAGATGCAGCCCACTGTCTCTCAGGACACCCGGGTATTACACAACAGCCTCAGAATCTTCTCTTAGTAACACTACAATATTTTTTTAAATCCACTTCTTTTTAATCAGGATAGATACAGAAGAATTAAAGTGAACTTTGTAAACACAAAAGGGGGTGGGAGGAAGAAGAGTCAAGTATTTTGCAAGAGGAAATGTCATGGGAAAGTGCTGATAAGAAATAAATTCTGAAAACACACCAATAACAAGAAGTACAATATGCAGCCTAATATACTAAATATAAGATATTTTTAGTTATTTTCATAAAGAATTATTGTTATTTGTGGGCCATTTAAAGAAAAACAAAGTGCTGATTCAACATTTTATTCTAAGTCATTAGGCGATATTAACTTAAAAATCCCAACAGTCTTACAGTCTGCTTTTTATTTAAGGGCTACACAAAAGGACTTGAAAGATACATTTAGTATCATGATGGGAATGATGTCTGTGAAAAGCAACACCCAAGAAGCAAAAACAATTGAATCTGTACCCAGATGTACAGTTGTGGCCTCATTCATCACAATCACAACAGGTTGCCAGCTGCTCTCTCTGGAATGTTGCCAACTCAACAACAATGTGCTGCAAAATTTCCCTTGTTCAGGAGAAAGGGCTCCCATTATTTTAATTACCAAAAAAACCCAAAAACCCAAAAAACCCCCAAAACTATTGTCTTTACTTTTAATTGAAAAGTCTTTTAATTAATTTGCTTCATAAAGAAACAAACTACAGTACCAACAGCTTAGACATTAATGGTGTAGATCAATAACATTCTTTTTTCTTCCAAAATCCCCGTCATTTCAAACACATGGTACAGCCCCACAAACAACTACACTCACATTATGAAAAAGAAACTGAAGTTTGATGTACAATTAAGTGAATAAGGAAGAAGTAAAAAAGGATAAAAATTAACTTATGTGAATTTATAGAATGCTTTATTAAAAATAGGATGCATTTACACTCTACAAATCTCATTTACTGCACTGAAATCAACCCAGTTATTCATTGGAAAAAAAATGCACATAATCCATCTTATGAAGTTTTTGCTATATACTTGTGTAGAGAATGTATCACCTTAAAAAAGCATGTCTGTGGAAATTACTGAAGCTACTCCATCAACCTTAGCTTAATATTTCGGAGTACAGTATTACACTGTACCACTAAATGTCACATGCAATAGATATTCCATCATCTACAGTTAATGAGAAAAAGCTGACAAAGTATATGACACATAATAGTTTTGCATGACCAATACTGAACTGAAAGACATAAAGCCAAGTTTGGAAGGTAATGTTCAACCCAAGACAGTACAACTGAATGTTCTTTTCTGTGGACTGTTGCTTTAATTTCCATTTATACATTCAGTCTTAAACAATGCATAGGCAATTTTTACACACTCTAAAGTACACTAAACAAGATTTTACAGCATTATGAGCAGATACCACCACTACCTTCAGATATGTGAATGCCAGCATGGAAAAAATACTACATACAGATATATGTCAGATGTTCTTATGACACCTTGCTGTATGAAAGGCAAAAATGAGGAACAATGTCAGAGATTTCCTTATGTCTTCCTGATCTGACAGAGGAACTGTCAGGACTGTGCTGTACATTGCCCCCAGTTCTCTTTAGTAGGAAGGTCAGTTCCGTGCATCCTCCATAACTGGTCATATCTAGCACAGACTTGCTACAGCAGGCCCAAATTCATTCATAAGCATGAACTTCAGCTAAAATCTACAAGGGAGTTTTTCCCTGTAAATAATATACCACTGAAACAGGATTTAAGATAGACCAACAGCCCATAAGGAAATTTTCCTAAGGATTAACACTTGTTTACTAGACTTCCATAAGAAAGCAGAATAAATGCAAGATCCATGAAGGCTGGGAGAAGAGACTTTCTTTCCCAAATCTAAAATTAAAATAAATATAGTTAATAAATTAGTAAATAGTTGTTAATTCATAGTTGTATTTCCAGAGCTTTTAATGATTAGCATTAACTGCAGCCACAACAAGCAGTTTTTCAGCAAATAAAATTTCCATCCTTCTTTCTATGGCTTTAAGACATATTGAAAAAGTATGTGAGGTGGGGTTGATGGGGAGGCACAGTAGGTAGGTCGAGAGTAGCCACAGAAGGCTTCCTTTCAAACAGAAAAGGCCAACACTTCAGAGCAACACTGACAGGCCACAACAGGTACGAAAAGACAATCATCTGCTTTCTCAGTAATTTCCACTTAACAAGAGTTGGGGATGTCATTAAAGCCACAGAGAATCTGCAATGTCTGTCAGTAGGTAACTAAATTGGATCTTGTTAAATATCACCACTATGGCAAGTTTTCACATTACAAAATGGAATGCAGAGGACTGTCTCAAAAAAAAAGACTCCCAAAGCCTGTCATTTTTTTGGTCTTTCAATATGTTTGCTATGGATTTAAATGGAGCTTTATTTTATACAACAGAGGTTTCCTTTACTACTGTCACAACCCAGACTGATTTGTTAAAGATCCTTTTTCCCTCCTATTTTTTCCCACTGAATTAAGCCTATAAAACATAGAAAGTGTACAATTACCTAGAGCTTTAAAGGGAATTACAATTGAGCCTAATGGGAACAAGCTGAAGGAATCAACACCTTAGTCTATAAACAGAAATAATTAATAATTTATGCCAATTGTGAAAAACATCAAATGTCCTTGAACTTTAAGCAGAGTATTGGTGTCAAAGCATTTTATAACTAATGTTGACTGGGCTGGAGCACCATTGTACCATAATTTAAAAAACAGTAGTCCAAGATTACTTACAGAAAACAACTGTTGGTTTTATTTTTAAAGCACATTTTCAGAAAAGCTGTATTTGACAAGAAGACATATGTCCGATAAATCTTCCCAATTATTGCTTAGGTTTTCTATTTTCTTTACCTACTGTTATTTCTTCCGCTATTTCTACCCCCATCTTCCCTCACTTTCCAAATGGCAACAATTTTGGAGAAACTTCAGCTTGGAAGACTGAGCTCTGTACTGTAAGTAGTATTTACTGGGAAAGCAGAAAAGATGGTAAAATAGGAGGGGAGTACAGAATTTGAAATCACGTTTATCTTAGTTCTTTTGTCCCCTTCTGAGTATCATTCCCAAGATAATAGAGGAAATGCAGAAATTGCTTTCTTTTGTTAAGGTTTAAGACAACATCAGTTAGGTATTTATGTAAATTCCATTTTGCAACCTTGCAGCATGTCAGATATGATTTAACTTTAAGCTGAGTACTGGTGTCAAGAGATGAATTATGTTAGAAGATTCCATTGTGAAAAAAGAAGTTAGAATATCAAGATAATGGTTCATTTCTTCATGGGGTTTCAATCTCATTTTAAATTTGGAAAATTATTATTGTATGTACTGCCTTATCCTCTCCATTTGGTTTCTCTTACCTTCCTAATCTAGGTATCAGGTTTTATGGATCTGTAATAAGGACCTTATGCATTCCTGTTGTCTGTGTTTACACTTACCACAGCCTCCACAAGAACACTAAAAAAAGCAATTTGGACCTTCCTATAATACAATGAAATGCACTTCTAGTAGTAAAAGACAGGAAAAAAAATTCAAGTGTAGAGGTTTAAGATTACATCAACATATCCCAGCATGGAAATACACTCTCAAAGTGGCAATGATTTCTGCCAGAAGACAGTGGTTTAAATTTACAGTCAAAATAACTACAAATTTCCTTGAAGACTTCCACCCTGGGAAGGCACACTAAGGTACAGACAACCCTGTCTGGTCTGTACTGTTCTTGTGATAGAATCAAGACATTCTCAGAGTAGACAATGTGAAGCCATTTCAGACTCAACAAATGAACATTCTTACTATTTGCTCCGTAATTACTCTGCAAGGGCTTAATCCATTGCTTTTTTTATCAAATACTGATCTTTCAGATTTTGAAGCATTTCCCAGGGAGCACAAGTTTCAGTGGTAACTTTGTTTCCTTTGGCAATTACTGCCTTGAACTGTGAGCAAAGGTATTTTGCCTATTTTTTTTTTAATTATTTAAAACAAGTGTGCTACCTCACATAAGGAAATCCAAATTTGCCGAAAAATTAATTATAGATCAGGAAGAAGAAGTATGATAACAGCAAAGAGACAGAGATGAAAAATGTCTGTTTTAAAGCTTCTGCAAAGAAATTACACAAATGAATAAGCAAGGAAAATGACAAAATTAAGCCTTTTATGACCAAATTTATGCTTCAAGGTCTATGCTATTGTTCTCCAAATATGATCACATGTTCCACTACATGCTGGCAAGCAGAAAATTTCATCAGGGCACAGCTACTAAAATACATGTAACTAAAAGTAAAGAAACCCCAAGGGTTCTCTCTATTTCATTTGAGTTATGATACTGTAAACTCAAGAGTAAATTCAGCAGTAATGTTTTCTCCAAATCATAATGAGGAGCATTGTGGCTCTTCACATCAATAGGACACAGAGATGGTAGTAAGTGATGCAAATTCCCCATGAAATGAAACTATCAGATATTCAGCAAGAGTCTCCCCATTTGACCCTCCCTGGTGTACAGCATTTGATCCAGGCAGTGCTCCCCACAAAGTTTCAAAGCCCTTCAATGGCAGGCCGTATAACAGGCACAAACATTTGGGGTTTGTCACACTATAAAGGTGAGACAAGTCAACAGAAGAGGCCAGTGATTCCACAGTAAGAATGGAACCTCCTCTCTGAGCATCACGCACGTGTGCCTCACACTGCAGGCCAATATGGGAACCATAAAAGGCACCAAATCAAGATGTGAGCTTAACTGAAGCCCAAAGCTCTGCAAGATGTCTTTGGCAGGACAGTATAACATGTACATACCATATGAGGAAATTTTAACGGAAGAGTATTTTCATTTTGCAAAACTTTATGAGCAAATATAGCAAGGTATTTTCTAAAGTTTTTTTCTAAATATATGCAAAGCATTAAGTGCAGGGCTGCTATTAGAAGTAAAAATCCTCTCCCTATTACAGAAACAAACCTCTGTCAGGGTAACCATCTAAACCCAGTTACAAACAGTATCGAATTTGAGAATTCTTTGCTATAAAAAGTAGCTATCATGTTACAAATATTTAAACATGCAAATACAAGCCCAGTACAAAAGTTAAAACAATTCTTTAAGCCAATACATTTACACTTCCCACTCCACTATTTTTCAACAGAGGTCTACAAAGAAAGCTATGTGTTTATATACAAACTAAGAAGATTTCCAAGAAAGTCAGGTTGTCCAGGACTCCCAGATTTACTGTCAGCACTTGTCAAACACAATACTTGGAGAGATAACCTGAAGATATGCAATGTTACACATTTTAAATAAATCAAATTACTTTACTTAATATCAGTAATTTGCCAAGCCCTACTCATGCAGAACCTCACAAAGCAAATACAAGTAGAAAATCCTAAATAAATCAAGCAAGGGCAAAACACTTCAGAAAGTCCTGAATTTTTTTTGAAGTTCATAATGGCTGTCTATCTCACACCATGTTTGTAAAAACAAAACAAAAACAAACCCACACCAAAGAATAATTCCATTACCACCATTACACTTTTAACACTTTATTAAAAATACAGGTGCATGTCTACCCTGTGTTAGTGTTTTACTCTACTTATAAAAGCAGTACACATTTTGAAAATACGTAATTCAGTTTGGAAAATTTATCTATCTTGTGGAGCATGAATTCTTCAACATGGCAGAGACGTGGTAGAAAAAGCTCATTCTAGACTCTACTTGTCTACAGCACTTCTCCTGAAATATGGCATCTTGGAGTGCCAGCAAAAACCTTTTAAATCATCTAAATAATTTCTTCCATTTTTTTAGGAACAAGAGAAGGATCTCTCAAGCAGTCATGTGCTCACACAGAGCACTATATCAAAACCTGTCCACAAATGACTAACTCTTTTCTTCTCTAACCCCTTTCTTCTACAGTTCTGTGAAGGGGTGTAGGCTTTTGGGACGAGTCACAACAAATACTTGATTTCTGCCATGTTCTCATAGAATGAAGAGGTAAAGGTTTAGATAAGTGATCATTAAGAAATGCTGCCTCTCTACAAAGTGGGGTTTTACATTATTGTACCTGTCAAAGAGAAATCAGCCTCTCTTTTCACCTGATGGAGCCACAGGCACAGCACTGGGGCTGAGTTCTGCAGCTGCAGAACTCAGCAGGGTGTGGGGAACAATATTCAATACATGAAATTCTGTCTAACAGGTACGAAGTGATCTTAAAGTGCTGCTGGACACCTACTTTGAAAAAAGTAGCAGTTTGAATTGGACCCTATTAAAAACTAACAGAAGTTCATTTAAGTCAATTAATCTTTACCGTAACTAAATTGACCATTAACCTTTGACTTGACCAGATCTGGCTTCGACAGAGTTGATTGATATCCTATCACATATCAGAGGAAGAACAGCTCTAAATCCATGGAATATTCAGAAATAGTTAACTTCAAAGATGGATTCTGATGCAATCAGATTACAATCCTCTCTTGCTCTCCCTCCCCCATCCCACTAGAAAGAGTTGTGATATATTTGCACAATGAGTACAAATCTTTTGTTCTAAGATAAGAATTGCTGCTTCAAGCTGAAGTTTTTTTGAGCTGAATAACAAGACAACATAGGAAACAACCACTGAGCAATGTACAACATTGCTTGCAGCAATGTTAAGCTGCAGAAGTAATATTCAATCATAGCATTCCATAAACAAAGGAATTAGAAGTAATTATGATTACATTTCAGGCTTGCCAATCCTCAATTCTTCAGAGACCCATCCATACTTTAAGTGAAGGAAAATGTCCGGATATTTTAATCATCCCAGCTGTACAAACCTTATTTGTGTGCGGCTCTTTATGAGTGCTGAAATAGCGGAAGTAAAAGCAAAAGCAATATATTCAGAATGCAACTGAGAATCATTAATACTGTTTTTCTGATTTTTAAAGTTTTGTGCATTTATTGCTTGAATAGTGAAAGAGTTTAGAAAAAATATCACCAAATACTTCAACAGATGTTAGGTTTGCTGTAATTGCTTAATTGAATGTAGGCCTACAAACCGATCAAAAAGTTTCTGTGCTTTAAACTCTAAACTCTACTAAGCATTTTGACTTCAGAAAGTACAAATCCCTTATCTCACTTGGTCAAATCTGAAAACGAATACCTCAAAGCTGAGTTGATCAAACTACTATCTGTTTTTGAAAATGAGTTCCTATTTCTCAGGAGGTATGCTAGCCTGACAACTCTAAAATGTTATGCCATTTTACTAGAAGTGTATTATATGCATCAACAGTACATACTCATTATTTTCAAAACAAGTCTATAAAGCAACACTCTAATCTTCAAATTATCTCCCCACAGGCATTCATACTTCCACTGGGATGTCCAAATCTAGAAATAATGAAGTCATGCGACAAAGGAAGGAAAAAGAGATATGTTGAAGGCATGGAATGAGGACAATGAAGTAGACTACACCTTCAAGAATCCAGAAGATCGAAATGAGAGACACAAAAGTTACTTCATCTTGCTCTGTGAGTGGCATAGACTTGTCTATTCATCTGCTCAGTTGCTCAGATCAAACATTGACTCAACTCCTTAGCAGAATGCACCAGGAAAACAAAGTTGTTGTTGTTGATGGCCTGCCTCAACCTCTTTCTGTGCACAGTAGGAGCTCCAAGGCAAGCAGTATCTGAGACACCACAGCCTGCATTTCAATACAGTAAAATGAACTAACATGAATTTTAGCTTCTGTTAGTACACCAGGATGCAAACTGCAGGGACTCAGGAGAGCTCCTACTGTCAGCTACTCCTGACACAGAAGAAAGGACAAACAGAAATGGCAGTAACTGCATCTCCACCCCAATTCAGTTTTTTAATTTGAATACTCATCTTAAGGTCAACAGAGAATGGAGCATGCAAATTCTAACAACCTTCGGACAGGTATCTAAGAGAAAAAGAAACAACAAGGATCGTGTTGTTGATCTTATTTTACCTTTTCCTCCTGTACAGGTAAAAACGTACTGCACCATTATTTTGTTTCCTGATTTGTCAGCCTCCTCTGCCCTTCCAAAGCAAGGACAAGAGCTCTGAGCTCGACCAACAGAATGCCAACCTTCACTTTCTTGATAGGATCCCAGCACTAGCATAAAATCACTCATTTCTTGAAGTCAAGAAACTACAGAGGTCTGGAAACAGATGGCATTTGTTTAAATTGTCAAATATGCAACAGGGATTAAAAAAAAAAAAAGGTAGGAACAGAATCAATAGATTTGAAACACATACTTTAGGCATTTCACACCCTGACTGTGCTGAGTTCCTCCCATAAATTGTTACCATTGAACTTCTATACATAAAAATAATACAAGTACCAAAGAACCCTGTCCTGTGATCTTACAAGTACCTTAAGTAAAGTTGCTTTGAAAGTAATCTAAGAAGTTCAATTTTAAAATTCATTATTTCAGCTGGAGGGAAAAAAGATGGCGAATCTAAGCAGGTAATTACTGCGGAGAAACAGCATACAATCTTTCTATGCAAATTCACTCTCCATTGCAAATAGCATTCTCATCTGATTCAGGACTCAACCCTTCCCCACCCATCTAAAATAAAACCACCTTTTGCAAATACACTTTTCTCTAATGTTTTCCACAAGGTCAACAAACTTAAGCACCAGAATAGCTGTTGGGATGATGTCTACACTTAAAAAATCCACCCCCAGAATTCTGCCCTCAAGGTGGTGGCGAGATCCTGTTCTTTCTTTGCTTTGGATGAGGCACTAGTAGACCTGAGATGCTGCAAGTAATTTTAGACTCATTTGGAATTTGGCAATTCCATTCAGAAGCCTGGTTACAAATAGGAATTCAGTGCAAAGTAGGTTAAATATTAACCCCAAAAAGAACTTTCATGAACATGAAACCTTAACCTCAAGTAATAAAGGAGATGGCCTGTAAGATATCCAAGTGATTCAGACTGTAGGTGGCTCAACTGCATTTAATAAATAATTCAGGAAGCGTGAAGCAAATTCAAGAAGCCATTACACGCCACAAGCAACTTGTGGCTTGAAATCATGATTATCCTGACATCTATCTTCTCAGATTCCTGATGAACCTCCAAAAGACAGAGTCCTAACCTGGAGACTGCCAAGTCCATACACTGATTGTCAACATTTGTCTCTATACACTTAGGCATGCATAAAGCTCCTATGCAATTTTTTTGTTGTTTTAAATTTATTTCTTTCAATAGACCATTGTATCCACAGCATGTACCATTAAAAATGGAATTTGGCACCTCTTAAAGTCAATTAAACTTTTACACTGTTGGAAAAGATAGGAGGTAAAGGAAACAACATGATTTTTTTCCCCTTTTTTTGTGTAGTTTTATATACAAATTTCCCAGTACAGCTCTATTTGCTGCTTTGAATTACAGGATGCTTGTCCTATGGCAAGCTCTCCAAGAGGGTAGAGCAAACGCTAACTGAAAAGCATTGCGCATGTGGATGCCCAGTATGAGAAAAAAGAAGACTGAGCTTCTGGCATCATTGCTCAATTAAAACAAGAAAGCAAAACACAGCAGTGGACTCTAAAGAACAGCTACTATTAGCATTCTGTATTTGTTTGGTTGGTTTTGAGTTCTTTCTCTCTGGTACATTTGAGTTCGATTTTTCAAAGTTCAGCTTGAAACTAACTGCTGTAAACAACATAACTGCCAGGTATGAGCTAACAGTTCTGTAGATGGTTAGTTGCAAGCAATTTAATAATCCCATGAATGACTTGAGATGTGAGTCAGCAAAGATCACGAGCCCCAACTGCTAGCAGCAAGAGAAGAATTCAATGCCCACATGAAAAGACACCACATTTTAGAACTTTTGACCTATTCTTTGTGGCTCAATTAATAATGATTTCATAAATCATCATAACCCTATTACATTCTTAAATCAAGAATCTGATGCTACCTGAAACATCTGTCACAATATAATTCTCTTCAGGGAAGAAAATCCCAACAAAACCAGCAGTCACAGAGTGAAAGATTCTGTGCCTTTCAGTGCACTTTCCTAAACAGCACATGCTAATAAAACACAGATACTAAAATAAAATGCCAGAATATCAGAATTTATTTATTTATTTTTATTTTTCAGTTCCAAAGAGCATGGTCTTATACTGCAGATATTAGACCTCACAGATATATAATCAGCCATAATGCAAAATAGACACAAACTTGTTAAAGGCACAAGACAGAATTCCACTGAGTTAACAATGTTTATTATTTTCACCTCTAGCAGCCATAAACCAGATAACAAAAACAGAATAAAAGATGATCAAAACACTGAAATTCCTAGGGAGAGATCCAGGTGACACAAGTTGGATAATGCTAGGAGGAGCTTGGCAAACCTTCTCCCTGCAAAACTGATGCCTGCAGTGTACACTGAGGAAAAAGATAGATGATCATTAAAAACATAGTTTTTGCAGCTGTCCCATCCATATAAAGTTCTATGTACCTATAAGGTCTGAAACATGTAAAAATCATGCATCCATTTTACACAAAACTCCCACTGGGCAAGACAAATGACTGACCTCCTTGACATTCACTGTCAATCTTAAGTATTTAATTTTTGTGCAAAAAAAATTACAAAGAGGCCTGAGAGCAGGGTGATATGTCTAAAAAGCAAATGGCAAAGTGTTATCAAGTGTTGGTATTTCTGAGGAAAACACAGTTGTTAAGCTAGGAAAGCAACACCCCCTTCTCAGACTAAGGGCAAGTTACATCAAACCTTCATTACTATGGCTTTTTAGTATTACTAATTTACTGTCACTCATCTTCTTATTTTTGCATGAAAATGCCATCTGCAAAACTTTCCAGTTGCACAAAAAACAATTATAGCTTTGCTGAATCACATGTAACTGGAGCTAACAACCATGTTCTGCCATCAAAGAGTGCAGCCCAGGCATTGCTGCAGATCACATGCCTCCACAAGCATTCCAAACCAGAGGAGGAGACAAAAACAGCAATTGTTGCTTGCTTGTTTTCTTTTTTAATGAGAAAAACTAGTAAAGATGGGGACCACTGTTTCCCAGACCAGATTTGCTGGCAGAAAGATTAAAAACTGAAAACGTTTTTATAGCTTTAATCCTTTGATGCTCACAGTGAGAAAACCAACCCAAAACATAAGAGCTGTAGATGACTTGAGGAACAAGACAGCCTGCTTATCCAAGAAAGTCAGAGAAATTCCCTACAACTCATGCATAAAATGACTCTAAACTAGGCATGGTATATCTGAAAGTGACTATGAAGATAAATCTGGCTAACTTGCAGCAACATGGAAAAATTACCTAAAATGCATTATATAGTCACAGACATAGGTAAGATTTTTCTGTCAAGGAAGAACACCCCTTCTATGCAAGAATTACATTCTTGTAAATAAAAGAAAAGAAATCATCAAAATTAAAAATCAAAGATAGAAATTAAAAAACAAAAAAAACCCCAAACAAATAAATCACTGGATTAAATAAAAGATGGATTAAAATAACTATGAAGAAAACCACCATAATTCTATTTATGTGGAGTGTGTCACAAAGGTTAACTAAAATTACTTCTTACATATTTTATGTAATGGGCTTACTCGAATAGATAAGTTGCATTAAAAGAGCAACTAAAAATGCACAGTTATAGGAAATGCAAATAAAACTGCTCTTATAAGATTCCAAGACTGGAAAAAAAAAAGAAAAAAAAAAGTTGTGTTTAGTTACTAAAGAGAACATCAACTCTAGTACTGCCTCAAAAAAAAAGGTCAGTGGAGTTATCAACCCAATTCCAAATATTTTTTATTGGTAAGAAAAAAAAATAAAAAATTAACTTAAATCACATATATTTAATGCTGAAATAATATGAACCTTTTTTTAAAAAAATACTCACATCTGACAGAAGAAGTCTTGTTCAGAGGTGAATTCCGAATGCTAAGGTGTATTAGGGTAGATTTTCAATGCTAAGCTTGAAATAGAAATGTAGTCTTTACGATAAGCCCCTATGCATATGGTAGGGTTTTAGAAATCTTATCAAGTCAGAACATCACTGCAGACTTAGGTAGAACCTCTCACTGGCCTGCACAGTAGTAGACATTTTTAGAAAAAGGAGGTGAAAGCAGAAGGAGGTACAGAGCATGATTCATCTATACAAAGCTGTCTTTGATGATAAGCAAACATTTATCTTGTTGGGGCATGTTAAAGATATGGATAAATTCTAGGTCGCTGCTCTAGGGAGATCAAAAATTGAGCCCTACCCTATAAATGTACACAGTATCATTCAAGTTCTGTTAGACTTGAATTTGATTCCTGTCACAGTTTACCTTTTACTCTTACAAGCTTCTTTGATGTACATGACAATCCATCAGGCAATTGGTCCTTTAGAAGCTAGAAATCCCTTCTTTGAAGCTTCAAGTGAAATAAATCAGCTGTCAAGCATCATGAATTGTGTTTTTTTCCTAAATAGTTTTAAATGCCTGTTTAATGTCCAAACAATAAAATGTCTTTTCTCTGCTACGTTTAGGTTACAATTAAAATGAATGTTGTCTTTGTTTCACCTGATTTTAAATGCAAAACCATATGTCTTTAAAAAAAGTTACTGACCAAATATAAGACATATAACTGAGATACCGTAGATTTAGTTAAAATATATATACACAATATAATTTTAACAGCCAAGAAATAATATGTAGCATGCCAAAGTGTACGTGCACACCACTTCTGTTTCCAAGTTGGACACACCAAGAAGAATGCATGCAGTTTTATACCTCAGTAGGTGATTTCACTCCCCTATTTTTAATTGTCAGTAAAATTAAACCTCCCCTCCCACCCCCTGCTGGGGGTTAGTGGAAGACCGTGACCAAATACCAGTCATCTTTGATGATAGTTTTCTGACTACTACAGTGTTGTAGGGTGAGGATGAAGCAAACCTTGCGAGTGAAAACAAGCAGTTCAGACCTTCTGTCCAATGACTCAGTCAGAACAGGAAAAATTGAAGAGAGAGGACACTTGAAAATAGATCAAAATAATAGATGCACTTGAAAAAGATTAAATCCGAGTTTCCTCTCTGCATTACATAGAACTTCTTCAAAAAATACCAACAAGTTCTATGTTCCCTCTTGTACTGCCAAATTATTTATTTTTAGAAGCCACTACTCTTTAAGAACCATCTTACTTCCTCTCAGATGTTTTAGGAGACACATGGGGGCCATGTGGTATGTAAGACTCATGATACTGAATTTAGCCATTCTGAAGATGGATTATAATCCAAATTCCTTACCAATGGGGGTTAAAGCACTCCAGCTGCTGTGCTACCGTGTAAAAGCATCACTACAACTGCAGCAATGCCTTGCAGTAAAGAGTGGTTGAATTTCTGAACCCTGGCAACATTTCCAGGATTAGTCTGCTGAGGAAAGAGTATTTTGATGACATTAAAAGAGGCTTACATTCAAGCCAAGTTGAGCTGTTCAGTTCTGCAAATGCAGAATTTCTCTGTGTGTACAGAGACAGAACAATAAGCAGCTAGTAAATTTTACTGGCAAAAGTTCAGACAACCATATACTTAGGAATGCACAAATTGTAATGAACATACTCCTCTTTTTAGACTTTTAAATACTTCCTGTGTCTTACTAGGCACTTAAGTGGATTTTTGCAGACGGATGTTACATCATAGAAAACTCGTGTACTTTTTAGTAACCCACTGAAAACTGACTGAAACATAAAAGTAGCAGCAGAATTTAGAGGATTCACAGTTGACTCAGCCGACAAAAGTATTGTTGAATACTTTCAGCTACAATAAATCAAGCTATGACATGAAGACATAGTTTTTTGACACACATTTTTTAAATCTTGCATGGTTTTTAGTTATTGAAATCTTTTCTATATTTGTAGCATGACCCATTAAAAAACAACTGTGAACAGGCCCACTGTCTTTCTGATAACATGCTATAAGAAACTATAAAAAATGTTACTGCCAGCAAAGCAAAAAGAGTACTTACCAATGTTAATTTCATCATCAGTTTCAGCATCTCCAATACACTCAAACTGAAAATCTTGTAAAGACTGTGAAAATTTTTGTACTGCCATGGATAAATCTAGAATTCAAGAAAAAAAATCAAATCAGAATTATTACACTAGAACTTCACTGGAGCAAGGCATCATGCCTTTCCGCATTAAGTATTTTTTCTGCTTACAAAGTTTCCTTACTAGTATCTTATCTGGACATTAATCTCATTTTAAACTCACCATCACCACTTCAAAATCAAATACCTGAGTTATCCTACACAGCTATGAAACAGGCTGATGCAAGATTTCAAACATTAATATGCATATCACATTGACAACTAAAGAACTTTTATACATCTTGAAAAAAAAATTACTATAAGAAATTAATGTCCAGAGATAAATTGCATATGTAAGTAGACTACTCTTCAAAATACTGCAATATTAGTTTGCAGATTAAAATAAAGCTCATAACAGTTTTTTCATTACCTTTATCAAAATAATTACATTCTAATTATTCTGATACACCACACTGTACAATATTTTAGTGCAAAACCTTTGTAAAAAGCAATTGAAGAGAAAAAAAACCACAAATGCTTGCCAATCAACAAGGGAATCCATCGATTATGAGCACTATTTTCACTAAATTTCAAAAAGCAATTCAAATTTTATAGCACAAAATTTCATTATAATTATACGACGAAAAAAATACAGAATAGCAACCACATAAATCTGTTAACTTTTCTTTTTTTTAGATACACTAATGCAAATGAAGACACAAATGTGATCATGAATGGAGTTGGTAAAGACTTAAAAACACTAGCAGTCCAGATGAACCCAGGAAAACAACAATAATATTCTGTGTCCTGGAGGCTGTATCTATGGTATCTGTTTCGATGCTAGGAAAATGGACAATTAAGACTCTGACATCTGCTAAATCTTAGGAAAATTTATGGTAAGGATAAATTATGAATGAAATCAAAGTCATAAATTTTGTCATAAAAGCATCACATATCGGCCTCCATCCTTGGGGATCTTCAAAAGCTATCTGGACATGGTCCTGGGTAACTGGTCCTGCTTGAGTAAGGTGGTTGCATCAGATGACTTCTATGGGTCCCTTCCAGCCTCAGTGATTTTGTGATTCTGTGATTTCTTTACCCTCTGTTACGGTAAAGCCATAAATACTCATCCACTCAATGCCAGACACAAAATTAAGAGGGCTAACCTTCTTCCAGGCAGGAATAAAATCTAACATATAAATATACAAATTGGCCTAATATCCTAAGTCAACACACAAACAACTCCCATACACAGAAAGCATCATTTAAATTTGAACGATCTCCAACAGTAAGAATCATTCCACTATCCTAAATGAAATAAGAATTGAAAAATGATTGAAATAAAGATTTAAAGTACCTCCAAATAAAAATCCCCAAAATAAGATGACTGATTTTTTTTTATTTTAATTAAAGGTAATCACTATCAAGCAAGAGAGTTCCTTCTTGGATTTTGCACTGCCCAGAATTTTGCCCCAATGCCTGTTCCTTTTGTATTTTTATAGGCAGATATAGAGTACATCAGTCCAAAAAAATACCCACCATCATGAACAGATTTTTTTTTCTTCTATTAGTAGAGAATTCTGTATGCCTATCTGATAAATAGCTAAGATGTAAAGAACTGGGTCAACAAATTCTGTATTTTTTTGATAAAGCACATGGAAAACAGGAAAGAATGCTACCCAGATTTACTGCATTCTTACTGTACACTTCCTACTGTGCTGTAGATGAAGATTATATTATTAAGTGTATTAACAAATTGCATACTAAACAAAGAGTGTTTCCTACTCTTTGTATAGATGAAAACAAAATAATCTCTGTAAGATGAAGCACTGCGTTTTATGCAAATACAGCATCTTTTATAGCTAAGTAAATGATTGTTCTACATTTCTTAGAAAGATCTAAACTTGTATTTGTTCACAGCAGTATATTTTAAGTTTAAAGGGAAGAAGCACAGTTTTATTATTCACTCTTTCACCGTTACTACAGAGTCCCAAGCCCTTCTACAAAATTGCTGTATAGCAACTGATGCCAAAAGGAATTACATGGACTTAAGGTAATTGGAAGAAAAAAAGTTTCTATATTGCAAGTACACTGGAATGTAAAAATTAACTCTTGCTAACAGGAATGCAGATTTATCCCCTTCGAACAATCTAACAACTGCCCATGATGAACGGCATCTCTGTGAATGTGAAAGGAAATGAGGGAACATCGGCTCTCCCCTATCATTCTCCCACATATGCAGGGTTTGGTGGAACAAATGTCAAAGTAAAGGAAAATAAATGCTAAAAAATACCAAAGCTAGAGTCTCCATTTCATATTCTGGATTATTGATATGTGATGCCAATCTTTCTTCCACTGTGTCAGCAAATCAGACACAGCTTATACATTTTGAACCTGAAGGAGGTATGTTTAACCTAGCTCAGAAATAGTGGGTATGAAGAATTAAGGATCTTATTACATAACTTGATAAAGTTATGCAGTAAGATACCATCTGGAGATATCTGCCTCTATACGAAGCCTTTCCTAATACTCTGAGAGTATTAGAAAATATCATAAAAAGATTAAAGCTGTTTAATGTAGCAAAGAATAAAATTAAGTTCCAAGGTCAGATGTTTCCTGTAACACTCATTTACAAGTTCCAACATTACTGGCATATGTAGAAGGTTCATTAATCTAACCTGAAAAGATGAAAACATATTATACTGAAAATTCCAGCTGACTGGGACAGCCTCCTAAAGGCTGACGCAGGAGTTACTCTCTAAGACTCTGACATTGCAGTTGAATCACCAACATCGGACCAAGCGGTACTACTTGGTTGTATTTACCCCTTTCTTAGGAGCATCATCACTTTAACTGATTATAAAATTATAAACCAGTCATAGAAAAGGAGCAGCTGTGCAGTAAGCATATCTTTTCTAAAAGATACCAAGATTCAAAACTGAATTAAAACAAATTTAAGAGCAACTGTCTCCAATCAAGAAGATACAAATGATGGACAAAAAAATGAAAAGAGCAGATAGAGCAGAGACCTCACCCAGTTTTACAAAATGTCATTTATCACTGTATATCCCAAAGTCTTAATGTCACTGAGAGTCCTCAAAGCATGCTGCTGCTTCCAGAAGGAAGGTAATCGCCACACAAATCACCTTTTTCAGAATCTATGGCATTATTCAGAGTTGCTCTTACTCAATAAGCACATTGTAAAGTGATGTCCCCCTTTCCATTGAATCCACATGAACCAGGACATTCATTCAGCTCAGGGCAGAAATTTTCCTTCAAGCAGAGACAACTGATCTTCTAAGTTACTAGAAAAACCTCACCGGCTTTATTGACTGGCAGTACAAGTCTGTCATCCAGGGAAGGATGGCTGCTCGAAAGTCTCAATGAACACATAAACGTTGTTGCCCCTGCTCTTCTGCAGGCACCCAAATGAAGTAATCTCTCTGTGTGCCAGCAAAAGAATGAAAATGCAACCTGATAACCCTTATATATATGCCAGAGGGGCAGTTCTGTTAATATGTATTTTCTGAGAGTACTCACTTCTACCATTTGTTCCCTGCTTTCTCCGATTCCAAAGAAGGATTCAGCTCCATTTTTGCAGTGAGGCACATAGCCAAGAGTAGCCATCTACAAACTATATATTGTCAGTACAAGGAGATAATTGTGACAGAGTTGCCTGTTTTAGTCAGGGCTGCAGCAAGCCAAAGGAGATAATTGTGACAGAGTTGCCTGTTTTAGTCAGGGCTGCAGCAAGCCAACTGGCAAACAAGATTTTTTTTTTGTGGAGCTCACAGAGGAAACACTAAAGAAGCTACCAGACTGTGACCGGAAATAATAAAAGGATAACTACAACGAAGCTTAACCACAACCAAGTAATATAACACCAGTATTGCATATGGATTTATACAATACCAACCGTCAGTATCATAATGCTAATGAAAGAATAATGAAAGTCATCATCCATTCAGGAAAGTCACTGAGGAATCATGAAATGCAGTTCTCTATTTTACTTCTCCCTGAAATTTTACATATTTGATTAATCTACGTAACATGTTTTTCAATAAAAATTGCAAAAAAAAATCCTCTGGTTTATTCTAGACCCCAGGTTTATTTAAAACTCACTTTCTTTGAAATTGCCAAAGAGAAGTATGAAACATGAACTGTAATATATTAATTTATTTTAGGTATCAGGGCCTTACAGCTGAATATAGGACGATAAAACTATGACCCAGACCCTTTGTAACACCAGAATTGTTCTTCCACTTTCTTGTCCTAGATTTGTTAAACAGATCATAAAATAATTTCTTATATAGAGTCTTGAGGAGGAGGAGAGAACAATACATGGCAACAATGTGATGAAATGATGGACGTTATTTCCTAAAGGATGAAAAAACAAGCACAGCACAGCCTGTCACAACAAGGACGAAGTCCTACAGTTAAGGACACTTGCAAAGATTTCCACAAGTTGCCAAGCACAATGAATTTTTTTATTGGGTTGGGAAGGTTGTCATTTGTTTGGTTTTACTAGTCTGGTATCTGGAAGAACAGCAGAAAGTCCAAACTTTTGATAGGGATCAATCAATCTCCAAAAGCAGAAACTTTGGAGCACTTGCAGAGGACTCATATCCCTACCCTAGTAGCAGCCTGCAAGAAAGTGTTCTCAGCAAACATATCAAAGCCACAGTCTTTTCACTTGTTTGCTTACAAAGATGACTTCATTAGCAAATGGAGTTCCAATAACCAATGTTCTTCCTGACTGATGTCAATCATCCTGGGAAAGCTTGGTATCATTCACTGGGTTAATAAAGAAAAACAGCAGTTGAAACCTAGTGAGAAGATTAAACATGCCTAAATGAACTCCTGAGCAACAGCTGGAATGCAGTAAATGGGACTTCAAACAACAGACACTGTGGCTAATACAGTAACTGCAACATATCTGGCTATCTGACACAAAGCTAGTTATTATTCCATGGCTTCAAAGACAGCAGAAGCAAAGGGGTGATGATTGACCTAGCAGGATATTAGAGACGATCCTTCAGTCAGCTGAATTTCAGTACAGCTGAAGACTGGAAAGGAGACCACGTACAGTCACCTTTGGTGCTTCTAACCTTTTAGGAAGCAGAGTCCACTACCAGATATGACTAGATGCATTGTGGTACTGTGCTTGATGAGCCACCCTATTTAGTCATGCAGTGACAAACAAGTTTATTAAAACCCAAGCTAGTCAGCAAAACTTAGTATTAAGGCATTGCAATATGTGAATAAAACACAGCAGAAATTGAACAGTATTGCCAGAGTACTTATAAATCAGCATGCTACAATGCAGAGAAACATTTATCTAGTCTGTTGATTTCTACTCCTCGATACCTGAAAATGAGTCATTATTACAGCTGTTTTTTAATTGCTTTACAAATAGCTTTATTTTCTTGATTTATTTCTTAAGCATCTCTCATTGTATAAACAATTGTTCAGGCTAAGTTATCTAAACATTTGAAAAAGCAGTTTTTATATGAGAGACATTATTATTGTGAAACAGCAGCTATGAGCATGATTTGCAGTATTTTTACCACACTAAATGACAGAAGCAAGGAAGCATTTAAAAATTCATAAAAGTGAAAAAAGGGTTTTCAGTATTACAAATACAAATCTGTAAAACACTAGTTATTCAGGAAAATGTTTGTGAGATACATGTCTCCTTAAAGAGTTCACAACATGCTCTTCTACAGTAAAGATGAACAAGGAACTTCCTTGGCTTTGTTATTCTATGAGGGAATGAGCTTCAAGGATGTGAGCTATATCAACAACCAGAAAATAAGCCAGGGGAACAAGAACATCCCACTGAGAAGCCCTGAACTTCAACAGCTTCTGTGTTTGCTACAGTCAATTTGATTGTAAGTAGAACATGTCACAGTGGGATATCTTTTTCCACACCACAGACTGTCAACACAGAAGCTGGCAGTACAATTATATTTAAGCAATATGAATGATTAAGCAGTTAAAAGCAGTGATCATACAGGATTGCATATATCACTACTATATTTCAAATTTCTTCCTGGCTTAAGGGCTTTCTTATTAAAACTTCCAGCTTCACAATAGTAGGTCCTAATTCAGAGTAGCAGCATAGGTCCTAATTCAGAGTAGGACACCAAAATGCATTTTCTTTGCTATTTTTGCCTTTCCACTCTTCATTGCTCACTCCTAATTTAAAAAGAAAAATAAAGGAATATCAATGGTTTTAGGTAATTATCACATTTAGAAAAATCTTCCTACTCATAACGTATATGTAGCAGTTTAGCACAAATAAAGGGTGCATCTTAATAAACACCAGAAAATGTCTTACAAATCAGCCCAAAGCAGCAATCCTGAACCTGGGAATATTGATATATATGCTGGTAATCCTATTCATTCCTTTAACTGCATATGAAAAGAATTCTGGGATTTGCTGCCAGAACAGATAATCCCAATTTAATAAAACATCACTGCCATGACATGTTCAGATCACCTACAGTTAGAGAGCAATTTACAGTGCAGGTTAACATGCCTTGTAAACACTGACAAAAAGATCTGTATAGTCAGCTGATGCAGCTTCTGATCTCTTTGGTTTCATGGTTTTCAATCCTGGAGTCCCTTCCTTTGCATGGAAGATTTTCCATGGTATTTCTATTTTTAGAAGTCTACTTGATGAAATTATTTACACGCACTCATTATTCTTTACTTCTCAGCTGAGTTAATTTCCAGATCATATTAACTTTTCTGATTGTCATAAGAAAAAAAAAAAAAGGGAAGGAAAAAACTCCTCTTATGAGTGACCACATTTTACCCAAACTTCTGCAGAACAATTTAATCTGGCAAAACACAGGGCAGGCTGGCACAGTGTAGAGATGATCTGCAAGGACTGATGGAGCTAATGCTGGCCACTTGCCACAATGCTTTTTAAAGAATCCACAAGAAAACACCACAAGGGAATAGAGAATCCAGTGCCTAGTGCCAGATATTTTGCAGCACTAGGGCCACTGCTCTGTATTGACACAGTCTTTCATTGTTACTCTCAATACACTCTTTACCCTCTTTATTTGCCAGCTTCATCAGTGCATATTCTTTGCCAACTTGCTATTCATGGAACAATAATAAGCAACTAAAACAAACAACTCACTACTAACTCCCTACCCCTACAATCCCACATTACTTTTTTACCTTAGGCTCTATGCTTTGCTCTTAATTTCAGGGAAGCTAATTTCTTCCCACAATCTCAAGGGAAAGGACATCAGGAGAATATGTCAACATGTAGCCCATGCATTGCTGCATTCCTCTGGGGTTACATAAGGCACTGAAATTTTTCAGTGTCGTTCTCTTACTCATGAATATTTCCATGAGAAAAATGCACAATTTACTTTCCCATTCGAGAAAGCACTGAGAAATCCCCTTGATCAAATGCAACAAAATCCCCACTTTCTTAACACTGTGAGGCATGAACCACTGAAAAGTCTGTATGGTCTATAAAATTCATAGCTATTCATACCAACACTGTTCAGTCACAACTTCCTTATGTTAGACACTTGTGCAGTACTTTGGATATTCTTAGTACTTCGCTACAGTTAGGAACTAAGTCTTGAGGACACGCCAAGAACACAACACTGCTCTTTAATGAGAGGGGAATTTTTACACCACATTTGCATGTTTACTTGATAAAAAACATCCTAAAACTTCCCTGAAAAAAAAAACTGTCGAACCAAATAATATTATACAGACAAAAGACAATATGGATAATATTCCATCCCTCTTTTCTCTATTCCTCTCCTTACCCCCACTCACTTCATGTGTAGATGTGGAAACCTAACCTTATTCACATAATCAGAACAGAAAGAAATGAACTCTAGTTTAGCACGCAAAAGCTGTTAAGTCTACAAAATTACTAACTTGTTTTGACTTTACCTAATTGTAAATACATGAAATAATAGAAATGCACCTAAAAATGTATGTTCTGTAATCCTTAATTTGGAGGACACAATACAGTACCTACTGCTCATCTCTTTCTCTGAAGTTAAAGCATGTATGAAACTTCATAGCTCTTTCTCACATTAAGTGAAGTCATTTTGTCTCCTTACTCCCACATTCTTTTATTTTATTTCTCATTACCTCATTCTTACAAAATCTTCTCAGTATTTTAGTTCATAAGACTGTTTAACAATACTGCTGCATTTGATTAGAAAACAAACTGACTTTGCAGGGAATTTCCGTGGTCTAAACCTTTCAATCATCAAATCATATTCACAGAATTACACTTCACAAGTGACTAATCACATGGTACAAGGCAGAACAGAAAATTTCCCTTTGCCATCACTGCAAGTTTTTACAGTATTTTTCCACAAATATGGCTAGAATTTTCAGAAAGCATTTGGTTTCCTTTTACTTCTGAAATTGTAAAGATTGGCTGTAGGGTATAACTTAGTACTATTTGTAGCATATTATTATATTTTTGTAAATTAAATTCAATCAAAACATTTCTATACAAATGACAGTTTTGCAGATGTGCTTATTTTCATCCTGTACACTTTTCGACCAAGATCAATTGTAAAGGCCTGAAATATTCCAACACTTCTTCTGTCTCAGACAAAAATAAATCTTACAAAACAAGCATATTTCCCTGCTTTTTTTCCATTCTCAAATAATTGAATATCATTACTAGCTCATCTTCAATCTCAGTATTTTCCCTATCTGTTGATAAACCTACTCCATAGCTGTCAGGAAAAAGATTCCTAAACTTTCATCCTTGCAAACTTGCTTTGACCCTCAACATACTTTCTCTTGCCCCTTCTGGGGATTTTAAATGCTCTTTCATGATCTTCCACATTCTTCCCCCACCCTATGGATGTTTATTTCCCAGAACACTGCCAGACTTTTCCAGGGAGTTGGGTCCACATTCCAATATTCTCCCCCCAGCCTCTTCCAAGGAAACATTGTTTATCAGGCCTGCTACGTCATTTCTGACTCCTCCTGGCATATCCCAATAACACTGAGCAGGCAGAGAAGCACCACAAAAAGGAGGACAAAGAAACTAAGAGCAGATGCTGCCAGAGGTTGAAAAAGCAGAGAGTGATTTCCTGTCTGGCAACTAGGGAGTTGCCAGAAAAAACATGGGAATTCCCAGATTTCCAGTGCAATGTAAGGTATTGGTACATCAGATGATCTTACAGTAGTACTTGAAAAGACATTTTTTCTCCGTTCTTAATCTTAGCATGCACCCAAAGAAATTTAATTGTCTGCCTATTTGCATACAAAGAAATATATGACCTAATATAATATCAGAATATAATTAAAGACTATGCTGCAATACATTCTTAAGGAATTCTTAAGGAGCCAGAATTCTGACTATCTGACAAAGATAAGTTCTGCCAGTTCAGTGCAGTGCACGTGTAGAATGAGATGCAGTGTCCCCATTACTACCCCTTCCCAAATATCTCTCCAGAGGAAAAAAATAAAAAATAGGATTATTTCTGGTATGAACAGGGAGCCCTAAGAAAGCAGGGAGCTCTCTGCTTCTATGAAACCAAGAATAAATCATTGCAGCAATTATCATGCAGATCCTCAGCTGTAAAAAAATCTGCAATATATCTTTCAATGCTTTTATGTTCCATGATTTTTACATTAAGTAGATTCTCCTGTTCTGTGAAGAGAGCTGCTCAAAGGAGGATCAGTCCCACTGGCCTGTGCTGGATGGCGGGGGAGGGATGAAAGGAATGAAAGCAGTTATCAAGGCATTTGTAAGTAGTGAGCTCTTGGAACAACATTAGAGTTGAGGGTCATGGGAAACAGAAGCATTGCTCACCCTTCTTCCTGGCAAAGTTTTCTGCACTTGGGCAACAAAGTAAAATGTGTTGTAAGACCAGAAGGAGGAGGAGAGGGGAAAAAAATTAAAATGTGTATATTTAGCTTATTTAAAAAAGAAGAAAATACTACCACTTGGCTTTAAAGGAAATGAAACACTTTCTACATGAAATTCTTTCAGGCTCTTAAAGCTCAGGAATATTATGCTTGATTAGAATCTTTTGATCAGACAAGTAATAGCACAGTCACATGTACATCAGTACTGCACTTAACAGGGTGGGGGTGTAAGAGTTCTAACACACGTACACAACAGATGTAACATTTGTTTAGAGAGTCAGATATGCACTTCCACATATGGAGGACAGAACTGAAATTCCTAATCAAGAAGGATTTTGTTCAGCGACGTTAAATGTCACTGAATGTCTTGACCAAATTTGGCCCAAAGGCAGTTTTTTCCATTCAGTCTACCATACAGCCAGTGCATTATTACACACTGCTTAGCTACTTCTCACTACTTAGAGAGAATGGATACTAAACACATCAGTTTCATACAGCAAACAAACTCAATATGCTAGTTTAAACTGTCCTCTTAAAAATATGAAAGTAATTCACAAAATGCAGAGATGAGAGCCATGAAAGCACTTAAAAGCCTTTTAAAGATACATTTTTGAGGGTTTAAAGTGAATCACTTGCAGTATCATAAATTCAAAAAACTCTTATCAAAATATCTATATTCTAATAATGGGGGGGGGGNTGGGGGGGGGGGAATATCAGCCAAATGAAATATGCTGCATTAACTAATGAAACGCACAACTACAAATCAGTTTCATGAGGTTAAGCTCCTGCTTAAACAAGTCAGAATGAGGCATTCCCAAGGAGTTTGGGGTTAACTCCAATTTGCATGAAACTATTTCCTTAACACTTATAGCTTTTGCATTTTACTTTGCAGATCTATTGCACTCAGCTGGAGAGAATACGAAATAATGCCTGTAAAAAACAGTATTCATATGATGCTACTTTCTATGTATAAAGCTACTTCAAAGAACAGGATCTTTGTATTAATATAAAAAATGAGAGAGAGAGAGAGAGAGAGAGAGAGAGAGAGAGAGNCTGGATTTTTTTCTTAACTTCTGAGACAAAAATAAGGAATTTGAATGACTTGCAGAAGAAATTGGTCTGGTTTTTTCTTAAGTCAACTCATTTGCAAGAAGGACCAACTAGCCTTCTACATAGGTCTTGTACCATTTTTTCAAATTTTAATTCTCTGGAATTCTGTTCTACTTTCCTGTCACAAAAAGATTTAGGAACATATGAAAACATCCTCTTGTTATCTTCCTGCCAGAGTGATATCCTTTAATTAATAACCTTACCATCCATTAGTACTAGTAGTGTTTATATTATGGCATGTGTAATGAGTTCTGAACTAACTATCACAAACAAATGAGAACCTGTCATTAAAACAGATACATAATAACTAAGTAGTTTTAGTACTCTACACTCAGACGCAGTTAAAAAACATTAAATACCAGCAATTATTTGAAACTGGGGGAAAAGAGAAAATCATTATTAATGCCACTCCATCAAGCCACAAGAGACCTGCACTTAAAAACTATACACAGATTTTGTCTCACTCCTTGACATTGTCTCTTGATATCAAAGGTACAGGGAATAGAGGCAAAGGTAAATGGCAAGCAAATGGCAAGAACACCTTGTTTAAAGAAATGCACACACAGCAATCTGCCTGAAAGGGGTAACTGGGGAGGCACAAGAGTTCTACAAAATGACAACAGTACAGAAATGATGGTTGTTTCCCAAGTGAAAAAGAAAAGCTATCTAACAGAGCAAGAAGGAAGCTCAAAACAAAGCAAGAAGATGTTTTTTTCTTAACATTTGTTGTCAAATAATGAATCTCACTATAACCGGATACTTTGGATATTAAAAATTTATGTGGGCTCAAAAAAGGACTAGACAAGTTCACAGAAGAAAAATCCACTGAGAGCTATTAAAGACATAAAGTAACCACTTGCTCAGGAAATCTTCAAGCCCCAAATCACTGGAGGCACTGGAAGCCTCACTACATTCTGCCTGCTGTTTTTCTCTGCCTTGAACAGTCAGTGCCATGCATGAGAGAAAAACAGAACCCACAGCACAGCACTCACCCCTATCTAGAGACAGGATGTAATACCGGATAAGCTTCATGTCCAACCCTGCACAGTTGTGCCTATGCTCTTTTGTAGGAAGATTTGGACACATATTTTGTAATTGCTTCAATGCCTCAAGACACCATTAGCTGATCACCATCCCCTGCTAGTAAGAGGTTATCACTCTCATGGATGAGTTGATGCACCACCAGGGGTAAGCTCTCTTTAGCCACCTATCCAGGGTCATCTGTTTGAGCAACAGCCAAAAAAAGGAGAGAAGGAGCTGAGTTCACATCACACTGAAAAAGTGAGGATCATGAAAATGTTCTATCTTCCCGGCTGAACCACAAGGAGATATTCTCCAGTGTATGAACAATGACAGGTAGATGAAAGTTGTATTATCTTCCACTACTCCACAGCTAGAGGATATGGGCCATTACACCCTTACTTACATTACAAAGCTGTAACTCTTCCAGCAAGGACTTGCTTAGTGATTTGTACTATGAGGTAAACTAAATATAACTTTTTACAGTAAAAATAACTGCATTAATAAATAAATAGCTGACAAAAAACTGATTTGGACTACCAAGCCAAAACAGCTTCAATGAAGACTGATTCTAAAGCTTAATTCCTTGCACACATATATTATCTTCACCCTTCTTCTTCAAAAATTTTCCTAACTTATTCTTAGCATGAGGGCAGTCACTATGTGGACAACTATTACGTGACACTTTTTTCCCCCTCAGGGTTCAGTATTGCTCTTTCCTCCTCCCATTATTGCTCACTGCCTAGCATCCAAGTCCAGTAATGAACACAGAATTATCTCAGCCTTCAAGCAGGCCAAGTCTAGAAAAAATAAAAGTACATCTTTATGTCATATCCAGCTCCATTACCCTATTTACAGATGGAAATGCTGAAAGCAAAACTGCCTAAGGCCACACACCCCAAACTGGTGATTAGGCAGGCCCATGTAGTTCGCTAGTCCTTGCCCATTATTCCAGATGCCATTCTGTCAGACCAGGAGATGTTAACCAGAGCTGAAAACAACACGATTTCTCACATTTCCCTGTCACCACAAAATCTGCAACTTCTTTCTTCCACAATTTTGAAAAATAGTGTTATATTAAAAGGACTGAAGAAAATCCTAATTTCNCAGAAATATTAAGTTTTGCACAATTATACTCCGATGTTTCTAATTTGGAAGATTTAGAAGATTTTACATTTAAGTTTAATATAGGATTTAAAGTTTAATATAGAATTTTTGCATATGCAATGTTTCCATCAATTTCCAGGTGCTGCAAGATGTTATTTCTCTTTCTCAAAAGACTTATAAATTTCTACCAACTAAAATTAATTCCAACTAGGATCTCTATCTAACTTCACCACAGATCCATCTTAAGAATCAGTATCTCAAGGAATATTGAAGAGAGAGGAAAGAAAGTTTTTCCTTGCATAGAAGTTCTAGAAGAAGCCTACACAGGTTTTCACCAAGAGAAATGGGGAAAAAGTCCTTCTTTAAAGATACAAAACAATACTGAAATAGCTGATAACAAAGCTTTTGGAAAACACCCATCCATTTTGTTTCCACACACAATGGAAAAGTCAATAACAAGCAAATCAGTCAATAATTCACTAAGAGAAAGAAGAAAAAAAAATAGAAACACTTTGAGCCTCAACCAGTTATTCTGTATTATTCATAAAGGAAAATTTGGTGTTTAACCCTAGAACTGTATTTTTATCTAAAGACTGAACTGCACAATGTCCCTGACCTCACCATAACATCATTTTCCCTCAAGTATGCTGCAAGAAGTTGCACTTGGAGGACCAGCTTTGCAGTTGTTGGCTGGTTGGATTTCCATTCCATCACAGCCTCCTCCTCTCCCTTTTCTCAATGAAAAAGTGGCTTAAAGAAGTTGTAGACTTATTTCAAATGCCCAGCAGCACTTAACATATGGCTTCCTAAGTGGGAACTTTTCCAGGCAAGTATACTCTGGAAATCCATGGGAATTCTTAGCAAGCTTAAAAACAAACAAGTTCTGTAACTGGACACAATTCTGAAATCATCAATTCCTTTTAAAATGGAACTGAAATTCTCTATAAAGTGAAAAGTTTCAGTCCAGACAACATTTGCTATTTACAATGAGCAATACGAACCAAACAAACAGCACAAATACGGTAGTCTGGATTTTGGACACTGCCTCCCAAATGCAGAATTTTTCTTCTTTCTGTGAGCATGTAAAATGCTTAACTGCAATGGATGGTCCTTTCAGAACTCCACGTCTGTTGACTGTAATCCTTTTTCATCTGCAGTTGAACATGTACATAAGCATGAATCAATGAAGATACTCTGAATTACTCAAGAGAATTAATTTAACAGCCAAGCAAAACACCATCTTCCCAAAACATTCATGTTAGCTTCCTTGACATAAGCAAACAGAGCACATTAAAATACTGGCTGCAGGAGGAGGAAAAGATGGCACTAACTAGGAGGGGGAGGGGGTAAGGATAGTGTTTGTTATTTTTAATTCTTTTATTTTAAATTACAGCCACCAATAAGCAGATGGTTTTGCAGATGTCTTCGGGTCTAACATGCAGGGCAATATGTAGTTTCTCCAAAGTCAATTATATTTTGTGAATTGTATCTGAATTAAGGACACCCAATCTATGCATTAAGAAATATCATAATGACTCCTGCTGACTGTTGCAATAGCTCAGCTATTAAGGATTCTGATCCTCTGGCTCCCTAAACATATAATAGCATCTCTTATCAAGCCAATTATTCACAAAGACAGGCTTGCTAAATCCTTTTACAAGCACCTTCCAACACAAAACAACACTCCTGGGATCCACTCTGCATGGACAAGAGCCCAAAACACTGATATAAAAGAGCCCAAAACACTGATACAATCGGAGCTACCTCTATGTTAGCCGGTCACACTCATTAATTAGTGGCCAAAGAGCTAGCAAATTTAACTTAGGTATCATACCCTCAAGCTAAATATACAAATTAATCCTGTCTATTCTGCTGGTAACTCCCATAACGATTGAAAATAAATAATCACTGTGGAATATTAATTATAAACTGAGTAAAGACAAGTAAAGATTGCTCTCAAAATTAGTGTGGGAAGCAGTAACTATAAATATGGATGAGAGAACCAACATGAAATTTGACATAAATAGCCTCATTGAGAATTATTTTCCTACTGGATTTGAAGGTCACCAAAATATGCGCACAGTTACTTAGAAATAGAACACCAACCAAGTCAAACAAAAACGAGGACTTACTGTGCCAGTTTTTCAGTAATGACACTCAAGGTGCCTATTTTTTTTTGTGCTAATCCTTCCTCCTCCTGTTTCTAACATGAAAAATGAAACTTCTCTTCCCTCAAAGAAAAACAAAATCCAGTAATAACCCTCAAAAGTTCAGTCTTAGCAAGAAAATTTGGTAAAGATTTCAGCTTAAGAAGTTTCCTTGAACAGAATTACCAAAGTGGCTAAAAGATTGTGCAGCTGCTAACTTCACTATTTGTTATACAGCTTCCCAATAAATATGCCTAAAAAATCACTTTATAATTTGGGGCTTTGTCCTACTACATGAAAAAAAAGAACATGTTTCTAGATGTGCATAATAGTGCATTCTTGTTTTTATCAGCTCTCCACAAATAAGCAATACCTCAAGGTGCTTGCACAACAGCTTTTCAAGTGAAGAGAGATTTATTTCTGAAAAAATCACATTCCATTGAGAATTTAAGAGCTTTTAGCTTTTGTTCTTTTATACTTCTGAAAACATCATTATCACCCTACATAATTGTCATAATATTTTGCAGTCCAAACAAATATTTTCATTTAAAGATCAAGGTAGGGCAGAAGTAGAGCAGTAAGGAAGGTAGCAGAAGACTTTTAGCTTCAGTTTTGCTAAGTACTGAACTCAGCAATGCGCATATTCCAGCTGTGTAAAGTATTTATCTTGAAAGAAACACAAGAGGATGTGGGCTTTAAGCCAGTAAAATACTCAATCATCTGGAATATCACAGGATAGACCAACCAAACTGGTTTCCCCACTGCCAGGGCATGAAGGCAGCAACAAGTACTTAACTCAGTTGCTGCAGCTTCTTATAACGGAATCAAACTTTAGTACATTTTTCTGTATTAACACTTCTTTTTCCTGCCAAATAATTCCTTTCTGAATCTCCAAGGAGTCCTACTCTTTATCAGAGCCATCATAAAATCTGGAAATCAAACTGGAAAAAGGGTGTTAACACTGAGTAACATATTTTGCAGCTGATACATGTATTCATAATCAGCTTTCATTTTTTCCTTTCTTGAAAAGTAGCAGAAGGATGTCAGAATCTTAAATGCCAAGGAAGTAAGGTGATATAGGAAAATTGTAATACACACACAAAAAAATTATACCCACGTAGTGATGCTATTTACACTAGCTTTAAAGATTTTGGGAGTCACTTCAAGCAGTTATTTTATAATATCAACCCAACAATCAGCAATAGCCACAAATATTAAGGCCTAGTAGGGAAAGGATGCCAAAAGCAGAAACAATCACTATTTGATGCATTCTTGCCTTGAATAGTCCATGAAGTTTCTTGCAATCTAAATCAGAATGGGCATAGTTACCATAAAGAAGGTACAGAGGACAACCAGAGGACAGATTTGCTAACTTAAAAGCAGAAACTAATTAGACTGGAACTTTTCAAAGCAGCTGGCAAACAAAACCTGAAAGAACAAAGAAAGAAAAGAAAGACCTTAAAAAAAAATAGCAAATCCAAACCCAGATGAACAGGGCAGGCAATGTATATAGACAACAGCTACTATTTCTCATGGAACAAAAATTGCCATTGTCAGATAAAATAACCAAGCAGCAGGCATACAACAAAGGAAACATTTTTGCTCCTGCAGTGCACACTGAAACCATGAAACCCCTCGCCTGCTGTCACAGACTGGTATGAAGCCTAACAGGACACCTGGATTTCAACCCAGGTAAGATAAATCCCTTTCTGAAAAGGGGTTATTTGAGAACATTTGGGGAAACTTTAGCAGAAGGCTATGCAATTTAGAGGTTCTCCTTGTCTGACTTACAGAAGCTCAGTACTTCTGTGAGGGTCACCCACTGACCAGTTTTATTCTGGAGGTCTGAAGGCACAGAGCATAGCTCTGCTGAGACTGCACTGATGCTGACACAACTCTAAACCTAAGCATCCTCACAAAATTGGAAACTTGCGTTTCAGTAATAACAGGACTTAATGACTGACTATATTAATTTGTTTCATGGGGAAACAATCAGCTTTTACAGAAGTGTCTTATCAATTTATGGGGTTTTGTTTGTTTAAAAAAACAACCAAATTTTGCATACACTTGACATCCTGTTGGAGTCCAGGGCATCCCTTTGGATGATCTGGGACCTGAGAAAGGGAGTTTGGACCCTGGACAGGGGGGTATGGAGCTGGTCCAGGGGGGTTGGAGACCTTGGCACAGAGCCCAGAAAGTCACCGAGTTTGATTTTAGTCCATGGGAGAAGCTTCCAGCACTGACAGAGGAATTACAAACCTCAAAAGTGTGAAAGTAGTAGTTTAGTACAGCATGGGGTGAGAAATTTTGTAGTTTAGGAATTCTTAGAATAGAGATGAATGGGGGACAAGATGGAGGATTTAGGGTGTTGCCCTAGATCCTTCTCCTTCTTCTTCGTCCTCCATCCTCTGGGGTGGTGATCACACAAAATAGTTCTAGGCTATTGGATTAGGGTAGAAATGACCATTGTAGTATAGATATCACACATTGGTACAAAATAGTAAATAGTGGGCACGTAATTATCTGTACAAGAACCAAGCAACGCCCCATCAGTCGCAGTACAAGAACCAAGCAACGCCCCATCAGTCGCAGTCGCGTCGTGTCCCAGCCGCTGTCCGGACCTCGGCTGGGTGCGGAGCAAATTGTGAGATACCAAATATTAAACAGCACATGAGAACTGAGAAGAAGGCCTTGAAGGACTCCGCTTCTTTCTTACGACACGGCTCAGGGCTTTTAGAGGGCCGGGGACTTCTAACAACCTTGAATCTCAGCAAGGAATCAGAAAAAACTGAGAACATCCTTTTAAAAGTAGACGCAACCTTCTGAGAAATTAAATTCCACATTGTAGATCGGGATGTCACTATAAATCCTCCCTCCTAAGTTTCTCTGAAAAGCACAAATACAATCCTTACACTGGAATGAGGAGTTACAGAAGTATAAGACTACATATTTAAAGAGCCAACATAGTTTTAATGAAGCTTAATAAAACAGTATGACAAAATTTCTGCCGGCAGTATGAGGCAAAGCAGCATAAAAAATTCTACTGCACTGATAGTAGGGATTACCTGAACAATCTGTTTAGCTTCAGAAAAAAATAAACACCTATATTATTTTAATAAAATATACTAATCAACTCTTTTAAGATCCCACTCCTACACTAAAAAGTGCTTGTTTTATAAGTACCCAAATCAAACAAATACAAATAGTAATTCAAATGTTAAAAATTGTATTTAATGCTTTTATAGATAATAGCATTTTTTAATTTCCACCTAAAGGCATATGTAGAAACTGAGATGAAAGTGAAATGGCCCCATAACATTTGAAAGACATTTAAATTGCTCAGCATCTGCTTATTATATACAGCGAAAAACAACATGCTAGTTACAGAAAGATGTACAAGTTAAAGATAACTCTCCCCAAATCACAGGGTTTATTTTACTGTGGGACAACTGCGACAAGAAGAAAGGCAAGAACTTAGCACACAACTGCTTTAACTTTGATACCCGCCAAGAATCCAGATGTGGGATTGACACAAAGAAACTCCAACTCCCACTGGTGCAGGACCTCATTGTCTCTGCCCATCTTCACTGCCCTCAGCCCCTCTCGCATATCCCACAAAGGGGCACAAGATTTATACCACATTTAATATGCTTTAAAAAGAAGAACCAGACCAACCAACCAACCAAGTAAATATAAAGCCACTAAAACATCACCCCCCAACCCCTTCACTAGTAAGAGTAACACTGCTGTCTTGTGTCTTATTCCATCTGTACAAATGCATTGTTGTTCAAGTGCCATTTTGATTTACAAAGGGACATGAGAAGTGTTTGTCAAAATACCATGGATTCCTTTGGGAACATTAAACGTTCAAGAAAACATTGCAAAATTGACACTCAACCCAGCAACACAGTACTCAGAGCTCCATAATGACTCCTCAAGAGAAGCGACAAAAGTAGGCAAGTGAGTGATTTTTTACTGTGAAACAGTCTTGAAGTCTCAAGGTGCATTGACAACTCTGGCTTCTCATAGAGAGCGCCAGAGAGGATCTGGAGTGTCAGTGAGGAGGAGTTGTGACAGCATAATGCATATTTTACTGACAAATGATTTGGAAGCTGTCAGAAAGCTGGTGGAGGGAAAAAACCCCACGTGATCTGCAATGCCATTTTAGTAAATTTAAGATGACTACCATTCCCAGGGAGATTTGGGATGCTACATTAAGAGACAAGAGTAAAACTAAATGAATCAACAAAACAAAGAATTACATTGTTGCTGTGTTGTAGCAATGCAAACAGAATAAGAATAAATACATTTTAACCTGCTGTATTTCAACTACACAGAGAAGGCACTAAAAAGAAAAGGTAGCACTATCAATATTGCACAAGAATATAAAAACCAGAAGTTCTTAGATTGTATGGAAGTAAAGGAAGTCAGTAGATCCTGTGAATTTGTGAGTTTAATTTACTGAGACCAGAGAACAATGCATCTCTTGGATTAGAGAGGAAAAAGAATGGCAAAAAATTGTACTTTCACAAAACTTGTAATTTTTCACTTCTCAATTAGACCGGAAAAAATAAATGCTAAGCAAATTTCTTGAACACGGCCTTAACATTTTTATCTTTCATCCTGCAATCTGGTAATAAACAAAAGATGGTAAGACTTAGACAAACATCCCATCAGTTCACGGGAAAATGAGTTGTGTCACACTGGCTAGGTTGCAGATGATGGTATCTTCAACCAGCTAAGCAACAGAAGCTACAGCTTAAAGGGCAAACTCAAAAATTCTGTATGAGTGTATCAGGAAATCTCTCAGCATACAAAGAAGATTTGGCTATGTAAACAGGAAATGTCCTGCTGTGCCTAAACGCCTCTTCATAAAATGAAATATTTCAGATTTCTCATTTGACCTTAGGCTCCCAAACAGCATGAAGATGCAGCAGTTCTAAGCTCACGTAGCAAAAAGCCAACCATACTGACTGTATTTGTGAGAAAATTTCATTAAGTTTATTGCCAAGCTTACAATTATGTCTACAAGAATCTGCTTAGACGCACCTCTGCATTACGTCAGTTGCCAATTAAAGTAGTTATGGTATAGATGACCAAAGACCCTATATACAAGAACTGTGAGAATTTTAAGGTTTTTGAAGTAGTTCAGACTATCTCAACAAGATTAAACCCGCTTTCCTGACATTAAGGATCTTTGAAAAATGTTAGGTTTTCCATCTTTACATACCTGTAAGACACCAACTTGAACTGAACATATTTATTTAGTGTCTGTATATATGAAAATAAATATAGTAATACCATCTTCAACTATTTGGTTTTGTTTCAATGTCTATTTTTACAGGCATGTAGGTATACTAAAATAATATAGTCTAGTGTTCTAAGCTAAGAAAGGGAAAAGAAATAAGAAACCAAAACAACAAAACCAGACACCAAAACCATCCCCCCAAGACAGTTACTACAGCATAGCATCTCCATTTTGAATCACAATGTTGATACCAAAGAAGTACCAGAAAGAACTGTCTGAGGCCTTGCAGGTATTTTAAACATGAAAAACATTAAACTGTAAAATGTCTTAAGGAGGTATTCTTCAGAGATTTCAAAGTTTCACTCACACATTTATATTCTAGGAATGTAACTTCACAACTTGCAGGTAGACTGAAAATATTTCTTTCAAAGGCAAGGGAAAAAAAAGAAAAAAAGGTGATCAACAAGCCCTGCTACCCTGACCAGGAGTTTCAGGATTTAATACTTCAGGTCCAACAGGTATAAGTGAACAAGATTTCCATCAAGAATTTTTCCTTTGTTATAAATACATCTTTAACTTTGAGATTAAGTAATGGCAAAAAACATATGCTACATGGTGTTTGTGGTCTTCAAGAAGCTGAGGCATGTTTATATGCTCTTCAAATCTTCAAATGGGTCTTCGTGCCTTCACAATTTTTCAGCATTCTCCAGAAAATGAGCAGCAAGACCAGACTCAACATCCATAAATGCAAAAACTATCCATAAAACCCTTTAACTGATACTTGCAGACATACTTCTGGCATCTGTCAGTCTGCAAGCCCATGTTCACCTTATCAGATGTACTCATCTTCCCCTCCACCAGCCAACTACTTTCCATAGTGTTAGCTGCCCTGTAGGCATGCCACATTTGCTGTTTCTTGACTTGCTGAAAATGTCCCCAAACAGATTATGGAAGGACAACAAAGAGTGATTTGCTGCGATTCTAACAATTTTCAACTCTCAAAAAAGAAAAGCATATTTTCCAACACAGAAGCCTGACCACGCTTTTTAAAAACAAAAAGCAAGGGAATTCCCACTAAAAAACTGAGTGAAGCACCAGCCATTGTCAAAAAATGTTGAGAAAATATGCTGAGAACCTACAGTGCATTAATCTCCTACAGCTACTTTAGTTGAAGTGTCTTACTTTAATAAATTTATCATATTAAGGTAACAAGTTCTCATATCCAATCTGTACAAAAACAACCAGTCAGTAATTCCTAGACAAAGATTATGAGTCAAAAAACATCTCATCAAGCATTCATGATGCTTATCAAACTGCACTATTTTCCCTTAGTTTTAACCATTAGGCTTGGTCAATAACATGCTGAAACTGGGAGAGGAGAAAAAAAAAAAAACAACAAAAACCAGGAGAGAGGAAGTAGTAGTACTAGCACACGGTTAATCAAAAATTAATACTCCCAAAGATTATTTCAACCCCACCTACTTTGTTGTGGCTTAAACCAACTCCTGTTTAACCATATCTACAACCAATTGAAAGCAGCAATTCTTTTCCTTGGGTCTGTTTTGTACTATTGGACCTCAGCCTGGTCCCTACTCTGGCTCTTCAAAGCACAAGTAAGATGGAGAAACCAACCTAACAAATGCTGAGAATGCCAAAGCCCAACTCTTTGGCATTGATGGCACTGACTTTTATGCAAATAACACATACCATGAGATGAGATTCACAAAAGCATTGCTGATTACACAAAGCAAACTAGAATTTTTATTATAAGCTAAACTATTACTTTTCATTAAGAAGCCATAAGTTCATTTTTCTTCCTCTTCTGTACTAAAACAGATTCTTCATAGCAGTATGCAAGTTAGTACAGCTTCACAGACTATCCTGAGTTGGAAGAGATCCACAAGGGTCATCGAGTCCAACTCCTGGCCCTGCACAGGACAAGCCCAGGAATCCCAACATGTGCCTGAGAGCATTGCCCAAGCACTTCTGAAACTCTTGCAGGCTTGATACCATAATCACTCCAATGGGGAACCTTTTCCAGTGCACAAGCACTCTCTGGTTGAAACTTCCTAATACCCAACCTAGAGGTAAAACATTTTATAAATGCTTTTTATTTACCCTAGAAGGTAAAATACGTGACGACACTTTACGAATGAACAGATGTATTTTTACACATATATGTTTTAGCAATATCAGTCTCTCAAATGTTCTCATAATTTCTGCTTTTCCCCAGAATAAGGGGATTTTACCATTCCTACAGTAAAGCTCAAGTCTTACTAATTTCAAGGTTTCCCAGAAGGTAAGTGACATGGCTCTGTAGCTTCCATGTGTATGTAGACTAACAGGTAACTCACAAGAGGAGCATGGAAAAGTATTTAGTGTTTTCCTTGAAGTATCATTATACAGCTTATTATTTAATGGCAGTGGTAGTTCTAGACATGAAAAGGTTCAAAAAGGGAACAATTTTTTTAATTGATAACTTCAGGCTCAGAGCAATCTTTTTCAAAGCAGTAAGTTTCTTCTTCATGATGCCTGTAACTAATAAGTAATTTTAGGTTTAGAGGAAAATCACCCCTCTATGATATTCATGGATTTAAAGTAACAGTTTATACAAATAAACTGTTCCTCAGAAGATGAGTTCTTGCATTCTCTCTACCTCTACCTCTCTCAACTCCTCCACATCCTTTGTAAACAAAGGTTAAAGGTAAACCAAGGTTAAAGATAAACAAGACAGAAAAGAGTGAGAAGATGGAAGGAATGGACTTACAGAGGAATGTAAACTTCCTGAATAGCATGGTCCCAGTGCTCCAAAGGCCACGACAATACTGATAATCTAGGAAGGCTTTTGAACATCAACACGTACGACCACAACATAGCAAATCTCTCTGCTCTTCCATTAAAATACGACCTGCACTGTTAAGAACTGTGGCTTTTAAGAACAGATCTGCACATATTTACACTGACATCTGTCCACTTCTTGAAATTAATCTAATTATTACAGCAGAAGGAAAAAAAAAAGTTTAAATAAATCCAGTTATTCTTTCTTGTTCACTTTCAATTAGCAAAGAAAGAACTAAATTAAAAAGGAAATGTCTTTACTACGAAACCCTACCCCCCATATTGATCGTTTTACCAAGGATTTGTGGAGTTTTTCTGTGCATGGTGGTGAGACAGTGGCAAGGGTGAGGACTTGGGGAAGAAGAACAAAGATGATTTTTTTATTTGATAGTTTTCTAGAAGCAACCAGGTTCTTGCCCAGGTATTTTTGTGCAGAAAGCAGTAGGAAGAGGACATCATAAAAAAAAATTATATCCTTAACAGAAGTCTAAACAGGTCAGCTGAATGATGACCTCATCTAAGATTCACTGTAAAAGAATTAAAAGCTTTTGCAGCTTTTTAATAATTCATTCCCCTGTTCTTTTCCTAAGTCCACCTATCCCCATGAAGAAAACAATTCTCAGCCATCAAATGCCTAGACAGCAGCTGCTTGTCAAGAGGAGGAACCAAAACATTTCTCTTCCAAAGACAGAAGCATTGAAAGTACTTGGAGAAGAGCTTTACTGGGTTTACATGGCAAGGTAGAGGCAGAGGAGCACTGCAGAGGGTGTTTCTCCGAAAAGACACTAGAAGCTGATCTCATGTTAGACAGATGGTTCTACAAGATCAAAACACAGAATCATAGAAATACCAGGCTGGAAGGGACCTCAAGAGCCATCTGGTCCAAATTCTTGGCAAAATCACAAATTGATTCTTCTTATTGTTATCTCTTACATTTTTCATGATGCTTTCTTTACTTAAAGGTTATTATAGTAGAAAATCAATCCTAATGGTGATATCTACTTTAATTTAAATAATATATGTCCAAGGCCAAGAGTACTTTTGTAAACAGACACTACAACCCACATCTGGCATGCAAACCTCTCTTTAATCAACTTGCAAATCAACTAACATCAGCAGTAGAACAAACTATATGACCGAGGCGTCGCAGCACCTTGTATCCTGCTCTGAATATTGAGCTAAAAGAAGATAAGACTTCTCAAGGCATACAGCATTTCCATACTGTTTTGCCATGTCTGAACTATATTAAGCAAAACACCAGAGTGCAGTAACATGTTTAAGCTTTTGTGTCCTGTGAAATACAAGTTTGCATAATTCAGGAGAGGGAAGTGATTTAAACTGATAACTTCTAACTAATCTGAAAAACTACACTGTAACATACCCTGGAGTTTATAACGTGCTGTGAAATATATCTTTCTAACGCAAGCTATTTGCACTTCACAGGGTGCCAATGGGAGGTTACATCACTGCCCAACAGTACTTCAATTCCATATTAATGGAAGCCAATTTATTTTTCTTCAGTTTAAATATATACTTCATTGCTACTGCCTGTAAGATTCTGAGACTTTTTCACCTTTAATCATACACCTGAGGAACGCATAGCACCACATAGTCAAAAGAAGACTAAAAGCATTGATTTGATTTATGTTCTTGCAGAATACGGAAAGCTAAAACTTATGAAGAATATTATACTGGTTTTGTTTTCCCTACTTTTAGAGCTCTTGAAAACTTAAAAGTGAATTTAAAAAGGCATAGAAAAGAGCTACTAAAATGACCAAGAAACCAGAGAACCTCTTAGAAGATGTGAACAGCTTTTTCAGTCCAGCAAAAGGATGTTATTATTCACCAAGAAAATCCAAGTAAACAACAGTGCAGGAATGTTGAGTGAAAGAAAAATTAGCATAAAAAAGTTTGAATTTCCAGATTAAATTTATTTTTAATGAGTTCTCCAACCCTCAGAGTAACAAGGTTCTAGAACAGCCTTCTAGCAGAAATAGAAAGGATAAAAATATTTTTAAAATGGAGCTTGACAAGTAGGGATTGCATTATGTAATACTAGCAGGAGACTGGATTTAATAAAGTAAATCCACGACACCAAATTTCCCTATATTCCAGATTTACTTATAATTACAGTTTTGAGAATATAGGAAAAATAGAAAAGCAAAGATATAGCACTGACTTACTTATTATTCAGTAGGAGGAAGGACTCTATTGTCCTCTGTATTTTTTTTTTAGAGGATGAATACAAAGTCATTTACTATTACAGGAAACTGCAAATTGCTGTAGCACTTCTGCCCACAAAAACCCAAGAGATCTGGACAAGTTCAGTGACCACAGCATCATATTTTCCATTGTAGTAAAGATAATATTCCTGAAGCAGCTGGTGTCTTATTAATAGAATTCATTTATCTTACTCATAGTAAATGAAGCACACAATAAACAAGCCAACTGGCCCATTAAGAAACAGATTAAATTTGACCTTTTAAAGAAATCAGTTTAAAAATCTTAATTTTAAAAAAAAAATCCACAATATTTTCTTCAAGTAGAGACATCACTTCATGTGGCATTTGAAACTCAAAACTGTTCCTTTGGTATCCTGACATAATCCAATAATCAAGTTTCTCTAAAGAATACCAGTTTCAATATTGAGGCTTAAGAACACCCATGCTGAGTCATTCAAGGTCTTTGTTAATAATTTGCAACAATCATTACTGAAAGTGTGGAAATTCACTTGCAGGTACTACTGGTTCAAAATGAAACATCCTGTGATGGCCAGAAAATAATACAGCCCACTACATCCTGGTATTCGTTTTCTTCACATATATTTGGCTAAAGATAATATGATACAGACTGCAGCTGCTTTAAGCACTAGAGGAAGCAATTAAGATCCTTCTCTGGCCACCAAACAGCTTACTGTTGGTATCTCTGCATAAAAGGCAGAACACTCAGAAATGTTTTTGAAAGTTACATCCATAATCCATAGATAACGCAGACACGAGCAGAGATTGCACAGGATATTGCAAATGCCTATCAGAAGTAACAGGACAGCAATGGAACAGATGACTTAAAAAAAAAAACCCAAAAAACCCTAATGGCAATGAGTAAGTTTCAATCTCCTTTTAGTGGGAAAAAAGAAAACTTAGTGTCTCCCTGTAAATACTAGTTGTTAGACAGGGCTGGAGTAGGCATGATGAGCACACGTGTGCTCCATGAAGCTGCTGCTGACTGTGTGTTACTTAGTGTGACCATGTCATAGTAAGTGTGACTGGGAATATCCCAGAACAACACAGATCATCATATGATCTAGCTTAGTTAGCATCACATCTTTATGTATGGCCATACGAAGAGGGATTTTTTTTTTGTTGTTTTTCAGTTGGGAATAATATACTTAGGGACTAAAAAACGTAAGCTACAGCTACATAAATAAAGGAGAAAGACTGCTATCAAAACTCAGCAGTTAGTATTCACTGAACACAGTCTTGCTTCACTTAGAATCTGGAAAAGACATTGCAAAGACATAATCTTATGAAAATATGTGAGGCAAAGGTATCTGGGAAAATGCATCTCTCTGGAAAGAGACAAAGCTTTTGTTTTTTACATGAAAAATAAATCCCCAAAGAGATAAAAAAGATTGTAAGTTCTTATGCTGTAATTTTGTCCTTTTTTCCTCAGGCAGCTAATACCCAAAAATTCCTTATGTATAAAGAGGTTCATCACTGTAATTTTGTAATTAGGTTTAGTAGAGAAGTGAATCATCCCTGAAAACCCTGAAATATGGCAAGCAATTTAAGACAGTCATTCTTTGTGTGAAACTTCTATAAAATCCTAGTAAAAAACAACCACCTTGCACCCCTTACAAAAGATAGTAATTCCATCTTGTGTCTCTGTTTCTCCTTGTGTCAAATAGTGAAATAAAAGTAATGACTGCTACTAAATTTCAAAATCCTAAAGATATCTGCTAAATCTTATTTATATTACATGTGTATATATAACACCACAGCTCTGTGTTACTATTTGCATCATACTAAGACACTTGAAAAAGTATAGTATTACTTAAAACAGCTGTAAACATACTGAATGTTCAACCACTTGACCCAAAACTTAGGCAGTTTTCATCTTTGAATGCATGAATTTGATTGGACTTAAGATGGAGAGGGCCTCAAAACTCAGAGGGAGAAACAGGCGGCTTCTGCACACAGTGAGCTGCAAGAATACAAGATGAATGTCACTTTTTTTGATTGTTAAATACAATATTCATTAACTTTGGCAAGTCAGTAAGTCTGTTATGGAAATTAAAAGCACAAAATTCTATAATGGAATTTCCTATATAATCTATATGACAACACCCTAGGCTAGGTTGCTTTTTCAGAAGATAGCTACAAAGAAATTTCAAAGTACATGACTGGCAAAAAGTACAGGGAAAAACAGACTTGGTGTTTTAATTGAAAACAACCTACAATGAACAAGAAGGAAAAAATATCAATTCTGCCTTGGGACTCATCCTACAGCTGGACCTCACAAAGTGAAGCACTTAGGCATATGCACTTTCAACATGCACCTGAAAGATCTATTAAATTAGGTGACTGAAAAAATTATGAAATCAACAGTTACTTAATAATTAAGAAGGTCAGTTGTTACAGGAAATCATTTTTTCTAAAAAGTTTTTTACCCTCTTAATTCCTAAGTTAACAACAAAAAACATATTCTGGGTGCACTAAAAAATCTATATGCTTCTACTTAAATGTGCTTATACACAGGGCTAAATCTTTGTCAAAAGGAAATTTTTAATATAATAGGCTAGTCTCTCACATGCATAAATTAAAATTTTCAAGAGACAGTAATGCATTTAGTATCTCAGCTGACTTGAAAACGGAAGTGTAGTCCATCAGTATAAATACTAATTGTAGGACATTGCTGAAGTAGGCACGAAATCCATGCAGATGGGGTGCTAACACCTAAACTGAAACATATAATTTGAATTCTTCTGAGCTACTCACAGAGTTCTGCTTATTTAGAAAGACAATGAAACAGTGCAAAAAATGCTAGGAAAAAGTTGCCGAGGTGTTGAGATCAATTCTAGCTTTATTAGTTCCCACTGCATTCACAGTAGTCAACTACTGTTTCATGGAACAGAATATTACAGCTCTGCATGCCACCTTGGAAAGCAGCACCCTCCAGAATTAATGTAGCACAACCACATTAAAATAAAGTCTGACTCATTTTGGGACCACTCCAAATAAAAGGCAAAATATTTGCATACTACATTGAGCATATTTGCTCTACCTTCAATTTACGGAAACTGCCAGGTATTTATAAGAATTGCATTGTTACAGTAACTTGTTACAAAGTTTTAATATTTTCACAATCAAGTATTCATCTGTAATACAGAAGTTTAATTTTACCTGAAAAATAGCAACCTTTAAAATACTACTGTGTTTTCTAACTGCATTAAGTCAGTTTCACTGTCTCTTCTCAAAGCATGTTCAGGGATGACATGTTCCAAAACTCATTTCCATTGAAACTCTACAGCACAGTCTAGATTTTTTTTACCCCATCAGAACTGATCCTACAAAATGATGCGTAAATAAAAAACCCTAGATCACCTAGAGATAAAACTTAGTAAATAATGCCTGTTTTGTTTCTGGGCTTGTTGGCTATTAAATATTCAAAAATCAAATAATAGAGTTATCACTGAACTCAGCTACTTCACAGTTTAATTTTCAAACACATTTGAAGAAATTTGAAAAAATAAAAGGCTTGCATAAGTATTTTACACTTCAATGATTTTAAAGGTGAGTAGGAGTACCTAATTTGTTCAAACAAGTTAAATTTCTGTGCTCTAGAAATATACAATAGTGCTACTTGCTGTAACAGGTACACTGTCCTTGTAGCATCTACAACAGTCTTCAGAGCATAAGTCCAGGATTTCTAATTCATTGAGAAAAATCCCACTTCCTCAGCAGCCCAAATACAGGAATTAAGGTAATATTATACAGAATGACACAGTCATGAATTAAGGGATTTGAAATTAACAAAAGCACAAACATTTCTCACTATACCAAAATAAACTCTATTTTTCTAAGGCTAAAAGACACACAACATTCTAGATCTGTATATAGGATACAATAAACATAGTGTCAAATAGAATAACATTTCAACTAAATGGCTTCAAAAATCATGAGAACTTACAAATTAAGTAGCCATTACTTGAGATAGAAGTATTGCTCTAAATCCTGCAAGGACTCCTAAGTGTTCTCCTCAAAACTAATGGGATTACTCACTTCAGAATCAGGGTTCAAATTAACTTCTCTAATACTTCTCTAATATTTGTTCTACTGAGATCTGTCTTTGGAAATCGTAAAATGGCTTGTGGTGGAAGGGATCTTAAAGATCACCAAGTTCCAAACCCCCTGCCATGGACAGGGACACCTCCCACTAGACCAGGTTGTTCAAGGCCCTCCCAACCTGGCCTTGAACTTTTCCACAAAGTTGGCATCCACAGCTTCTCTGGGCAACCTATTACAGAGCCTCCCTACCCTCACAGTGAAGAATTTCTTCCTAATATCCAATCGAAACCTACCCACTACATTACCCCTTGGCCTATTCACTGCATATCCTTGTAAAAAGTCCCTCTCCAGCTTTTGTACGCCTCTCTTTAGTTACTGGAGAGCTGAAGGAAGGTTTTCCCAGAGTCTTCTCTTCTCCAGGCTTAAAAGCCTCAACCTCTCAGCCTGTCTTCAGACAGCCTAAAGAAGAAAGTTGTGTTTGTTCATATTTGATCTGGAACCAAAAGCAGCCAGTTCTCAGTGCTAGTTCAGGTCAAAGAAGCACTCATGTCGTATCCTAATCTGTATTTACTATTTTATAGGACCAGGTTTGTAATAGTAAGTTTTCACTACTTAAAACTTACTTAAAACAAGCTTAAAACTACTTAAAGCTACTTAAAACAAGGTCAGACTTTCTGTTACATGAAGAAAGCCTTTCAGCAACAAGAAAGGCTCGAAGTACAAATAAACTTTTTTGCCTGTAAAGAAAACTACCAATGAGCTTTTAGAGATACAGATAGATTGATGCAAACATACACATATTATATATATATACACACACACACAAGCATTATTTCTGTGGAATTGGTCATCTCACATCCTGTGGGCATGGCTTCAGGAATTTATTAAATTTAGTATAAATTCACATAAGATGTTAGACTTGTACCCAGCTACTTAATAAAACTTAGATGTGTCCAGAAATACACGCATTTATATGAAAAAAACCTATCAAAAAGACAATAGCCGCTTTATGTAAATGCAATGCTGTAAATATACAGTTAATGCATGAACAAGTACAATTCAACCCTAATGTTGGGCAAATAAAATCCTCACAATTTTTACCTCCTAGGTAAGGACAAAAACTTTGGGGTTAGACTCCGGGTTAGAAACAATTCTTAAGAGCTACAGAGCTCAGAGCAACACCTGTTCCCTGCCCACATAACAAGCAGTACTGCTACCCCTAACCCTACAAAAACCAGCATATCATGTCAATACGGCAGATATTTTTAATGATTGAAGTGATTCTTTCCTCTGACTGTCTCGTGTTGCAAAAAGAGATGCTGTAGGTCTGTAAGTTACTTCTCTGCTCTCCGTGGAGGTAAACTTTGGGCAACAGGTGAGATATTCAAAGAGACCTAAAGACAAGAAGTAGGTGGCAAGGTTTATAGGATGGGAGGACAAACGGAGTGTAGTAACACTCCTGGGCAATTCTTAGCTTTCACTTTATGATCTTCAGAGCATGACTGCTGGAAAGCTGTCACTGCTCAACTCACAGACCATTAGAAGCACTACACTGTCGGTGTTTATCTCGGCTCTCAGAACCTTTCAAAACACATAAAAGTTAATCTACCGCATGAAGACGTGAGAATATGGGGGGGAACTCATCCTATAAGTTCACTTCATTATCTTGCTTTGTCCACTTATTACAAGCATCTTCGTTATCTGAAGACGCGCAACTAGCAGCCAGCGTGCCTAAGAGAGACCCCGCCGCAATACTCCACGCCTGGTCTGTACCGTACAGCGATCCAAACGGCAACTTTCCGCCCCGGGCTCTGCCCGCATCCCCAGGCGGGACCACCTGGCCCGTCCGCGCCCCGGCGGCGGCGGCGCCCCCGCGCTGCCCGCGGTCCCCAGCGGGGAGGGCGCGGCCGGGCCGGGGCAGGGCCCGCGCCACCCCCGCTCCCCCGAGACACCCACCCGGCCCCGCCGCAGGCGAGGCGAGGCACGGCGGCGGGGAACGAGAAAGGGAGGGAGCGGGGCAGAGAAAGTTGAGGAGGCGCCTTTCGGCGGCCGCCGGCAGGGGAGCCCGCGCCCGGCGCCCATTCAAACAAAAGAAGCCCCGTCTCCTGCCAGCCACCGCCGGCCCCGCCGCCCGACTCACTTCGCAGGGCCCCGATGAGGAGGCTTCCGTCCTTAATCAGCTCCTTGATGAACTTGTTCGTCCTCTCCAGCTCGATCTCGTGACACTTGAGGCGCTCCCTGAAGTCCGGGCTGTCCAAGTAGGAGTCACTGAACTCCAGCGTGGGCAGCCCCATGGCAGCGGTGGCGGCCGAAGCCCCCCGGCCGGCGGCGGAGGGAGGGAGGAACGGAGGGAGGGCCGCGCCGAAAGACGGCGCCGAGGGCAGAGGGGAAAGCGGGGGAGCGGCGAGACGAGGCGCGGCTGCCGCCTCCGCGGAGAAGCTCTCGACCCGCCGCACCGGCCCGCTGGCAGCGCAGGCGGCGCGCTCCGGCCGCTGTCACCCAGCTACATCGCTGCCCGCGGGGCACCGCGGGCTCCCAGCGCCGCCGCCGCTCCGCCGCTTCCGGCAGCGCTCGCTCTTCCTCCCTGCCCGGCGCTAACTCCAGTGCGAACCTCCTCCGGCCCGGCCGAGGAATTCCTCCTCCTCCTCCCGGCGCGGCATGCTCACACGCCGGGACGCGGCCCGGCAGTGCCCGCCCCTCGCTCGCCGCCCCTCCGCGCTCTGCCCTCCAGCGGCGGCGCGGCCTCGGGCCGCTACGGCCCGGGGGGACGCGGACGGTCTGGCCGGCTGTGCGGGGTCCGGCGCTCCCCTCCTCCTTTACCAGGGGCTTCGGGACACCCAGAGCAAAGTCGGGAAGGAGGATCCACCACAGGGGCACGGAGGCACGGGGCCATTGCCAAGGGTGCTGGTGGAGGAGGCCGGTTTGTGAAGCGGGGGAGTAGCCGCGCTGCGGGGCCGAGCGGGGCCGCTCTGGCCGGGGGTCCTGCGGGCTGCCAGCACGGCCCTGGCCAGCCTGCCCCGTGTCCGTGTTCGGCCTGCGGCGGGGCAGAGACAAAGATGGGAAACACCCGCGTTCTGCCATGGCACTTGGTTGCTATGAAGGGCCAAACCCATCAGGAAGCTGCAAGCCTGGTTTCTGCAGCAAAGTTGGGTTTTTACAAGTATGTGAGTGGGCTTATCACAGTAAACAGAAACACTTCGGTTAATTCTTGTATGTTTATCTGGAGTAATTTATCCAGACATACTGTGTCAGTATGTAAATATGTATGCAAATATACATACTGGATTTAAGGAGAGCTCTCTGTAAACACACCCTCAAGTCGGCAACAACTCAATTGGAAACAACCATCAAGGCATGGCCATGAAAGTAATTGTACTTCAAGACAGCCCACCGCTTGCCAAAAAATGACTTTCAAGAAGACAGCCGTGCACACACTCCTACCAAATCATTGTCTCCATATTTGCACAGTTGAATATGAAAGTGCGGGAAGGTTCAAAGCTCTTACCTGCTCTAATACTGTGATACAATTTGTGTTTTTCACACTTCTTAACTGTTGATCAAAACTTACTTCTTTGTATTCACAATAGATTTTTGTGAGTGTCAAAAATGCAGAAGTGCTGCTGCCATTTCTACTAATACAGACTGCAGAATTTGTTTAAGTGAAAAAATAATAATTCTCAAGTTTTACAGGGCCGAGACTTTCTTGGGACAGTATCAGAGTTAGCTGTCAGTGTTGATACTAGTAGACCCATTGAAGTCTCTTTTAATTTGTAGTGATCGCAAAACTTTGCTCATTAACATGTTTCCTATTTTTCTAATAATAGGAGGAATAAGACTGAAAAGAAATGCTTATTTCCATGCTTTTGCAGGCAGTAGCATGTAATTTTACTTGTATACTAATAAACTCTATGTAGAATCCAGTTGAACTACTGGAAGGATGTTCCAAATGGATCTTTTTAATGACTATTAAAAACCTAATTTTCAGTCTACATATATTCACAGAGTCGTTTTAGGCACAGTTGTTCTCTCTTCAATGTCATCTGTTAACTGAAAACATTCTTTGTCTTCTACCATGTTTATTCTTTTATGTAGTTTTAGAATGCAATAATGTCATCTCTTAACTCCTCCATACAATACCTGAAATAAATCAAAGCTTTCTGTCATGTAATAAAATATTGATTTCCTTCTTTATTCTTGTTCTTGTCTAAATCTCTACATTTGATTTGATCTTACTTCATCATAGTTTACTGAAATTATATGCAAGACCTTGTTCAGTCACATTGATGACTATTTTATTGAACTAAACACCTTTGATGAAGATTGCATTTGTCTATTTCACAGAAAAATTACTACTGTGCTTCACTAAGTCTCTTAGATCTTTCTTTTCCTGTCTTCAACAGCAAATTCCAAAGTGAAAACAGAAACATTTGTTGGTCCCAAAGACGTGTGCTAAGCATTTTAGTTCGAAGTAGTTGTACTGGTAATCAGGATGACTAATTTTTTTACAATATAATGTTCTCATCTTAAGAAATTCCATAAACTGCTTCTGGTATCAAGATCATGAGTGGAAATATTAATAAGAAAATATTAATAGCATATTCCATCCAAGTAATTTATCATTATCCATTTAACTGGTTCCATGTTTCTCAGAACAATCCCTATCTTTCTCAGCCAAACTGAGAATTTCTCAGCATACAGTGTATCAAAGTTCATGTACAAATTCTGCTGGTTCACATGTACTACTGTTCCCTTTTCTCAGCAAAAACCTCTCTTTTTAAAGAAGTAGATTTGTTAAGAATAGTCTTTGCTTCTGGGCAAAGACTTATCTGCCATAAGGCAATAGGTGGCCAAATGAACACCCAATCCTGCATTATTTTCCACTGTCAGAGGAAAGTTTTATAGTTAACCTCTGAGCTTAATGAGCATTTATGGCTGCATCTGGAGGAGGATCTGGTAAATGAGGGATCTCGCACACTTGCAGAGTTCAACCAACAAAAAACTCCTGATGGAGAGATGAGTCCTAGGGTATGTTTTGTGTTGGATTTAGGTGGGACCTTGCAGTTCGCTGCTTTCTAAAGAAAACAAGGTATTTGAAGATGTATTTGGAAAATATAGAGGCCCAAACTTTATAGTAAGCAGTGTAGATCTGTATTTGGTGTGGTTTCTTTTTTCTTTTCTTTTCTTTCCCTTAGAAGATTCTCTCACAGTGCCCTGGTAGAAGCAGTAGGTTTCATAATCTGAAAAGATGGGAGAAACCGTGGAGAAGGCTAAACATTTTGGAACAGCATCTTTCTTGTAAAGTAATGGTATGGTAGAAGAGAGTGAACCATACTGAAATACGATTTAGACACCTAACAAGGTGGAAGCACCAGTCCTTCATGTAGTAAATGAGTTAGCCTGGTGTTATTACTAGCTGTGAAGAGATGAATGAAAAATGGGACATCTTGTTTTTCTGAGCCCCAGGGAGATTTGTCCTGTTTTATCAACATCTATGTTTGTTATTCTAAGCTCATTCTAATATCTTACATGCTAATGAGGTCAGATCAATTACTGTGGATTTCTCCTTCATCTTAAATGTAAACAGCGGGCTGTAATTTCCAGACAGTGGCCCTAGTCTGACTCTACAGGCTACCTCAGGGCTATTTCTAGGCAGCCTGGGAAGAGGAAAAGGGAGCTGTGTCTGAGCACTGCCTACAGCAGCACCTATTCCCTACCCGCAGTGTGAGGAGAGGGCTGCACATGCAGTCCCCAACATTTATGGCCCTCTGCTCCTCTGTTAGACGCTATTAATCAAGGAAGTTAATGCAGAGAAGGATTGTGAGTGTTTCTTATCTACTGGGGAAATTTTTTTTTATAGAGACTCTGCCAACTTCCTTGTTATTTCTTCTGCCTCAATGTACACAATTATGGGAAAATTACTTATAGAGCTGTGTGGCATTGCTCCATCTTCTGAAAATTGCTGCTTTCCCTTGAAAGACTGGGATTATAGGCAGAAAAATACAAGGACACTGATGCTTGTAAGTCCTCTTGAACTGCTCAAATGTACAAGATTAACTCTATCTATCTAGCATAGAAGATATTAATAGAATAGAAAACCTTGCTCAAGCAATTTTTTACAGAGTATTTGAATTTGTTTTAGCTCTCTAAAGATCTTGTTTTACTTAAGTTTCCCATAGGTTTCTTCTTGGCAATTGCCAAGATTCCCAGGAACTTGCTAGGATAAATTCTATTAAAAGTTTTCAGTTTCTCCTTACTAATTTAAGATATTCCATGCTAAGCTTATATTGGTGAAGAGTGTTAAATTAAAAAAAAATAAAATAAATGAAAATTCACAAGGAAAGTAGGTCTAAGTGTTTTATTTTCTTGCATGTATAAACTGAAAGTAATACTACTCTGTCTGGAATACCATCTCATGTTGTTAACTGACTGTTAAATGACATAGCTGCCAATGTGTTCTGTTTGTTTTGTTGGTTTGGGCATTTCACTGCAAGTTAACATTGTCAGAGGAGGAGAGTAGCTAGACAAAATCATAGTTTGGAAACCACGCCTTGTAATTTAGTATGAACAGACCATATTACCCTGAAATATTGGTCTCTGCACAAAGGTCAACTCACATGTGCATTCCTATCAGTGTTTCAGATTGTCATAAATAATTGCAGATTGGTAAACTTTCTCAAAAAAAATGTAGTGTTTTTAATACATGAGCTAGCTTCAAGTGGTTTGGAGAAGCTTCAAACAGTGAAATTCAAAGCTGAAATTAAAAATCATGTTTAGTAACTCTTATGCTGTATTTGCTTAAGCCTCGTGTGTGCTTCTGGGTTGGATCTGAATATTGCCTAACTGGCTGTGGTTCTCCCTTCTGGTATGCTCAAAATAGCATTTACCTCAAGAAGTAGGTGCCTGACACCACATGAGTTACTTGAAACCAGCAGCTCCCAGCTTCCAGATGGGATGGGCGCAGTACCCGTGACTGAGCAGATGAAGGCTACTCAGCATTCTATGGAAAGTAGTGGATGTGGCAGCTTAAAAATCACAGCAAGGTAATGAGGACTGCTTTACGTATCCTAGTACCCAAAGTATTAGCCTATAGAGTAGGCAAGCTAAATGTTAGGTACCTGCAGTCTTGGTTCGCAGAGTTATCTCTAGAAGGGGGATACTTCAGATCACACTTTACCTTGCATTTCTTCTTGAAGCTTTTGCGAGTTCCACTCAGCATGAAAAAATTTTGGATCACTCTCATTTCTATATACAATAAAGAAGTACCTCCATTCTTTAATTTTCACTTTGGAAGCAAAGGATCTGAGAGTAGTAGATGTATCATCTTAATTGAAATTTGATTCATGTATTCTTTGGTGAGGTCCTCTTATAGCCACTTGCCTGTATTTTTCTAAAAGTAACTTTGGTATATTATTGATTATAGTTTATTTAAGAAAGTAAACAACGGGACTATGAAAATCAAGGTGAACACCAAGAAATTAAATTTTCACATCATTATCCGCAATTATTCTTTCATATCCAGGATCCGGTTCCCTAAGTGGATGCCTTCCTTACCAGCCTTGTCACTTGTATCACTTTGAACACAGAAGAAGAAACAGGCTATAGCAGATGCAAGCAAATCCTGGTCCTGCCCTTAGTCAGCAGACTGCAATTTAGTGCCAGATAAGAGCTGGGTGATTACATGATCTAGATGAGCAGCTAGAAGGCATTCATATATAACAGTATATTCAGCTCAGCCCTGTCCTACACTTTTGCACAATGTTTGGGTCAAAGTGGGTGTCTGTGGTGATTGCAGACTATATAGATATCTAGAAACAAGAATTACAGAAGGTAGCTGAAGGATGCTCAGTCACTTTGGAAGATTGGGGTGGAAAGGATGCTGCAGAAAGCTTAGCAAGGGAAGGAACTTGGACAGACATCTCTGCTGCCTGCTTTATCATGTGTACCTCTACTGCACGGAAATTAGACAAATGCCAATTGCAGCCATACTGTGTGGGGAAAACAAGCCTCAGGAGACAGCAACTGGTGTCACACACAGTCTTTGCTGTGCTTCCTGGGTTTTCAGGAGTCAAATCAGATCTCTGAAGACAGGGCAGTGAGATGGCATCATTTTTGCCAGCTAGTAGTTTAATAGTATGATTTGCAGGTATATAAGGTCTTTAAAGGAAAGGTCATTATTAATTTCTGACTGATCTTCACACCTCGCTCTGTAGATTTGGAGTAGTAATTGTAACCTGCATCCTGTGCACTCAGTCGAGGAAGATGCCATTTTGTCTCTGCTATGTCTGTGTGTATGACACAAATGTCAGCAGGGCCAAGAGCTCTTGCATGCTCACATTAGTTACTGTTCACCAAGAGACTGAAGTCCGTAGCAGTCGGCACTCTTCAGCACATAATTTGCATTTAGGTTGACTCAGCAGATAACTGGGGAGGTGTTTTATCTTTTTTGGGTATGTTGATATCTGCTAGTGTGTCCTAGCAGAGAACCTCTGGGAATCAAGGGGACATCATTAGCAGCTCTTGATGGTGGGCACTGGTGACAAGCAGGGTCAGCCTATTGCTATTCTTCCCTGTGCAGAAAGAACACAGTTGAAATGCCCATCCAAAGGGCAAATCTCGCAAGCCTCTTGGCAGTCATAAAGCAGTGAGAGCATTTTGCCGAGTAAAAGGCTGGATTCAGTTCAGAAAGATAAACCTGCACTAGGCCAAGTTAAACACAGCAATAGAAATGTTGGATGACACAGGAGTTACCGGTTTCTAAAAAGCAAGCCCTACCCTGAAAACTAAATTTAATTTAGTGTCCTGAAAACTAAATTTAATGCAGAAAATTTTACTCGGAAATTAATGCAGTTCCAGTGAAAATACTAAATCAATGCCATTTTGATACAATGCCAAATGCCATTCTGTTAATCTTTTAAGTATTTTTTCACTGATCTAATTATGTGTTTACAGAGGTACATAAACCAGAAACTAAATCAATAATTTGTTTACCTGAACATTTTTCTAATTCTCTGTGTTACCTAAAGCTCTTCTTTTATGCATGGTAAGAAGTGCCTAGGTCTTGATAAGAATAAGAAGTTCTGAGCTTATGAGTTTGGCTTGAATCCTGAAAAAAGGCATTTTTTATGGCATATAAGGAAAGAATAATTTATGTGCCTACTTGTTAAAACCTACAAGGATGTTTTCTAATCCTGTTCTCCTCTGAAAACTAGTCAGGTAATTTATGTGAGAATCACTGAGTAGCAATCCTAGGGTGAAAGACACAGGCTACGATTCTGGGTGTTTGGGTCAGATTTAGAACAGAATACATGGAGTGAAATATATTTTACTTTTTACAGGTAGGGAAATGGAGACAGATTAATAATGCAGGAGCAAGTTACTTCCATAAACTTGTCTACACTTGGAGGTTTGCTAAAATACCTACTGTAGAATAGCAGTATCCCCTTGAGGATTTATAGCAAAATGATCATCCTAGAATCAATTAGAGATAACTATCCCTGTGAATCTCAAAATGCATAAAAGAAATATAGTGCAGCATTAAACTTCTCAAGAATATTTTAGCTAAGCATGTTCTTATTCTTTCTTTATATGGGAACTCTGTTTTTTAGGGTTTTTTTTCCCATTTGCTGTGTAAATGATAACTGCTTTGACGTGGATTTTTCTCTTCATCCTCTAAAATATGTGACTTACATTGTAATTTCTAGGATATTGAAGTGTTTACTGCCAAAAACAGGATAGTGCTTCTTGGTTTTGTAAAAAAACCAAATCAAATAGAAAGTGAAGTCTGTTTTTTGTGGCTTCATCGGTGAATGCACAATAGATCTTCATGTGAACAAGGGAAATATGCTCTTTCTTTGAACTCTGTTCTCTTCTCGTCAGTGTTTCATTTTTTGTTTAATTCATAATGTTTTCATTGCATTAAGGGAACAACAGGGTATCCCTCCTGTAGATAGTAGAATAGCTATCTGTCCTTATGCTTTAATCCTCAGGGTAATTTTTTCTGTTTGAGTCAAAGCCCTCTTGGTTTTGAGTTTCATAGAGTGTATAACCAGAAATGTATTGATAGTCATGTGAGATATATTACAAATATATTTAAAAATAAACAAATTACACATCTAAAAAGCTATTAAATTGAGCTGTTATAGCCAACCTGGGTAATTTTTCATGTAATTGCAAAGACTCAAATAAAAGATAGTCTGCAAGTGTTGAAATTAGGTTTTCTATGATGTAAACCAATTCAGATTTCATTTTTCTGATTGGTAACTTAAAAAATGGAGTACTGTCTAATGATGAACCCATATTTGGGAGAAGAGGAAGAGATTGTTCTCTGTCTATTTTGCACGTGGCCAGTAAAACTATCTGATGCTTCTCAGAGCCATGGGAAATCAAGCTGTGATTCAAATTGCTGTTAGTCTGTTTTGCTATTCAATATAGAGTTGTTTCTGTGTGGTCCTTGTCTAGCACTATAATTATGCAAATGATACTGGCTGAAGACAGATACCTTAGAAAGCAGATGCTCCTAATCTGGAATTCTAAAATTAAATTAGATGTTGCCAAAAATTATGCATTTTGTAGCTCTCTCCTCCTTGTATTGGAAAGAGAATATTGTGTAATATGTTTATTGTAATTACTCTCCCCCCTCTTCCCTCCATTTCTGAAAATATAGAAATTTAAGAGAGGATCAAAGGAGACATATAGTATGAATTTCCTCTCCTAAATCATCCGTGAGAAAGAACTTAATTCCCTCTTGTTCTCAATATGGTATTTTCTTAGTTTGTTCAAATAGTATCCTCTGTTGTTTCACCACCCCGCTGAAAAGCTTCTCCAGCTCTAACCTTTGCTGTCAATAGTATTTCTTCTTCTTCTCCCTTGTACATGGAAGAGCAATGATTGTCTCCTTCTGATATTTTTACCACGTTTCCGTCATCTTGCTTTCTAGACCAAACTCTCTGTCTTTTGTTCTTTTTTTTCCTGAAGAAACTCATCCTCTTTAAACCTCTTGCTCTTAAAAAAAAAAAAATCAAAAAATCTGAATTCTGTCCTGTTTCTTGCTAGACATGAAGTTCTGAAACCAGACACAGAATTACCTGTGAGGACTCACAAAAGCTGATTAATTTGTAGGATTAGTTATCATTCTCATTATTGCATTCTATTGGAAGGCTTTTTGGAAGGACATCACTGTATAAATCAATGTAACCCTAGCACAATTCTGTCCCCACCATCTAGCTAAATATTTCTCATTCTGTATTTTCTGTATTCTGAATTTTATTTTTCTCTTTTCACCATTGCACATTTGTTTTTTATTTGTTCCAAATCCAGTAAGATAAAGCTAGTTGTCTTACAGATGTGTTAAAATTATTTTTAATTCTGATCCTTTCACCAACAGTATTTTCTATTTCACCATGACTAGTCTTGATAAATGAAAATTTGAACTTAGATCTCTTTGGGAGATCTCAGCAGGACAGGGCACTCAGCAGGACAGGGCATTACTAGGTGTTTTCACTTCCTCAGCGTCTTTTGTTTCTCAAAAATATGCTCACTATTCCCTTTGTCTTCCAGTTACTTCTTACTGCTAAAACTTTTTTTGCCTAACTCTTTATGTCACATTATGTCCACTCACATCTTTGCATTTATCGATGTGAGCTTGGTTTCTTGTGTTCATCCTCACTTTTGTCTTTTGTATGATTCATTTTTCACTGGTCCAAGTTACTGAAGAGCTCTCAGTACAGACATAATTGTCTCTGCTACTCCTACTGTGTGGCTGTTCCTGTTTAATTGTTTGGCTTACAAAATAACCTTTCTGTAGTCCTACCTGTATTCCTTTAAATTCTTTAAGAAAATGACTGTCTGTTTACCATCTCTCTGTTTTCTGAAATCTGCTTTTCTGAAAACTTTTGTCTTATTCAACTGCTTTTGCAATCTTTGTTTCAGTAGAGCAATAACATTTGTCCTTTAATTATAATCCCCTAGAGATAATTCATTATGCTTTCCCAGGAGTCAGAACCATGGCTAAAAGAAGTACTTCTATGAAAGAAGAGACTGCCCTCTAAATAAACAGTTTAAATAACAGTTGCTCCTTATGATGCCTTGAGCAACTGTTTCAATAGAAGTTGCATATGTTTTATATATGTTGAAGTTATAGCAGATGAACAAGCTGAAATGGAATTAACAGTGTTCTATCATTGCAAAAGGGCGTATTTTCTATCAGCTTCATTATGAAATAAGCTCTGGGCTGGACAACTTTTTCCTCTTCTTGCATGTGGTAGTTCAAAGATGTGGACTAGGTGGAGAGGGATAAGTAGGGAGCGGTGACAGTGATCAGAGGTCTAGGAAACAAGAAGAAATGCTGAAAGAATATAATGTGTGTTTTATGCAGAGAGAATACTAAGAGTATACTAAGTGATGTGAGACTGCTTCAAAGTGACAGGGATGTCTGGTTTACATGCTCAAACAAAAAGTATTTGGTTCAAATTGCAGCATGAGAGATTTGGGTTATACTAGAAAAAATGGCTGGTGATTAGGATACTTAAATTTTGGAATAGTCCCATTTATTCATAGAAGCTACAAATCATAATGGAAATGCATTTTTTCATAGAAAATTTTCTAGTTCATCCTTGTCCCTAAGTAATATTAGTTTCCTGTAAAACAGAAAATCTCTCAAGGTTCTGCTTATCTCCTGATTTGCAGGTTATGACATCTCTAGATTGTATCATCTCTCTGAATTGCCCTATTTTGTCTTCTACTGATAGCTCCCACACATGGGAAATTAATCAGATTCACTGAAAACTGAAAACATGATTGAAATCCCAATATATTTGTCTTGCAAGGCTATGAAGCCTTGGCTATTCACATTTTAATCTATCTTTAAAAGGCTAAGCTTAATTAGGCCTTATTGAAAGCTTAGTGAAATCAAGAGAAATTCTGACTGTTTTCAGTGGGCTTTTAGTCTAAAAAATTTAGCTTTATTAAAAATGTCTTACTGTGGTTTTGTCATTCTAACCCTTAATGCTGGAGTAACCTGTCCTTGTCCAAAGATGCTTTAGTTTGCCATTTTTTTCTGAAGTCACTGGTTTACTGGAATAAAAAGTGTTTTTTTTCCCCCATATATTAATATTGTTCCAATATTTTCTTCAAGGATTTAAGTTTCTGTTGAGCCTATACCTCAAACACTTTCATCCCAGTATTTAAGTTGCTGTAGATAAAGAATTTTCTTGCAACTCTGTACGGGTGGTTCCTTGCTGTGACAGAAGGGAGCTTTTCACTGATTTCTCAAAATGAGCATTTACCCATCTGTCTTTAGAACAAACAAGTATGTTTCCACTTCCTACACCCTTGCCACTTCAAAGTGAGGTCTCACTTAGTGCTTGGAAAAAAATGCTGTTGAGTTTTTCTCAATTTCTACATCTCAATCTGATGCAAAGGAGAGGGATCCCAGATTTAGAAGAAATCCTGCTGAGCTTAAGAGTTGTGTTCACAGTTCATGAGAAGAGTTGTAGGATTTCATGCAACCAGGGGATTTCACAATGGAGAATTGGTCTGTCTTTTCAAGAAAACATTTTGAAACAATAACAATATCTACATATTTGAAAGATTGGGAAATTTTAAAGCTACAATCACATATGTAAGTGTAATCTTTTGTGCATGTATCTAGCAGTAGAGATTTTAAATAATTGAAATAATTCAGTTTTTTACCCTGAGGACTAACAAACTTGTAGTGTAAGTAGCAATGTGTCTTTGACCTTCACAACACAAATATTTATAATGGTTCTTTTTTCCTAGACTTATGTCTGGAAATTACATGGCAGCTACTGTGTAACAAGTTCAGATGTCTTTTATGAAGATTGTACAATTTTAGAGATTCTATTTTGAAAGACTATTTTGGACTGCTCTGCCTTTATAATATCTCTCATGCAGGATATTAGAAAAAAAAACCCAGTCACTGTCATAGAGAGTCAGGTTGCAAACACCACTTTGCCTTAGTGCTCTGAGGAAGTAGGGTACCATTCTGGGAGAAACCTGAGGCAGGTGAATTAAATGAATTGTTCATGGACTCACTGGAAGCCTGTGACAGAGCATGAAACTAATTCATGTCTTTTGAGCTCAGAATTAGAGTCACAGCTTTATGATCTTGATTTTCTCTTTCTCTGATGGGCATTTCAGTAAAGATAGTGATTGTGTGAACAGGATTGTGTCAAGAGATTAGTATTAAGGATAAATTGTACAATTCTCACTCAATCTGCTTAAATTAACTGATGTAATCCCCTTTTAATGGAGAAGTTCTATTTTATTAAAAAATATGATTGCTTGAAGCCAATTAAAAGAACCATAATCATACAGTATTGTGATAACAGAAACATGGAAAACCAGTTTGCGGACTAAGTGAAACAGTAAGTGCCCATAGTGAAACAACATCCTCCAGGCAATAGCAGAATCTTTCAACCATATAATTTAGGACTTTTCAAAGGCAAGGCTAACCTTATGGCTTCAGATGGCTAAGGCAGAGAGACAAAACAGAGTCTAAACAGAGCTAGAGATGGACATATGCCAAAGGAACAGGATTTCTCATCCAAAGATCAAGAGGAAACCTGCCAATCTGCAGTGCTTTTGGCAACGGGCTGTCTTCTTCACTTAATCTAAAGAGAAGGGCTGTCTGCGGGTTCTTACAGTGATGAGATGCTTGAATTTGGTCTCTGGTGCTATGTGATGTGGAACAGAAAATGTTGGTTGGGAACTTTGTACGCAGATGTAGGTCACATGGTCTACTTATTAAACAAGAAAGTCATTTAAAAAAAGGTAAGTTACTTCCTTATGGAAACTTTTCCTCCCTTCCCACAAACAGCTGTTTTTGTCATACATCCTTGCCTGAGGTGATCTCTGTCATGTCATAGATTTTGTTAGGATTCATGCTGGATAGGAGGCTTTAAGTGTGACAGGATCAGAATGCTGAGTCAGCAGTATTTTACCTGCAGATCTCTTGCTTTCAAGTTATTACCTTTCTCATCTTATCCCACTTCTTCTCTATTATTAACTTAATTTCACAACTGGGTCTTTAACTTTGATGGGTATTCTTATTCCAGATGGATTTGTGATCTAAGATTGGTTTCATTTACATCTAGAACATTTGAGATGATGGTATCTACTTTTACTTTGGAGTAAACAACATAGACTTCTGTTTCCGAATGTCTTTATATCACTTGCCTGTAATATTTTTATTCTCATTTCTCCAATTTAACCATTGCTGTAAACTGTTTCAGTCAAAGATTTTCTCCTTGTTGCAAAATATGCGTGGGATGTCTGTTACAAGAGATGGGTTGTAAAATCTCCAACAATACAGCAACAATCCTGGATCTAACTCATCTCCTTTATCATGTATTTACAAAACAACTCTGTGAGCTGCTTTGATCATGCTAGTGTTCATCCCATGAAGGATAAATTTTGTTCAGATTCCAACTGCATTTAGCATTTAAAATTTAAATATGCCTACTTGTGTAGCATTTTCTATAAAAATTCTGAAGAGTAAATGGACACAAACATCCCTAAGTCATTTTTCTAAAGTCTTCATACTGAAAAAAACCCTCAGACATTCCTGGGTTAAAATGAACAACTGAGCAATTTACGTGTTTCTCCTATATGAAGTTTACAGGCTGTTCTTCAGACTGCTTCATGCATCACATATTAAAAGCAAACAATAAAAAAAAAGAAAAGCTGCAATGGCCCTGAAGGCAACATACAGAACACAATGGAGTGTAGATCAAACTCAAGTCTCCTTGTGCGGGATGTCTGAAGCTGTGTGTGTGCGCAGATTCAGGAAGATGAGGGAATTGCATTAGGGAGAGAGTAGGTTAAAAGTTTAAAGCTCTTTAAAGCTGAGAAGGGCTTAAATGTCTGGATACCTTTATTTTTCAGAAAATACTCCATCAGTCTGGATTGACATTGCCTTTGAAATGAAAAAAAAAAAATAAACCCAAAATATAGTTTATTTTCATTAACAAAAGTATTTGTTTTCATGTGTTGGTACAGCACTTGTTTTGGTTAGTAACTGTTACACAGCTCCAGAGTGCAATACACAGTTTCTAAGCTGAAATACAGTTCAGTGAGTGGTTCAGCACTCTTCCCTCTTCACAGCTCCATGATTCTGTCCTTTCCTTTGCCCTTGCCTTTCACTGACCTCAGGGCATCAGAAATACCAGTGCAGAAGTAAGCCTACAAAAATGTTAACAGTGCTAGCAAATGCCATAAATGAATGAAGTTGTGCTACTCTGTTGCACTGGCTTAGTGGAACCATCGATTTGTGTTGTTGAAAAGCATGTGACTGATTATTTCCACGAGGGTTAGCACAAAAGCAGCTACAGGCCTGCATTTCCATGTGTGCTTGTTTTGGATGGGGTAGAATTATTCTTCTTCACAGTGGCAAGTGAAGAACCACAGTTAACCAGGGTTACACCACAACGCCATGCTGATGAATAGTCTGGATCTGTGCAGAAACCAATCCAGAGAGACACGGAAAATTTGATTGAAAGAAACTTTACTGGTTATTTAGGCAAAAGACTTGAGGACTGTGTTGCTGGATTTGTACATCAGAATGCTGGGTTTTGTGTCTTGTAGTTTAGGACCATAGGGAACTTCACTGGTAAAATGTGCATGCTTCTTGCATTAGGAATCATTTAAGCTTTTGTTTCAGGTTTCCTAAACAGTCTTCTATATATATGTGTCTCAATTTTTATCCTGCTACTTGCATCTTCTGGAAATTGGGTTATGGTAGTGAGCTCTCCTTTCATGGTCAAATCATAGACTCACTAAGGTTGTAAAAACCTCTAAGATCATCGAGTCCAATCACTTACCTGGCACCACAGTGTTCACTAGATCATATTCCCAAATGCCTAATCCATGTGCCTTGGGAACACTTGTAGGGATGGTGATTCCACCACTTTCCTGGGGAAGCGTTGTCTTTGCAGTGACTACAATCATTTGCTCTCATTTTTAGGCACTTGTAAGAAAGCTTACCTAAAATGTCTTTATGTTTTATTGTTTGTAATTCATGTAATGTATCTTAAACTTATGTGATTTACGTCAGACTCTATATTGCTTTTTGCTATATAAAAAAGCCCAGCAACATAACAAACAAAATCACAAACAAACAACAAAAATGGAAAATATGATTAATATACACCAAGGATAGATTTCATGGAAAAGTAAAGTTGGTTTGGGCTTATATTAAGTGAAAAATATTACTTTAGTAAAAACTGGAGGCTGCTTTTGAAGAATCATGTGCTTTTAAAACTCTGGGAAGTTTGCTTCTTTTTTTCCGTAAAAACCAAGTATAACTATAAAAACTGTCAGGCCTGAAACTAGTTTTAACGCCGTTGCTATTTTGACCGTTATCTATGAAATTAAGGGGGCAAATAATTTTGTTAAATTATATTCAGTGTTTCAGGTAATCCCTTTCTTACAGTGGTTGGCATTTTCCCAGTTTCCTTAAATCAAATGAGACAATCCTAAAAGTGAACCGGCTTAGTCAGCATGTATCAAACCAGTGAATGCTGACAGAAAAATGGAGCAGGTAAATACGGACAACAGTTCATACCACGTGGAAGGAAATTTTTTGACACAAGGAAATGTAAAAGATGATCCTTGGCCAAGATAAACAAGGAACATGACTGCTTCTACTGCTGTCTTAAGGAACCTTGTTCATTTGAGGCTTACATGTATCAGCTGCAATGATATGTTATTTCTACTGGAATGAACACAAACCCAAAACATCTGAAGCTGCTTAGCTAAAACTAAATTCCTGTTTGTTTTTTTCCATTTCCGGTGTTTTGTTGTAAGGGTTTTTGCTTGCTTTGTTTGCTTTACTTTGGTAATAAATCTTCGGATTCTGTTTCTGATGGATTCTGATTGATTTCTTTTTATATTAGACCCCAAGCAATTTCATATTAATTACTTTGAAAATGTATTCTTTGGCTTATTCAAAGAAAGTCTATGAACAAATAATAGTTTATATTGAGGAGAAAATCCTCTGTGTGCTGGTAAGTATTCTCTGGTCTTTATAATAAGAAATTACAGTATTTGTTAAATTTTTTAATGGACATTTGTAAATGGTTTTGGAATATTACAAAAGCTACATAAATATAGTGAATGTCATACCTTCTTGGGATGTGAACAACATGATTCTTCCATGGAAGTTGATACCACCTATCCGAAAAATACATGTTTTTTTAATTTCTGAAAAATATCAGATGATTCAGGAAACAGAGGCCACCACAACAAAGAAATAAATTTTCTCAGTGTATGGCTCTTGTGATATTTACCATGGAAAACCAAAAACTGAGAACCATAAAATCAAAGCACATGGTGAATCAAAACCCTGTGTCTAACATGTCTTTCAGATGTCTTCACTAACAGTTTTTCGTAGTTCTAGAAAATAAGGGATGTGGGATAGCAAATAAGCCTTACACATTTACATTTCATGGGTTTCTATTCTGAAGTCTCTGCTGATTCAGCTACCAAACCTGTAATATGCTCCAGTAATTGTATATGAAATTGCTGCTGTGCTGGCATGATTTTGCTGTTCTTGGTTTACAGGCTTAACATTTTCTGTTTTCTTTGGTATCTCAATGCTATATTTAATATAAAGTTTTCCTACACATAGAGGAACAAATTCCAACTAGACTTCTCTGCATTTGTGCAGACCTGAGGTATCACTGCCAGTTTGGTGACACTCTCAGTCCTTGAACCTCTCTGTATTCAGTGTCTGCATAGGCTATTTGCTTTATATTTTCTTGAAGCTGAGACTGGCTGCTTTTGACTCTGTCTTGTTCCCATCTCATCTTGGACATTTTATATCTTTAATCATCACTTATACAGTCTTATCTGCTTGCTATCTTATGAGGTAAACAGTCTTGGGCCTCACCACTCACATGGGAGACTGCCAAGAAATCTGACTCATTTAAGAAATGCAAGACTTTTTAGATTGTTTACTTATGATCTCTATTACTGTGATATCTTCAGACTTACTAGTTTTAATTTTATGTATTAAGTTTATGTATTCCCCCATAACAAAAAAGGAGTAGATGTTCCTCTTTTGCTTTCCTCCTTTGTCTCTGTGGTATGGTAGACAAAACGTTGGTAGATTAAAACAATATGGTTTGAATTTCCTCATGAAATAGATGGTGACTTCATTCTCTGCTGAAAGTGTTAGAATTTAGAACCTTGTGGTAAGAAACCTTTATCATTTATTCCTTAGCATTGATTTATCTGAATGCACACTTTTAGGGTATAGAAATTTTGCACCTTATTATTGGCATCTTGGGTGATTTACAGTTTTCCCCTTGTATTATATTTTGTTTTATTAGATACATTTTGCATAACAATTAAGTATCTTCTGCAGTTCAGTTCCCAAAGGATTTCAATGCACAACTGTCCTAAAGTGCCCTGACAGCCCAGAGTTCATCCCACATCTCCCAACACCCCCTGCAGGGTCAGGCAGCCATATGCCTTGCTGAATCTAGTATCTCCAGCTCCAATTATTTTTGCCACATGTCCGTAATGGCTGCTTTCCCTCTTTCTTATATATAGTCAAAGCAAGAGCTTGGTGTACAACTTCCTCACATCCCCTGACCTTTGAGCTGATGGGAAGACATACCTCTCCTCTCACACCAAAGCTCTCTGAAGGCTGCTATGAAGTCCAACTCCTCCCACAGTTTGTAATTATAAAGCCAGGAAGGATGACTCTGACTAGCAGTAGGTAGTCTGTGAAGAGACTTGATATGTTATTAGAGCTGTAAGCTATGAGAATTTTGGAACAAAATGCAGATGTGATCTAAAGGGCAGTAACTCAATCTTTTCCATCCAGATGTAGGTAAAGAAAGTGGTATCATTTGGAAGCTGTGCTGGATTTCTCACAGGAAATGATGGTCTGATTTCCCTGACGACATTCACTGTAGGTAGATACCTGATCCTGTGCTTCAGTACACACAGGTTTTGGTAAAGTCTTTATTCAGGACTACAGTCTTGTGAGGATCCAAATTTTCAAGGAAAGCAGATGCCTGGCAGAACCAGTACATCCGGGTAGTAAAGCATATATACTAGCAGTGGTAACAAATCTATCCTAAAATGCATCAGGTGGGTTTGATAGGACTTGCAGCATCCTTCTCACCCCACAGCTTGAAAAAAGAATTGCAACCCTTTGGATGCCTGTGTAGAATGCCTGTAGTAGTTAAAGATTCAACAACTGGTAGGTGCCAGTCTCCTGCAGGGACATAAAGTGCCTGCTTGCCTTATTCTCAAATTTCAGTCCTTCTCCTGTGATTGCCGAGGCTGGGAGTGTCCCACTTCAGGGACAGAAAGATGAGGCTCCACACAGCAGCAGATCAAGGGAACAACCTTTAATTCAAAATCTGACTCCATTTATATACATTTGTACAAAGGTCGAGAGATTGGCTACAGAGGTTGCCTCTCCAACCTGGATGGTGGACATCGCCATCCATCATTTCTTCTCTCAGAGGAGAACTATGTAAATATTCTAAAAATTCACATTGTTTACATGAAGCTGCATGAGAATCTGCAGCAACAAAGACAGAAGGCAGACAATTCAGGGGGACACATCCCTCTCTTTGGTAAAATGCTGGAGGAAGAGAAGTAAGAAAATGGATCTTTGATTAAATTCTTGTATCCATTCCTGGCTTAACCTGCTATAGCCAGGATACAGATTACTGTCAATGCCCTTCAAAAACATGCCCAATCCATTACCTGGGGAGAATTAGCCATCCAACTTGGAATAATTGCCACCATTTCAAGAAGTCCCTTTATGTTGTGTCCCTGACATGCCTTGAACTCTTTATACCTCCTTTTTCTTCCCTGTGGAAATTGTTTTGACTCATTTTTTTTCTTGGTGATTCATGAATTCCAGTCTCCTTCCTAAAGCTGTTTGGCTGAAAATTAAGAAGCAGTGAAACTCCAGTTCATTAACTTGGATATGATTTTGGAAACCCCTCTATTCTTCTACCTTTACCCTGTCATCTTAAAAAATGTTACTGTTCTCAGTTTAGAAAAACTTCTCTTCCCCTGAACGCACACGGGCAGACACATACATTCACTCTCCCAGAACTTTATGCCATGAAGTCCTCTGCCTGTATTGTTTTGAACTCCTGACTTTATGGTAGTTATTCAGATCCTCTCAAACAGTCTCATATTCTTCAGGTTTAACAAAGCACACATCTGTTATTCTTTTACTAACCATGGGGTAAAGGTCAACTCTAAATGCCTCATCATTTTCTAACTACTGACGTGAGACACCAGTGCACAGTTCTAGTTGGCAAGATCTGTCAGCAGATAAGAGGATATAAATCTCTGCATATTGCCATTATTCCTCTAAAATATCATTGCCTAAAGGCTGAGTGGGAGGAAGTCAAGGTATCAATACTAGCTACTGTTTTCCACATTGGAATACTTGGGTAAGCTCATCAATTTAGTTCTTTTAATGATATTTTAATTTATAAATCAGAAGTGTATTTGGTGCATACACTGAAGAGACTAGACTCAAGTAACCTGTCATTATACCTTCAAATGTTCCTGGTGATAGTGCAGCCTTCATTAGTACTTTATTTTTCCATGATACAAATGGCAGTTCCTTGAGAGAAGTAATGTACTTTAACTGCCCTGACCATCTGGGACCTTCACCCATAGCTGCAGCCCATTGGTCAGGGCTCATCTTAAGCTCATGCCTGGGAAACCTGTTCTCCTGTGAGCTGTGTTGTAGGTTGCAATCTTGTCTCCTGGGTGGATTCAAACCTTTGTTTAATGTCAATTGTCTTCAGTGCTGCTTGCTGGATAGACTTCAGTCCAACCTTTGAGGTTTGTCTCCACCCTGCTGCTTCTGCCTGTGCTCTCTGGATGGGTCATGCTGTGTGTGGGGCTGCTGTGCAGGCACTATGCCCTGCTTGATGGAGACACTTGTCTCTACTATGGTCATGTTTGGCTCTTATTTGCCCTTCCTCATATGACAGCATCTTCCTGCTGCTCCATGCTAGGGAGGGGTGGCCACAGTGGTGATTACCCCCTGGCATCATCACCAGGCAGATCTAAAGGAAGAACAGCCAAGTGTGGGCAGAAGAGTGAGACAGTCCTTCTCTGACTGGCACGTAGGAATTAAGCTGCATTGGATGGAGGTACACTTATGCCTGAGAGATCTTTAACCATCCATAACCACTTTTCTAGGGTTTAACTTCAGAAAACCAGTATTCTGTCCAGTGCTTTGAACTTTGTCACTTGAAGTGACTAAGAGCTCCTATGCTATTGATTTAAGGGTATGATGTATGCATAGCTTTGAAAATGTTGGCAAATATTTAGATGGTGTTTGGAGGTAACCCTAAGCAGTTTCCTCACTTAATCAGATCACAGTGGGAGAAAACCCTGATGGATTTTTTGATGTATTTGTGCAGGGTTCCCCCCCTTTTTTCACCTCTCCCCCAAACTTAGGCATGTATGCCTTTAAGTAGCCTTTTTTTTTTTCCCTGTCATTATTGTAATTTTCTTTTCATTAGATCATTATCACTCTGCTCATTTGACTGGGAATTTCCCCCAGGAGTGTGCCTTGCCAAAAGTGGTATTATTTTATGAGAGATTTACATGAGAGCAGGTTTTTCAGGTTCTAAGTGGTAAATTGTTTGGAAATATGTAGACTGGAAAACTGCACGTTTCTGTAGTAAACTTCATCAAGGTCACAAACTTTTCTTGTTTTGTATAGCTTCTTTCAGCTCCCCAAATAATTGCCAGTCAGCAATATAACCAAGGATTGTAGCCAGCATGTAGTCCTTATGGTTCCAGAGCCTTTTACCCTTTTAATATCAGCACTGCACATCTGATATTAAATAATTGTTTAAATTACTTCTATGACTGAAACTTGAAATACTTTGTTGTTTCCAAAAAATAGATGGGGATTGGGGGGAAAACCCAGCAGTTTTATTGTAACTACAAAGGTTTGCAATCTGAATTCTTTTCTTCCCTGAAGTAATTCTTTGTGTGTGGGAATTTGTGTTCAGTACCAGTGCTTAAACTGTGAATGACCCTGAATACATGCTTCTGACAGGGAGGCTTGTCGTGCAGGAGAAGGTGACAATCTCAGAGATGTAGGTCATATTATAATTTCCACATTTTAAGAAGGCTGAAGAAGAGATTCAAAGAATCCCTTCTGCCATGCTCAAACCTTGTCCAGTGGCCAGTAGACAGCATTTTTGGACACTGAGAGCACGTGTGTCACATTAGTACTATGTCCCTCCTTTGTCATCATTCTGAGCTTGTGGAAACTGCAGTGAAAGCTCTGTCATTCAGCCTTACAAACTGAAACTCTGTAACCTTAGGGAGATCTTAATTAGGGCATGATTGTGGTTGTCTCTGCTGAGGCTGTAGCCTGAGACCCCAACCAGGCTGTATAAAGTTGCACAAGCACCGTAAGTAGAACTAGCAGCTGAAATCAAGGCATGAATATTTGTGCCTCAAAAACTCAGCTGGTGTAGCTGAGCGTGTACTTAGCCAAACAGATTATTTGTGTGTGCATCTTTTGAAACCAACCAGTCAGGCTGCACTCTTTCCAATTTGTACTAACTTGTAGGAACTTGGCAATTAAACATTGTAATATTCAATTCAGATTTTCAGGTGATCTCGAAGAACCATATCTGAAAGTCAACAAGTTTTATTGAAGAACTGTATTATAAACTTATGATGTGGTTTTAATCAGCCAATACATAAAGCTAGTTTTAACCTGATACTTAAATCGTGAGTTTATTTATAAAATGTAGTTAAACATGTAACTCAATACTAATATTGCTGCAATTAGAATTTTGCTCTCTAAAATGAAATTTTTTAGCCATTGACTTCTGTGCAGCTTGTTCTGCTTTGTAAGTGTATTTTACATAAAGTTTTAATGTGCTCGTACATTTAACTGTCTAAATGTCAGTTTTACAGTACTTCAGTGTATGCAGTATAAACAAGTGCAAGTTTGAAAACATAGCTCTAAATAAAATAAATGTTACGTATGGCAGTTTATTTAAATATTAGGGATCTGATATTTGTGTGGAAAACACTGCAGTTTATACTCAAATATTTATTAATCTTCTCAAACTTGTACTTCTGCAACGTGAGCAAACTGCTGGGCTAGAAAATTCGGTCTCTTCATTTTGTATTCACATAGCTCGGTCCTAAAATGCCCTCTGCTGGGCACTGGCAGCAGCCAGGGAAGCAAGAGCGTTTAAGGTTGGGGAAGCTGATGTATGACTCACATCATCCAGCAGAGCATCTAAATTTTGAAGGGATGTCTTATTAAAATTATTAAAGTTTAAGACTGTGTAATATGGAATATTTTAAAAGGGAAAAAATTAGCTACTTCTAGTTAAATATGTTTCTAAAGAAAAAAAATAGTCTTGTACTGGGATTAAACCATTTTTGTTGACATCATCTCTTTTTCTCTCCACTTCTGGACACAAACAGCGCTACGTTACGGAAACTAATAGGTATTTGGGAAAAAAAAAGATCTAGCATATTGATATTTTAAAATTGTGGAGCCAGGAGAAGCCACATTTGTTATGTAAAACTGGAGTTATGGGAGAATAGAGAGTTTCATCACTGGTGTTCACTGATCTGTCAGAGCTTCTTTCCTCTACCCAATGTGATGATAATGTATAAATTGGAGGGGGAGATCTCCATTGCTTTCTGTTGATAAACATAATCTGATGGATAAATGGCCCCAGAGAGTAAAGGATAGTAATGTGATCAAGTCAGTTAATTGTGGCTCTGGAATATACCTATAGGGGTGGTATCCTGCTTAGTAAAAGGTAAACTAGAAGTTTTCCTACTTGGGGTTTATCTTTGCATTGACAGCTGTAAAATATTTGATTGAATGTAAATCCTCATGATGTTATTGAACTGGTAGTCTAATAATGTCAGTTTGTGTTGTGACACAAGCTTGTGTTATGTTTTGTGATAACCTTGTCCAGTGCTGTCAGTATAGGACAGAAGCCTACACACGTTACTGCTTTATATTTCCTCAATGTACTAATCAGAATTGGAACTCTGTGTTTTGTACACATTGGTGTATGAAATCTGATTGAACTGCTTAACAAGATTTTACAAGGAATATTGTTATTATTTGTATTGTCTTTCTTTAAGATCAAGTAACTTAAATCTATTCAGATATAAATCCTGGACTACTGTATACCTACTTGGAACCTGAGGTTTTTCCTTTTTCTGGAGCTAAATATATTTTTAATGGGTAAAAAAGCAACCAAGACTTTGGCATGTTAGTACATGAAAAAAAATTTGTAACTTGGAGCTACTAATTCTTCAGGATTAACATGAAATATATTGGAAATTCTGTGTGTATTGCATGCATGTTTTCTCTGTGCAGCAAACTGACTAACCCACAGTTTTACATCTTGGTTTCTGACTCTTATCAGGGTCAGAAACATTTTTTTTTTGTCCAGATGGACATGGATTAGTAAGAAAGGCATTTTAATTAAATGGAGTTAAAATTGTAGTGTACTACACTTTGTTAGTTTAACTGCAATTGTGCAACATATGTTGATAATCCATCTGAAAATTTCAGTCTATTTCATGTAAAAGTAGCCACAATGAAGTGCCAGAGTTAATTGAAATATAACAGCACAACTGAACAAAGAGTGCTGTTATACTCATTAAAGAAGCCAGACCCACTGATGTAGTAGGGCTTTTGTGAAACTAGCAGGACTTTTCTGTCCAAAGTACTTGCCTTGCCTTTTCCTAAATTTTGAAATCTGTTTTAAAAAATATTGTTGTCTGTCACCATGTTACAAAATGCCATTTGTTATCTTGTTTGTTACAATATGCTACTTCATGTTAGAAAAGGAAAAGAAAAATAATTATTTTTATAAAGCAAGCAAGGAGGAAAATTAAATTTCACTCCACAGCTGAAACAGAATGACCTGCAGGGAAGAAAGATGCAAAGGCACACGTCAAATTTATGTGACAGGAACAATTTTTAAATGCCTCAAGGTTGTTTTTGGTATTTTTTTTCTCTTTTTAGTGTTTTCATACCAGCCCTCAGCCTACCCTATACCTCATAAGGACTGTTTTTCTTCTGATAAGAAAAAAAACTGGCAAATTTATGTTAAGAACTGGCAAAATTATGATAGGTAATATCTGGCATTTTGACAGGATGATAGTGAATTCTGTTGTTTTGTAAGCAATAATTAGAAAAAAACCATTCAGCCATTCTGAATAAGGAATATAAGGAACATATTTTCTGGCCTGATGTCTGAGATTTAGAAAACATCTGGTATTATGATATTTGCAGTAATATTACAGTGGCTGCCAGGACATCTTCTGTTCATCTTTAAATTATTGCCAGTTAAAATTTAGCTAGGATAGTGGGAATAATAGACAAAGCTAAGAACATCTTCCCTTCACCTTTCCCTTCTCCCAAGCTTCAACTTCACTTGTGATTATTCCACCTTCTCCTCTCTGAGCAGCATGGGGGATGGGAAATGGGGTTGTGGCCAGTTCCTAACACTTCATTACTGCTGCTCATTCCTCCTCACAATCTTCCTCTGCTGCAGCATTGGGTCAGTTCCATAGGGTGCAGTCCTTCATGAGTTTCTTCAGCCTGGGTACTTCACATGAACTGGAGTTCTTCAAGAACTGCTCAGTCATGAGTCCTCTCTCTGGGGTGCAGTTTTTCACAAGTGGACTGTTTCATTGTGGGTCTACCATGAGCCACAGCTCCTGCCAGAAAAAACTGCTCCTGTGTAGGCTTCTCTCCACATGCTGCAGCCTTCTTCAGGTACATCAGTGTTCTCTGACATGAGGTTTTCCTGGGGCTGCAGGTGGATCTATGCTCCATCTTGTACCTCCCTGGCTGCTAGGCCACAGCTGCCTCACCATGTCTGCACCGTGGGCTGCAGGGGAATCTCAGGTCCAGCATCTTCTGCCTCTCCTTCTCCACTGACCCTGGTGTCTGCAGGGTGTTCCTTTCACAGTTTCTCAGTCCTGTTACCCCAACTCCTGCACAGCAGTTTTTACCCTTTCTTAAATATGTTGTCACAGAGGTGCCACCAACATCAGTGGAAGGATGTTGAGTTGGCTGGAACTGGCTCTGTAAGACATTTGGGCATCTCCTGCTGTCTCCTCACAGGTGCTACCCCTGCAGTTCCCCCACTACCAAAACCTTGCCATAAACCCAGTGCATCTTGCATCTTCTCTAAAGGAAAGGAATATTGAAATTCCTTCTAAATGTTTACACAGAGCCATCTCATGCTTCTTCTCAAATGTTTATTGTTTTAAGAAGATGCTACACTTTTGTCCTCAGAAATACTCTTTCTAATGAAGATAATGTTGCCTATTTTCACTGAAAGAAGCATATGCATCATAGAAAAAATGATAAGACTAGGAATGATTTTTTGTGTAGCAGAAAATAACTGATTTTACGACTTTATCTTCCACATTAAAATTACTTTTTTCATATCTCTTCTCATAAATTTTTTTCTACAGTTGAGTTAGAGTTCTGTTTTCACTTGAAATGATGACTGTTTTGGAACCTTCCTTAACTGGGACCTCAATCTAGGCAAATAGAGGAACTACTCTGTGCTTGCACACCCATTCCCCTTGTTCAAATGACTTTAGAAACTTTCCTGTATTTCAGTAACAGATTTTTCTAAAATACTGCCCTGTCAATATGTCATCAGGAGATATTTTACAGGGAAGACATTCCTTACTGTGATGCATAAAATCCCAGTGATGGCCACACCCTCTTGTGCTGCACAGGAAAAGCTCCAACCCATAGCTGCCATGATCTTTTGCTCTCTTTAACTTTAACTGAAAGCTCATATTAGTGTCTTCCACATGGACTTGTTTAGCAAGTCCCTGTCCTTTTTTTTTTAAAAAAAAAAATCTGTTAGTATTTTAAACAACTTTCTTTGCATGTTTGAACTTTAGAAAACAAGGACTGTAAAGGTAGGAAATCCTCCTTATTATTTCAGTAGTGTTTGTCTCTGGAAAGGGAAACTTTCCCATCTGTTACTGACAGCTGGTTTATTTTCTGAATGTTCTTTAGTTTTTAATATAACTTATACATTTTTGCTTTATACATTAGAATCCTGCCTCATCCTTATGTGACACATCTAATCAAATGTTTTTGTCACTGCTTACTTCTTTTTCTTTCAGAATTGGTTGTCTTCCCTTGGATATACATTCTCCAGTGGAAGCCTAAAAGCAATGCACAGTTCCTCCACTGCATCTGTCTTTTGCCAGTTTGGAGACCAAGACATCTAATTTTCAACTTGATTTATAAACTGTGCAGCTGGTAGTGAATTTATGGGCATTACTGCTTTTAGACAATGTATTCTTGGATTCATCTTGCAAAGTTCACATTTTCAGAAATTGTGCCCTTTTTTCCCAAATCCTTCATGTTGCAAAGGAAGTTAACACTTCCTTCTGAAAGCAAGATCTTTAGGGAGAAATTCATCTTGTGGTCAGTTGTAAGTACGAAGGATCAATACTTTGATATGTTGTTTTACTTTTTCGTATTTCTGCACTTTTCCTCTCAATTCTTATGCCTGAGGAAAGATCTTGCATATGAAAGATCTCTGACTTATTTTTTCCACAAGTCTATTATTAGTACTAAGTTTTTCACTCTTAAAATTAGCTTTAAATATTTTTTTCTGTGATGCAGCCAAGATTTTGTTTGTTTTTCTGATTTATGACCTCATTTTTATATACAAATTTGCTAATAAAATGCTGGGCTTAATGTTGTCCATTTGCAATCCTTTCTTTGGGGTATGGGGAGACTAGAATTGATATTCTCCTTTCTCTGATGCTGGAATATCTGACAGAAATATGTCAGTAGATTAGTGGATATTTCAGTTAAAGAAGACTATCTCTCTTATCTATTGTTTTCTCTTTCTTTTCTTTTTATTTTTCCTCCAGAAACAGCAAGTTATTGCTTCCAAAACTTCAGAACACAAATCAGCCAAACAAAATTTTGTTTCAATATAAATTTTCTAGATAAATCCCAGTAGAAATGGAGCAAATTAAGGAATTTGATAACTGGCTGTTAATGAGTGATAAATGCTTTCTGCCAGCATTTATATCCTCTGCTTTGATAGTTTAGGGAACAAGTTGTTCAAACTAAACTATGTCACTGCTGAATAGTATGTTTAATGCAGCTAAGCTTGTTGAACATTTCCAGGTAATTATTCTCCTGTAACAATGTAGCTGGGTCTTATGAAGATTGGAATTTGTTGTTAGAAAATTTTGAAATATTAGGAAAAAAGAAAAAGTGGAGGTGTCCATTAAGAATGCTATGGCACAACAATATTTTGGATTTTCATTTGAAATTATTTTATTTCTTGAATTATATGTATGAAGTATCAATAATAAAATGTTTTAATTTTTCTGCTAAGAAATTATTTTTATCAAATTAAAGCCAGGAAATTTTATGGAGAATTATAATTGCAAATATTTATTCATTTTGGTTTTTTCCTCTTTTTCTCCTTGAAATATACTTACTGCATAGCATGGTCTTTGCATCCCGGTCTGAAGTAATGAAGAATTTATCAGGTCTCTTTTCTATATAATCAAAAGAACTGGTAGGAAAAATGCTATTATAATGATCAAGAATTATGGAAATACAAAAAGCACAAGCTTGCTTCTCAATTTGAAATAAAATTTGTGCATCTCAGACATATTTGGGAATGTTTTCAATACACTGGAACTAAGAGAGTTTACTAAAAGAGAAAAAAAAAAGGATTTCCCTCTGGGGCTTCTAACAATTTTCTAATTAGTATTCTCTATATTGGGCAAAGCTGGATAGATGTGGAAGTGGAAAGTTACTCTGGTGTTAATGTCCTCCTAGGCATAGGGAAAAATGTCTTTTAAAAGACGCAAAATAAAATGTATAGTATTCTTTTTATCTGCCTCCTCTCTGTGTGAAGAATTAACAATTTCAAACAATTTTGCCTTATATCAGATGGTAATTATTGTAGGGACTGTCAACACTGTGTGCTACATCAGTTATGGAACTAAACTAAGTACTACAGTTTGTTTTTTTAAAAGCATGGATCAATTCACACTGAAACATAAGCACATGCAATGATTTATTTCCTGGTTGACCTGCCTTTCCACAATTTACAGTTCTTCCAGTACACGAGGAAAGCAAGGCAGAAAGTTTCACTCACAGACTGTGTACACCAGGAACATGTTGAACAACATGGCTAATAATCAGACACCAAATAAAACCTATTTTGTCACTACTGACACTAATTTCCCAGTCCAAGGTCCATATCTTTATGAGCTTTTGCAGAATATTTGCCATCTAACAGCATATAAACTAATAAATTGAAAATTCCTCTTTCTTAGCCTGATGGTTTACTCTGAGCAACGGGGCAGTCAAATAAACAGGCTGAGCACAGGAAAACTGACAGACTTGAAATTCATAAGAGCAAGTTTAAGTGGTCCTCTAAAACCATTTTGAAAGCATCATTAATCATGCCAGGCACTGAGCCAGTACAAGCAGCTAGTTACAATTGTAATACTCCTTTTAACAGGAAAGATGAACTTTCCTTGTCTTTCCCCTGCATGGGTCTTTGCATTTAAAGTACACCCAGCCTCAGCTAGAAGTATCCCTTAGCAGGTTAGAAAAGGGAGACAGCAGGAGGCTTACCTCAGTTGTTCCAACCTCCCCTTCGTGATCTTTGCTTTGTAATGCTTTTCTTTCATCAGGAATATATCCCTTGCTTCAATTGTAAAACTAATGGCAAGTCCTTCTTCTGCTTAGGGATACTCTACACACTATGCAAACAGGCAAAAGGAAAAACAAAGCACGTCTCTAGATAGTGCATTCCTCTACCACAGGTTACTGAAAGGACACACTGCCTCTACCAAAAACAAATTTAGAAGCTTTTCTGTGGACCACTTTCACTGTGTTCTGTTGCTCTTTAAAGGTCTGAACAAGCAAAAGTGCACTGAACACTTAAAAATAAAACTAGCAATAGAAACTTTTTGTGGGGGTCTTAGTCTTTCTGCCTTGCTCCCTGTCAAACTGGAGGAGGATGACAAGTACTTTTTCCACCTATAAATTATTGCATTCACTAATTATCCTAATTAGGAGTAATTATGCTAATTATGTCCTTTGAAGATGAAAAATGCAATTCTTTGATTTTATGGATGTAGCTTTCAAATTTATGGATGTGGGTTTAGAGGCCTTCCTTTCTCAAGGAATTGCACATGACAATAACCAGGAAGGTTATGTGTTGTCCTTTACTTGAATGTTTTTTGTTGTGCTATTATCAGTCAAAGTAAAGATAAACTTTGAAGACTTGTATTTGAGTCCACTGATTTAACTAAAGTTGGGGTTAAACTTGAAGACATACCTAGCAGGACTAGGTATGTCATGTTTATTTCTCTTGCTTCTGGGTTTTACTCTTACATTTATTTTATTTAATTCTTAAAATACAGACTACAAAAAATTGTGTTCAATTCTGGTCTTGACCCCCTCAATTTAATGCATTTTCATTTATTTCAAGGTGAAATTTTACAATGGGAATTTAATTAGCAAATGAGGCATCTGTATTAATTTTAACCTTTGCATTACCCAAGTAAGTTTCTCATATGGAGATGAGAAAATATATCTTCGAATCAAGATAAATGGTTTGTAGCTGGAGATGCTTACCAGCAACACCAGCCCACCACAACCTCAATAAGAAAGCCACTGATGCTGTGTAAATTATCAATAAAAAAGGTATTTCTCAGAGTCAGCACTACAAGGAGAGAAGAGTATGCGTAATCTTTACATCCCTTTAGGTGGTATAGCACTGAATGGCATTTCAGCCCCTGTGCAGCACACTGTGCAGACCCCATCCCCTTTGGATCCTTTGAGCTAATCCTTGTGTTCCTACATGGAAAGAGTTCTAGTCAGAATTTCTGCTCTCAGACAAGGGAGATGTTTGTGTGGGGCTTGCAGCTGCATAGTGGGATGAAAGCAAGGCCAGTCAAGGTGTGGAACTGCCAGTCTGAAGTAGGAGCTGCCGCAGGCTCTGTTAAACCCTGCAGACAAATTCTGTGCAGCACTGGCCTGAGAGCTGTGCTGGTCCTGTATATGTGATCATTCCTTCTGTGTGAAGTGGTGGAACAGTCAGTGCCACTGCACCACTCCCTAATGATATTTTATTGGGCAAGCTACATTGTGGAATTGAGTATGTATGTGTTGGTACCTGTGAGCTTCAAGAGACTTTTCTTTTTCTCTGTTTCAGGGACAATAGGAGAAAGCAAGTTTACGACAGAAAACCCCAGGGAATCTGCTTGAATTCCTTATTAAGTCCACAAGCAATTTGTTGGGTAAATAAACCTACATTAGTGTTCTTAAATCATCTATTCAAATACAGGGTGATTTGTAAAGTTAAAGACTGCTAATAAATTGGTATTACAGAGCTGGTAAAACACATTATATATTACCAATTCTGGTATAGCTCCTGTGACATGAATGCAATTGCACTGTTTTGTATTTGAAAAGCAAAAGAGAAAGAGCAAGTCAGAGGGAACAGCTAAAATGCAGGGAAAAAAATGTGCTTAGAGCTGCTTATTGCATTTTCATTTGTTCCTGGCTTTTAGCTTGCAGCAATGGGAGCTCCTTCTTTGCCCTCCAATAGCAAAATATCAGAAGTGAAATTGAGATAATTCATGGAAAACAGTGTGTACAAACATGTAATCTAGAGTTAATGGGATATTTAGTAAACAAGCAGTAGAATGAAAAAGTAGCAGTTCCATGAACATTTCCTATTTCAGAAAGAGTGTGGCTGACCACTGTGAAGATGCACTTCAATTTGTGAAGGAAATTCCATTAGCTGTTTCTTCTCTAATAAAAGCACATACAGTTTTTATATCTACCTGTCTAATCTATCTATCATCAAAGTTTGTATTATGATAAGAACCTCTCACAAGGCCTTCTAATACTGTGAGGTTCCCTCTAAATTGTATTCTCTAAATTTTCATCAAAATAGGTAGGGGCACAAGTTGTTTTTCTTTAATGTATAGAAATAACTCATATCATGTTCTCTCTCTCCATTGTTTCACTCATGCAGAAGCAAGAGGTCAGTGCAGGGCATTAATGCTTTGTTATTTTCCATACTACTCACGGCAAGTAAATTTCATCAACTTGTGATATATTCTGCATAGAGTTCTGTATTGTGCTGCATAAACCCAAAGACAAAAACAAATCCACTGGTAAGTAGTCCAAATGTTTCTTTTCATTTGATGTGGAAAGAGTGAATGCTTTGTTTTTTCTTCCCTTTATGCTCTACATAGCACATAAAGAAATAATTATTTTTCCTTTTCATTTCTTAAGTACTCTTAATATATTTGAATACTGATCAATAAAAAAGAATCTTTCTAAAAGCTCTATATACCAAAAATAGGACTGGATAGTTCTTTTTGTTTTGTCCCACAGGAAATTGGTGTATTGTAGTGATACTACCTTACAGTATGAGAAAACATACCCAAATAAAACAATCGTGCATGTCTTATAGAGATTTTTCTGGGTAGAAAAGACGAGCAATAAACCTTTCATAACTAATACTAATTATTTTGCTGAATATTTTCTAGCAGGCATGAGGCTAAAATGTAGTTGGAAACAGAGTGCCTCTGCAAAGAGCAGAAGGTGTTAAAACATGGTAGTCTTCTATTCTTATACTTGGATTTATGGGAAAAAAGAACTGATAAATTTCAAGATCAAATATAAAATAAATGAATGAAAAAGGCATAAGCTGAAAATATATTTAGACTTTAAATCTGTACAGTCTGGAGGTTTTGTTCAGTTAGACTTTCTGGATTTCTATATTTGTGTTGAGACAGCCTCAAATACCCACTAATCCAGCCAATTCCAATCATAATATTTAGAGGGCTTTAGTGCTAGCAGTGCAGAGATATACCTCAGCCAGCCTTAAATATGTGAAAGATTATGTTTAAGTCTGTACTTGTCACCTTAGGTGCTTTTGAAGTCAGTGAAAACTAATGGATGCTTTCAGAGGCTGTCTCCTGTGGTCTGTGGAGACCAGAGAGAAGTGACTGACACTGTGGTGTCGATCACCCTCTGGAAGCGTCTGTTTCTTTCAGTGGCCCACAGAAGGAACCTGCCAAGACTAGTTGAGATTTAAACCTTGATGTCAAAATGAATGGATCTCTTTCCACATTACCTGTCACTGCTTGAGCATGATGTTGATGCTTTCTGTGTAGTTCACACTCTATTTAGAAACACAGCTTGACTTTTTAATAGATACAGAAGGGGAGGGACAGATAATGACTCCCCTTAGTTTAACCAACTTGTGCTAACTAAAAAATCAATTCCTTCATATTAAATTCTGGATTAGCAACACTGGAAAAGTGAGTCATCGTGAACTTAATGAGCTGCAAGGAGAAAAATCTGTGTATCCTATTAACTAATTGCAGAACAACATATAGTTTGGGTTTGTTTTTTTTTTCCAGAACAGCAGAAGTAACCTGGGCAGAAGGAAAACTGTAATGTCCTTGAATGACCTTTGTGGTTATTTATTCAGTTCAAGTGACTCTGCCTGAAATTTACCACATTTCAGTATTAACCAACACCTGTCACAGAAGATGATTTTGTTTTAACCATTTTTAATCTTCTCATGTTTCTGTTTTCTTTGTATTTTAAAATGAGGTGAAGTTGTCTGGGAAAGTTCTTAATTTTTTAGGTTTATATGAACAAATTTTCTCAAGCATTTTGCTTTAGAGGCTTTTAATCAACTGTTTATTCTTCTGGAATATTTTCAGCTTTCAAATCTACATTCTAGTTACAAAAATAAAATTTGAGTGGAGGATGCAGTCTCATCTTTGAGATTTTTTTAAGCAAAACTGATATAAACTATTAATATTCTATTTTATAGATTTAATATTATTTTCTTGTTGATGTCCCTACACAATTGCATGTTACAGCCAAAATAGGTAACTTCACTTAATTTACACATTTCCTGTTTTCTAAGGATATGTTGTGTTTGGATTTGAAGAAATTCTCATTTAATTTTGTTTTGGGATTGTCAACTGTTTTTGTTCATTGCTTGTATGTTAGTTGAGTTTTACTTCCAAGATCTATTTTATTACCCACAATTACATCTTCTGCACTCTTCCTGTGTAGCGATCAATGCTGTGTTTGTGTCTAAGTAGTTTCTTTCTTAAAATGAAATTAGTGGTAATATCAGGCAGGAAAGATACATTCTTGACACCATTTATGTTAAAACATTAAGTTAAAAAGACAAAAAAGAAAAGATGCTTGGTTGTCTTCTCTAACACAAGTTTTAGATATTGTTCAGAACACTATTTACAACTGTTGTGATATATAATAATATCAGAAAACATCATGTTAATGGCGAGTTCTTCAAATCCATATGCTATAGCTCTCTGAATGATGCGTTTCCTTGCAAACTGCTCTGCTTTCTATACATTTCTATCAGAGTAAAAAATGTATTTTTCTTGACATAGATATTTGATCATATTGCACATAAATTAACGTCTTCAAATATTCTGAAGGACAGATTTAAATTTCTTTCAAGTGTCTAAAAAAATACTGCTTTTTTGAGATGCCTGAATATTTTGGTGTGACTGTGTCAGAAGAGTGCTGTTCTATCTGTCAGCCTGATGGTAGCCACAATTTCATGAATAATGTACTATTTTTATTTCTGAAAATGTTTGTTCCTTTATCTTTATCTATCTTAACAAAAGTCAGCCATTGCTGGCCTTAATATTCTTGTATTTTTTTTCAAAGTTTGTAGGCAATAGTGAAATTAACCTTTGATATCAACTTTGTGTCATCTCTTACTTTATAACCTTATACAACTACCATTTTCATGTAATGTGTTTAAAATCTGGCTCAGAGCAATTACTATTAATTGATGTTTGGTCTATCAGCAATTTTTTCTGCTTTAGAAGTCATAATTAATGCCACTTGCTTTCAGTGCTAATCCTCTGGCCTCCTTGAATATTTTATGACTGTTTTTATTCTTAAATTGCTTTTTGTCTGCTCCTAGCCACTGACATGTACTTATTACAGCATTCACATTCATCCAATTCTTTTAGCAGCAATACTGTATTGTTGCAGTTACAGTTGCTGTTCCAAAAATTGACTTTCACAGTTTGTTACACCTTAATAAAGAGCTTTTTAGAGCCCTGGCATTCCACTCAGCAACACTTGCCAACAAGAGTACATTGCTTGCTTTGAATTATTGTTAAGGAGTACCTTGTTACATTTCTGTAACTTCCTTTATTTTTCTTTCTTTTTTCCTTCATATGGGCTGTAGTGCAACTATGCTTTGGAGAATCCCCACTCTTGACCTGCTGGGCATGTTGCTTTTGATGCCCAGGATATGATTGGCTTTGTGGGCCGTCAGCTTGAGGCCAGCTGGAGAATATCACTTGCTCTTCTCTCATCCACAAATGCTGTAGCCCCACAGTAAAAGGACAACAGATTTGTCAGACACAATATGCCTGTAGAGAAGCTGTGTTGATGCCTTGGAAGGCTGACCTGAAACAGAGACTGGACAGAGCTGGAGAATAAAGTAGGTATTTATTGAAAGGCCTCCAGGATCCACCTTGGGCAGGGCAGGAGCCTGATCAAGGCTACAATCAAGGTAGACTTAGAATGGTCACAAAATGGCTGCCCAGTCACGAGATCTTACATTTTTATAAGTTTCAGTCCATTTGCATATTGGGGTTTAATTGTCCAGTTACAGCTTCAGGTTGTGAGGTCCCATCCTTCTTGTTTTCTCTCTTCAGTCCACTGTTGCTTGTGCTTTTGGGCCTGAAAGTTGTCCTTGGTCCTCAGCAGGAAAAGGATTTGTTTTGTCTACCTACCCTGTGAAGAGAGCTTACCGGCATTTAATATGAGGCTCAGAACTACATGCCTAGGCAGCACAGAATCTGCAAATATGGAAGCTAAATCTTAAGGCATCACTGTTGGCTGTCACCAAACCACGTTATTTTCCATGTGCCTTTAAATAATTTCCAGGAAGACCTGCTCCATGACCTTGGTGGGAACCATGGTGAGACTGACTGGCCTGTAATTCCTTGGGTCTTTTTTTTTTTTCCCTTTTCAAAAATGGGGGTTACGTTTCCCCTTTTCCAGTCAGTGGGAACTTTGCTCAAGTGGCCTAACTTCTCAAATGTGATAGAAAGTGGCTTGGCTTTCACTTTCTCTGCCAGTTACCTCAAGACCTGCAGATGCTTCTTATCATGTGCCATGAACTTGTGCACCTTCAGGTTCCTTAGATGTTCTCAGCCCTGGTCTTCTACAGGAGGTGATTCTCCACTTTTCCAGTGCCTGCCTTTGCCTTGTGCAACCTGGGCAGTGTGGCTAGAACACTGTTGCAGTGCATAAATTGAGTTTTCTAATGTTCTGTACATTTTGTTATATGTTTGTAATGGTTTGTTCCTACCCCCCATCCCAAACCCCCGATGATGTTTCCCTTGTGTTTCCCTTGTCAATCACCTTGTAAGATCTAGAAGATTCTGGGGAAAAAAACCCTAAGATTTGATAAGGAACCCAGGTACCACCTTCTTTCATTGTTTTGTTAAGTTCCCCAATTCTAGATGACTCCCCCCCTCCCCTGGGATTAGGTCCAAGTTCTCCTCTGCTGAGATACGCCCCCTGTACTTAAAGTGAGGAACGNCAGAGAAGAGCTCCCCCAGTGTTTCTATAGAACACTTGCTGGTGGAGACGGGTAAAAAAGTCATTGAGTACCTTAGCCTTCTCCAAGGCCTTGGTAACCAGGGCTCACATTTTCCCTTTGATTTCATGTATCACCAGTGTATATAATATATAACATTTTTTAATGTATGCTAAATGTAAAAGATCACAATTTGTGCGACTTTAATATCCCACTTTGCCCACTGGATCTGTATGCTAAGCATGGTAACCTGAAATGGGCCTCTCTTTAGCATATGAGCTATTTGGATTTGCAAGATGAGCCTGCATGCTCATGAATCTGTCACCTGATCCAACACAAAACTCACACTCCTTCCAGTAACAATCCTGCTTTTTTAAATCCTCACATTTTTTGCACTGAGAACCTCAAATAATCAGGTCCTGATATGAGCTGCAGGAAAAAGGGGCCTAGAATGGATGGGTGCATCTTAAATTCATTAATTTTATTTGATTTACCAGTTTTTTATAATATCTGACAGGGAGCAAAATCATACCCTGACAGTTTGAGAATAATGTAAAATGTAAGTTTGATAAAGCCTTTTTTCTCTTGGCCAGCAGCATTTTAGAAACCCCATTTTACATGTATTTTCTATTTTACTTGTTCCTGTTTCAGATTAGACAACCCAAATGGTGAAGCAGAAATGAAAATGTCAACATTTTACAAGACTGAGTCCTTATGAGATACATAGGTTTATATTTTGTGGTGCTAAAATGCTCGTACTAGCTAGGTAGTTTTATTGCTCTGTTCTTGCAGACAAATGAATCAATAAGGAGAGCACTTATAAAAGCCCTTCAAAGTAAGTAAGATCATAAAATGGTGGATATCTAGTTTTGGCATTTTATTTATTTCATTATAAACTTTTAATCATTTCTGTTAGTTTAAGTTATTTTGAAAAATACTCATTGCACTCATTTTCCTGTTTTTTATTTTAGGTTAATGATCTGACTGTTGAGAATGGAAATAAGCATTACCCATTTAGCAATTTTTTAAGAAGGACTATGATTCAAAAAGACTAAGCATGTAGCATTTGCAGTTGAACACAAACAAAAAGAGATAAAAGTAGAAAAACTTGTGGGGAAGAGAGGACTCCATCTATTTTATAATAAATTATATCCTTCCTGAAAACTTTGCTTACTGCAGCAATTAGGTGGGTTAATCACTTCTGATCTAGGGACATCTACTGACATGATTAATTTAACTGTGTGCTAGCAGTGCTAGAAAAGACACCATGAAAAAGTACATACATTCTGAGTGATGTTGACTTAGGATGTTTAGCATTGTAATCCATTTGTGGTTTGTTATCCTAATTTTTTTTTTGAATAATATTAAGTCGTTTACTTGCTGAAGTAGCTAGCTGAACTTTACTAACATGTGCCGTGTCTAATGTGTGTAATTGTCTTGAAGACTTAATTGTCTAGAGAATTTTCTAGATGTAAAAATGGATTGAATTGAAATTTGGAAAGAATAATAGTATGTGTGCTTTCCAAACAAATGTTCTTGTTTACAAATGGTAAGTTTTGTGTTGAATGAGGAACCGTAACTTGATGTGTTGCAAATGTGCTGCTTCTAGGTAGGCTGCTAAAATCTACCCGTGCTGAAGAGTGTTGAAAAGATTGTCTGTACTGTGTCTTGTGTTTCTAATTGATTCATACTGGATGTCAAGAAGACAAGTCTGAGGTTACAGTACCAGTCCTCATGACAAGATAAATTAGAAAGACAGCTCTCATCAGAGATCCTTGAAGAGATACAAGGTCTTCATCAGTGACACGGCTTGAAATTTTTGTTTACGGGGTTTGAAAGCTTTGCTTAAGTATTGAATGGACCCAAATCCTTTTTTCTGTTCAGCAGACTCTGATACCATCGAAGAAACAAATTTTAACAACTAAATTGCCAAGACATAGTACAGTAGTCTCCAATAGTCAGGTTTCTTGGATGGAATTGTAATGACCACTAACAAAAATACAGATTTAGTTTATATAACTGTTTTTTTAAGGGAAAATATTAATTGTAGGTGAAATGGGAATAATTCATGCAAAATCTCAACTAATTAGTACTTGTAATTAAAGAACTCTACTAATTACTGCCAACAGCTGAACAACAAGCCTATTTGATCTGCAGAAAATAAGCCTTCAAAATCTTTTTCCTTTCAAAAATGTCTTCTTCCTCAAAGGCAGATAAACCTTAGATATCTTCGAGCATACCCTAGAGACAGAATGAGTTCCTAAAACTTGTCTTGCTATGAATATGCTGGCTGCTGTATGGTTAAAGAAACAGTTCTATCACATTTAACATTCTAATATTCAGAGATAAGACTGAGGATCTTTAATATTACTAAGGTCTGATTTGACCCTAATTAATGTAAATATCCTGAGATGGAATAAATCAGCAAGTTCATTTTTCAGTATCTGATCTTCCTCTTTTAAATTTTGCCATTATGCTACAACCTAATTATTTTGTGGTTTGTGTCCTAGTGGATGGAATGATTTCATGGTAGCTTGCCTGGACGTAATATTATTCATATCGTAGTCCAGGTTCAGTCTGTTATTTTGATTAAGTTAGCAAAATCTGTAAAGAGAAAATCATTGTTCTCAATCTGCAGTCATGTTCCATTAAAGGTTAAGGGAATCAAAACCCATGCAAAGATTACTACCAAGATATTTACTCTCACAATGAAAATACCTGCAGTGCACAGAGGCACAACAATGCAGAAATAGAACTGACCTTTTTATTAGCATTGTCAAGGGTAACATTTCAAAACACTCACAGCAGGAGCCTAAAGGATCATAATTGCAATATAGGGGAATTCAAATATTATGGTCCAATTCCCTACAACATGAAGATAGTCTTTATAGAATGAATCTATAGAATTAATCACTTTCCTTTTTCCCTTTTTAAACTCTCTCTACCCTTTTCCCTAGCAGCCTACCAGCTTCTGAACTCTAAAAGTTAATTTATCTTTTGCAGAAAATATTTATTTCCTGCCTTTCCAATACCAATCAAAATGAGGAGTTTACCCCAAGTCAGGCTTGGTTAGCATTATTTTCCTATGTTTAATTAGATAACAATCACTTTTTTTCCAAATATTACAGCTTTCAAAGATCCTTTAAAATGTGGTGTATATTTCTCCAGGGTCAGTTCTAATGACATAAGCATCAGATTAGCCAAATATCTTTGCCACGTATTTTAGATTTATGTGTTCCAGGAAGAATGCCAGTGCATGCCAGACCTCTTTGCAAGTATGAGTTTCCTTGTATTTGAAGTAAATATGCTTTTTGACTGGCTTAAAAACCATTGTTATCAAAAATCTGAATATATTCACTATTCTAAGATTATATAGATTTGTATCTATAGTCCTACTTCTTGCTTTTTCATGTATAGAATGATTATTAAAAATACATGAAGAAACCATAAAAGTCAATCTGACATCCTTGTGGTCTGACTGCCTGGGGTCTTTTGAAACTCTCTTTCTTCCATCAGGAAAAGAGAGTAGTAATAAAGAGACAATATTCCCAGAAAAGCTGCAAACTGTTTCCACCAGCTTCATATCCCTTCCTTTTTTTTAGACTAACTTAAATTGGATCAAAACAGGTATTATTTTAAAAGAAATTTATCAGGAATTTGATTAACAAATGGGTNCCACATTCTGAGATGGAGCTGAATTTATACTATGGATAAAGGGCACTCATGATTTTGTTTGGGCTGTAAGAACTGAGATCTCTTGTGAGGAATAAGTGATTGCACCTAGATGTGTGAGTGCATGGCCTCATCATTATTATTTCAGCGAGCTGTGTGCTACCTAGGTGCGGCTGATTTATTTCAAAATGATTGCTGAAAATATTTTATAGAATTTGCATAAACACAATCCATCTTGTGCCCTACCAAAAAATTCTCCATCCTCTTTCAATTAGCATTTCAAATAGCTTTTGAAGCACAGCATTTATGTGTGTGTATATATATATATAAAATCCGTGTTTTAATAACATCGTGTTTATCAATGCTGTAAATATTCTGATTTTTTTTTGTTTTTAATCAGGATAGCATATACCAAGTCAAATACTTTCTAAATGTCTGTTATGTTCTGTAAGAACACATTTATGAATCACCCTTGTAATCACACCTATGAATGAAATCAGTTTTGCTTTGTGAGTCCTTTCTTCCAGGAAATCTTGCTGATTTTCCTTAGAGACATCTTTGATCTTCAGTGACTTCTAAATCTGACTTCCATGAAGTTGGTAGGCTTGGAAAAAGATCTTGTTTTTTGCTATTTAGGTTATCCTTTTCACCTTCTTCAATTTGCAATTTCTTTATTAACATCAGATATTTTTATTTTTAAACATGCCAAGATTTCATTGGTTTAATAAAACACAGTGTTTTCAGTACTTTCCAGACATCTGCTTGAAAACTATGATAGATATTAAGACAAATAACAACACCCAGCTGATTGAAAAGTGGTTATTCCTAATATGTGTTTAACAATATTCTTGGGTTGAATCTGAATCTTCTTTTTGTTTTATTTTTTACTATTTTATTATCTTCATGAAGACTCATACAGTGGTTTGGGTTGAAACAGACATTTAAAGATCATCTGGTTCCAACCCTCTCCCACCATGGACAGGGACATTTTTCACTAAGTGAGAATGTTCAGAGCCCCATCCAAACTGGCCTTGAACACTTACAGGGATAGGGCAGCCACAAATTCTCTGGGCAACGTGTCCCAGTGCCTCACAGTGCCTAATGAATTTTTAGGCCCAATTTAAGCTATCCTCTTTCAGTTAAAGCCATTGCCTTCAGTAACATCATCTTGTTGCTTCTGGCCTTGGTAAAAAATCTCCTTCCAGCTCTCCTGTAGTACCTTTAGGTACTGAAAGGTCACAGTAATATCTTCTGGACGATTCTCTTCTTCAGGCTGACAAAAACAACTCTCTGAGCCTGTCTTCTTAGGAAAGGTGCTCCAGTGCTTTGATCATCTTTGTGTCCCTTCTCTGTACACTCTCCAATAGGTCCATGCCCTTCCTTTATTGAGGGGCCAAGAATAGCACACGGATGGGGTCTTATGAGGGCAGACTAGCAGAGCAGAATCACCTCCCTTGACCTGCTGGTCACACCTCTTTTGATGCCGCCCAGGATGTGGTTGGTTGAATTTCTGTAGTGTAGGAGCAGATTGCCTGATTATGTCTAATTTTTCATCCACCAAAAGCCCTCAGGGCTGCTCTCAATCCCTTAATTCTCCAGACTGTGCTGATATTGGGGATTGCTCCCACCCATGGACAGGACCTTGCAGCCTTGCTGCACTTCATGAGTTTCACAAAGGCTCACCTCTCAAGTCTGTCAAGGTCCCTCTGGACAGCATCACTTCCCTCCAGTGTGCTGGCCACACCACATAAACGTGTTGAGAGTGCAGTCAAACATAATAATGGATATATTCTATAATTAGAATTTTACATTAAAAAGCTACTTTAAAATTTTTCTCTTCCCACAAACCATACCTTTAGGTTTCTTTTTATTTTCTTCATTAATACTTTTAATTTGCTGCAATTCATGTTTTCATAATTGGGTGACTTTATGAAACATCTTCAGAAAAACAATAGTTATCTAAATATTTTTCTCAAAGCATTACGGACTGTTATTTTAAACCTGTTCAGTAAATGTTTTAACTTCTTGAGTTTAATCCATTTATCATGCATGTTGAAATGGCCAACATTCTTTCCTTATCAGACTTTATGCAAATCAAGTCCAAAGTATGAAATTAAAGTTGCATGAAACCTTGATTTTATTTCTGATCAATCACTCAAGCTGATTGCAGTTCTGTTATTATATAAGACTTGCCATTTTCTAGGTTAGAGTAAAAATGTTCTTTTTGAATCTATAAATTCAAGTCTGAATGAATGGTACTCTTCATCAGGAAGTAAATACCAGTTAAGTGTAAATGTTCAATATCTGGTTTGATTTTACGTAGCTTGAAAATATGCCATGTTCTCTTCTCCCTTTTTGCGTGATGGCATTATTCAGGAGACTAAATCTAACGTCAAATTGTTATGGAAATACAAGCCACCCCTAAAATTCTAGGATAAAAAGCTAAGTTTTATCTTGGATTTACTTTTACCTCATCTGAATGATTTTATTTTACTTTATAATGAGCTTTATTCGGCTCTTATTTTTCAAATGAATAGTAGAATGTCATAAAGTGGCTGTAATCACAATAAAAATGCAAACTTGAGGGTGTGATAAGAGATGTATGGTAATTATATTGCTACAGTAACAGAAGGTTGGATTTTAGAATTCATTATTTTTCAAGGGTTTTAGGTGATACCATGATTTAATGGCAAGTTTTGGTTAAATAGCTTCACTGACTTCTTAAATATGAAGTAAGACCTGTACCAAGTTGACATCTTTTCTACTTAGCTGACATTTTGTGTTCAGGAATGAAAGACAGAAATTTTAAGTCTCCATAGATGAATGGCAGAGAAAAAGAATAAGAAACTGTAATAATTTCTTTTGCTTTGCTGTTAATCTGTCAAGTTACAGCTCCTGACAGCTCCCTCAAGGATGCACTTGAAGCAAGGAAAGTTTACCTTATATCAGGTCCTGTAAATAAAAAAAATGGATCAAATCCCTTTTAGCTTTATAGCCAAACTTTGTTGCATGTAAAGGAAACAAACCAATTTTAATTGCACTAATTAGCATGTCTTTATTTGTACTGTATTTTATGCATCTAATGGAATGCCATCTTTATCACTTCATTAAAAGGATGAGATTGCATAAAATTGAACAGGAATCTCAATGATTGATTCAGACATTCACTGCTGAACAGGCTTCTGCTAGATACAAGATTTACAGCATTGGCTTAAATCTGTCTCTGGTAGCTAAGGAATATGCCCAGTCAATGTTGTTGAGCCTTTACTGAGTTAGAAGAGAATTTAGATACATTCCTCAGTTTTCCTGATGTCCTGCTTTTACTTAGGAATGACTGCAGAAGATACTTACGATGGAAAACTTTTGGAAAGAATGGAATTACTTTTTTACAAACTACCAAGTGAGGATGCAGTGTGTCCTCAGAGGGCATGGCTGCTCTTTGGGAGGGGCATTAGCCTGGTGCTGGGAGCAGCCCAGTGCCCTGCACAGACCTCAGCCCTGTGGCACAGGCACTCTGTCTGCATCCCTTTTTGCTCTTGGGAGCTTGGTCAAATGTCACAGCCTTGTCCTTCTGCCCAGCAGCCCAGTCTGCTGCTGTGTATGATTGGACTTTTCGGGTGAAGCCCAGACCACATTTACTCTTGATTGTGTCTGAGGCACGCTGCGTTGGTGAAGAAACCTCTTATTATCACTCCATGGCCCTGCTCAGGCCTTGTGGGACTGTGTGCTGCTCACTGAGAATGCAGCCCTGACCCTTGTCTCTCCTTCAGGGAAAAATCCTGCTATTGCATCCCCTTGCCACCCTGATGGATCCCGTTCCTCTCTGGGGGACTGACATCTGACACCACAGCATAGTGTTTATGCCAATCAGCACTTTTAACAGAGTTCTGGTAGTCTACAGCATGGAGCAACATCATCAGGAACAAAAGAGAATTTATATTCCATGAAAAGATAGTGTGCTTCATAGCTGAGATCCAAAACAGAGCAGAAATTCAGTGGTTACCTTTGATATTTGATTATTGATTATTTGATTTCTACAGAATTGATTTCTTCTATCCTTATATAGTGGGTACAGAAGTGTCCAAAATATAAAGACTGAAAGCTCTTTACTCGATATCACCTCAACTTTAACAAATCCAATAGTCTTTCCATCTGATTTTAAATTGTGTTTTATCTGCTGGGCCACATTTTTTCCTTTGGAAAAATAGTACAGTAAAAGTGTGAGAAGCAAGAAAATGAAGTTATTCTGCTAAAATGCTACTTTAAAAGCATTTGAAATTCATTAGTGACAGAATTTGGTTTAAAAACATCAGTTTCTGTTTTACCTGCAGCACTTGCACAATCACTGCTTGTCTGCCTGGATAATAAAAGTAATGTTAATTGTACCAATTAAGAAGTGAGAATGTAGGTTATTGCTCTTTGTTACTTTCCAGGTCAGAGCAGATGCAAGAGGAAAATACATATCCAACAATCTAAAGACAGTTTACTCTGAAAGAGTTCTTTGCAATTTAGGCATTTAATTAAAAGCTTAAAAGTTTAATTAAAAAGTTAAATCATTTGTCAATTTCTCTGGAAAAACAAAACCAACAAAACCCACAGTGCTTATGTGTTTGGATCAATTACATAACATAAAACACAGTGAGATAAGCACTATTTTCTGGTCTGAAGTTATAGCATTTTTTATGCATAACAGCATAACACATAAAAATGTATTCATGGTACTAGAAACAAATAGATATATTGTTCTATTAAGCACAGTGTGAGAGTAAGTTTTAATCTAAAAAGATACTTTTTCTTTTTTTTTATAATGGTACAAAGGCAAAAAGCCTATTTTAACATAGGGAAAATAATGAAGAGTAAAAGCTAAGTCTTTTCTATTATACTTTAAACTTTCAAACCGTCAACCAATTGCATTTATATACTGGTAATAGACACTCAGACAAACACCAGAGAAGAATACTGAAGAATGAGTAATCAATGGGAATTTTTTAACCAGCCTCTGATGTCATATTCTAAAAAATATTGAGCAGTAGGATTTCAAATTCAGAAATACATGATTTAATCATAATTTAAGCCTGCAATTTCCAAAGGGCCTGCAAAGAGAGTAACAAATAGATGAATAACTCAGAAATTCAGAAATGCTCAGAACAAATGCAGCTGGGAGTAGAAGTAAATAAACTATGGCTAGAAGTCTGAATGTCTACTCAACATTCCCCTTTGAAAATAAGAGAAGCTGCTAGATATTATTAAAAATAATTCTGTTCCTAAGTCATGTTAATAAGAAAAAAGGTCTTAGAAACTTTCTTTTTTCTTGTCAGTGAGGAAATGTTCAATTTTATAGACACCTTCTCTCTGGAGTTATCTCCCAAGTGACATCAAATTGTAAATTAACTATGTTAATCTGCTCAGACTAGCACTCTCTGAGACAACATGGGGCCAGTCCAAATGGTAGACACACACTGCAATAGATCTATGCACGATTGCATGGTGCCCTCCTTGAAAAAAATGCAAATTTACTGGGCTGCCTTAGAAAAAGACAAGCTCAGCCAACTGAAAAATGTTATCTCACATTATCCCTAATTCCAAGTCTACTTCTTGTCTCACATTTCAAAAGGGATGTGGACAAACTGGAGAGGTTCAGCCGACAGCTATCAAGATGACATGGACCTAGGGCATCACCTGTGGTTGAGACTGTAGGATCTGTGCCTCTTTACAGTGATGAAAAGGAGGCTCAAAAATAATCTAACAGCTGCCTACAACTATTGGAAGTATAGATACAATGCTGACAAACTTTACTTGGTAATGATAGATGATGTTACAAACTAAACCAGAAATGGATTCTGGTTTATGAAGTTCATAATCCCTTTAGGGGAAAAAAAATCTCAAGGAGATTGATGGAACAGTGGAACTGGTTGCTCATCAGGAGCCTGAGCTCAGTGATGCTGCCTGGTCATGGAGATTGGACTCCTAACCTGAGCAGTGTAGATAAAACCACAGATAGAGTGGTTAGTCATTGAAACTGTGTGTGTGCCAGGGAGCACTCCTGGGAGGCATCATGGGCAGGTCTGACCCAGGTGTAGCCCCTTATACTCCATGTAATCCTCAATGCCATCAGGCTCTATGCTCCTAGGCTTGGCTGCCCTCATGCCGTACTCCATTTTAATCAGTACATAGCCTCACTGGCACCTTATAAAAACAGTAATTTGATCTCTTGGCACACAACCTTCACGTAATTTCAGATATTTGGAATTGACATGCTCCCACCCAGTCATCCACAATAAAAGTATCTTCTAGTTGCAGGAACTCCACAAAGGGTTCAGAGGGGACCTGGAAGCGAATGTGATACAGCCAGACTGTGCCACTGACAGGTCAGAGATCAGCCCCTGACAGTCTTTTATGTCTGATTTTGGCTATTTCCGCAGTCTTTTCTACATGATATTAGAAGGGACTTCATTCACTCCTTGTGCGACTTGAATTATTTGTTTTCTGGCTGCCCAGCTGTTGTACTTCAGGGCTATTTTACAGTGGAGTCCCTTGTGCCATTAAACGAATTTCCAAATGCCCTTTGCTGGAGAAGTGAAGATTAAAAATACCCCAGGTGTAAAAAAGGGCTTCTCTCTTGTGGATCCTTGCAGACATTGTGCAATCTTCTCGCTGGCTCTGGATTCACCTTCAGCACACTGGAATAAACGCTTGCTGGAAATTGATCTGGGGCTGGAAGCCTTCTGCCTCTCTGCTGAGCTAGCCTTGTAACGTGTGTGGATGTGTGAGCTTGAATTGCTGCCTGAACTCTTCTCAAGCAGTTTCTCTGCGGAGAGGTGACTGGGATCTAGAAAGGCCTTAGCTACACTCCAGAAAAGGCACACTGGTACATTTGACCGAAAACTCATAGCTACAGATAGGCAGCTGTTCCTTGAGCATCTTAAACTCAGTCTAATGTATTATTTAATGTGCTTAATAGATAAGTAATGTGATAAAATTCTGAAAGCAAGGCCTTCTCCATTGTCTGTGCCCAATATCTCTACCTATAAAATAGAATAATACCTTTTACTTTCTTCAAATGACATAATAAAAATGTAGATTTATTAATAAAGAACTCTATTATTAACAACTATAAAAACATTTGAAAATAATTTTTTACCCATAAGGCTTTAATTATCTATAGTAATATGTCAAGGCATTATAAATACAGAAATTTTTCAAGAACAATTAATTAAATAATCATAAGGTTGAGAGAAAAAAAGTTCTATGTGGAAGTCTGTGCATGTATATAAGTGGCCTGAATTAGGACTGCAAAACAATGTTAATGATGTCACATCCAAATTTTAAAATATAGATCGTTAACCACTATAGCATTTAGACGTGGTTTTGAGACCATAAAAAAATAGGTGCCTTCTAGTTTTGTTGGAGAGCAGCACAGGTATTTTTCCATAGTATTTTTATTATCTTGTATTGCTCAGGCTCAGTGTAGAGGAAACATCATATAAATTGTATTGAGTGTGCATACCTCAACTCATGAAACTTATTAGACTGTACTTCAAAAGAATGATAGCCCTATACTAGTGGAAATAAAGGCTGGAGTAATCAATACTGATGATGACTTTTATATGCAAAAGAATAGAATCTACTCAGACATTGTTGACTATGAAATGCCATGAATAGACTGTGAAATGTAGGTACTGTGACAATAGTTCTCTTATCTGAAGGTAGTTGTAAAAATCTGAAACAAGTATTACTATGTGTGAGCTATGAGAATGGGTTGGATTTATAGAGCAGTTCAAGAGTGCATACATTTTATAGATGTTAGAAACATGTATGAGGTAAAAATGAATCACCTATTTAATTTTATCTACTGTCAACATTAAGATTAAAGTTTTATTTTAAAGTATTCATCTTCCCTGTAAATCTGTAACTAAATGACTGAAGTTATTTTTTTATATATATCTAATCCTAATTTCTCTGCCTTTTTAGAGCAGGTTAATTATATTCATGAACCTTTGTTGCATTATTCACTTGGAAGGTCTTGATTATGCATTACACATCAGAGTTTCATAACTAAACATCCAGGGTATGCACCGCACTCAAACATGAGATGATGTCATTAGGTCTTAAATCTCTAAAAATATATGTAAATCATAATAAAAGAGTTTTCTCAGTTAGAAATGATTTAACATTGAGGCAGACTTTAGTTCTGTTCTATTACATAGTTCAAAATTTATTTTGCATAAAGAGTGCTCAAGGAAGAGCTGATAATGAAAACAATCAGTGTACAAGTTGTCTTTCTAGGAGTAAATTTTAAGATAAAGTTTCTCAGTCTATCACCTAAAAAATAGCTCAAGCTAAAAGTGTTTGGACACAAGCATGTGAGATCTTCTCTGGAGTTAACCCTTTCTTTGACTGCATGGTAGTCCACATACTCTGGGAAAGACAAATTTAGCCTAGGGAAGTTTCTGTTAGATAGCAACTAGATAAAAAATGACCACACCTGGGTGTCTGTGTTGGAAAGAGGCTGCCAGTTTTCCTATTCCATATAGCAATTTATTGAGTGGTCTGGCTATATGCTGAGTGCTGAGGGTGTGGGGGGAAAAGCTTGGTGTCTGACAAGCATCTCACTGAACTTCTGGCTAATTCATCAGACATAATAGTTTCCTTACTGTCATCATCTGTGTAAAATTTCTGGTGTTTCATCACCTCTGGTGATCTGATGTCCTTATGTTCAGGCAATAGTTTGAATATATTTCTCCTGCTTCTCCTCCAAACACAGACACCCTTGAACTGGTACAGTGAAAGAAGTCAGAAATATTTGGATATTAGCACTTTAAGGTATTTATTCCAGGCTTAGCCCTAGAGTAGTTTATCTACTATTCAATAATATGTTGATTGCTCCAAAGTTAAAATGTGCTCACTGAACTTTAACCATGGAATCTAAGAACAGCTTTGTAATGGGCATTCTTTATTTGATGTAAATGGCAAGCAGTTAATGTAAAACTGCTGTACTGGTGCTGTAATATTGGGGGGTTACGTGCTTAGTAGCCCAGACTGAAACACTCCAAATCCAAGACATATATAATCTGTTTACAATTTTTCTCTTCATTATTATCTTCTGTCACATCTCTACTGCTTGTCTTTGGAAAATGCTTGCTTTCTTTGTATGCTAACCACCTTAAAATTCCAAAATTATCTTTAATTGTCATAAATTCTGATGAACTCACAACTGGATATTTCCATGTCTGCAATGCTACAGGTGTCCTGTGAGGACCTTCATTAGTCCTTTGATGGTAAAGGAAGTTCTGCTTGGTGGCCTGTTTGTCTGCTGATCAAATTGCTCAGGTATGTCATTGTTTCCACTGCACAATTGCTAGAGTTGGGCTGCTTTCCTAACATTTCCTAGGAATGCTACTGTCATTGCCTGCACCTGGGCTGTAGGCTTTTCACAGATGAAAGCAGATGTTGAACTTGGTCTAAAAATAGATGGCAAATAGAGAGAAACATCTAAGGTAGACTGGATTACTTCTTACTGGTTTTCAGAAAAAACCTTTAAATTCTGTGCATTATCACTGAAGCCATTCTCAGTAGACTGAATTGCTCCACTGGGGCAAGGCTATTAAAATTTTGATTTGGAAGAGTACTTAAGTTAGAATTAAAGCCATACAAGTGATCTTTTTCTAACCAAATCCAATATTTTAAGTAACTATTAGCATATAGTCGAGTAACATATCTTCTATTAAAGCAGAAATAAGAAATAACTTCCCTTTGGAAAGACAAGCTCCTGAGTTTACATTCATCTTGTGAATTGCCTTTTGCTGTTGCTAGTGCTTGCTTTTTTTCTGCATTGTGACTCACAGTTAGAATAAATATATGTTTTGCATGCTGTGTTCTTGATTGCACACTCAGTTTTCTGATAATAGGTGGTATAGTAGGATAATAATGGCAAAGTACCTACACTCTCACACATTCTGTGTAGGGGCAATTAACTATCTACACAGATGAGCCGCTGAACTGCTGTTCTACATGACTGCTGTATAATCTTGCAAGCTAACATTGCCTTAGCTCAGGTTAACAGCCACAAAGCAATCCTCTTAGCCATTGGATTTTAACAATGTTTGGGCACGTGGTGCAAACAGTAAAATGGGTTGTGTTATTAAGGCCTGGGACAGCATGCAATAAAAAAAATACAGTGAGTTCCTGAGAATTATAGGACAGACTATGTGAAGTTTTTTTGTGCATCCAACACTTAGGATGCCTCCAGGAGGTCACAAAGGTAGACAAAGGGCAGCAGCATGGGTAAAAGCAGAGAAGACAAAATGGCCTTTCTCCTTCCTTATATCAGTGTTCCCAGTAACTGGCCATGCCTTTGTCCTTGCTTATTTTAGTGTTCCCAGTAACTGGCATATCTCTAATATTTCAGAGGATGAAACAGATGCTTAAATTATATGAATTGAAGACAGATTATCTCAGTTGGATAGAGAATAGTGCTAGTAACACCAAAGTCATAGGTCTGATTCCCATATAGGCTGTTCACTGAAAGCTGGACTCAATGATCCTTGTGGGTCCCTTCCAACTTAATATTCTGTGATCTTGGGTTCAAACAGGCATTCAAATAAAGAAATTTTGCCATTTGTATGCAGTTTCTGCCTTTGTCATAGGATGGTTTGGGTTGAAAGGGACCTTCAAGTTCCTATCCTCCCACCATAGGCAGGGATGCCACTGACTAGATCAGTTTGCTCAGCACCCCATATAACCTGGCCTTGAACACTTGCAAGAAAACAGGATCCGTAAAGTTTAGGTGTTCTTATCTTTTGTGCTAGTGACACTATTTATATAAAGTCGGTAATACTTGCTTTTCATTTATTGCAAACACAGAAATTTCTCTAATAATCCAGATTTTTAGGAGGGAAATACAGCTACCATGGTTTTATGATCAAATAAAATGGTGGGTGAGGAATGAGGTAACTGAAGTTACTAAGGAGTAGTAATAGAAAAGAGAGAGAAATCTGGAAAAAAAAGAAAAGAAATGAGACACTGATAGCAAAATTGGATAGTAAATGAAACACCTGGAAATGGAAAATACCCATCAACATGATATCACTTTATTCCATATATATTATTCTGAACACCTAATTTAGTATCTTCTTCAATATAATGTTAAACATAGAATTATTCTTCCATCTTTCACTGAAAATATTTGTAAAGTATTGCCTAAACATAGGAGTAATTTTTTTCCATTTAATAACCTGCATGATTTTTACAAAAAACAATTGTAACAGCATTCATAGCAGGAGAATTTCTTGTTTGAAATCATCCTGCAGTAATTCTTCTTGCAGCATCTCCATCTTTATGTCAACATGAAGACAAGGGCAAAAGAAAAAGATATCTCTGAAAGCTGCTCTGGAATTGGTATGGTTGACTAAGTTAGATACTTTGAACTGAGCTCTACTTTGTATATGTCTGCTTGTTCTTCATCTGTAAAATAAAGTAACAGCATTGTCCAAGATTATAAATTGAACATTGATACATGAAAGTCAGGTACATGCTCAGATGTAGCAATAATGTGTGTCAGATAAATGGGCAGGCTCTGATTGTATGGGCATGTGCACTCATAGAGTCAGAGGATGCACAGTGTGTTAGTGACTTTAATGGGATGTGCCTGGGTGCACAGTTGCCTTTGGACACCAGCTCTGAACCATCATAGTGACAGTTTGATGACAGAATGCAGGCACTGAAATACTCCAAGGAAGAAACAAGCTGCTTTGGATGATCTCTGTAGATTATCAGCCATTGCATGGCTTGTTCCTTTTTTGCAGTGAAAGTTACCAAATACATATATAATATTAATGTGGGCATTTTAAAACAATGTAGCTTTTCTATTCTTTTAATTTCAGTTCATTGCAAAATTTAAGTAGTAATTCATTAACAATTTAATTTTATATAAGTTTCTAAACAACTGAATGGTGATGCTTGAAGTATGGCCTTTTGTTTGTGATATTCATAAAATTACAGTTCAATCAAGTCATACTTTTTTTGCTAAACGGTATGAAATTATAATTGTAAAAGATGTTTCAGAATTACAGAGGACAAATTTGCACAAAATAATTTTGCTTATAACGTGAATTGTTGTTGTTCCACTTGAAAGAAAGTTCTTTGGGTTGAAAGAAAAAGGCAATACTTTGATCATACTGATGACTTAATGTTTACTGCCACCTATCTTACCTTTCTGGTGTTAAGACTCATCAGAAAATAGTTTTACCTTAACTTATACAAACAAGTTCCATTCTAGGGGTATATGCATGTTTCTAGCCTGAGCTTCACAATAGAAGAGACACAACAGAAAGTCATTCCCTTGATGTAAAAAGTGAATTCTCTTTGATGAAAGGCTTGCTGTTTGGTTAGCCCTAGGTCACATTCAGAGACTTTACAAGTTATATATTTTCTATAATAAATACAGTAGAAGATTCATGATAAATATTCCCAAGTCACTTAAAATTATTTGAGGATCGGAAAGTGTGTCATTTCTGATCATCCAATGAACAGTGAAAATCTTTTCTTGAAACTGGGAACATTCAGGTTCAGTGTTAGGAATTTATCACTCATACCTGACCCAAGGAACCAGCCTAATTTTAAGGGACTAAGAACTACCATGGTCCATTTATTTCAGCTGCAGTAACTCTCAAACTAAGGGCAAAGATCTATTAACATGAATTAGCTTCCATTAGGAAGCTACACTATACATTACTGGTGCTCTGATTTCATTTGAATGTCAAACATCAGATCTTTACCTCTTTTTCACCTTTAACTTATTCTTTTGTTATTTAATCACAAATGGTTTGTTCAGTTCCTTGCAGAGCAAAATGTATTAGCTTTCCCTTGAATTGTAATTTTAACAAATGGTTACTGAAGTCTGAAACTAAGGCATCATTTTGTGGAGGAAGAATCAGAGAAGTTCATACCAGTAAGCTCAGCACAAACATTTAGTCATCTAAAGTCTAAATATCTGCATCTGAATTAGTTGTGAATATACTATACTGAAAAGAAAGTTATAAACATCTCTAAAGAGATAAAGCACCTGGATAATTTTACTTGTCTATTGTAGCAGGAGATAACAGCCTTCCAATACTTGAAAGGAGTCTACAAGAAAGCTGGAGAGGGAGTTTTTGCAGAGGATGTAGTGACAGGAAAAGGGGCAGTGGATTTAAACTGAAAGATGGTGGGTTTAGGTTAGATTTTTAGACGAAATTCTTTACTGTAAGAGTGGTGGGAGACTGGAACAGGAAGCTCAGAGAAGATGTGGATGTCCCACCCCAAAAATATTCAAGACCAGTCTGTAGGAACCTGTTGTAGTGAAAATTGTTCCTGACCATGGCACAGGGTTTGGACCTAGATGATCACTAACACAAGCAATTTTATGATTGTATACTCCATTGTTTCCTCCACTGACACAAAGTATGGTCTAGAAAACTCTCAGAGCTTTAAATGTAAACGATATAGCCGTGCAGAGTTTGGTGACATGAATTTTGATCATTGCATCTGAAAAATGCTACTTTCACATGCATATATATTTTTTACAGAAAGTGACTTAAAAACAGATCTTTATAGAAATAATACTGTTTGATAGTGTTCTGTATCAAAGGAAATTACAAATGTTCTTCAGTTGCTTTCTATGTTATTAAATATCACAGAATAATCACAGAATATTTTGAGTTAGAAGAGATCCACAGAGACCATTGTGTCCAACTCTTAAGTGAATGGCCTGTACAGGGATTGAACCTATGACCTTGGTGTTATTAGCAACATGGTCTAACAACTGAGCTCACACTTTTTTGTGCTATTTTGGTATAAATAGCACCGTTTAGTTTTCTAGCTCTTAGATATGCCCATGCTAATTTTTCTGAGTAATGAGAATTGAACACTTAGGAGAACAATGTAGGAAGATATGCAATGTTAATTTTAAGAATACAGAAAGAAGAGAGCATAGTTTCTCTGTGGGGAGGTTAAGAAGCCAGTGACATTGAGTTAACTAATAGCTAAACACCTCTATATTAATTAAGGATTTTAACCTGAAGCATTGGAAATATCTCTCCACAGAGAAGATACGATTACATCTTTGAAAATGATATAGCAATTAACAAGTGAGATTCTGTGGATAAGCCGAAGAAAACAACTCATTTGGTGCAAGGTTCATGTTGTATTCTGGGTGTAGGAGACACAAAACCTGTGTTAGGCTTTGAGTGTGTTCAAAATTCTGTGGGAGTAAACAGAAGTATTGATTGTGACAGAACAGAAGATTACTCCTATTGTTATGTCAAAGATGAGACACTGGATAGGAAGATGTTGCTAGCAAAAAAAGGAAGGAAAGATACAGCCAGGAAAAAATCCCCAAGTGTAAACCATCAGTGAATTTAACAGAAAAGAACAGTCTCTGATGAAAACAATACCATTCTGTAAATGCGATTGTTTGCTTAAACCAACTGAAGCAACTTTTGTATCACAGAATTTGTCGAATATGAGCAGCAAGTCAGACCAGTCCTGTCTCTCCTCTAAACTATGGATGCTACCTAATTTCTGTCAGTGTATCACAGGAAGTTAATTTCAAATTGTTTCCTCATCCTTCACAATGTCGTTTTCCTTCATTGATTTGAGATCAATTTGGCACTTGGTCTGCTCGTTCCTACAAGGCCAAATCGGTGGCAGAAAGCATTTTAATTATCTCTTTCTAATCAGTGAACTGGCAGGAGGTTGTTCAACTTGTATTCTCATTCCTATTATTCTTCCATCTTTAGTTTCTAAAAGATTGGTGCAAGTCTCTTGAGACACACCATCTCAAATTAGTCAATACACTGCAACATTGCTTTCTTGTATCTTGCATACACTCTGTACCTTTCAACAAGATTGATAGGGCATGAACATGAGAGTTTTGGACTTTGGCTGTTCCTGAGGGTTATAAATAAAGGAAACAACCTATTGTATCTGCTGCTTCTGTGAAAAATACAAAGAAACAGAAAAAGTCAAGTGTCTACACTGCCAATGCATCTGCATATATTTCTGTGTGTGGATGGAAATCTGGCTATGCACTGACTTCATTTGTTGGACCTAGATATTTACCTCGTCGGCTGCATCAGACTAGATCCTCTATTTAGAGAGCAGCACTTCAAAACATGAGTTTGTTTTTCCCCTACTGTGAATTTTTCTGGTGACCTTAGTTTATTAGCTTTTGGTCCAAATCCTTGGATGTAGGTAGCTAAATAAAAGGCTGACCTTGAGATGTATTTGTTGCTACCAACCTCGATGGCAGATTGGTAATGTAAATGAAAAGGCTACTTAAATGAAAGTCTACTTAAATGATTCCTGAATATTTATATGTGTGTCACATTAAAATTATTAGCTTTACATCTTGTGCTTCACTTTGATTAGCTAAAAAAAGACATAGTGATGATAGTGATAATAGCAGTAATAATAATACTTACAATACAATATAAATATGAAGTTTATTTTCAGTAATATTTCTAAACAGTTTTGTATCATATAGAACAGATATATAAAAACAGATAAACAGAGTGCCATATCCTACAAATCCTACCTATCCCATTGCCCTGGTGCTGATTACTGGCATGTCCCACTGGCCTGCTCCTGGTTATCTCACCTACTGGGTCATGGTTGCCTTTTCTAGAATAGCCTCTTCAGTGAAATAATGGAGTAACACCAGAATAGACCTGAAAAACTTTACTGCTCTGAAGCACAGCTGGCTATCATCCTGAAAACAATTTTGGATTTTGTAGTTTTAGGTTATCTGTCAGTTTATGTCCATTAAAACTCATTGAAGGACTGTGCACAATGAAGTGACCCAAAGTGTGCAATAGATCCAAAATATAGTTCTGATCATACATAGAATTATTCCAGTCATTTAAGTGGGACCATAATATGCATCTACATGACTTTCTGATGTAAAGTACATTTCAGTATTTTTAATAAAGAAAATATTTTCTGTGGTTCTCCAAGCCAAATGACAATGTTATTTTATTAAACTACTCTCTGGTAACTGCTTTGGTTGATGTGAAAACCAGTTCACAGCCTCATCACCACCTGGTTCTTAGTGAAATTCTTATTATTTTTTCTAACATATAGCTGATTTTCCAGGAACAATTAATTAACTATTTTACTCCGCTGTATGATCTCTTTTGACCTCTAGTAACCGACAACAGGCTTCCTCTTTCTCCTTGGTGTTTGGGCTTCTATCTTGAATATTATGCAGTCCAACAAATAAGAAAGCATGGCTAGATTTGACTTTGAATACAATATGAAAAGTCTGTCCCTGAGATCATCAAGGTTTCACACTTCCATGTCTACAGCTCTGTATGTTCCCATACATTCCCACACGGCTGCCATTGAGCCAGGGCAGTTAAGGTGCTCCTATTCACACAGTTGTTAAAACAGCCTCTTGTCTTTACCTCTTTGGTCAGCAATATCTCCTCTCTATTTTGCAGCCTATTTTGTAGGTAGGAATTATCCATCAGAATTTCCATCAGACCTCCTTTTTCACTGCAATTTAGAGATTTTTTAGCATTCTGCTACAGGCAAAGAGGTTGGCTAGTCCTGTTCAGAGGTACAAAGGGTGTTGTTGACTCTAATCCTTTCAGCCCAACCTGTGCCATTCTCTGTTCCCCAAGGAAAAGGAGTTCTGCCAAAAAAGTCTGCAGTTCCCAAATTAAGCTGTTACTTTTGGATACTGTGATGTACCTGTATGAAAGAGAAAACAGTATTTTCTTGAACATCTAGTGGATACAAAAACAGAGCTATGAAAGAAAGAGTGACTGCCTTCATATAAAAACTGAATTACTATATTTTTAAGACATAACCCTAATTCTCTATAAACTCAGAGATCTTGTTTGTATGAACAATTTTTTCAAGGCAGTAATGAGATCTCTGATTTTGAATGAGTGGTGATTTACAATGTTGTAACCACAGTAGTCCACCTTGCTTTTCTGCCAAAGTAGGCTATCTACAGAGCAGGGCATAAAACTGAATGGATTCAACTTTTTAAATTCATATTCTTAGGATCTGAACATTAACTAGAGTCACCTGCTGAAGTCTGATAGATTTTATGAGTCAGAGCATGAGAATTTTGCCGCAAGTGTCAGGAGAAAAATCAACATCAGTTTGGCTTTGTGAAAGAGTGAAAGTCACATGACCAGTGATCACAAACCATCAAGAACCATTATCTTAAGGAGTACCAAGGATCAATTAAGCACTAGAGTGGAACCACCCTAACCTGACAATTAGTCATTCATTGTTAAACTATTACTTACAGCGAAAAAAAAAAGAGATATCTTTGATTTCGTGCAGTAATATGACTGCTTACAATGAACTTGAAAAACACTGCAAACATTGTGGTACTAAATCCTCTTATTTCTAGGAAATGAAATTAAGACAAATGATTTAATTTTCTTCATCCACTGCCTTCAAAATCAACCACAGACAAATTATCTTTCAATATTTCTCCAAGCACACTCTGGATACTCTAACTTTTTTACAGTATGATTGATACATAATTTTCAAGTAATAAAATCTAAAATGAATGGTCTGGCTGATGTAGGCTCATAGGCAAGTCTGCAACCAGCAGTCAAAATATGCTTGCTTTGTTGTCCTTGCTTGAAGCTACAGTCACAGGGAGACAACCAGTGTCATGCTTAATTAATCAGGCTGGTTTACTTGATACAAGGAGATTATTCAGAAAGATAATCGACTACATTGACAAGATTAGCTACCAAAAGCACTCTTGTTATACAGAGAAGTATATCTCTAAGTTATCAAATGTGGCCAAATTGTGAAACTTGCTGGCTGTGGTGGCACAGCAGCCGGTGGCATGACCTGCTGATTGACATACTTTACTGATTTTCTCTCATATATTTCAAAAATTTGTGAAAATTGACGTATTTGCTATCTCATAGCATCAAACCCGTTGGGTGGTGCTCTGTTTTTTTGACAAGGCTCTGGATTAGAAAAATGAACTTCTGTTTAAAACACAAAGTTAACTTCGAGAACAGACTTGAGGAGCCACTGATCCACTTAAGCATGTCATCTGTACTAGTACACTGTGGCAGACATGATGTCATCCTGCTGTCTAAAAGCTATCTATTTTTCATTTCTTTTTCATAACATCATTTCTCACACCATGCCATCATTTTTTAATGTAAAGGAAGTGTTATCACATATTTCACATGTATGACCTGCAAGTGAATAATAAAAGGACTTGCCATTCAGCAGTGTGAGTCTTTGTATGCCAAGACATTTTAAGACAAAGTTAATTCCGAGGTATCCTTATTCATAGTCTCCATGCCTGTGATTTTCTAGGTGTCTAATTCTCATTTGCTGTGGTTAAATTTTAATTAAGAATTAAGAGAGGAAGCCTAGTACGCTGTGCACATTTAGTACATTTCTGTCTAACTAAATATTTATAACTTGAACTCAAAGTGTGTTTTTAACTATTGATACTTTGGAGATATTCATATTTAAAGATCCAACAATAGGAACTGTTATGTCACATTCTTGCATTTATGTGACTTAAATTTTTTTAATATTTTGCCATTCATTCTTTATAGGGCTTCCCTGAAAACTTCACATTTCTTACAGTGGAAAAAAAGTTTGTTGATATTGTTGGATTGTTAAAGTTTGAGGTCTATGTTGATTTTTCTCGTGGAAATATGTATTTTATTTCAGTGCATGTGAGTATAAATTCATTTAATGCTGCATTCAATATGTATTAAGGCTTTAAGATTCAAGACACACTATTGAAAGTCACAAGTTTTATTTAAAATAGAATTGCTAAGGAATTTGTTCCTTAAATAACAAATTCTCAATTTTAATTGCAGTAACCTTATGCTGTAGGATTTCTATTTTAAGAGAATTTTTTCAGAAAATACAACACTAATATGGGATGGTGTTTTGGAATACTTTCTATCGTGTGGCAGATGACTCAGTACAGTTTGTACCCAAATTATTGGACTTCTCAGGAATGCAGTGAACTGACCTAGTAACCAGAATCGTAGCAAACCCAGCTTGTTTGCTCCCATTACACTTATGTGAATCCTGACCACATTTTTGTATCATGTACTTTCTTTTCATCTGAAAAAGCCTCTGAGGCATGTGTTCAGGCTAAAGGTTGTTCTCTGGAATACAAAGATTTTATCAGGATCAGAAAGAGAAAATATTACTTTCTCACTTTTAATTTTAACAGCAGAAGAAACGAGAGAGACAGTGTGAATAGCTCTAAGGTATACTTCATTATTCCTTCTATGCTTACATTTCTCCTTCTACCACAATAAAAAATGCAGGGCCTGACAGTGTGCACACTCCTTTGTGAGCATCTGTGCCTTTCACAGCACAACAGAAAAATGTCACACTCCCTAGACCTTAACACAAAACAACTCTCTCTGCAGAAAACAACAATCTCGCCTCATCATTTCATCATATACTTACACAACAGGAAAAGAAGCAAAATTTCCCTCTTGAGTTTTGACTTTTGCAAAATGAGGCAGTTTGGTAAAGCCCAAAAGGTCATGTTGTTTCTTTGAGACAACAGTCTGTGTATCTGGGAGGATATCAGAGCTATGAGAGCTGTATATTGCATTTTATTTGGAAATCTGTAGGGTGATTTCCCCAATGCTTGTGAAATAGCTTCTTCTGGAAGATGGTGCTTTTCTGGCAGTAATTTTTCTGCAGAAGTTGTTTTAGAGTTGATGCAAATACCTGTCAATGTATATCACTGAGTCTGAGATACCTGCCTGGATATACATCTGGACGTGACACATGAAAGGTTTTATTTGCACTCACGTACTTTTGAGAAGTGAAGAATATGGAACAGGGTCTCACGGGAAAACCTGTTACAATCTTCACACTTTGTTCAGCGGGGTGGAGAGGCTATTCCTTTTATGTCTATGAGGCTGTTCCTCAGGAGGCAGAAGAGTTGGGAGGCACCAGTGCCTGTAGAGAATACCAGAGATCACTTTCTCCTCTTTTGCAGACAAGTTTGAAGAAAAACCATGCTTCCCTGCAACGCAATCGCTTTTAGCCCCTGAGGCACTAGAGGTTTACTGCACCTTCATGCCAGTTACTGTCTAAAAACCACAGTATTATTTTAAAGATGAAGAAGCTGATTTTTGTTTGTTTAGTTTTCAAAACACTGAACAATTCGCCTTAGTGTTAACAGACTAAAGGAGGCAGAGCTTCAGGCATTTTCATCAAGGCTGAATTTATATTTGTGGAAAATTCTCAAAACATGTTCAGAGGCACACAGCAGGTGTGAAGTGGTTATCTCCCTGGATTTCCATGTTTACTCAGAAAAGCCTTCTTTCTTGTCTGAAAGTAGCCCTGAGAAAGCTTCATATAATGTGAGTGTGGTATACTGTGAATGTGGCATATTTAATTCAATTTTTTGAATGCCAATCAGCTGTTTTAGGCCATAAAGTATAACTCTTGTTAGAACTACTTTAAAATCAATGAGAATAGTTTTTTATCAAACACGCAAAAAATAATAAGACACATGAGGGTAATGAGAGAGGAAAGATTGATCAGTATTTTAAGTTGACCAGACATAAGTGGAACATCACAAATGGAAGCAGGAGTAATAGCAAAGCTGCAATGCTACAAAATGTGATTGTAATCATGGCATCAGCCTCACTGACAATCCTTCCTTGGATTTAAATTTGAAAGGACTTCGAAATTTCAAAGGACTTCAGCTTTTCAGTTCTTTGTTTAGAGGTATGTAACTGTAAGCAGATAGCACTCATCCATAATGTGTAAATGGACTTTCTATAGAAAACAGGTTTAGTCAGGTGTGGAGAAGATTAAGGGAACTACTTAAATCACTATAATATGTAAGATGGAGCTTAATCTAACCAAACAATAAAAGGAAAGCTGGTGACAGCTACTTCTGTATTCTGGTTCTAAGCACCTGCTGCAGTGCTCTCATCAGTCACTCACATCCTCTGTAGGACTCAGTGCTTAGTGGTTGTTGCAGTCACTCATCATGAGCATAGCAAAATTGTGGTGCAAGTTCTTTCCTTTCAGGAGCAACACGTTAAAGCCATAGCATTAGTAGTCTCTGGGGGAAAACTATGAAAATTCTGATCTTCATCAGTGAATTTGCTATATTTAGTGGAGAAAAATATAAAATCCTTCCTACCCTGGCAATACGCTGGCCCTGAAATCACAGAATTCTGCTCCTCCTGGCAGTTCTAACTGGGATGTAATATCTGACCCTTCTACAGAGCTGAGTCGCTCCAATAATGCAGATGGCATCTACTTTACATGTTTAGCATTGTATTTTTAACTTTGGAACATCACCAATTCAGGTTGCTCTTCAAATTGTTCAGATTAAGGTGTTTTTTTTTTTGTGTCCTGATCAAGCACATTTAAGAAAAATGAGGAAAAACATTCAGCCTCAAAAGTACTGAAGTGTTTTGTAGTGTATGCCTTGTTAGCAGAGTTTTAGAGCTTGTAAAGTGCTGGTGTTCAAATCATAGAGTGTCTGTGTAAAAAGGTGAGATATATCTATCATCAAATGTTTTATTTTCAATGAAAAATACAATTTTTTTTTTACTTACCCTGATTTTGTGATGGTATTGCAGCACTTGGCTGGCTGCTTGGTGTCCACCAAACTTGTCTATTATTCCCTCTCCTCAATAGCACAAGAAAAAAACATGTGGTGGAAAAGCTCAGGAGTTGAATAAAGAACACAGAAAACACCTACCAGTTACAGTTAGGGGCAAAACAGAGGATATTTTTGGAATTAATTTCATTTATTGCCATTAACAGAGTAGGATATTGAGAAATACAACAGAACTAAGAGCACCCTCCCACCACCCCTCTACATCTTTGCAGGCTTCACCTCCAACTCTCCTACCTCCTCCCTGTGTGCCTCAGGGGAATGGGGAAAGCAGTTTGTGGTCAGTTTTTCTGCTCCTTCCTCCTCCTCTTCACCAGCATGGGGTGTCTCCTACAGTAAAAAGTCTTTCATGAACTTGTTAAACATGGGCTCTTCTCATGGGCTGCAGTTCTTCAAAAAAGGCTTCAGAGGTGTTTTTTTTTTCCATGGGGTACTGTCCTTCAGTGGTGGGTGGTTCCTGTAAGGTTTCCTCTCCATGGGCCACACTTTCTGACAGAAAACCTACTCCTTCCTGGGATCTACACAGGGTGAAAATGCTTCATGGTATGTCCACCTACTCTAGGGTGGGATCCTCCATGGACTGTAGCATGGATATCTGCTCTAGTGGGCTCCATGTTATGGTCTTCTCCTGCAGCAGGGGAATCTCTGCTCCAGCAGCCGAGTACCTTGTCCCCCTTATTCTTCTCTGACACTGGTGTTTACAGGGCTCACACATATTCTCCCTCTTGTCTCCTAGCTGCTGCTCAGCAATTTTTATCTTTCTTAAAAGTGTTGTAACAGAGGAACTGCCACTGTTGCTGATGGGCTCAGCTTTGGGCAGTGGTAGGTCCATCTTGGAGCTGGCTGGAACTGGCTCTGTCAGACACACGATCACAGAATCACAGAAAGGCTTGGGTTGGAAGGGGCCGTGGAAATCGTGTAGTTCCCACCCCCTTGCAACGGGCAGGGATGCCTCCCTCTAGATCACACTGAACACTTCCAAGGACAGGGCATGAACAGCTCCTGTGGGCAGCCTGTTCCTGACATGGAGGCAGATCCCAGTGTCTTCTCACAGAGCCCATCCCTGCAGACCCCCACTACCAATACCTTGACACACAAACCCAGTACACAGAATTTACTTCTGTAAAATTTAATCAGATGAGAAATTAGGATAAAGAAGATGAAAGTTAAGTCATAAATATTTTTATGGTAAAGCTCCCAATTTTTAACCCCCATTAAACTCATGGCATTTTATTTTGTGGAATTGTTTTATGATTGTTAATGTCTTTAATGGCTATTTGCCATTTTCTTCAGTCTGACTTGTGCAAATTTATTTCTCTGTCGATAATTTTAACTGCTAGTTACTTAGTGCAAACACTGTGAAGCATAGAAGAGTATTTTATAGATTTACTGTTCAGTTTGTGAAAGTGATTGGCCTGGTTACAAGTGATAAGTAGGAAATTGCTCTCCTGATGTAGTGTGTTGTCAAATGACCATTTACAAGTTGCAGAAAGATACAGTTTCATTTAATTTTCTAATGATAATAATAAATGAGCAGGAGACACCTTGACTTATTTTGCAAGTGCACAAATGTTAGAAGGGGGCTGAATCCCCCACTCTTAAGAGTGGGAGGAATTGAGGGACTTATATACATTTAAATGAAAGGAATAAAATTATGCTGGGGTGATATTGCTATACTTGCTAGTGGATTTATTTATTGAGTGATTTATTTCTTAGATGTTGCAGTGCCTGTATGTTTATGCATGAGGAAAAACAGGAGGAGAAATGGTTTTCAGATGAATGAAGTAGAGGTACTGTATTTGCCATCACTAGTGACTCAAATAAATCTGGGACTGTCTATTTGACATAGCTGTCAATATCATGTTATTGTGGGAATTCTAACCTGCCAGATGGGTGTATTTAATTCTGAAACTAATAAATGAAATACACTGCAACCTCTGAAATTCTGGTGACAGCAACAAGCTGCTGAAAGTTAAGCTGTTGAGTAGATACAACTATTAGACATTGACTCCTTTTGTGCATGGTTTTAGCACAGAGAACCATATGACCTGTGGTTACAGAAGGCCCTTTCATTTATGCACAAACTCTCTGGCAGGGCTTGTACAGAATGCGAGGCAACAGATCTCATGAGAGTAATTCTCGCTCAGTGGTTAATGTCTCTTGTTTCCAGCTTATCTGATGCCATGGTAATATCCTCATACAGCCACTGTAATTTCTTTGTATAACAGAATCAGTGTTTCTCCTCCAGTCTCCTTTAAGCTCAATTACCTCTTTTTGTCTTCACATTGTTTTCTCCCACATTTATGTCTTCCACTTGTGTCCACACATGCACATGCTCCCTCTCTCTCTTTATGATTTTTTTTCATTGTTATATTATTAATTGTGCCTGGCAATTGTTTATATTGTTCTAGGATGGTGAGCATATACCACTTTGCAGAAGAGAATGCAGATCAATACAATTAGAAACTCAAATCTGAAAGAAACAATAACACAGTGTTAAATAACTGGGTTTGGGTTATTCTCCAGTGAGCTCCATCTTGCCTGTAACACTCACTTAGGATGCATTATCCATTCACCAGAGAAATTGTCCTGCTGAGTCCTCATTAAGATGATTTTTGAAAGATTTTCTCTGGAACTGTGTTGCTTAGTATCTCAATTGCAGTGTAGTTTTGTGGTTGCTGCTCTTAGGTTTGCCCTGATGATATTACCAAAAATCAGGCCTCTGTCAGATATCAAAACTTTGTTTTCTTTGATCCCAATTGCATGAGAGGGACAGAGAAATCCCTGGTAGATTTTTCTGACAATTTGTGAGAGCAGACAGCACATGCTGGGATTACCTTTAACAGATGACCCTATAAAAGGTTTAGTCATCTTTTCCATGTATCTAAAAAAAAAATTAGAAAAAATTTGGATGTGTGATTGTCTTATCTACAACAATTACTGAAGGTTTCTTGAGCAAAGAACAGACTGTAGTTCCTATCCTCCACAGCTGGGGAGCTGAGAATAAAGGTGATGCATCCAAGTTTCTGTGTGTTGTATCTCTTTACAGACTTCATCAAGAGCTATGAAAATATGCTACAATTATACATCATGAGTGCAAAATAATTTGATCTCTGCTCAGGTCTGTATTTTGCCCCTCCTGGAGATAAAGACAAGAAGGAGATAATGTACTTAAAATTCTGTGCAGTACAATATGCTATATAAATCTAAATGTTTCTTAAATGTTTTGTCATGTTTGCTTATTCTGGGCCTGAGATTGACATGAATTTTTGGTTGAGTAGTAATTCTTAATTTGTGCTTTAAGCATAATTATATTTGCTACTCTGTTAAAAGGATGACACATTGGTTCTGATTTCCTCCTTTCCTATCCTTGCCCTTTACTTTTAACTTTTTTACTCTGTATGTAGTGTTTTGTGTTGGAGAATAGATAATGATTGTGCAAATGCTGTGCAAAAAAATCTTATGAAAAAATGTTGCTATTTATTGTGACCTTTGGTATCTGAACAACAACTGTGATCAATGCACATCTGTGATGTAGAACCGAGGTTAAAGATTCAATTATTTTACCCGTAAGTAGCTGAAGCATTCATGTTATAGCTATTTATTAGGACATAACCTAGACCTTCAGTTCCAAATGGCAGGTTCAAATATTAGAATAAAAGCCACCTCATCTGTAAGGTGGTGGTATCCCATGGGGATCACACTTTCAAATGATTCACATGAGGACTTTGCAAACACCAATGTGTTATAAGGACATCCTGGCTTTAACTATGAAAAAATAACCTTCTCTTTTTGTCTCTGTGTCTGTGTGCATCTGTGAGTATGGATGTCTTTTCACTGTAACATAATTATCTTTGTCTAGCTGATCTGTGTCAATTCTTTGGTGTTTCAGACACATGAGGTTGTACCTGCCTTTTTTTTTTTTGATACTTTCTTCTAAAACCTGCTAAGTCAGTGTCTTTCATTTTACACTCCCGTGTGCTAGCTCTTCCCCCTGGATGCTTCTGCATGCCCTCTTGACTTTATTTTAGGATTTACTGTTTCAGTTCTTGTTTCATCTTTTTCCACTCCCCAGAGAGGCTTAGTTTCTTTTCTCTTTCTCAATATTTTTATAATCATCAGATCTAGTCCCTGTGGCATTTACTACATCTGATAAGGCATTATTTCCATGGAGCTGTTGTATGGGATTTGGAAATGTATCTTCACAAACCACAATAATGAAGCTGAATGTTTAATGTTCTTTACACTGACACATTTGGCTTCATGTTGTTTTCTATGAAAACAAGCAGGAAAATATTAAGATAGAAAACAGAAAACTACAGTGGAGGATTTTCAGAAAAAACAGAAAACCAGCTGAATTTTATATCTGTATTCACAGTTTTGGAAAGAGTAATTGAAAGGTGACTCTAGGTGTATTGTGTATGTTGTTCAGAGATATATGAATTGGGTCGTCTCTCTTTAATTTTAAGTTCAGCAGCAGTTTTATGATGTATCTCTTTTCCCTGTTTTCCCTTACATACAGACTTAAATACATCTTCAGAGCAGCAGCCAGTACTTATAAAACATTAATCAACTACTACCCCTGCATCCTTGCAAACAAAACATGCTACATTCCACCATATTTCTGCATGCTTATTCTTATGCTGCTTATTCATCTTCCTGAAGAATTCGAATTGCAGTTTTCAGTCTTTTTAATAGTGAATAAAGGTCTGCCACTCAAAGAACAGCAATAAAAATGGGGCAAGTTGTCAGTCGTATCAGAGCTTAACACAAATTGATTTCAATAGTAAGGAAATGTGCACTTTCTATTTTAGCTTTTGAAATGGTACAAAGCTTCAATTTTAGTTCTATGTCACTCGTTTGCTCGGTTCATAATTTTTGAGTGGCAAAGAATTAGCTTAAAGAATTTTTGGATTCACCATTTTTATTTGTATGGGTAAGATGAGGAAATCTCGGGAAGCCACATATACCCAAAAAACTAGCTGTCAAATGCTTTTTCCATATCATGAATTGTTGTAATCATATTTTCATATTTTTTCAATATTTTACATTTTTACTCAGTTCTGCCCCGAAAGCTCTGGATTGGCAAAAACATATTAATCTGAGCAATTTAAATGGATCTAGAAGACCAATGAACTAAGTTTTACAGTAAATATGCGTATATAAGTACAACACCTACCGCAGCAAAGCATGTGAATGCTGCCAACTTGTCTTTTTACAGAATTACTCTCTGGGAACTACATTGCATTGACACGGAAAAGAGCAGCAGGGCAAAATGCAAGTGCATTGTGTACTATTATGACCATATTTTACATAATAAGTATAATTCTGGCTTTTGTGAGAAAGGCTTTGCCTGTATTTGTAATGATGGGTTTTTTTTTTCCTGGTCTGTTCCCTCTTCACTACTGCAGAGGATGTATTTTTCTTGTATGAGTGATTTAAGATGAATTTCTGTAGACCTAGATATCTGACACCAAAACAATTTCCAATGGGTATAAAAACTTGAGCACAACTGGACCATAGCTTATTACTGGGGACAAGAACAATTTATTTCACAAGCCAGGTCCTAATGCTGTGAAACAGAGTCATATGGCATTCTCTGATTCTTCCCTTTAGTTTTTATTCTACACCCTCAACTTCCTTTGCTGAACTCCCTACAAGGATAGGTAGCTAGGGTGTCCACTGAGCAAAGGGTAAGTTGACAGTAATAGAACTTGCAGGAATGACATTGTAATTTAAAAGTGGAATCAGACAAAGCAGTGTAAAACTCTCAGTTACAATATTACTACAGAGTTTTACTTGACTCATGGTGACTCACAGGCAAGTATATAATTACAGTTAGCCACAGGTAAAGAAACAGGAAGCAAAGTTATTTGCCATTATTTAAATATATATGACTCTCTTCCAGATGGAATCTCAATTTAACTTTATATAAAAATTAAATTAATTCTCTAGGCAAGAGACTACTGCCTGGTCAATATTGCTTGGTGGCCTTTCTAAACTCAACTCTAGGGGCTATTTTGCAGCAACCTTTTTGTATGAAAACTTATTTTCTATGATGAAGGGTGGTGATGCAAACTTCAAATACAAGGACAGATTTTACCTGTAGCTTTTAAATAAATTCTTTCCTAGAATTTTTCACATGTAAAGATAAATGCAATAATGTCCCCATAACAGGGACATTTCAATGTGTTTTTAACATTTTAAACCAGTAATGAAACATTAATTCCTCTGTGTTACTATCTATTTGTCTTTTATACTTCCATATTTTCCAATTGTTATTCAGGTATGTCTGTAATCTGTGTGTAGAAACAATATGTGTAATCTCTAATGAAACTACCCTAAAAGAAGAATTGCAATTTTGTAGGTATAAATAACTGTGACAACAAGGGGCAACTTAGAGTATGCAGTGTCACTAGCAGGATTTATAGAATTCACTAAAACTGTTGTAGCTCAAAGGTGACTCTGGTATGTGTTTTCAACTGTGCTAAAATTAAAGCCTCTGGCATGATATTCTCAAGCTGTTTAACAATATTTAGTAAGACTATAAATGTTTAAGATTGGAAAGAAAAGCAAATGCTATGCCAATAGCTGTTTTTTATATTTTCAGCTGAATAAAAAAATCTGGGGGGCCTGTCCAAAATTAATTTTTTTACTTCCCCGATGAGATTTAAGTGTTTTGTTTTCAGTGAAAAATAATTTAATTTTGGTTTTTCCTAACTCTATAAATATTAATTTTAAAAGTGATTTCAAAATCTTGCAATTGAAAAATCATATATTTAAAAATGGCTTAACTCTTTGCTGTGTAGGTTTACTTTGCTCAGTGTGTGAAGGTTTTGTAGGTGTGGTGGTCTAAATCCAGTTGGCGGCTCAGCCCCATCCCTCCTCTTGCTCCCCGTTCCCCAGAGGGATGTAGGAGAGAATTGGAAGAACAAAAGAAAAACATGTAGGTTGAGATAAAGGCAGTTTAATATGTAAATAAGAAGCTGAACATGCCAGCAAAGTAAAACAAGGAATTCATTCACCATTTCTCGTGGGCAGGCAAGTGTTCAGCCATCTCCCGGACAGCAGGGCTCCATCATGAATAGTGGTGGCTTTAGAAGAGAAATGCCATCTCTCTGAATGTCCTTGTCCTTCCCCCAGCATTATATGCCAAGCACAGTGCCATAGCTGGGGTCAGCCAGGCCAGCTGTGTCCCTTCAGCCTTTTCACTGGGGGTTGGACAAGGAACAGAAGAGGCCTTGACTCTGTGTAAGCACTTCTCAGAAGTGACAAAATCATTCCCGTGTGATCAACGCTGTGTTCAGCACAAATCCAAAATGCAGCCTCATACCAGGTACAATGCAGAAAATTATCCCATCACAAACCAATTACTTTGGCACAACAGCCATTTTTCATTGTGGTCAAGTCTTTGTGACTGTCCTTGTGTTCATGCCTATCTGTCATCCTGGTCTTGTGCAGGGTATGTAAAGCACCTGAAACCAGATCCTGTCACTGGAAGTGTGGCCCTCTTACTGCACTCCTGGAAGTCTCAGCAACAGAGGTGACTGATAGAGGACAATAAAGTCCCACTGTTTCCCACTGCTCCATGAGAAGGCCATGGACAGCCTTAACTTATAGACAACATCTGTGATGTGATGGGGCAGGTGCCTGATGGACTATCCCTCCCAGCTCTCTTGATGATGAATTTCAGGTATACAGCATCTTCTGTGCCTCTAGAATTTATCTGGCAATCTTTGTGCTATCACGTTCCTTGTCAGTGATAATAAAACCTGTCTTGCCTATAGAGGATTTCCTAATGAAGCATGGAAGGCAATACAAGCAAAGCTTCTGTGCACTGGTGCACCTTCAATAAATCATGCTCATAAAAGGCAAGGAGGTAGCTCGATTTAAAAGTAGAGAATTAAAGCCTTTTATTCTGCTGCTGTTAATTCAGTAATTCCATGTGCATGCAAAGGCCCCCTGATGCTTCAGGTTGTTAATTTAATGCTGCCATTTAATGAGTAATGCAGTGGTATTGTACAAAACAGTGTAAATTTTGCCGCAGTGTTAGGCAAATTGCTTCAGGCTTATATGGCTTATACATACCAGACTTCACAAAATTATTTTTTCTCCCATCCTTAACCTTGATCTATTTATGCACACATAGATTATTTCTCACACTTTGCTTTTTGTGACTTTTAGAGAGGTTTNTCACTCCAACCTACTGCATGGAAATACCTCAAAATAAACTATAAATATGAAGGTACCTGCATAGTGCTCCTCCTGATGTCTTATGTGTGGAGGCAGAGGTCTTAAAATTCCTGGCAGGATTTACAAAACTAAAGGAAGACCATTTCCAATACATCAGCTTGGGACTAACTATGGCATTCCTATCTTTCAGTGAAATTGAAAGAATTTTCTAAAATTGATGGAGTATTCTGCACAGTGCAAGCAAAGCATGGTGCCGGGATGCAGCAATCATTTTCACTTCTGTCAATTCCATTGCACTCTGCTCTAATAGATGTGCAGGTTTTTTTTTTTCTTTAGTCTTTTATGTCCTTTGAAAGTGAAGAGGAACAATTACTAATTGCACTGAAGTATGTGGAAAAGATTTTAAAAACAACAATTTATTTCTATTAAAAAAACAACTTACAGTCACTAATGAGTAGCATAAGATTGGATATGAAGAGAGATTGTCGTTGGAGAAGTGCATTTTGGATCCCAAAACTTCCATCCTTGCATTTTTCCTGAAAGATAAATAATAATGGGGTATTTTTGTATATGTTATGTATCTTCCATTGTTATGCAAACTCTCAACCCAGGAAACCTGTACAGAACTCCAAGGTAATTTTAGCAGAAACAGAAAACCTGTGAGTAATGATCTTGGGATTTGGCCCATAGTCTAAAAGAAACCTTGCAGCTCTGTGCAGTTCAGCTGAGGGAAATGTTTCTAAGAACACAGCTCATCTTTGGGTATATTGGCAGCATTTAGCTGCTGGGTTGTCTTGGGTTTGCTGCAAAATTGCTCTTTTTGGAGCTTAGGAAAGGACTGTCTTGGGCCTGCTGCAAAATTGCTCTTTCCGGAGCTTAGGAAAGGACAGAGGGATTTAGAGGACAAATGGATAGTATAGGCTGCTTTGTGTCAGCTTCAGCATTTTTATGTGCTGTACAATGTGGGAGAAGAGCAATGGCTATCATCTTGGCTTTTGACAACTTTTCCCTGAAATAAAATGACTAGAAGTCACCAGTGTGCTGCAGAATAGCCCAGTCCTAACACTTATCCTGCTGGGTTTAGTTTATCCACATGGTTTTTCTGGGCTCTTGTTCTTCCTGGCAGATACAGGCAGCCAGTTTTTCAAGAGGGAAATTTTTCTCTACAATGATTTAGGCTTTAGGAATCGTGCTTTTACTTTGTTTACTCATCAGAACAAGTGTGTCTAGGAGCTACTTCAAGGGGTAATCCTCATTGCCTGTTGGAATGGTAGGTGTCAGTAAAAAATGTAAAAGATCCAGAGGAGAGAGTTCAAGTACTTTAATTTATTTCAAGACTTCCAAGCTGCTAGGGAAGGAAAGGAAAGGACATTGTCTGAACATGTTTTAAAGTTGTTTTTTTTCTGACTTGAGGCATAACATTTTTTCTGCGTAACAGTGAGACACATAGGAGGTTTGAGTCTCTATTGCTGATGTTGGCAAGTTCATCCTTCAAAAGCTTAGCTTTCCAGCTAGCCTGGGCTGCCTTTTGAGTGTGTGACACATCATTAACGCCTCCTGATCTGCAAAACTGGAAGTACTTTAACAAAAACAAACCTGTATTTCAGCAATGGCCTAACACATAGCTGTTGACAGTTAGTGATATTTATAGAAAAAATTGAGAACTCTTTGAGATTAGTCTCATACATTTTCCCTAAGAAACAGATGAGAAAATTTGGTAATTAAACAAAACTTAAGCAGTTTAATCTCATTTGATCTAATGCCATCTACCCTTCACCTCTGACCTTGTGTAAGCACATATATACATGCATACATAAATACATGCATATTATGTGGATTTATTTAGAACTGACGTTACTTTTTTGCAAACTTATCTCACAAGAGGGGCATTCTTGTTCTGATAACACTTTGTATAGTTGAAGGCTGTTCCCTTAGAAGCTGCCAGCTGAATAACCTTAAATTGTAATGGGAATAAATAGAGTAACTAATATTTCCTGAACCTCTGGGGTTTGTGAAATATTCCTATACATGAATCTAGCAAGTGGGCTTCTGTGAATAAAAAGTGGGTTTTAAAATTATATGGTATTATTTTGATGGGCATTTGTAATTTTTTTACTTGGATGGAGGTGTCCTGCCACTTTGTAGTTGAGTATACTGAGAAAGTCTGAAAGCAAATTTAATTTTTTCTCTTACTTATTTTTGATTTATGTTTGATTTTTAAACAGATCTGTGTACCTGAAGCTATTCACTTCAGAGGTAACTACTGATATTACAAGATACACTAGCTTTATTCCCTTCCCTCACTTTCTATTAATTTACATGAAAATGGTATTTACATTGCCTGTAGGCCAGGGCTAAAAGCAAATACTTCCATCTTTTGAAGCATGGTAATTGGGACAGAGAACTCTGATTTGGCTTCCAAGTGCTTTGGACATACAGTGAATCTTAGTCTACTGTTCACACCAAGGCCTTGCAGAATAAAGCCTTGGCTTTGGTTGCTCTTTGATGCTTGTGAACAAAGATAAACGAACAGGAAATGGGTCGGTTTAGGAGAGAGGTTTCCTCTGACTCCCAGACTGCTGGTCAGTGGGATGTTGCTTGGCTTTCTGTCTCATGGAAGGGCAAGACAAAGTCCATCTGTTGCATCTTATTTAAAGTGGCCAAGGCAATGGGGAACACATCTATCCCTCTATTGCAAAATCCTGGTAAATTCTGACTGGAGAGAAAAAATGATCAAAAATTCATTATTCAATACAGTAACTGCCACTAATTGATTTTTAATATTAAATAACTTTGAGAACATTTTGCAGGGAGCTGCAAAATGCTTTAAAAAAACCCTTATAGATAGAACTTCTTGGGAAATCTTTCTTGGATATCTGAAAGACTGCTGAAAGGGCAGTACTACTGTTCTATAAAACTCAGGCCAGTAGTTATTATACATCAATATATCACCTTCCCTTGGAATAGAATATTAAAAAAAATATGGCATGCTGATACCTTAGAGCGATTGAAGGTGGTATATATGATAAAAGTTAGTATATACTGAGCTGCTCTGATTTTATCTTGTGGAAACAAGTAAGAAATGTGAAATCAGAACAGAGATGACGAAACTATGTTTTCTCTGATTCTTGTAGAAATGCAGTCCCTTTCTCAAGAAATTCTCGGAGAATAACTCTTATAAGCATCGAGCTCTGCTTTTATGGTATAAAGGTTTGATTTGGGTTTTTCTTTGATTCTGAGAAATAGAGCCATTCACCACTATTTTTCATCTGAAGTGTTGGATTACTATTTTAATACAAATATATATTTATGCACACAGTGGACCTGGGTGATCAATCATCTCGAAGATAAAGACCAAAAGCATTAAAGTGAACCTGAGATTGTGGGGAAACCTTATGTAGAATTGTAAGAACTGTTCAGCTGCTCAAAGGGTTGAGGATGTCATGCCTGTGTATATTGCTTTCTGGCAGCCCAGGTGGAACAACACAAAGCTGGAAACCAGGATGAGACAGAGACTCCCTGCCAGCTTAGAATGGAAATTGCTGCATGAGAGGCTACCTCCTGGCAAAGAAAGCTAATATTCTGATGGGTCCTTAAGTGATATTAAATTGAGAGTTTCACAACAATAAGTACCAGCATCATGGTGCTGGTGGGTCTGAGTTACATGACATGAATGTAAGCAAAACTGTTTCATAGAAACAGATATAAGACAGCTAATTTATTTCACTCTGAAAATCTTTTTCTTAATGAGGCTGCAAAACTCAGTCCGAGTTAGAATAATTTTCAGCTATCAAAAGAAGAAGCAGGAAACATATTTGAATGCCAGAATTTAGGAGCATAGTAATAGATGCTTTAGTAAAGAGACTGCTGAATATCAACTGTGCTAACCCTGTCCATAACAATCATCTGCACTACTGATCATTAACTTCACAACGAGCAACACTGCTGATTTATTTAATGAACCTGCAGGTAATTGTTGTTTCCTTTGCTAATTACGTCAGGGAAATGAGACCTATTAGCACTGAAATGGCTTGAAATACTTAAGCAAATCTTTCTGAAGGGTAAAATGCCAGGCTATTTTTCTCTTATTTTCTGTTCTGTGATAAAGTTTTTGTTATTCTCTTGTTTTTATTAGTGAAAATTTTCTTTTTCATCCTTTAAATAGTGTATCTTGGACATAATGTATGCTTTAGTATTTTGGGAAATGCCTTCACATAATTAGCAAATAGTGCTTCTAAAAACTGGAACACTTCTACTGTTTATGAGGTAAAATTTTATTGGAAAACATTTGAAGTCAGTCTTAAATGCTGAAAGAGTTGAAGCTGTTGTTTTCAAAAGCTCTGCCTAGTGCAGTACAGCTCTGCTGTTCCAGCAGGTCTGTGGTGAGACCTGCTGGGCTTCTCTTTCACTCCAGAGCTCTACACACAGAACCAGGAGGTTGCAGCTCTTCTTGATTTACACAGATTGACGGGTTGTCATAACAGAGGGGAATACTGTGGCCACTCAACCTTAATTTTCTGTGAAGAAAGGAACTCTCTGCACAGAAACTTTAATGTCTGACTGTACTTGAGTACCTAATGGTACTAAACAAGCTGCTTCTGTCTAGTGGAGAGTCCGTGAGACAGTAATAGATCTGGCATTTATTCTTGTAGTTAGAAACGCACACCTTACTGCTAAACTGAATTTGTTTAACTTCACTTTCCAAATGCTGAGTATTTCTATGTTCTTGCCTGTTTTATCTAATATTACAAATTGGATTTCCTCTCAGGCCACCTTGTACTTTACTTACTACAGCACTAATGAGGACACTATCAATTTGTACATCATAGTTCTTAAGACATAACATACTATCGAGCTATGACATAACATACTATGTGCTCTTCTGACATAACATACTATGTGCTCTTCTGTTCCAGTGGTTATACCAAAATTTGATTACATCAAAGAGAAGTGACCTAATTGCCAGGGAGTAGGAAAGACTGTGAGCTGAAATGCTTAGATTATCTGGGGTATCAGTTTCAGTTCCTGCTATTGCAAATACTTGATTCAATAGATTGTTGACTATTTGCCTAACATTAGGGCTTAATTCTTCCTATCTGAGCTATCAGAATTGAGAGTCATGCACCAGTAGCTTAATTCCCTTGTAAAAATAGCTCACAGATAGTACACTTTATGCAGAGGGTCTTTTGAAGCAAATGCCAGCCTATTCTGGCTAGATGATCAGAAGGGAAAATATCCGTGCAGAAATAGATCTCTTCATGATTTGAATTTGTTAACCTTACAAAGATGAGGAAATTAACAAGTAAAGGGTGGAAACAGAAGAAACAAAGTGTGTGCTTGAAGGGAGGGAAAATCAATAAAATAAATTTCTAGAAGATGTCCAACCATATCAAGGCAAATGGCAGGATCCAACTTTCTGAGGAAGAATCTCATGATAAAGTCTATATTCTCTAATATAGACTTCATATATATTTAAATATATGTATTTATTTATATATATATAAATATATATATCTAATATGGTACCACAGCTCTAAATCAGAGAGGAGAGTAGAAGCCATGTACTCAAGGCAATGTTAATTACACAGGAAGGAATTTACCACATAATGACAGGCACATCTTGGAAAAGGATCACTGACCACAAAGGTCTAAGCAACCTGCTGCTGGTATTACAACTGAAACAGAACAAGATTCTTTTCCACTTTAGTAATGGTGCTGATGTGAAAGAATAGAACAATCTTGATGTTCTCTCAAAATTTATAAAGATTTTAAGTTGAATGAAAATTTCACCTGTTAGTCTTATTTTAGTCTTATTTTTTGTCCCCTGTTCTCTTTCCACACCCTGAGCAAACAATTATTTTAATTGAGTTGTTGGCTTTCAGAGCTCCTACTGCTAACCCAAGCCAATACTCAGTCAGTATTCTTACTATGACCTGGTCTAAACATGCTACATTTTCCTAACAATTTTCTTAAGGACTATAATACATCTGTAAGTTTTAAAGACCCATGTTTTTGAAAAAAAAACCCTTGTCTCTGGACTAAATTCAACTACTTTTTTAAACTTGTAAAGTAATTGCAGCAAAAACTAAATAAAAATTTTGAATAAACATAAAGCTATATAATTAAAAATTGAAGAAGTGTCTGTACATCTAAATTAAAGAGTATGAAAGTGGAAAGACGAATTTCAAGGCATCTAAGATCTAATGAGCATCAGGTTCTGATGTGAATATTAACAAGTCAGCAATACCTGTGGAAATGAATAAATGTACATTAGACTAGCAATTGAAAATTCCTGATCTGCATTACAAATAAATATTTCATTTTTTTGCAAAAGTGATATACAGAAAAGTATGTCTATTTTTAAGTAGACCATTATTAATTCAGGCAATACTGTCTCTGAGATTCCTCGGAATAGATTATGATTCCAATGCCTTAGAGTCTTAGAAGGTAAAATGATGTTTTTTATATTACATGTGCTGTCTTTTATAGTACTATTTGGCTAGTTCACATTTAAGTTGGGTTTTTATCCCCATTTTCATGACAGAGCTCTTGAGGAGCATTTTTACATCCTGCTGTGACAATGGGTCAACTTGAAAACTTGAAAGTAATTCCTTTCCTGTTCCTCTACTGTTACGTCTATTCTTGTGGAGAATATTACTGTAACAGTTCATCTCCTTATAAGAAACTGTTTATCTGACTTGGCCAACATTGAGATGGTCACTTCACTCAAGGAGAAGAATTAAATTCTTCTTCCTATGATACCCATTGAGAAATAGCTATACCAATGAAGGATGTTCCAGTATGAATTTCTTGTAATTTTTCACAAATTTGCAATCTCACGTGAAAATTATAGACCAATATAACTTCTATACTCTGCACCTTCTCCACGCGCCTCCAGAATTCAGAGCAGAAGTGGAGAGGTACAAAGAAAGAAGAGAAATCCCTGTGTGGTGAGTTTCCAGGATTATGCCTTAAGCAGGATAATTTTTGCTTATCATCACTGATAATGCACTTCACTCTCTCAAAATTCCCAGCAATAAAAAAAAGTAGTAGAGCTTGAATAATTAGCAAAAAAGGATTTCTTAAAAAATGGAAAGGAACTTTACCATTTTATGTAAAACCAGAAAATGTCCTCCTGAACTGACTTTGTATGCTAGAAACCTGTTTGTTATTACCTATGCATTAGAAGCATTTTCATCCAATTAAAGGATATATATTTAGGATTTTTACAAGGTCCAGGTGAAAGATTCTCAAAGTATGAGATAATTTAAATTTTTGTTCTGTGTGAAAAATCATCTGCCTAAGTTAGGTTCATTATTACTCCAAATTGAGCCTTACTTGAAAACCGTACAAAGCTCACTGACATTTCCTTTGAAGTAGAACTATTTTTCAAGTTAACAATACAATGCAGTGATACACAAATCACAGCTTATTTTACATATCTTTTTCTATTTCACTTTTCTGCTACGATTGGCTCCCTATACCTGCAGTACATATAATAGGTGTTCTTAAAAATGATGCTGAGAATATTGCCTTATAAATTTTCTCACATTCAGCAAAATCATTAACAATTTACATGGATTGTACCATTCAAAACATACTTTCATGGATTGAAAAGGTTATGAAAATGAAATGTCACATGTTAGGCTTTAGCTCTTGCCTTAAAGATTCTAGTCATTTGCACAGTGCTCTAGAATGGTAGTATAAAAGAGAACAGTCTTCCTTTTTGATGGCTTTCATTCAGGTGCCAGAGTTTCACATTTCATGCAGCGTGTTATGTATGGAAAATCACTTGGAAAAGGTCACCATCTATCCTAGTCACTTCTTGCTTAATTAGGCACTGTAATATCACACATTAAGCAATGCTATTTTAAATTAATTCAAGGAGAGATAAGAAACCATCATGGCAGTGTCAGCTGATATTTATTTAGGTACATGAGATGTGCACAAATCTGCATGTGTGCTTGACAATGAATGTGAATTATGGATACAACCACTATATCACAGAAAAAGAATTGTTAGACTCCTGCTTTGCTCCAGGAGTATATGGGGGAAACCTTGGGCTGAAATGCAAATGCTAGAAAACTGGATGGAAAATTGCTTTTAGCTACAGTATGGCCATCTTAACTGACAAACAGAATAGCAAATATGCCCAGTTTGAACTTGAGTGCCAGAGAAAAGCACCAGTGTGAAGGTGTGAGGCATGGAGATATTATTAGTGTGTTTCACAGCAAAGAAATTATTTCAGTTTACATTTCAGTCAATGAGGGCTATAAAAGTTACAGGTTCAAACAAACTAAGAACAAAGAAAGTCACAAGCATTTAGTCTCCATTGCAACCTTGCTTTGGAAATGAAACATACCAAATTATTCAGATAACTGCACAGAATAATTTTGGAAAAATCTGAAGAGAGGTAGTCTTTTTTTCAGTGGAAAATGTAGTGCTTTGTACTTTGGAGGGTTCGTTTATTTTTTTTTTTTAATTAGCTCTTTATAATATACTAGCATTTCAGTTGTAAGTGATATCTTTGTACATATACAGAAAGTTGGTTTTTAAAAAAAATTCAGTGTCTGCTTTTCACTGTTTTAGACACTTTTTGGTTAAAGGAGGAGTAGTGTAACACATTTCTCTTTCGCATGTATGCATGATATAAACAAGAATATATTTATGCTGCACATGGGCTATTCTGAGATATTCTGAGTGGAGGGTTAGGGAAGCTGCTGTTCCAGCAACACTTCTGGAGCTGTTTACCAGGGTTGTGATGAAAGGAAAACCTTCCAAGGTATTAGAAATTATGAAAATTGAACGAGTTCAATATTCACAAGCCTTTGAAGCCCACCTCCACAGTGTGCTTTAGGGTGGAGTGGGCGTTTTCCTTCCCAAAACAGATCATGCCAGGCTTTGCAGGAGCAATACAGCAAATGGAAGCACTGCTTCCCAGCAGCTGCTCAGGTTGGTGCTGGTATTGAGGGACAGAAGGAAGGTCAGGGTTTTGTCTTCAGTCAGTTCAGAATTACTGGTGGGTGAAGTTGTCTTCACCCTTCAGGCATGACAGAGGTCATGAGCAGGGGGAACCTTTTATTGACCTTTCCTTCCTCTGACTGACATTTTAGAGTGAGATGCCCAGGCAAGAAGGGCAAGAGAGTTTGCACACAGGATCCTGCATTTATCTGGTGTGTCTTCCACAGATATTTAATAAGGGAAGGCTGTCCAAGCGACATCTCAAATTTGCCAGAAAGATATTTAATTTAATTCCTGTTTTGCTGGATTTTTTTTCTTCCAGGTAGTATAATGCGATTTCTAAGATTTAAAATTATGTACTTTGGAAGAGTGGAGATTTTAAAGTTTCTTTTATTATACTTCTCTGCATTCATTTCTCACTCTTATTCGCACCAGATGTATGATCAGTGAGATCCCAGTTTCATTTCTCTATTCCTTGAATGGACAATTTGCATGTGTATGTAGGCGCTGCTATGGAGATAACCAAGATTTTGAAAACACCAAGTGCAATATTTTTATTTATACTGTGTGTTTCCTGGGAATGATAGCTCACTTCCTAGGAGCTCAAGGAACAGTTCAAACCTTTTTCTTTTATCCCTTTTGCATCTATGGTAGCTTGAGAGGTTATTTTCCTCCCTCCTGGATTTCACTGTGCCCCTCTTGAAGGTGTGCCTCCTTTAAATTTTCAGGGTAATTTGAAAATATGAGTTGCTTGTAGCAATCAGTTACTTCAAGGTCTTCATATTAACTTGCAGAATTTAAATATAATTTATTTGCAACTCAACTCTTTTTGGCTTAAGTGAACCCATTCATTTGTGAGATGGAAGAAACACTCAGTGCAGCTCTATTGACCCAGTTTGAGATGGTGACTCAGGACCCTGCAGTCCAGGAGGAGCTTTGATCCAAAATTAGGCCAAATCTGTGTCAGGTGTAGCAACCTCTGCAAGGCTTCCCAAATTAATTTTGTATCTGAAGAGATTTTGCACAATCTAGTATGTTAAAAATATGGACCAATATATTAAAGCACATCCTAATTGCAATGAAAGGTGAATAACTAAAGAAAGTAGCTGAATTGCCCATTTTTCAAGTATAGATGTCCTGTTATCTACTATCAGCATTTCAAATCACCTCAAGTGTATTCAAAATGTCATCTATTTTTTTTTTTTTAAATCATGAGGATCATCTGATGTAATCAATTTCTGGATGGCTCTACAGCCCAGAGAGTTGAAGTATACGGAGGGTCTAAAAACTTCCAGAGTAGAGCAGAGAGCATCCGAAGTTAACCGGTTGTTTAAGTGTAAGTCAGCACAGCTTTCCTGAGGTCAGTTCAGCTCTGCAATAATGCTTGGAGCATCTGGGACCACTTAGAATGATTGGGGTTTTTTTCAGTGGAATAAACCAAACATATGTTTTATGTGAAAACACCCACAGCAGTTTGAAAAATATGATTCATTTTCTTATAAACAGAAATGTAAAACTTTCAAATGAAAATGTCAGTCACCAGATCTAGAAAGATGTCCTCTTATTTAAATCAGCTGCACGTCCAATGCAAAGTACACCCAGGGTTGTATCAATCCTCAAAACGTGCTAGTGAGAGCTGAATGCCAAATAGCTTTCCACAAGGCCTGTTATGCTAATCACTTTGGCAATCAGTTATTTATCATTCTTGCAGACATGTACTTTCCATTTACGCTAACAGGGTGGTTGATTGGATTTTGTTCATTAAATGGGCAGAGTCAAAACTGGTCTTATAAACTGCTGTTCAAGTTAATTAGTGAGTATGTGTGTACTCAGAAGCAGAAAAGTAAGTTTTAAAATTATAACCTACATCAATCAGGCCTCTTTACTACATTATATCAAAATCATTCCACTTAGTGTATTCAGTATAAAACAGGGAATAAAAATGCTGCATTTTCATTTCCTCCAATCTCTGATGGTCTGGCAGTAAATGTGATGTTGTTAGTCATAAAAAGAGTAGGAACAGATATTGGCTTTTCCTTGCTGTCTTACCTAAAACTCTCCCAAGCTCTGTGTATAGCTTAAAAAATGGTGCAGAAAGGGAGATCCTAAAGTTTGTTTTCTAACAGTTTTGAGTTGATTAACCATTTGCAGGTAACACAGATGGTTGGCAAGAGCTACCACGAGGATATAACTTAAACAACAATAATTAGAGCAATAGCAATAAAGTCTTAAAGCCAATCACTGGTGGAAGTGCTAGACTGTGATTCTGGAGACCCAATTTCAACTCCTACATTTTATGTCCATGTGGGAGGGATGGTTTCATCAGCCTGGGTACGTTCATAATCTTCCATGCATGCTTGTGAGTGTCCCTTTGTAATGCAGAGGAAGACACATTTCCTTTTTCTGTCTGCTGCAAATTATTTAAAGATCCTCTGAGGATTTCACAGATCTCAAAAGCCTTTTCTTTCTAACTTGTATCACAAATGTGGGTAGATTTGATTACTCTGGTCTTAGGAATAGGGAGTATTCTGAGACAGCATCTTTTCAGTGTTGGAGTTTTCTTTGTGAATAGTTCAGGATTCATTGGACAGATAAAGCACGATCTTTGAATTTAAAGCACATTTTCCAAACAGGAAGCAGAAGAAGCTTGAGAGTCAGTCTTTCACAGGTCTTTTTAGTACTTTGGGGCAGTTTATTATTTGCTGCCCTGCTGTCTCCAAACTGAGGAGCCCTAGACCTCTTAGCCTTTCCCCCGGTGGCAAATGTTCTAGACACTTGGTCATTTGAGTTGTCTTTCTCTTTGTTATTTCTATTATGATCCTTTCTGAGCTGCCAAGACCTCGAGTGCACACAGTACCAGTACTGTAATAAAACCAAAATTTTGTCTTGAAGAAAAGTGTTCTTTTAATCTTTCACTCAATAACCGTCCACATGGAATTCAACTTATACATTCTAGAAGCCATGTATGGTGAGCCATGGGTTTCTAACTCCCTTTGAGGTTATTTCAGGTTGCCTTTCCTGAGTTTCACTTGTCAGTTCCACACTCAGCATTAGGTTCATAGAGTTTAGGTTTTCTTCATCTCACATCTGGCATTGAAAGGTACCTGCTGCCTTTTCCTTTTTCAATCAATTTTGACCAGTCCATGAGTGCTTCAGCATTATCTATCTTTTAATTGCCTGGAAGGGCTTTGTATCATCATAATGCTGGGATTTATGTTTTCAAAGGAGATATAAGATGGCCAGACATCTCTCACCTTGCTGCTGAGCTCTGTAAAAATGGCAGCATCAGCCACAAAATGGACAGAAATACTGTTTGTCTTTTTTCCTGGCTGCCATTCCTCATCTACAGCATCCTACCAGGAACCTCGTGAAAAGCTGTTGTGTCACTACAGATCTTTCTGTACTGACATTCAACAAATAAAGTTGGGTTTGCGGGATGATAAGCCTCCACTCCCTTCCCCACCATTAATCTGGATGGAACATAGTTTTTTGGGTTGGTCCAGTTTGTTTGCTGGCCTATAAAAATAGACCTACTGGATTTGTGTGTGTTTTTAGCACCTTTTTTTAGATGCTTTAGATGCTTACCTTAACAGAACGTACTCTTTGACAAGAGGTAAGAAAGAGTTCAGCAGCTATATAAGAACGGAAATACCTCACTGTAGTTTCTCAAGGTAAATATTTTCTTAGTGGAGGGAAGAACTGTGGAAGTAGCTATGCCTTGAGCAAAGAGTAGGTTTGCCAATATGCTGCCACAGCAAAGTTTAAGGTGGTGGAGGTCTCTTGTGACAGAGGACTTCCACTGTCGTAGTTCTTCGTACATCAGGAACTTCCAAAAGATGTTTGGGTATAATAAAAAATGGTCAAAAAGGAAGAACTACCACTCTGGAAAGCAAACTTGCAGAGATCCAGCCACATTCAAGTGTAGAAAGTAGAAACCTGACAAAATTTTTGCCAGTGCAAGCCTGTTTCTCACGTTGCAATAATACATTCAGTCTGCAACCTGCCAAAGGTATCTCCTGCATTCAATGGACAAAGCTTTGTTAAGAGCATTAAAGACTGGTATTTCCTATTGTATGTACCCTGGGCACCCAAGAGGATTTTTTATATGAAAAATTTGTAGTGATGAAATTTCTTGCACTTCCCATTGAAAAGTTGTGGGATTTGCTTTTATTCCCATAGGAAAGTCAGGAGGTGTTGACACAATGCAGTGAAAATCTAGCTTGTCTTTGGATAATCTTGTGCAGCCATTCTCAGACAGGTAAAAATGCTTCCTTTCTTGTCAGGAAGGTAAAAGGCCTACCGTTTCAGATGGCTTGTTGGAAGGCAAACACTGCTAGGTCAAGAGGCAGGGTTAATTTCATGTAGTCCTTGTAGGAGACACTGCCCATGGACTCCCTCCTCCTTTCTTTTTTTTCTCCTCCCACCCATCCCTCTCCACACACACACATACCCGTTTTCATTTTGGTACAGGGCAGGGGAAGGATGGAGGGGCTGCCCAGAAATTTGTAGGACAGAGTGAAGTATTGCTTTTTCATGTCTGTAACTGGAACAAAAGGGACACTCAGTGCACTGTGGATAATTTGACTTTTACCACTATGACTTCAAATAAAGGTAGTATATCCAGAAAAAAATCAACAATTTGTTTTTGAGTCTTGTCCAAGTACTAATACCAGGCTTGAGCCTTACCTCTACTGATCATCTGGCAACCCATGCACTACAGTCTGGTGGTCAGACCAGGACAGATATTGAGTTATTTTGCCTAGAGCACATGTGAAACTTGTTAATTGGAACAAACATACAGATAAAACATCATCATCTAGAATGAATCTCTCCAAAATGATAGATTTGGGTGTATATATCACTTAAGAATGAGGGAAGGAGTTAATACAAAAATAAGCAATTGACCTGGGGCTTCTTTTCTGAGTCATTCAGTCACTCCACATGACAATTTTTTAGAGAAATATCAGGAGAACTATCCTGTTTTACTACCCTGCATTAAAAAGCGTTTTTTGTAGAAGATAAGACATAGTGTCATTATGAAATGGAAATGCTTGTTCAGCCAGGGAGCAGAGCAATGTAGCTTAAAGTAAAATTGTACTTGTTAAAGCTTTGATCCAGATATTCCTCAGTTGCTTTCAGTATATTTTTATTCACTTGTTTCATATTATGGAAAGGAAATTGATATATTTTCCCATCTTACTTTCTGTACAAAAAGCAAAATATGCTGAATAACTTTATTTGTGATTAACACATATGGGTGCCTGCCTGTGCTATTCATATTGCTAACTGTATTTTTCAGGAGCACTCTCATTCTATAGTTTTCTTTGAATTCATGAATTTGAGCATAAAAGTGAAAAAAGCAAACACTAAACTACACCAAAAGGGTGAGTATTTTCCTTATGTATGTATTTAATCTTAATAAAAGACCAAAGAACCAAAGCATCCTATACTTCTTTATCAGTTTCTTCTGATGACAGAGGTCTCTTATACATGCTGGGGTGCTTAGTTAATAATCTGACAGCAGAAAAGTAGCACAGGAAGCATGAATAGCTGCATATCTAAATGTTTTTGCCTGTTTGCTCAAACAGATGACCTGTAAGAACCTTACAATTCACCTCATAGCTGTAAGAAGGAATGTGAACATTGAAATTGTACAATTAACCCTGGATTTCTCTTTTAGGCTTGTGGGGCTTTAATTTACGTATTCTATCATTATCTTGTTTAAAGTATTAAAAAATATGAATGACAATAAAGACAAAGTCAGGTCTCTCTTTACTGGAATTGAGAGAAAAGTCTTAGAGCAAACTAAGGACCTTTATTTTTGGAAGCATGCTTAGTGGGGCTGTTTGTAATAGCCTAAAGCCAACCAACTTGTAATAAAACGCTGTTCATTTTCTATTATACTTGACACTGTTTTGCTCAAAAGCATAGGAATTAATTAAGAAGTAAAATGTCTTTCCTCTTCAGAGGAACTGGGATGATGGCCATAACAGGGTAAGAGTGGGTTGCAGTTTGGTAGAAGTTCTGATAGGATATGGATTTTCAATATGCATAGTTCTCCATGTCAGCAAAATCAGGTCATTGCAGTTTTCTGTGACATTCATAACTAATTTAATGGAAGTCCTGATACAATATGCTATTGAAGCCATACCCATTTTGTAATTGGAGTCTCAGTTCAAATGACTGTGGCAAAGTATTTTTATTTTCAGTATGGGTTTTTTGACTTCGTACTGTGTTGCAAAGTCATTTACTATAAATATGCATTTTATAAAGGACTGATTGGGGATTACTAAGAGCTCAAATAAAACTAACAAAAAGAAAAATATTTGCTATATTTGGGTTATCCATTGTTCCATTTTTTTAATCAAAAGGTTGTATGCATTTTTGAAAGTTATTCTATTATGGTTAGTCACACAAAGTATTTAAAGTATAAGACAAAGCAACTGAACTTTTCAATTGAACCTGACATGACCGTGCTGTGCTTTTGAGCCTCCACAGACACGGAGTACAAGTGACACTTGACAGGACGTTACTGAGAGGTCCCAGAAACTACGTAATAATTCAGTGCATAAAGAATTGACCTTGGTGACCTCCTTATCAAGCTCTTCTTTTCATGGAAATCATAGAATGGTTCGAATTGGAAGAGAACTTAGAGATCACCCCGTTCCAAGCCCCTGCCATCAGCAGGTACAGCTTCCACCATCCCAGGTTGCTCAAAGCCCCATCCAATCTGGCCTTGAACACTTCCAGCAGTGGGGCATCCACAGCTTCTGTGGGAAACCTGTGCCAGTCTCACCATCTTCCTAGGAAAGACTAGATTTCCCTAAAATCTAATATAAATCTCTCTTCTGTTCATGATTTTTTTTAATGCAAACAATCTTTATTTCTGATGTTAAATTGCAGATTTACATTGCAATTTTCATTAGGTATAGTTTCATTTTGTGAATTCAGGTCTTCTTTTATCTTTTAATTATTTAGCTGTAAAAAAATATTTACCTAGTAAAACCAAAATTTAGGTAAAATTAAAAAAATGCCAAAAATTAATTTATTTTAATTGTTGCATTTTCCACATTCAGCATTGCAGAATCATCACTTTCTTCTTGAAAAATCATGTAATTTAAAGGTTCTTGCTGCTGAAAACCAAATTGTGTCACTTTGAACTCTATGAATATAACTGAGGAGATGACAGGAGATAAGATAAAAGCCAATAAAAAGAGAATAATTTATTAAAAAGATCTAATGTTACAAGAACAGTACACAGAAACTATTATATTACTGTGTCTTCCACACTGTACATACCATTATATATAGCATATATACAGATTGTATACAATATATCTAACATTTTGATATGGGCCATGACAGAAACTTTCTTTTGGTCTGTATAACAAGGTTTCTTTCTAATTATTTTTTTCTGAACAGATCCTGTGACATTATACAAAAATACAGTCTCCTCAGTGACGCCAGACTGCACTATTACAATCTTTTACATGAAAAAGGAAAAAGCTTTCCCTTGCAACTAAAAATGTCATGATAAGGAAACATCTTCTACAAAGTAACAAATAGGTAATACATAGGTACTTAAACATTTAAAACATGTTTATTAATATATTTAAGATGCAAAATACATATTCTGTTCATGTTGAATATAAAACATACCTCCTTTTGTCCCTGCAATACAACTACGTTACCTGATGGTATGTTCAGTACTTCTGTTTGTATCTTCATACTAGAGAGGGTGATGTGTCTAGATGGAGCTCTGTCTCCTTATCAGACTTTTATTCTTCCTATAAAGCATATCCATTTATTGTTATCAGAAAGTTTAACCAAATGCCAGCAATGAATGTAGCCTTTTTGAATACTCTGAAATAAGCTGCATTGGCAGTCAACTGTATAAAAAAATAGAGGAAGTTATGCATAACTAATTTATAAAATAGCCATTTGACTTTTTGGTTCATCACTTTATTCCTATTTATTTTAACTTTTTGGCAGATGATGGATTGCCGATGCAGGTTCTTTGCACAGTAGCAATGCTGCTGTTCTACAACTGACAGCAGGTAGTTATTCTCTATGAGTCTGCTCTATCAGCAAGGTAGGTTACACTTTCCTATCTTTGATCTCAAAGGCTTTTCCAGAAGCAGAGATATAGAAGGCCTCTTTCTGTATGTCTACAGTTAATTCTTAGCTACCTATCCTGCCTTTGTTTTCTGAGCAACATGGTGACTTAAGTAATTTTAAACATTTTTTAGAAAATTATTTAAAATATTAGTGTATAACAATGATTTGAGTTGAACCTTCTCTGAAAAATTTTACTGATAAAATATTCAAAACCAAAAATATTAAGTCAACATCAGCTTTTCACCTTCTTATCTCTGTTGTGCTTTCTTGGCTACTGTTTTGAAGCAGCTGAGAAGGAGCACAGTGCCGTGTATTATCTAAATGCCAAAAATTATTTTGCCAGTGAACTGACAAAATAATAGCATTTTGAGTTGGGAACCCATCAGCTAAGATAGGTTTTCATGAAAACTTTTAGAGGGATAGACAACTAGAAGACAACCATGCTATTTAGACTTTCATGTTACCCATTTTTGGCTTGATTCTTCCCAGGCACAGCAATGTTTTTCCTAGGCACTATTCCCAGATGTGTTTGCAAAATGCCACCCTTCATAACACTGTGCACACCGTGATCATACAAACATGCACACCACCTTCCCTGGGAGTCGTTTTTCCTCAGGTTCCAGTACATGGGAAGGCCTTCCAAAGTAGAAAAATTGTCCAAATTGTCTATTGAGTAAAAAAAGGTTTGCTACAGCAAAAAAAGGGGATGAAAACTAGTAGCACACAGTACCTACAAGAATAATCTCCATTGAGCTATAGAAATAGAGCCAATTAGAGAAAAAAATGGAATGATGCTCTGTAGCACTTTTCCAAGTATTTTTTTTCTCAGAAACAAAATTCTCCAAAATACATCCTACTGCAGTCTGTATATATGTGGATAATGCCGTTCTGAAAAATGTTAATATTCTCCCTATAATATGCTTTCATGTATACTTCAACTTGAGTACTAACTATACAAAGCATAGAATGTTACCAAAAATTGGACTCAGAGGAAAAAGAAAGTTACAACTGAGAAATGGTTGGGAAAAGTAGGTTTATCTCCTTGCATTGCTTATTTTTCCACTTAGTAATTTAATGTATATCATGTTTAAATGCCCAGTGGAATTTTCATTGTCGTATGCCGTAGGAATTGATTTATTATTTTCTATTAAAATTTAATTGGACATGAAATCTTGTGATATTTGATAAACCACTGGTTTCCTCCTAAGCTGTGTTTAATACTTTTTTATTTACCTGGTAATAAAAGAAATGGATTTTCTGCTCCATTTTGCTACGCTCTGGGATAAGTTGTCTAGTTTTTTATTGACAATTCTTTCTGCTAATTGAATACATATTATATATTTTCAGAACAAGTTCTTCTTTATTTTTGAGATGATCTTTGTATGTAAACTGTTTTTCTTCCTTGTCAGTAGGAACAATTTATTGGGGATGCAAGCAAAATATTCAAAAGCAAAGCTATATCAAACTTTGTTCTATATCTAAAAATGGAATTTTTTTCTCCAAACAATACAGGTGTGCTGTACTAGACACCACCCTTTAAACACCAGATTATACATGACTGGGTTCACCAAATTTGAACATACTAAAAAAGGAAAATACATTTGACAGAAATTATCTTTGCTTACAAAAGTTTATTACATACAATCTGCATATTTTTGGGCCAAGAAGGGTCTCCTCCCCAGAGGACTTTTACAAATAAAGAAGAGATAAAAACCTGATGAATTATTGACCGTGTCTCTGACACTCCTCTAAGTGCACCACAGGCATTTCGATGGGTCTTTAAGCATTAGCTTGAGTTTTCAGCTTCTCCACGGACAAAAAACTCCATCCCTTGGTGTCATCAAGTTAAAGCAAACAAATAACAACAACAACAAAGTCTGCAGCCTTCACCATGAGGTCGAAGGTACCATCAGTGCCAAAAGCAGTGTTACAGAGGATGAGGAAGGAGACAATACATGTAAGGTGGACTGAGCACTTGTTACTTTCCCCCCTGAAATGAAAAGCAAAGTAATTAAGAAGCAAATGATGCAAATGGTTCTCAGTACATTTAGATATTACTTTTTGCCCAAATTTATATTCTATTACCCTCAGCAGAAGACTGATTTTTAGGCAATGGATTACCATGTGAGAACTGCAGTCACAAAATGGGTTCCCTACTCAGACAAGATTTTATGATGATACCTACAGCAACTCACATTCTGGATCCTCATATTCAGCCTGAAAATTAGTAGGAAATTCCAAAAGAATATATGGTTTTGTGTCTTAATCTTCAAAAAAGCATTAGGATGCAGAATCTGCCCTGAGTCACAAACCTTTGTCCCAGAACAAGGAAAGAAAACTAGCCCTTGATCCCTGTTTGTCCAGAGGAAAAAGTGGTCTTTGGTCCATTAGTCCAGTATTGATTTTTGATCACAGCAATGTCTTAAAAGGCCATGCTAAGGGGAACTGTGCTCTGGGGTGGTGGCAACAAGGTGGGAAGGGGACCAGTTTCTTTGGAAAACGATTATCCTAAGTGAAACTAATGTGATATGCATAGTCTAATTAGATGGAGGACTTTGTGGCCTAGAATTATGGCTTGAAAGATATATGAAAGAAGTATTCCATGGAGGAGGGATTGGTGTCTTCTGCATTCTGATCATAGCATTGCAGTTTATGACCAGACTAGAGTTGAAATTGTAGTTCTAGATTGAAGTTTCAGGCTCACACCTCTTGGTTAGTGCTTCTTAATGACTAAAAAGCAGTATTTAATAAAGCTTTAAAGTGTTATCAGAAGGTTATAATTAAAATGCCTTGTTGTGTTTAGGCAAAGGTTATGTTGTTTCTTTGTTGTCCTTGCCACTAATCTTCCTATCCCTTACTTATCTTTGTAATATTGATACTTTAAATTCTTTCAACATATCACAGTAACCGAGGAGAGAACAGCTAGATATCATAATTTACCTAATGATAACACTTTAATACTGCTATTAGTATTAAATAATTGAATAAAGTAATAATTATGCAAGGGAGTCACTGGAACTTACAGAGAAATTCAGCTTATTCTCAAGCAGGCACGTACACTGAGGTCAGCTACCTAAATACAAGCCACTTGAGCTGTGTTACATAGTACACCTCTGGCTGGTGGTACAGAATGATGTGTGTATCCCCTACATCCCGCATCCCATCGGCCAACTCTGTTTGGGATGCTTTAGGACATTGTAGATATCCTTAGGTGCTCTTTTCTTAATACTAAAATTCAGAAGATTAGCTGAATTGCTGTCAAGGCTCCACAGCTGGTCTCTATGGATTGCATCCCAGCTGACTATATTGCTATTTGAGACACTAGTGTACATACAAACATCTATAGCTCAGGTAGGTTTTTAGATGTTATCCTCAAAAGGGAGAGGCTTCCTATAAATCATCTTCTTTGTTCGTCAGCCTCACATGGTTCCCTCAGATGCTCTTAAACATCCCATGTGTCACTAGATGCCTTTGTTTCAGCACAGAACTAAAGACTCAGATTGATGATTTTATTTAATAGCTAAAACATTGTGAAAACACAGTTTTTCTAGTAGAAAATAACAGAGTTAATCAGCATTACTATAAGCACCACACTTTCAAATATAAGTGTAACCTTACCTGAAAAAGATGGAACTCTGATCTGGGGACTTGCAGTCCCATCCCCTCCTTCACTGACTGCACAGACTTCAATGATGTAGACCCCAACATCAGGAAGAAGTACCACTGCAGAGGTTTTCTGTGTTTCTATGACTTGGCTATTGCTCTGGCCCTCTTGTCGAAATAACACCTGTGGTAGATATAGTGGCCACAGTGGTCATTCAAGCTCTGTACCAGACATTTTATGTAGATAATACAGTCACTGCAATGTTAACTCTTTCATACTTTCATTAGGGATTTCTTGACACTGAATTTGAACAGACATCTGCTTTTATTTTTCCTTTCCTGCATTGCCTTCAAAACAGTAATAGCAAAATATTATAAAGATTCATGAATGTGAAAGGACATAGATTATGACCTAGAGCAAAGACAGAGGACTTGCCCTCTCCAGCATTAGGTATTGCACAACTTCGTCTCCAAAATTTCAAAATGTATTTTGAGTTCCATTTGGTTCAAATTCTGATCCCGAAGTTCATGTTGATATTCACATTTTTGGCTCAAGAACCCATCTTCAAATGAAAGGAAAATAGCCTGAATAATGTATTTACTCTGTTTACATTGAAAATTAATGTATTACTGTGTTTATATGGCTAAATCAACTGACAACAGCTCAGGTCTGTCCCTGCATTTTCTGCAAAACTCACACAAATTTATGGCATGTGGGGGGAAAGCAAGCCAGCACGTGGCTGTCTTTTTTGGTATTTCTGCATAAGAGTTTCTATTCCCAGAGAAAATTGAAAAGGTCAGAGAGGTGTGAAAAACCAAAGAAGTCAACTCAACTATCTCAGTATATCAACTATTCTGATAAAGGTTAGAACAGTTTCTGGTTTATTAGAACCATTTTATACTTTCTCGGTGATATTTCCTGATGTATCAGAGGAGGTATAAGATTGTAGTCTATAGAAATGATTTGATATGGACTTCAAAAAACCCCAGATCCCAGGCTTCTCTAAAAACACTGAAATAATTCTACTCTGATTTTAAGTATTGATTGCAGGGAATTCTGATTTTTATGGCTTGTTATTTAAGTGTTAATCTGGATTTTCATCTTTAAAATGTCATAACTTTAAATTCAAGATGTTAACATCACTGCTGTTGAACATCACTAACATGCCCACAAAACAAACCAAAGTAGTTGTGTTTCTGCTTCAAAAAATATTAATTTTAATGTAAGTTAAAGATATCTCATTATTCTGCATTTCTCTAAATCCTACTGCAAACACAGTTGAATTGAAGAGTTATTAAGAATTTCATTGCAGTCTGATATTAATAGCCACTGCTGACTCAGAGATGATGGAGTGACCCCCTCAGATACAGGGGAGTCAGATAGAGTTCAGTATTTGAAAATTACAACACAAAAATATGTTGGGATATTTCTCTCATTTTAATTTTATTTATTGCTTCTTGCAGTGAAAGCTGATTTGAGACAGTCTGTATAGAATGCTTCATTTGCACAGAGGAACCAGAAAGGGAAAAAAGCCAACAAAGAGGAGCAATTGTTTGGAGGAGAGAAAGGTGAGCAAGGAAGGGGAAGCACTAACCTTGTATCCCATTACATCAGATTCATTAGCTAGAGGCCTGACTGGCTCCCACCCAAGAGACACATGTGAACCATCCTGTATCCACATAATATTGCCTGGTGCTTGGCTGGGAGCTGAGAAGAAAAAACAACATGTATACATATATATTTTTATAGCTCGTTCCTTTAGAAACAAAATAAAAGTATTTTAGTCTTTCATTGTACTTAAAATTGGTGGGGTTACCAGGCTTCCAACTCTAAATGGAACACTTATGAATTTTTTTTTTCCATCAGTAGTGTAATTCTGTAGATCATAGTGAATTTACCCTGCCCACCCCATAATTTTCACAAAGCTTATGAACTTGAACTCTTTTCTCTCCCTTTGTACAAAATGCCCTGTTTCCTAGGAAATTACCCTTTGTTATGAATGCAAAGTCATATGAATGCCTGTCTAAACATCAAAGCAAAGCCATGAATCAAATCTATACATGATTCCTGATTATTATACACTCTAAATAAATAAAAACCCAAGGGGACAGGGGTTGCTCCCTGATTTCTTCCCTTTAGTAAAAGTACTGAGATTACTTACGGGATTTCTTGGTTGCTGCATGCACAGCAGTGCTAGGTGGTCCATACCCTGCAGCATTGTATGCCCTCACTGTTAGGTGATATAATGTGTTTCCTTCTAAGCCTGTCAGGAGGATGGATGACTCATTTCCCTCTGTTTTGACTTTTTCTGCTGCTTCTTCCTGCTGCATGTCCTTCCAGTAACTAACCTGCCAACAAGCAACCAAATGAAGGATTAATATAGGCACCTGGCAAGCTCATGCTTCCAGATGCTTGTGCTTGTTATCCCGTGGAGGGCATTTTTGCCATTTATGCCTTTTTCTGATCATTAGGCCCCTTTAAGCATATGGGATTTGCAGCTTGACCTCAAGCCCTGCAGTGCTCTCTTCTCCAAAATGGCAAGACTTGGAATATCGTGGTGTGACCTGAAACACATGGAATAGCTGTGTACTGGCACAAGGAGAGGTTACTGTAAGACAGAAGAGCAGAGGGTGAACTTTGGCAGGGAGAGCTCATCATTGAAGTGATAGTATAAGGTTAAAATGATTTTAAAATTGTAAGAATTGTAAATGAGTAACTAGGGAGGTGGTGAAGGTGGTTGGAAAGGTGAGGCCTGGACCTGCCAGACAGCAAGGCCTTGGGAGCAGAATGTTAGCTTTACTGTAGCCAGGACAATACTTTCATGCTATTGTCTTAACCAAATCAAGTATGACTTTGCCTGGGTAATAAATCAGGGGAGAGGGGATGAGTGTGATTTTTGTGGTTGGTAGTTAACATGTAGGGCCTAGAAAAGAAGATTAGGTTTTTCTTTACTAGATCATGTGAAACTGCACCTGCATAATCATCAGAAGGACACCATTCAAAGAGAACTCATCCTCTGGTAGGTCACCAGAATATCTACGTTCACCCCAGAAAACTCTGACTGCATCAGTTAAGAAATGTTGTGAGCAATATTCTCGTCCTGGCCTGGTGCAACCCAGATCCGTGAGATTTCTTATCAGTCCAATGAAAAGACAATGACAGAACAATGACAGAAATAGTTCGATCACCTGCAAGATCTTAACAGAAGAAAAAGAAGGAAATGGATTCAGTTTTAGTTCTCAGATATAAATAAGTTTCTGGTAAATCAAGTTTTGATAGTATGTTTATGACCTTCATTTTCACAGACATAAAATGAACCCCTAAATGATCTTTGGTGGTTCTTAATTCTTATTCTCTGGTATCTTCAAATTTATCATAATCTCAATGAGCTTCTCATAAAGCTGAGCTGAGAATTTGGCCAGTCTCTGTCCTCAGGGGCCAAGCATTTTCAGGGCATAACTGGAGAAAATGTATCTAGGTGAGCTACACGAGTAAGGCAATTCTCCTGGGCCCTATTTTGCCTATCAGGAGATGTCACTAACATGCCATTCAAAGACCTATACTTGGCTTACTGTTCTTCATGCCAAGACCTACTTGCATTTCTTCCACATTTTGACCTTTTGTGTGAAGCTGGTTATTTCTTAATAAGTTATTTACATTGTATTGGGATAACTTTTCCTCTGAGAAAAAAGGTCATAGATGAGAGAAGCCTTGAGAATGTCTCCAAGGAAATGGCAAACCAAAAAATCCCCAAGGGGTTCACAGGAAAATAAGACCAAAGAGCACAATGCTGACCTTTTATAATTGCACTAGAACAGCGATAAAAAAAAGATCTGAAACAATCTGGTTGCAAAAATATACATTTGAGGTCCTATCTTCACTTGAGAAAAGTGCCTCTGTTAACTTTGATTGAGGGTGTATTAGTTTGTGTCAGCTTGCAGTCCACTCTTTCAACTGTAAAATTCAAGTATTTGTCTTTTGTGTGTGTGCCTGTATTATCTCATTTTAAAATGCTGTTGCTTTAATTCTTAGATGGATTACAGCTCAGTTCACAAATCTAGCTGCAGTCACTACTTGTTCTGAAATAAATGTGATTCACTGAGGTATTTTGCTGGATGAATACTTGACCAAAGCTACTGAGATCTGAAGTAACACCTATTCAGAGTCAGTTTTCTTTTCTTGAAAAGAAAAAGAAATAAATAACCATTTATTCACATCCTACTATTGAATCTCCAATGCTTATTATCTCTAGGGCAGTCAGATTCCTTTCATTTAACTTGTGATGGATCTTTGCAAATTTGATGCTACAGTGGTGAGAACTGCACAATGTTGAGCACTATGAACAGGCAGAAAGAGGGAACATGTGTCCTGGAGACCCTATCATCCAGATAGTGCAGTCTGCTGAGGATCCAACAAGAAAAGGAAAAGTGAGTTGACTAAGCTTACATAGGTGAACAGTAGCAGTGGTGGAAATGCAACTGAATTTATTCTCCTTTTTCTAGAAAGCCAGGAGCAAAATTAGATGTAGCTGTGTTTATTTCACAGGACACAGCATGTCTCATGTTAATGAAATGTTCATGAATTAACTTTGTTTTTTTGGTTTGGTTTTTTTTGTTTTGTTTTGTTTTATTTTGTTTTTTGTGGTAACACATGCCTCCATTTGTTGATGACCAAAGGAAATAAAAGAAAAGGTGGTTATAAAAGAAATAAATTCCAATGATTGTTGACTGAGGTAGATGATTTGGGGATTTACATTGATTTGAACTGAAATGAAAATACTTCCGATGTTTAAAAGTGAGGGACATCTTTCTTAAAACAGAGAGTTTGTTTATTTACACTTCTCTGCATTTGCTGGTTCTCTTTTAAATCTTATTTTCTGTAACCTTAATTTAAACTCCTCAGAAGGGATCTATAACACAGAACAAGTTTTCGGTAATGATAACATTGAATTTTGATAACAGCATGAAGCATAAATCACAAAAATGTAGCCCATATTTGAAAACTGAAAGAAAAAGAGAGGAAGGAAACATGCTGTCTGTTTAATGCATTCTTGTTTGTGAGGTTTTACATTTTTTCTGGACTTTCTGTTCTTTTTAGTTAAAGAATAGTAAACTTTGATACCTGGTTTCCAGAGACTCATCCCTTTGAGTTGGAGAGGAACAAACTGCTATGTTCTGTTCACAGGTTAAGCAATAGTTAAAAGCAAATCATGGTAAAAAAAACAAAACAAAACAAAAAACCTTTCTAAAATTCTTTTACTTCTGATAGTTGCAGACTGCTTCCTTGAAGTTTTAAGTTAAAAAGTACCTTAAATGGTACTACTCTTTTCCTGAAGCTGGTTTCTATGTAATATAGTCTTTGACATAACTTAATCTGATCTAAATGCAGGTCATTTTCACTAAATGAAGAAAATTTAGAGTTATTGGCTGGATGTTCTTTCTGTTGATCATAGAAGATTTAAGCTACAAATAATGCATATCAAATAAGGCCCTAAATTAAGTAGCATTTTTGTCTTGCTTTTCCACACTGTGGTTAAAATATCCATGTGCTCTTTCTAAATTACCTCAAGGAGTACACTAAATAAAAAGAAAAAATAAATCTAGTACCGTGTAGATATAATTATCTGTTCCATTATAAAAATAAAGTGCAGCTAAGATAAGAAACAACAAAATATTGAATAATTCTCTTTGAAAAGCCATAATATGATTTTATTAAATAAATAATAATATAATTCAAGATATCCTGTCAAGTAGTCCTCTCTGAAAATGATTTTTCATTTTCACTCAAGATTTTCTTTTTCATCTTTTACTTTTTTTTTTTTTTTTTTTTTTTTTTTTTTTTNTTGTATTAGTCAAGCTCCTATCCCTTAGGGGAATTCCAGCGAAAAAGACATGAGCTTTTTCATTTATACTTAAATATTAACCTTTCTGGAAAAAGAAACCCAAAATATCTCTTTTTCCAGTCAGTAATTCTGTTTTCCTTCCTTATCCGTAGTGAATGACAAAGAAAACATTGTCTTGGGCTCAAAGAGATTTTATAACCTCCAGCATATAGATTCTAAACAATAAGTTTGAACAACACACTATGTTTTTCCACAATTCTGACTAAGTTTTTGAGCTACTTCTACTTTATCAGACTATAGCCAGCACATATTTAGTAAGGTTGGGCGGACAGCTGACAAACCTGTACTGAAGGCAGGAATAATATGTGCTTTGGAAGATGCAAATGAGGGCAGAAAACCTTGCATAAAACTCATGTGGCATAACACTTAACACTGCCTTTCAAGGATGACAACGTGAAATTGGACAAGTTCCTTTGCCTTTCATTACTCCTCAGGACAAAGGGCAAGCAGGGCCAGAGTGAAAGTGGGTCACTGTGAACTTGTCCACATTTAGTAAATATTCTGTCACTTTTGTTGATTAAAGCCCAAATATTCAAGTATTAGGAAATAGCAGTCCCTTTTATAATGCTGTTGCCAAAAGGCCAGAGATGTGAAGACTGTGTAGGAGGTTGTCACTGCTATGATGACTGCAGCCAGAATACAAATTGAGACATACAAACACAGCGGCTAGTCAGATAGTTTTGCATTCAGATTGGACTGAAGGCAACTTTTTACCGGTGGCCCACATTAATTCTACTTTAGGAAATAATTAAAAAAACCGAAAAAAGATAAATAATTAATCCTTTTACCAAAATTATTGGATTTCTGTGCATTATCTATTTGCTGTTTGGGGATTAAAGGAGTATTACACGCATTGTTTTGCACTGCACTGTACATACGATGAACTTTCAGAATCAGTTTTGAAATTAAGGGTCTTCCAAACAAGTGAAAGAGACTCTTAAGAAAATAAATAATATGGAAACCATAAAGCTGTTCTGTACTTTGGGGGAATTTTTTGGGGGGGTTGGATTTTAGTCCCAATATCATCCTACACAAACTCCTTTGCTTTCTGAACTGTGAGGATGCTTTGAAGGCAAACTGTCAGTATGTTAGGAAAACTGGGCTGATAGTGTGGACTTAGTGTACTTAAGTAAATATTACAATGCACTGACTCACTGCACTGATCCTATAAATCATTAGCTCTTTTTGATGAAATCCTTCCCAAAAATGGAATTGAAAAGATCTAGCAATATCATCCTTAAAAGTTATTCTCTTCTGCTAAATTGTGCAGAACAGCAACATTTACTTTTATGTTTACTGAATAAGTGCTGCTCAGATTGTAATTATTCCTGTGAAGATGGAGAAGAGCAAACTACTCCATGAAAGATTTGTTTATCAGAAAGTGGGCAGAGGAACTCTGGCTAAATGAACAAAGATGGAAAGGGCAGGATGGGGGCAGATAGGGTGGAGAGGAAAAAACACCCTCATCTCCCCAGATAAAAGTAGTACCTTAAAAGGTATTACTATTTAGAAGGCTCCTCTAATTCTTTCATGGGAGAAGGTACAAGGGAGCAGTGAATTTTTTTATATTCCTTTTTTTTTTTGTTATATCAACTGTAGGTCCTTGGCTTGAAATATTTACTCCGTAGTCTTTATGCTATAATCTCAAAATTGGTGTACAGCAGAGTGAGGAGCGAAATTATTAATAAGGTTTGCTGTTAGTAACTTCTCCTTAATCAATGGGCATTGTCAGATTTGTACCTGAGAAATCCATGAGAGACATAGAGCTGGCAAGTATGCCAGACTCCAAAGGCCAGAGCATTTTCCAAGGGCAAGGACCAAGGGCACCTCTGACACAAAGCAAGCCCACTGTCCTACCTGTAACAGCCATTTATTGCTAGGACACACCTGTAGAGCTAAGGGAAGTGTTATGTGACAGGCAAGTAAATGCAAAATCCACTCACATTATGAAAGGGTAATTTTCTAGGGAAATAAATTTCAATTTTAGAAAGAAAATCTATTTTTTTACATTTTAAAATATGTAATGCAAAGTTAATAGAACATTTTGAGAATAATTTTGATCGATGGAATGAGGATAAGAGTGAAAATAGTACATATAATTTAAAAGATGTTAAGATATCTGAGAAAAAATAACAAACCAGCCACCTTTCTGAAAAGAAAAATGTCAGGGTGCAGCAAGTAGGTTATTTCAAATGATAAAAGACTGGTCTCAAAATTGAAGTCAGGTTTGTAACAAGTGGAACACTTCAACACGAAGAGGAATAGTATTTGCAAGATGAATATCATCTCTATGCGATACAGTTTTGTTCTCTTTATAAATAGCAGGTTTAAAGGTAAAATGGTCAATTATGACTTTTGCTGTATGAAGCAAGCTATGAGCAAAGGAATAGAAACATATTTAAATTAGGGAAGAAGCAGGAGAAAAGAACAATGAAACAAAACTGGCAGAGGGTTAGCAAAGTTCAGCATGCAGACGTAGATGGGAAAAAGACCTGAACAAATGCTAGACCTGAGGGAACATGTCAAAAGTCACAGCCCATTTGGACTGTGCTAGATATTAATAGAGATGTTGCTATCCAATATATCAACAGGCTACAGAAGCAGGTAAAAAAATCAATTGGCTGTGTCTCAGCTATGAGGTAAGTGCATTGTCCTGGTCATAGCTGGCCAGCCTGAGGCTGAGCTGCAGAAGGTGCTGGCTATGGTGCTTCCCAGACACCTACATTTCCTTCCCAAGGCTATTAGTGGTGGTCACCAGCCCCTGGGGTTGCCCAGACATGCTACCAGGGAAACACCCTGTGCTAGCAGATCACAAGATACCTTTTGACACCCATATGATAGGTGTCTACCTCAGACTTACATGTTTACCCTCTTTTCAGTGTTACTGCAGAAAATCAGGAATGAGTCAGCACTGTCTAAAGGTTTAAAGCAGGACAAATAACCTGCATCCCAAAATCAGTTACTTTGGTTTAGGTGGACTGTTTAATGAGGATCAGCACAGCCGGATCCACAAGGTCAGGGTGTGTGGTGGTCCGGTGTGTCTCGGGCCCTCTGTCCCGCGCTGCCTGGCCAGCCCTGACCCCGGCCGCAGTGAAGGTATGGTTCTGTATCCTGAGATACTCCCCTGATCCTGTGGGGCCTTGCCCCGCAGAAGTGTGAACAGTGGTGAGAAATAAAAGGGTGGACTCTAGTGGGAGACTTCAGCTGGGTTTTATTAAGTCCATGCAGAACTCCTTCCCACCCAGAGAGTCAGCCTGCGGAAGCTGGCTTTCCTCTCTGTACAGCACCTTAACTATGGGGGTGGAGAAATGGGGACAGCTTGGAACCAATCCAAAGGGTGAAGGGAGTGACCCAGGACATAAAAGACACTCAATAGAACCAATGAATACACCAAAGCAGGGGAAGGGGGGGGCGGGGGGGGCAGACGGGGGACCCTGCCAATCACTCGACGTTCTCACTGGAACCTTCTAGACATCAGGGCGAGGCTGTAAGGTGATGGACAGGACCCATAATTGTGATTGACACCTGACAACCACTCGGGGGAAACCAAGAAGGGTTTAACATGGAGATACATGGGACAAACCATTGTAATTTATAGAAAACAGTATAAAACAAAGAACAGATGCATACAGAAAACTCGTAAAACCCAAAATGCACCACTACAAGGGTGGGTTGTGGTGGTGGGCCAAAAGAATAGACAGCTGTACTGCTAGATATGATCTGTTCCTGGAGGTTTGGATTGTAAACTGTATCCAAAAATGCAAGGAGGTCCCTTGCCAGGGCTTGTTCACTCTCCCAAGTCAGGAAGGGCTGTCTCTAAGCAGAGTTTTATTTATGAACTGTGCAGCTGCTGCTTCCCTCCTGACATCCTGTTGTTACTGTCTGCCCAGCAGATGTCCCTCAGCCTCTGTGAGATGAAAGCACATGGATGCAGAGGCTCTCTCCTTCCTCTGTGCTGATTGTGCTCAGTAAATAACAAGTTTGCACTGGTCTCTTAGAGCTGGAAACAGTCAATACCTAATTTTCTCCAGCCTGTGAATGAAGCATGCTGGGTCACTCGCAGTTCTTTCAGCTCTGTTTGAAGTGACAAAGAGATGTTATAAGAACTGGTGTTGAACAGTTTTCAAGCACAAATAAATAAAAAATGTTCTGGTGCTACAGCTGTGACTGTTGTTCCACTGCTAGTGGTATGTACACTAAAACGAGCATAATTCCTATTGAAGTCCCACTACTGCACATGTTAACAGAATGCAACTCTCACAAAAGCAACAAGACTTCTCATTATGATATTCTGTGTTCATACCTCGAATCCCTGTGGTCTTCCTAGACTTTCTTTAATATGTTTCCACGCAACAAGAATCTCTGATACAGACAAACTCGTAGCTTTGACATCGATGGGAGCAGCAGTGGGTTCTGTATTAAGAAAAATTGAAACAATAAACCTCCACTATAACAGCTTGTATTTATCAAAAACACTCCGTCTGAAACTGTCATTTACTTCCTTTATTCTACCTTAATACTCGCAAGAAGGTGTGACACTTAGGGGGAACATGAAAAACTGAACAAGATGAAGAGATTATTATTGTTGTATTTCTTTATTTGTGTCATCCTACATCAATATCTCATCACTGATGACAGGTGCAGCAAACTGTGAAAGAATCTCTTGTCTGTGATTTTTTTAAAAACCTTTAATATTTGTATATGTGTCCCCTGCCTCTACACACCCCTTTCATAGCCCTACCTGCAGCAGTGGATGGAGCATTCATTCTATTTGTGGCTTCTTAGTGCCATTCTGTCAGCTCAGGATGAGCAATACCTTGCTGAGGTGCTCGGTCAGTCCTGCCCTGGAGCAGTACTGAGTAGGAAGTGATAACCAGTGCTGTAGTGAAATGCTATGTGAAAGGTTTTTTTAGGACTATGTTATTATATCCTTGCTGTCACAGGCACCAGTGTATGGGATGTGGCACCTCCTCTCTGCTGTGAAGCATTTACTGTTTTAGACCTGGGGTATATATTTTTATAAAGGCATCAAGACCTAAGGTTGGTCCCTCTGATTTCCTGTGTTTGGTACCATTGGTCCTCTGTGCTTCTATCTCCATGCTATTCATAAGACACTCTGCAGTCCTGACCTCCTGCTTGTCTGGAACAGACGATCCTTCCTGTCCTCCGGCCTGGCTGGGTGTCCTTTACTGGAGCATGGCAAGGATGTTCACTGACAACTGTAGGATGCTTTACATACCACACTTGCCCAACAGTATTGTCACAGGCATGTTTCCCTGTGTACTTTCACATTGATGAATGCCTTGTAGAGGCACAGCTGCTTTCAGTGGTTGGGAAGCTGAGTAAATGTTCCCAGATATTTGCCATGACAGGCCATTGAGCATCCCACCACTCAGGTATGTCACCTCTTACAGTACACTGGGAGTGATGAGTGTCCAGAAATTGTCTCATATGAAACTGGGACATAGATCAAGGAAATCTTCTGGGTCTTTGGCTTTATTTCCTAAATACAACTGAAAACTTTCTTAAAGACAAGCTGTGGAGGCAAGTTTTCTACACATACTGTGCAGCACACAATAGGGCATTACTCTACCTTTCTGGTGTAGTTCACTTGCTCAGCAAAAATGTGAATTCACATTCCCCTCTAGTCATAGAACCTCTGATTTCTTCCTTGGCCTAATGTCTCTCATTACTTTTCTAATGTGTTGATCTGTTCCTGAAGGGCAGGCAGAGGTTTTGGTTTTATGTCATAGGGAGACACATCAAAGAACTTTCTGAAAAATGGGTTTTGGGGACTTGTTTAACAGGATTACAGAAAAGGAGCTTCCTTCCAGAACAGCCTGAGATCAAATGATATATTTTTCTTAGTGATCAAACCACCTAATATGTAAGATACCTAATATCAGTGTTGACTCGTTAGCTACCCTCCTTTCTCTGCAGATGTTGTTCTGGCCCTGTTGCCCTACAAATATTTTTGACGTGGCTCATACAAATTTTTCATTCTTTTTGATGTCAGACCTTTAATGTTTGTCACTCATTTTTGATCTCTTTTTAAATTCACATCTCTAGAAAAAAAAATAATTCTGATGTGATACAAAGTGGTATTTGCCGACAATGAGTATTACTAGTAAGTATATATTTTAAACATTTTAAATAATAAAGAATAAAAAAAATATGTTCAGGAAGAACAGAAATGATATTTCAAATTCAATACTGAAAGAATTGCATTATGAAGAAATATATTGCTCATAGTATGATTTTCTGTTCAACAGTTGCATCCTGCTATTTTATGTCCTACTAAGATTTGTGTGGCAAAAGCTATTTTCTAGTTTTTATATTATTGAAGCAATTACCTTGTTGTCCAAAAAGATTGCAGTGGGATAAATAATTTGAGATGTACACCAAATATTGGTTGGCAGACTTTACATTTTCTATAAATGCAGGTATCATTTCCTCTTCATAGTGTTCACTATGACTGGTTTATACATTGCTTGAATAGAAACACAGAATATTTTCTGATATTTTTAAAAATTGTTTTCAACAAATGAAGCAGAAATAGTTTGAATTTTTTTTATGTGAAGAAAATGTATTTCTCACATATTCAGAAATAATTCACTGCAGTTTCCCTGATATTAGGCACTGAGAATAGTGTTCAACAAAACAACGGAAATTGCATATTTGGGAATAAGATATTATGACTGTCTGAAAGTTTTTGAAGACTAAATAGCATTTTTTATAGATTCAGATGCAATGAGGACCATATATTTTCTGGTGATACAGTCTGTGGTTCATTCCAATGTCATGCTTTATTCTCTGTGTCTAAAACCAATGGTAAGTTTGACAGGTTCATTAGTTTTTTCTATTATGGCCACTGATGTTATATTCATATTATTTTCTTCAGATCTTGTCATTATGCTAAACCTGTAGGTGTTTACCTAAGGTAATACTTCCCGAAAAAAAGAAAAAAAGCTATCTTTAATAGTCCCTGTTTGAATTAAAGATGCAGTACAAAAAATTATCATAAAGCTGTGTGCAATGTCCATAAATGCTGACTTTCCCTGTACTGGTATCATACTTTAAAAAATATGATCAATATGTATATATTTGGGATGGTTGTAAAATGACAGGACATTCTCATGGCTAATGTTCAGAGAGGGAATCCTGAATTTTGACACTGGAAAATAAAGAAAAGGATCACTTACTAGCCCTCAGTGTGTTGTACCTGTTTATGGCTGTAAGCGGGTCTGTTTTCCTGAAATATTCATCCTTAAGGATTTCCACCTGATTTAATGTAAAAAACAAGTCCAAGAGCCTACTCAAATTTATGTTGTTTTAATTCTTCTATGCAACAGAGCCTAAGTCAGGACTACTCAACCAAACACTTCATATCTATTCAGTTCTTATTTTGATTCCAAAAAGGATTTTTACAAAGTAGTCTTATTCAAAATTTGAGTTCTTTTTTGAAGCAAAGAACCTCAGTCTGAGTAATTGCATTATGACTGCAGGCAGTTCTTCATAGCTGAGATTTTGGGATTTCAACCAGGATCTATTTCTGTGATAATGCCTCTCTGTGGAAAAATCCACAAGAGATAGAAACAAAATCAGGAAAATTCATCCTTCTTGTGTCAACCTGTTGGTAAAGAAAGTGGTAGCATTTGCTTTCTTGCTAGAGATAGCCACATGGAGTATCTTCCAAATCAGAGAACCTTCAGTGAACTTTTTCCATTCCTGAGAAATGGGAGCCTCCACGAGATCTGCAGTGAAAGTTCTGTCTGCAGGATATATATATAATTTTCTCCAGAACCTTGTGCTCAAAGGGGAAAAATATCCAATTTCCACAATAGCAGAAATAAGATTGCTGTTTCCAGGACAGACCTTCAGAATTCTCACTTTTCCATAAGTCCTTTCTGTTTTCACCTTCTCTCTGACCACTGTCTTTGCAAAAGACTTTAAAACAGAGAAAAATTAGACGAGTATTGGAATGAGCTATAAGTGAAGAGCTCTGCCCTGAATATTTTCGATTTAGTGCTGAAATACTTATCAGGTAGGACTTCTGAAGCCTTCTGTCCTGTAATGATGCTCTCCTGCACACTTTCTCACAGCGTACACCCTGCTGTGGCTCTCTCTTCCCTATGGAATAACCCAGATTTATTACACAACTGTGTCACCTGGGAATAAGGAGCTGCCTTATTCCACGAAGAATTTACCAGAGGAGTGTTGCCATCTTCATGAATACAAATGGCTCATTTCTATCCAGTGACATGGCAGAGTCCCCCTCAGCACGTGAGGAGAGCATGTGCCCATTATATTGACTGCACATCTGCTTCCCATGGGGCTAGTGCCATTGATCAGAGGAGTGCTTAATAAACTCCTGAATGTCAGGATTGTGATTTTGTTCCTTATAAAATCATTGCAGACAGCTCGAGCTGAGCTTTCACAGGTTGTCTACAGACAGATCATCTGGCAGAATCAGGAAATGACCCTCTGTAGTTTACAGCTAATCTACCAATTACTTTTCAGGTTCACCTAAACCCCAAGAAGCTCAGCTTTAGCTATGAAATGAATCGCAGGACATCACTTCATGAATTTAAGATTTTAATTAAAGACATGGAGGCTGTATTCAAAGGTGTGTAATTACATATTATTTCCTCTCAATGAAAAGAAAATAGTAATTTATTTGTATAAATATGGAGAAACAAAATTGCAATGGCTTTTGTAAAGTCCTTTGACTTTTAGATAACTGAGAGCTTTGGATCTCCATTGAAAAAAAGCTCTGTGCAGTATTATTGCATCTTGTATGTATTACAGAAGTGCATCTGGGGTCCCTCAGGAGGTTTTAAACAGAGAGTGTGAGAGTCTTCAGGCTTTAACCTGTATTGCTAAGGGCTTTATATTTCCGATATAGAAGGTTTTAGTAGTATTCACTACTCCTTTTATCAAAATTATGGATCTTTCAGTTGTTGTGAAGATAATTCTGTCAATGCCTGGAGGACAAATTAGATACTGAAATGGACAGAACTGATCCTGTATCACCCATTATGACGATCATTAACAAAAAACCCCTTTATGTACGACTTAACTCATCTTGAAACCAGCTGGGTTCCCAGAAACTAGTTTCTATTTCCTTTTATAGTCTCAGCTATTTCCATACTGTAGAGTACTCTAATTCATATTTATCCTTGTGCTTTTAGGCTGCAGATGTACTAGTAAACTAAATAGGGACAGAGAGAGACAAGGCACCTGCCTGAGCATGGACATGCAGCTATCTGTTGCCTTACACTGTTGGCATCATCCGTGTTGACTCTGGGCAATTTGTGCTGCCCCAGGATGTGACAGTTTTATCAAAATAATGGCCTGTTGCAAATTAAAACATATGAGCCTTTCTTTTGTGTGATTTCTACCCCATCTCCATGAGCGGAAAAACAGATTAAATTTTATTTATGGTAAATTATATGGCATATTATTTATTTATTTGAATAGGAAATTCTGCATAGTTTAATTTGGAAAGAGTTGAATTTCTGACAATTCACAATACCAGATGTATTTCAGTACAGATATAAAAATTTTCACTTTCACATTCCTATTAACTATCCTGTCTATATAGTCTTATTTATTTTGAATAAATGATACAGTTTTTCATTATTGTTGTCCGTTCCTTGATTATATTTAACATCAATTCCTTATTTACTTTAATTTTTCATGCCTGATATACTTTCTTAACTTAAAAAAAAACCACTCTAATTTTTTGTCTATATTTTTGTTATTTTTATCCTTTTCATTGTTTGGATTGTATTATGTATGCTTTTTATTTATTCTGAATACCTTTTAGAGGGTACATCTATAGATCCTCAGATTTAATGGCCGGTCTCAGAAATACAGAAACCACTTCTTGCAGTATAAACCGTAATATCGGTTATTCGTTTGGCTTAGAGACATTCCAAAACACTTCTGGTTTTGGTTTCAACTCTTAATTCCAGTTAATAAAATAATTTCCTGCTTTTTAATGATGATTCACTGTTATTTGGTATGATCAGCTTTTCTATAGTGTCTTAATTATTCATCAGAACAAGGCTATTGTACTGTTATTTCTTCTCACTTAGTCAGTACTGGATAAAGAATCTGCTAATTAGCACAGCCAGAACACAAGATCATTAGTCCTTACTAATTAGTTTTTACTATCCAAACTACTCTGAACAGTTAAATTCTCTCATAAATAACAGCATTCTTTAATATTTTTCAACAATTAGAAAGGTCTTTCTCAGCATCCAAATTGATCTGGGTAATCAGCAATTGACCTCTATCTTGACTTCCAGCTTTTTAATTTGCCCTTTTCCAAAATTACATGGAACCCAAGGTTATTCTGCTTTATCCAAAAACTGATTTTGTATTTGCTGATATATTATCATATCATCAGCATGCTATGACATCTGACTTCTTAGTCTTATTTTGTCTTCCTGTGTAGCTCACATTCTGTCTAGCCATGCTTCGTAAAGAAAGCCAGCCTGGCCATCACTGTTATCAGCACAGCCTTTTCCATCTTCATTCCTCCACACTCGTATTTCCTTCTCCGTTGCTATATTTGTGAATCCCCCAATTTTCATTTTCCAGTGAGTTAAAGCCAGACGTAGAGATTGCATATCTCTTCCTTGATACCGAAATCTTGTATTAGTCATTTTGGAATTCTTAGTACCTCAGTATTTAGGTGCAGTATGGTCATCAATAAAAAGAGAATGCATAAATGTTTATGCTGTAGCAAACAGTGCTAATATTGCTTTTGTTCATTGCTTTATTTTCCATGTCTAGTGCCTTTACAATATTTTTCTTCTGCAGATAAAAATCATCTGTACCTGCACTGAATTTCAGTGCTGTTTCAGTATTTTGTGGCAAGAATCTGATACTTTATTTTCCTGACAGAAAGTATGGTCAGAAGGTTTCTCTGTGTTCTGTTCATGATTTTTTTCAGCCTCAGGCCTGCACGCTGCAACCTTCCTCCTGGCAGGTACCCTAATTTGCAGTGCTCTCATGTCTCTTTCTGTTATTAAAGTTTTCCTACATGTAAGGTTCAGGGTTCTCTTTCCGTGCTGCTGGAAATGTCTACTGTCTCCTTCTGTTCTGCCTTCTTATTGAGATAATTGTGCATCTTTTTGTCTATCCTGCATCTTCTGACCATCATCCTCATTCCCTCTTCAGAACTGCTTCCTGGCTATCATCACCCCTTTTAACATCACTACTAATAGTAGTGTGACTTCTATTTTTCTTCTTTTCTTCTGATTACTTGCCTTTTCTCCTTTCCTAAGTTGCCAGGAAAGGTTTCTCCTTCAAACTTCCCTGCTGAATTAAGACACCTTTTCCAGAGAGTCACACATATATTTGCTTTTTATTTTCTCCATGAGCTATATGTCTAATTTTGTACTACCTTTTTAACTGATTCTGCATTCTATTCTCTATTCTTCCATATATATAGACATATATAGACACTATATGTCTAATTTTGTACCTTTTTAACTGATTCTCCATTCTGTTCTCTATTCTCCCACATTCTATTCTCTATTCTTCCATTACATTCATCTACACTTTTAGCTCCTGGACCATCTTTGCCATGAACTATATTCTGGTGATGATTTTTATGAAGTCAAAAGACTGGTGAAGGAGGAAAAAATGTCTTAAAACATCTATGACCAGGTAGACTTTCTTGCCTCTTCAACTTTGGGTCACCACTATCATTGGTGTTTTAGCAAGTGGTGTAGTTCTGTCTTCTAAATACCTGTTGGGTCTATGTCCAGGTGGAGGCTGGTGACAAGTGGTATCCATCAAACCTCTGCCTTGGGACCAGTGCTCTTCCATATCTTTGTCAATGACATGGATGGTGAGATCAAGGGGTGAGGTCAAGGGCACCCTCAGCAAGTCTGCAGATGACAACAAGCTGAGTGCTGCAGCTGACACACATGGAGGAGAGGATGCCATCCAGAGGGAGCTGGACAAGCTATAGAGGTGGGCCTGTGGGAACGCCCTGAGGCCAAATACAAGGTTCTGCACTTCAGCTGTCTCGAAGACAAGTACAGATGGGGAGAAGAACTAATTGAGAGCAACCATGAAGGGAAGAACTTGTGAGTTGTACCCGATGAAAGCTGGACATGAGCCAGCCATGAGCACTCGCAGCCCAGAAGGCCAACCACATCCTGGGCTGCAGCCAAAGCAGCATGGGCAGCAGGGCCAGAGAGGGAATTCTGCCCCTCTGCTCTGGAGAGACCCCACCTGCAGTGCTGCATCCAACTCTGGGGTCTTCATCACAAGAAAGACGTGGACCTGTTGAAGAAGGTCCAGAGGAAGGAGATGAAGTTGGTCAGAGAGCTGGAGCAGCTCTCCTATGAAGACAGGCTGAGCAAGCTGGGCTTGTTCAGCCTGGAGAAGAGAAGCCCCAGGGAGACTGTCTAGTCGCCTTCCAGTACTTAAAGGAGGCTTATAAGTAAGGCAGAGATACTTTATACAGGCACATAGTAACAGGACAGGGGGGAATGGATTTAAGCTAAAAATGGAGAGGTTTAGATTAGTTTTTAGAAATAAATTAATTACTGTGAGGTTAATGAGACCCTGGAACAAGTTGCCCAGAGAAGATGTGAATGCCCCATCCCTGAGTGTTCAAGGCTAGGTTGGATGAGACTTTGAGTAACTTAGTGAAAGGTTCTCTGCCCACACCAGAGTGTGTTGAAGCTTGATGATATTTAAGGTCCCTTCTAACCCAAATCATTCTACGCTTCTATTATATGATCTGACTTAATAGGCAGAAAAATATTAGCCACTCTATTTACTTCTGAAAAAGTGCTCAGTATTTTTTGTCAAACTTCTGAGTTCTTATACTTAGAAAGCAATGTTTTAAGCCTTTTGCCCTGGACAGAATCACTTTATGCAATCAGAGGGCAGACTGTTATGTTCACCGAGGGAACACCTTAGTCAACACCACCTGCCAAGTTGCTTGCTTAAGAACAACCCAGAGCCACTACAAAAGGGCCCTGAATGTGAATCAGAAAGCATAAAATGTGTTGTCACAGTCATACAGAAGAAGGAGATACATTCAGTCTTAGTAAATGCGAGATAACTTCATGGTTCAGAATCTATCCTGTGAAAGCTGTTTTTTTTCTAGTGTGCTTAGCAGAGGCAATACATTTTAGACTTCCTTAGACAAATTTATTATGCCATTAAACAATTGTAGATCCATGTGTAGATGTGGGAAATCTTGTAATATTTAACATAAAGCCTTAATTTTTTTAATAATTTTATCCCATTGCATTCTCTAGATGTTTGCTGAGTGAATTGGATGTGTGATGAAAAGCAAGTAAGCTAAGGGTTTGCTGGATCAGCCCTAGGACCATATTATATTGTACTGTCAATCATTATTTAATATTTACTCAATAGAAATCCTTGAAAAATTGTGCCTTCAGTTGTTTAGCTCCTTAGGCATGACAGTCCATACCTCTTTCAAAAGCAGTTCCCTATTTTCATAGCAAAATGTAATGTCTATTGTCCTCAATCTTCATATTGTCCAGAATTTAGCTGTAATAAACTGTTTCATTACTCTTTAAATTCTCAGTATATTACCTTGTTTTTTTCTGGAGGAAATCTTTTTATAAGTTAATTTTGTACTGTAATGTCACAGCATCCCATATTTTTCCTGAAATACAAGTCTTGTAAAATATTTAGGTGCATAGAATTCCTCATGTACAGACACATACAGAGACTGAATTAGCAAAGCTATAATGGATAGGTACTTTCAAGTTACTGAATTAAAATCAGAAAAGTTGGTTTCTAGAGAAAGTTAATTTTAATATTCTATTAAGACCATTTGTAAAGCTCATATTTTAAAAGAACTGATAGAAAAAAAATGTTTATATATTACTAATTATTCTATTTCCAGTCTTTTCCAAATAACAAGCAAAGGTAAAAGGATGCATTATCACAGTTCAGCATTCAGCTTTTGTTAAAATAGCTTTTGCTTCTAAAAACAAAAAAAGTGTTTGTCTGCCTTCCTTTGCAAAACTTGATTTGCAAAGAACTTTCTGCAAATGAGTATGAAATTATTAAAAAATAAAATCATCACCATTGACCTCATGGTATCAATTTTCATTGAGGAATGGGGAAATAAACTATACAGCTTTAAAGTTATAATGTGCAATTTTTAAAATGTAATTGTTTCTATAAAAATATGACTACTTGGCAATCCTGATTCAAAAAGTAGAAAAAACCAAACTACTGAGACTGCTTTTAACAAAAAACAGCAGCTCCAACCTCTGTAATCACTGTGAGAAAATAGTAGTAGACAGTGCTTGCTACATCATGGTTCCAAAGTTACAGATTTATTGTGGGTAAATATGAAATAACATTTAATATTTTCTATCTTCACATAAAATATTATTATCTTCACATTTCTTTTGCAGAGAATATGAAATTCCTCTCATCTGCACTGGGACTCTGCTAATTTTATTCTCTTAATAGGTGACAGTGGAATAACTCAAGATAGTATAGTAAAGAAAAACTGATGTTTATGAATTTCAGTAATGGAGCTTCTGAAAATATTCTTGTTGACAACATTTATTTGCCTTTTTTTTTGTGTGGGGATTTCCATACACTGGGTCCTGTCAAAACAGAACAATTTCTTTTACTAGTACCAATTAGTGCTTGTTAGTTGTTTCTGTTTGGTTCTTTTCTGCCCCACAAAATACAGTTTAAAATTTAAAGCAATTCTCAATAGAAATTTTCAAGAATTTCTTTTTCATTTGATCTTGGGAGCTGTTCCTATAATTCACATTGAAGACTGGAACATTAATGCAAAGTCAGAACTTTCTACTAATGAAATAAAAATTAAAACAAAATTTCTTTCTGTGCACTTTTAGAATGCATTAGCTATGAATAGAACATTCATAAGTGAATTTATTTATTCTTTCAGCTGTTGTGTGATTAACCCCTCAAAAGAAGGATCATGAATCTCAGAAACATTAGAAAATAACGTGCTTTCTTTGTTCAGTGTTAGAGAAACCCTGTCTAAAATGAAGGCTAATGATTTCATATAAAAGATGAACCTTCATGGGTTTTTTTGCCTTTTTTTTTAAATTATGACTGATATAGTCATACGTCAGTCTTATATCATATTTAAATCTATTCCTAAATTTTGTAATTTGCTTCCTAGGTAAGCTTGGCAAGCTAGTTCACTTCCTTCTCTGTAAAACCTGTTAAATGTTATTTTGAACTTCTGCAAAAAAATTTGTAACTTAAGGTTTAAAAAGCGTGCTATAAGAGGATGCATTATATAAAAAAAAGGCTTATTATAGTTCACAATATGCAATTTAGCTTCATGTTGAACTGACCTCCTTCAGCTGAGCAGATGACCACAATAGGGCTGAAGGGACCATCTCCTTTGTTGTTGTAAACACCAACTTTCACCTCAAAAGGAGTCAGAGGCGGCACACTTTCATCTCTGTAGATGAATTTTGAGGCATCTGAAGATGTCACCATTTTTTCCTTCCACCCACGAGTTCCATTGGGTCTGAAGGCTACAATATATCCAAATCCTTCTCCACTCTGAAACTCTTCTGACACTGGCTGAAAAATTAAGTTCAGAAACTTAATTATGATCGGAAATAGTTTTCCTAATTTAGAAACAAGTCAGAGTTGCATTATAGGATTTTACTTATCATATCTGTCCTCATAATGACAGCTGCTTCCAAAGAGGAACCTTCCAAGAGAGTTTCCTCACCTAATCACCATAGTTAGGTCACTATTCTAGGACTGAAAGAGCTCTTATGCTCAGAAAATTATTTTCTTTCATATACCCCACTTTTTAGTGGGATGGTTTAACCAGCTGTCTGCAGGTGGAATAGCCTCTACTATCAGTGGCCTTGTTAAAAACATAGAACAATATACTGTGAGTAAGATGATGTGTGTGATACCTACTGTGGTTTGGGTTTTAAATTCCAGACTGTCTAAATTCTGTTCCAAATGGGGTGTTAAGTCTTAGAGATTCAATTCCAGGGTTCAGCTTAATACTTAGAATACACTGTAATAAATCTAAGTTGTTTTAAGTCTCAAAAATTTTTCTGCTTATTTTTTTTTGGTGAAAAATAGCACATTTTCTTTTCTCCCCTCAGAGGACCTGTGAAATTAGCCACTTAAATTGGGAAACATCAGACGTAAGCAGGCATTAGAAAAGTTATCTGTTTTAGAGGCTGAGCACTGCAAAAACTAAAACTTACATGTCCACTTCAGTGAATGGAACTTTTTATGCTAATTAGTAAATTAGTAGTAGCTGACATTTATTATGAAGTCAATGAACTAATTTAGGGACTAGGTTATGTTTAACAGCTGTCTGCATATTAAATCTATGTAAAATGTCCAAAAACGGATGTCTAAACTCCCTTTCTTGAAATGCCCATCAGAGATGTGCAGCTAATGGACAAGTGAATCAGAGCCAGGGCACAGGCGACACTGAATACCCTCCCCTCCACATTTCAAGTGAATATCTCATCACCTGGAACTTCACTTGCAGACAAAATTTTCTGCCCATCCTTCTGAAGCTGTCCACTGAGCATCCCAGGAAAAAAAGAAGCATGACTCCATGGGCAGAGGATGCAAAATGGAGACAGACTTTGTAACCTAGTCTCATTCCTGGGTCTCTGGTTTCTTTGGGAAGAAAACTTTGGCCCTTAACAGAGTGGGAGTTATAACACTCTCCAGTAGTTCCCCAACCCAGTCACCTGGATAATGCTATAAAAACACTTAATATGAATACTGCATACTAATATATCTTATTAGGGACTGGGATTATGTCCATTCACATCAGATACAGTTCTAGCCACCTGGTATTTTTGTTCAGGATTCAGCAAATTCTCTCTGAATAAGAGAGATGTTGATATTTACCCTTATAGAACATAAAGCAAACTGAAATCAGCCCTGTCTCAACTGTCTTTGGTAACTGATGTCAAAAAAGGCAGATGTACCAACAGGAGGCAGTCTCTTTAGATGTCCTAAAATTTACCAATTGAAACAATTAGAATTTGGTGTGTGCCTTACTATCTGGGTCACTCCTCAAATTGGCTAAGCTAAAACTTTTTTCATTATAGCTCCATATCTTTATTTGATGGAATTTTTCTTGCATATATATACATACATATATGTATGTATACATAGATATATGTATCTATATATGATTTTTTTATGAATATGAAGCTGTTCATGATGAATCTAGAAGTTTTGAAAACTTAAGAAGTCTCCGTTCTACTGTTTTTATGATTAGCAGAGAAAGCTACTCTCCCACTGGCATGACCATACATCTCTGCTGCCTCTTGCATCACAAATATGTTCTCAAGATTCTCTTTAGTTTATTTTTATTCAATTAAAAACAATTGGCTTTTGTTTGATGTTCAAAAAATTTTACAAGTCTTTGCTTTGTCTTCTCTATTATTTTGTCTGGTGTTTACATAAGACTCAGAAAAATCAAATAAATCAAAGCAGTAGATCAGGAAGAAAAGCCTGATTATTTAATAGAATGTCAGAGCTGATGCCATAATGTCTTCTACTCAAACCTCAGGAAAATCCACAGTATTTTGAAATTTTAGAACATATTTAAGACTAGTATTTTGTGTTTATGTGTTGACAAGATTTGTTGTAAGGAAACCCCAGTAGAGTACTCTTTACTTTGGCCTCAAAGAAGTTAACATGAAACAAAACCTTTAAAGAGAAAAATCCCTTACCTCCCATGCTATTACTAATTCATGTCGCCTTCCACTTCTGCCACTTACGTTAGCTGGAGGTGTCTTTGGCACTGTGTGCAAAAAGGAAAAACAAAACAACACAAAACAAACCAGAATATCCAAGTTATTGAAGTTCGTCCCCATAGTAATAAGTTGCTGCAGAAGACATGAGACTGTTAAATCAGAGCAGAAATAAAAACATAGCACTCTGTGGTAAAGAAAATTTGCTCAAGCTTCATTTCAGAGAATTGCACACACAAGGTAGAAAAATCAAACAAAACACAAGATGAGAATGAAAATAGTATTGGAATAAAAAACTGCTTAAGCATTAGGTCTTCTGCAGATTAATAAAAATTTCATTGTGCAGACCACCTAAGAGATAAAACAGGAATTATCTTGTTAATGTTTATATTTTTTTAAGAAACAACTTGAAATTCCAAGAAACTTGACATATTTAGATTTCAGATAAAATCTTAGGACATAATTAATAATTTTTCTATTATTTTTCAAGTAGTTAGTGATTTAGAATATTTTAATTATTGTAGGCCTATTTTTCATTGCTCTACTGCAGAGCCAACTCTCAGAAATTTTAAAGCAACTGACCTCAAAGATCCCTCATGATTTCTTGCAAAATGCTTGAAGCGGTACTACCCACAGTTCTTGAAAAGTGGAGCTCATCATTGCAGCTTTAAAGCACATGAGCAATGGATGAAATTCTTTAAAGTAAATTATAACTATCCTCACCATTTTTATTTGGATTATCATATTTTGCAAAACCAGAAATGTCAGTTGTTCCGTAGGAATTGTATAACTTCTTTTACTTTGTTTATTGCCTCTGATGAAACCTCTCAAATGGCCAAAGTCTTGAGTTTATTTGCTGTGAGGAGGCAATACCTGCATCCCTATTTGATTAAATATATCCTAAGATACAAACTTTTTATTTTCTTCTTTACAGCTGTACATAGGTTGTTGGTAGAAATGTACTGTGAGCCTTTAAGTGATTAGGCCTTATTGCATGTTGTTTATCTTATTCAGTGAGTAGCACTGTGCCTTTGAACTATACAAAATAAAATGCATTTAAAGAAATAAAAAACAGTCCTCTGTTTTCTATGCCATTGGCAGCTGGGGTTCAATGAAAATGCAGTTTTTATTAGATCCTGTCTGTCCACCTAAGACTTCAGAATTCATTTAGGTAGTCCCTTTTGGAACCCTGAACTCTGCTAGAAAAAACAGAAGCCCGATTCTGCTTTTCCTCATAAATGATGCAACCCTACAAAGTGTATGCATTGATTCTGATTCATACTGTTGGAAATGAGGCAGGTGTTATTTTATCTGTGGCTCTTAGCAGACTGATAGGGGAGATTTCTAGTGTGTTTTTCTCCAATAAAGTGGTGTTTGTCTGGAAAATACGGTGCCTTTGACTTCCTTCCTTTCTGCCTCCCTTTGACATGGTGAAAAAGTAACAAAGTTTTCCTTTTAGAAGCAGAATTTCCCTCTGGCTTTAAAAAAAGGAGTAGAAAGAATACAATCAATGTGCAACAGTGTGACGAATGTTCTAGCATGAAAAGATGCAGATGAAGCCTCGTCTAACAGTTAATTAACATCCAAAAATTATGATGCCATCTCTAATGGACCATATTTAAACCTTGTTTAGCACCCATTTTTCTCTTGCCTCCCTAAGGTATTTTTTGGTAAATTATAGAGACAAATGGAGTTTTTATGTAGGTGCCTGCCACATTAGAAATGAGAGAGTATGCTGTATTCCTTTGAAGCATCCAATATTATGGGCTTATTTAACCTGCAGCACCCTCTTTCTAGAGTTTTCTTGTTAACAGCATTGCAGACTGTGGCCCTATTTAAATGAATAAACGTTAAAAGAACAAAACTGTCAAAACGATGAATTTCTTTTGCACAAAACTAAAATGCACACTCACACAGTGAAGCTCTTTCAAATGAATAACCATTAAAAGAATAAATGTGTCAAAAGAATAAATTTCCTCTGCACTGCAGCAAAAGCAGAGTAAACACTGTTAGAGGGAGACAGTTTAAAATGAGTAACTATTAAGTGAAGAAAACTATTAAAAGAAAACATTTTTTGCCAGGCACCAAGGCTGTACATCAGCCACACTTTCAGCACCATCCCCTTTATATCAATGCTACATCTGAATTTACTCATTCATGTCCTAAGTTTGTTGCCATGCAATTAATGACTTCCCAATCTTTATGCTGTTAATTTTCAGCAATGACACTCGGGGAGGTGCACTTGCACCAAATAAGAATATATGATGTCTAAACTTGGAAACAGGATGCATATGCCTGGGGAACAGGAACATTAGGACCTTTTTAGTTTAGGGTTTATCAAAGCTGAGAAGTTTGGTATTTTTCTTCTGAATAAATACACCCCCGCACTTAGCACAAACAAACAAAAATCTTGCATTGAATGTGCCAGGAGTTTGATTTGAATGCAAACAGCAGGATTTTTTTCTTACTGTTTTCCAATTTCATGAAATTACTGTGATATGCTGGCAATGAAAGTCAAATTAGACTCTATTAAAACTTATCTCCTCTAAACCAAACAAAAAACCCATTAACATTTTTTCGAAGAGCAGGCATGGAGAATGTAGCCCTCAGCAGTCCTACAGAGCATTTGACAAGATACTTGAGATATAAATGAAGAAAAGGTGATATGGAAGGATAAAGCTTATACGTGAAGCCATGACAGTTGTTTAATAATTCATGTGTATCTTATCATTGCAAGCTAAATATGGATGAAAAGTGGAGAGTTTTAATTTAGGACAAAATATATACACAGAATTGCTACTGAGAAGGTTTTACTGTGGGAACATTGGTTTTAAAGTGCTGAAAAATGCTGATAGTGTCATTGATATATTTTCAACCTATATTTAAATGTAAAATATTTAAGTGGGGAAGCTTTTGAGATGGTGGGTAACACTGTAGCTATGAAACCACAAATATGTGGGGAAGATGTTCACTTTCCTTCCAGACTTCCACTGTGCCAGAGTTTTTGAAAATTGCTCTGTGCTTTATGGTGATTTAATTATATTTTGAAAATTCCCTTCTCTTCAATCTGCATGGCTGATGGATTATCTGTATGTTTCTTTAGTTTAGGTTTTTTGCTTATTTTAAAATTAAAATGGTGGACTGCAAAGATGAGCTGATTCAAAGCTTTTTGGTACTGAGTTTTGGGAAAAATATTAGTACTTATTAAGAATTTCATTTTCACATTATAACAAATGAAGCAGAACAATTTGACTTGGAAAAATTAGAAAATTTGTATTTTGCTTCTGTTTAAAAAATAGAAGAATTAAAACTAGAAAGAGTATTTCATCTTGACGTGACAGAGATTTTAAACTTTAATCTGAAATTATTATTTTCATTCTAATTTGCTAAAGAAAATAAATAAGCATTTTTTTAAAAGCAGTTTTACACTCTGTGCTTTTACATCAGTAAATGAACTAAAAAATGGTTTAAAACTAGCTCTAGATCCCTTTCCCAATAGAAAGGAAAATATCACACTGAACCTGGAAAAGCTGAAAGTATTTGTAAGTTCATGTTTTTTTAGCATTTCAGTTTTGTAAATAATTTTTTTAAATGTTATTGAATTATTGATAATTTAAAAGTGTTTCTGCTTTGGGTTTTGGTTTGTTTGCTTTTTTTTTTCCCCAAGGAAATGTCTAGTGGCTTTTTTAAATGTGTTTTGTTTATTACCAAGAAAAAATACAGATTCTTAATTTTGTAGTCTATCTTAATTTTTGAGAAAAAAGAAACTATTTAGCACCCAAAATTATAATTAATTACAATTGAGTATAATTGATTGCATTATTACAGTAGAAACTCGTATCTAGATTTGGTCCCTACCCTTTAATAGGAAATAGATGAGCTAAAGGAAGGACAAAGAGAAGTAAGACTTACTAAACTCCTGTTTTTAGACTAAGAGATGTTAATCTGAGCAACCCAAATTTAGAGTTTTCTCATAAACAAATGAGTCCAGATTTCCCAAATCCCAATTCCATACTTAGATCGCAACATCTTTCTTACTCTGCTTGAATCCTGTATTTTAAAGATATTTTCCACATGGACATTTTTTATATAAATTGTGAAACTTTTGTTGAATACAGAAAAAGTAAGGAAAATGTTGATATTGCTGCACTTTTCTGGGGGATGAAAAATAAACTTTTCTTTAATCCTTAAGAGGTGACTTGTACCTTTGCTCAAGGGCTGCCGTTGCTATTTATTGCTATTGTTGCTATTGTTGCTATTTATGTTAAAGCTTTTTATAATTTAACATACAGATGTACTTTGAAAAGCAACACCTTTTAACTGCAAAAAAGTTATGGGTGGGGGAAAGAGGACTTGTCAGCAGCTTGCAGAACTTTTTAATGTGAGACCAAAGTTATAACACATTCAGTTCTTTCTTCTCAGTTGCTTTCCATTCTCCCTCTATATGCATGTATGAACGTGTGTGTGCATCTCTGCATATCTCCTGCAGTGCACATCTAGGAAACAGGAGGGTGTTAAGTGAAAATGCTTTCACTCTGTGAAAGACCAGCCCTCAATTTGTCACCCTCCCAGAATGACAAGACACATCTCACCTGTCCAGGAATGAAATGTACAACATGCCAGCATCTCAGAAGTGGATGACACACATATTCAACTACTGGAAAACAAGGATGTCCCTATTGGTCTCAGCATCTGAAATATTGTCCTAATTTCCTCTGTTTTATTAATATTTGTAATTAATTATGAGATTGAATTCAGTTCTGTTCACTGACAAGAAGGTCATATGTGACTGCAGGACTCTGGCTGAATAGTCTCCAAGTCACCACCTATGGGGATGAGATTCTGAATGCTGTGGCATACATATGTGCTATGGGAGAAATGCAGGTGTTTTTCTGCCCCATTTTCTGTCACACACACACATTTGGATTCCTTGTCAATATTAGTTTTAGCCTGCGATCCAAAGTCTAAGTAGCCTCCAGTCAGTGATTCCATCCTACTTTCTCCTTTTGTTTTAATTCATGCAAAAAGCACATTTTCTACCAAGGCTTTCCTAACCAAGCCATCATCTGCAAATGTCCCAGATACAGCAGATTATCCTTTTTTTTTCTTTTTTTTTTCTAAGTGCAAAAATAGTTTTGATAATGGGAAAATCTGGAACTTTTATACAAATCACAAATAAAACAGTACCCCCAACAACAAAAACTCCTGTAAATAAAGCCAGTCTAAAATGATCAACTTTTCCTGGGACAGAGACATTTCTTGTTATGCTGTGAAGGAATTCTAGCTGAGAATAAGGGCAGCTTAATGGAACATAAGGACTTATTAAAAATAAAGCCAGTGTACAGTCTTCTACTAATAGAATGCATTACATTGTTACCTCATAAAATCAAGTTTGCATGCATGATTAGCAGGTTAAACTTTGATTCTACTCAATTTCTCTCTCTCCATGTTTCCCCATGAATAGATAATGTAATTGATGTTTTGTCCCCAGGCTTCAAATGCCCCAACTGTCTTAGTGGAATGCCAGACATGTTTAAATTCATGTTATTGGCTCTTTGCAACTTGTGGACCTGTAAAATATGTATCAAGGCTAGAACTGACAGAAAAGCAGCAGCTGGTTGTAAGTTAGATGTGCCAGAAAACTGTGGTATTATCTGTTCCAATGGAAGTAGCAATGAAAAGCAATCATGTTAACTAAGTATGAGCTAAGTAACAAGATTAGAGTTTAATTAAAAAATTAAAGCAAGTCAAACCTTGTTTATTATTCTGTTGGTTTTCTTACACAATCTGAATAATTATTTTCATAGGTATTTTTAGATAATGGACAAATATAAGGTGTTACTATCTCGGACAAGGAGCGATAAAATATGTGAGGTGTGGGGATAAAAAAAGACTTTAGTCCCCAGTCAAATTTTCTTGTGCCATTAAACTACAGATGCAGATTTCCATTTAAGTGTAAAACGATGGAACCAGAATCACACATTTGCTGCCTCTGTGGCTTGTCTACACAGCTACCATTCAGCATGATGGGTGTCAGCTCTGATCTGAACACGAGTCAGAGTCACTTTCTCAGCTGGGAGATGAATATTTCTGTATTTCCACCCAGTGCAGGAGCAACCTGCCTACTTGCACTTGACCATCAGTGCAAATAGCCAGGTTATTCTGCATGGGTCATGAGCAGAGAGGTTCATACCAAGTTTATTCTGAAGTAGGAACTATCACATAAATGTCCTTTAAGAATTGAGAACTATGATATTACAACTGGGTATCATGCTAATAGACAGTTTCCCTTGAAGCTTTCAGATAAAAAAACCCCACTAACAGAGGGACTGTGAAAAATAATGCATCAATGGGTTCACTAAGATAGGTAATGAAGTGCTAATTTGAAAACCCATATGAAATCTGTTGTAAGCCAATCAAAACTATTACTGGTTTCCTGTCCCTTTGGCATCTGAAAACCATACCAAAGTGATAATTCCCAAAATCAGTGAAAGGCATTTCAGAATACAGGGGCAACAGACTCTGAATTTCAGGAATATCTGAAGTTCAGGACAAACTGACTGCCTGAATAAAGCTGATCATGAAGGCTCTGACATTTCAAGAGTGGCCCACATATTATGTGTAGTATGCCATTTTTCAAAGACCTATATTGTAACTGTTTGGGCTTTTTTTATTTATTTGGTTATTTGTTTAATCAGATTCCATTGTATTATTGTTCCAATTTAGCAACTATGTGCAGATTCTAGATTGTTTCTTGAGTTAAAGACTTTCTTCTTTCTGATGACAATAATGGTGAAATGTTACCCAGAAACAAATATCAAGCACCAGATCAAAATTCATCACACATTGCCTGCTTTGTTTTTCCAATTTTTTTTTTTTTGCTAATCAATATTTTGATTTATCAATTCATTTTTACAGAGGTAAAGGTGCAAAGACTATTGAAAATGAATATGCATTAAGAAGAGTTTTACTTGAGTTATAAGAATATGTTTTAGCAAGTAGAAGCTTAGTCTGTTAAACATTGGGCAAGAAGAAGAAGAAGGAGACTAAAACCATGACAGCTGGATGAAATCTAACATTTTAAAACTTCAGTTTGTCAGAAAAACCTAAGACCACAGTTTAACTGTACCTTGTCTATTTAAAATACTGAACCATCCTTGTAAAAGCAGGGAAAATATTCCTCAGTCTGAAAGAGCATAATACCAGGGGTGCAACCTATTAGAGATAAACTTTTTCCAGAATGTTTTTGCCCTTTCTGATGTGTATCATCTGAATAAATAGAAAAGTTTTTCAAACATTAGGGTTCAGAGGAATTTGTACTGCCAATGAAATATGGTACAAAATTAAGGAAAGAATAACAGTGGTGAAAAAAGTGAGGTTTTTTAAAAAATAATTTGAGATGAAACTACCTTGTGCTTTTTATTACATTTTCATTTCCTCCTTTTCTTAGTGGAAAAAAGTATGGAGCATCTGAAGCTTCTGCTGTCAAGTTGTTGAGTTTCACAGTGTGAGGAACTTGAAGAAGGTGAGGGGGAAAGTTTGAAAGGAAACACCTTTCAATATGCGTGAATGGGAATCGAAACAGTGCTGTTCTGTGATTGTAATGAAATTTAATATCAGCTAGGAACTACACCATTATTTAAAGCAGGAAAACATAAATATGCCTTATAACAACTGCAGATAAGTTAGTTAGACTTCATCTGAAATAGGGCATCCAATTTTGGGTGCCACAATGTGAAAGACATTGACCAACTAGTACAAGTTCAGGGGAGGCCATTGGGGTGGAGCAGCTGCCTTGTGAGGAGAGGATGGGGAAGGTGAGCGTGTTCAGCCTGGAGCAGAGATGGTCCTGGGGGGACCTAACAACAGCTCTCAGTGCCTGTGGGGAGGTCGCTGAGGAGGCAGGCATGAGCTCTTCACGGTGCTGCAACAAGTTACTTAAAAATTATTCAACTGATGAAACATTAAAACACAAAATAATCTAAGTGTCCTAAATAGCAAAGAAGAATGAAGAATAATCTGAAAGTGTTCTGACATGTAGTTACCACCTGAGACTTTGTCCAAATCCTATATCTATCTATTTCTGCTTCTTAAAACATGTATTTCTAAGTGCCTAGGTATTTTTCTCAGATTCCGAGTTCTTCTTTATCTCCTTTATCTTCCTTCATTCTGCTCAAGTTATTGTCAATGATTCCAAATCTTATGAGTCTATTGTAACTTTCAAGAGACCCAAAAAGAATGTTTTGTTTTTCTGATCTCCCACAATATCATCCTAATTAGAAATACAATGAAATTTATTAAAATGTAGTAACTGTTCGCAGTAGAGTGTGCAAGACAAAGGAACAATTAGAATACAAGGTATTTGAAATTAATCTGTGTTTTTTTAGTTCCCTATCTTGCTGAAAAAAATCCATGTGGTGTAAGTGAGGGAAGCTGTGAAAACATTGGCAGAAGAGGCTGCTTAGGAGCAGTTGTTTGAGGACACTGCAGAACAGCCTAATTTAAGAGCAGCAGTAGTATCAGAGGGAAGACCACAATGGCTTAAGCAAAAGATAAAAAGTAGGGCAGCTCAGATGGAGTAGAAGAACAGGGAATAGTTTTGTTTGAAATTTCTGTAAGTTAAACAATGTTCCTGTAATTAAAACAAACTGATTCCCCACTACGAAGGAAATCACCATGGAACAGTGATTACTGGACACACAAATGTTTATCAATGAAAAGATATTTGGTCTATTATTATATTAAAGCAGTTCTTGTTTCTGACAGTGTTGTAAAAATAACCCTTTTATCCTTTCCTTACCTGCTTCATTGGTTCTAATCACTCGCGATGGTGCACTTGGGTCTCCAGTCCCAATTTTATTGGTTGCTACTACTCTGAACTCATACTCCACCCAAGGGTTCAGTTCCACAGCCATAGCAGATTCCATGTCACCACTTATCAGATCTGGAACTGCAGAGAGTAAAGAAATGGACAGGTCACTCAGAAATCTGAAGCTGACATGCAGTATCTCAAGAGAAAGCAGAATTTGTGGTACAATGTGGTCATTAGAAGTGACCAACACCAAGGATCTAATATGTCAGAAATCGCAGCTAGGTGTTTGGCACTGTAGTATTCCTGAAAAGACACAGATTGAAGGATTTAGGGGAGACCTTTCTGCTTATTCACAGATGCATCGTGGCAGGTGTCTTTGTGCTGTCCTTTCAGAGCTGTTGCTAAGTAACACAAAAGGAATTAAAAAAAAAGAAAAAAAATCAGTGATTTTATTTTGTCATTGTTTTCTTATGAGTATCTGTTCCTGTAGTTGTCAATGGTTATTACTGCTATGATCAGGAGCTTTGAACAGTCTACTTGTGCTGTTTGAAAATTTTTCTCACCTGTTTTTACGGTCTGCCAGCCAAGAGAAAATGGACTGCGTGCTTGTAGGTTGTAGAGGGAGATAGGGCTGTGATTGTCTGCCCCAGGACTCCAGGAGAGTGTTGCTGTTGTGTCTGTAATTTCCTCCACTATTACAACCCCTGGGGGACCAGGAGGACCTAGAAATAAAGTGGAATAATCAAACAGACTACACCATCATTGTGGATGTGCAGCATTAATACAGGAGATGCATTCTGCAGGTACCCAGTGGAGTTCAATATCCATGAAATACGAGAGCTAAGATACACAGTACGACATCGTGGAGATATCTCGTTTCCACGATTTCTGATGATAAACTGTGATTGCTGCTATTTCTTTAGGTGCTGCGTGAGTGAACATCAATTAGCTTGTCAGAGTGACAGCAAAAGAACTAAAAATAGAAACAGGTTAAAAAACACCCCCAAATCTCCTTTATAATTGTTCTGAACCTAACAGTAGAGAAAAAAAAAAAAGAAAGAGGAACTTTAGGAAGCAGCCAGGCTAGACTGAACGGTCACAATCGCCTCTTCTCTTTGTGCGAGACTTGTCAGGGGGAAAGACAGTAAAAAAAATGAAGCTCAGGAGGAGGTTCCTCATGAAGAATAGTAATATAACTAATACCTGAACCAAGAATACAGCATTAATCCTTTTTCTGAAATTCACTCACTCAGGAAAGCTGCTTGGATTCCTGCTGGAAGTCCATTAGCTGTTTGAGTGAAAGCTACTAAAACAAAAGTAAAAAAACCCAACCCGAAATATTTTAAAAGTTAAAATTACTTAGGAGCCACTAAAACTCAACAAAAATCACATGAAAACTTCTTAATTTGAAAAGTAAAAGGTTATTTTTTCCATTTAACTGCTTTGAGAATATGCTAATCACCATTTATGTAGGCCATGTGACTGCTGCAATAAGTGAGGTCTCTGGTAACAAACATAACTTTGTAAAGAAATATGTGTCTGTAACATCCCACTCCCATCCATAATTTTCTTTTTTAATTGTTCTTGATGATTGATATGACTGGTGTTTGGAAACTTTGTCCATTTACACTTGCCAAACTAAATTGGAAGCAAGTTTGTCCTGGTTCAGGATCGTACTCCATAGTTGCTTTTAATCTGATGTTTTGGGGAAAATGTGTGTCTCTGTAATGTGTAAATGCAAAACAAACCTTTTTCTTGTGGCTTCTTATACTTGAAAGCTTATATAAGCTTTCTGTCTGGAGGACAGAACTTGATACTTCCATAAAATATTCATATTATTAATAGCTGTAGTTATTTATGAAAAAAATATATGTTTTTGGAATCCAAGGCCCTTTTAATTGTTTTCCATCTTCTTTCTGTTGGAGGCTGATGTTTTGCTTCTGCTTCTACACAGATGGAGGATTGTCAAATCAGAAATGCACTTACAGACACTTTCTCCAAAATGGAACTGCAGGAAGGGAACAAAACTTCATCCATAGAAAGCCATTGCTGGTACTCTTTTGAGGGAGCCCAATGCTGTTTGAACATGTCATGAACTGCAGTAGAGTAGGACCTTTGAAAACCTCTGAGCTCTGGTGGGTGGTGTGGTCCCACTTGCTGAAATGCTCAGCACCTGCAGATGAAGGTGGCAAACACAGGGATCCGGTGCCTCCCTTTGCAGAGGAAGTTGCACCAGTATTTCTACACTACAGAGTTTAGCATTTTTATATTTTAGTGCTATTCCATGCAATAAAATCTTTTACTAGCTGGGTTTCTTAGCCCAAGAATAAAAACAAAGGCAAAAAAAGCATGAAAGGTAAAAGAACCCCATTATTGATGTATTTGTATATACTGTATTTTTTTTGTAATTTGCAGCTGCAAACAGCTTTATGTTTCCTCTGATATGCCTTCAACTAAAACATGATTACATGAACTGTGACAACAGTAGGATCAGAATTTTGTAATAGTTGGACTCGATATCTTCGGAGTGAAAGAAACATTGAATCCTATAAATGAGAGAGCAAATTGTGCTATTCACTTGCCTCTATTTTCTTGGCAATGATGTAAAAGCAACTAATTGACAATAATGTGTTGGAAATATATGGCATTCAGAAACAATAGTGACAACAAAGAGAAACCAATGTTTGAAATTCAGGAGATTCAATTCTACAAATTTTAGTAGAATGGATGTATGATGGAAGAATATTGTTTTCACAACACACTGCAGTCTTCTCAGGAGCTCAGAGTATGGCTCTGGGCCATAGGAAGAACAAGGAACTAGGTTTTCCACTCCTGTGGAGAATGAACATCTTTACTGGGAGTCTCTCCCCTTGCTCTGCCTGCTCACCAGGCTTGACTTTGCTGCTGTCAGTGTCTTTGATGGAGCTCCAAACAATGACTGGAATAAGGTGGTGCCTCCCATTGGACACCTTGCAGCCCTTGGCCTTTCAGAGTCCCATTCATTTGCAGTGGAAATGCCTTGCTTTTCTTCCTTGCAGAAAACATGGCAGAAAGATGTGTTCTTTGCACTCCTTCCTTCCTGCCAAGTGTTTGCTGTTCTTTGCTAGGAAGCACCAGGTCAGATCTTTGTCTCAGAAGAGAAAATCCTGGGGCTAATTTAATAAAATAGGGTGATTCTTCAATCTCCATCCTCTAGTGTTTCAGGCTATCTGTTGATGTAGGAAAATATTAGTGAAATTTTTATTTGTAGCCATGAGGGGAGGTTTAGAGGAAAGCTGGGATTTTGATACAATCATATGCTTTTACTGGGTTTGAGCCCTAGGCCCAGAATTATATAATGGTCCCAAGCACAAACAAAATTAAAGGGAAATATTTTAGTACATTTCCTTTATAACAATATATCTCCCATGCACTCTGAATATTGTTAAAGAGTTTCTAGCCACTATAATATAACAAAAGTATATGCACCTTGCTTTTATAAAAGGATGTTAAATAATGTTTATGCAGACATCCCCTGCTAAATTCTCAACATATTTTGTTGTCAGAGTTCTCTCATGTATTCTAAGTGTTTTAAATGTATTCCTGGGCATGACAATGTGTCATTATGCTTTCAGAGATGTGTGCTCTTACACAGTCTGCAGGGTGACTGCTAAAAAGCATTTCAATTTCCAACAGCAGGCATTCTTGAAAGTGGATTAATAAAGGACAAAGGCCTCAGTGATGACAAATGTATGACAGTTAGCCAGGACATGAGTGTTATGCAGATGTCACTCATTTTTGTAGAAATCTCATTAAATTTGATGCTTGGATGTAATCATTCATAGTGTCAGTCAGATGGCTAATGCAGAAAGGCTTTTTTCCCAAGGCCTGTGTTATTGCTCAGGATCTCTAAAACAATTTTTTAGCTGAGAATAGCCAATTGAGGAAAAAAATCCATGGTCTGTTCAAATGCTTATCTGGAAACTAGACAGAAAATAACTGGTCATAAATGCACTATAGTACAGTTGACCTTCATGAAGAAGACATTTGGGGCTGTGATAGGCTCTTATACAACTCTGGGAGCGCTGGGAACCCACTGTCAAGGATATTTGTCTGTTATCTCCTTCCAGAGCAATTCAATAGATTGATACTTCATTTCAGGACATGCATGACTGCATTTTGGCAAATTTATTTTATGTATTTTTTATTGTTGGAATGATCATCCTGAGAGGTCGTTAGATTGCTTGCCATGATACAATGTTAATGCGAGAGTTCTTGAAAAACAATTACCAATAATAGCTGTAGTCATTCAGTGAGGCAGTGCCCTTTCCTGTGAATCCCAGAATATACACTGCTCCACTTCACTGCTGCCTGACCAGAATTCTTACTTTTACCCAGCAGCTAAGAAGCCTGATACATAGCAGTTCACAAACACAGATTTCTTGACCTGAAGGTTTTTGCTTTTTGAATTACAAGGTGCACTGGCTTGACATCAAGAAGATGAGAGGTCAAGAAAAAGAGGATAAGAATATAACTACAGAAAAAGAGGATAAGAATATAACTACAGAATAGTGAGAAAGGCACATAAAAGTGCTGCATAAAACAGGAGCTTGACTCTTGCAGCATAAATCCCTTTCTCCGTACCCAGCTATGACAGACGCTGTGTTCGCACACGGTGAAAAAGATGATGTAGAGAAATTTGGATGTATAGTAGATGCTAGAGACACTCTGGTTTTAGTGGATATATCCATACCAGTCCCTCCATGTGTGGTTTCTGTAAGGTACATAAGGACTGTGGGCAGATGGAGAGGTTATAACACAGACTGTGTCAGGATAGACAGGAGGGTTAGGCTTAGGGTTGGAATGTAAGAAAGAGAAGACATTGATTGACTATTTCAGCCTGAATGGTCTCAACTCATTTCAGGGATGAGGGTCAAGGTAAACCCCTGGTATCCTGCCTGAGAAGTCCTTTAGTGGTATTTATGTCATGTTGTGCTCCTTTGCCCTGATGACTTTTCTGCCTTGTGCAAACCTAAAAATAGTGAATTTGGATGAGGTAACCTTGAATGCTGCTGATTTTTTATGAGTCCAGATTCCAGACTGCAGCCCAGAACCTCTGAGCTGGATTTCTGTGTAGTGGTAGTTGTTGACACAAGTGTATGGACAGCACAGGGATCTTGAATTTCACCTAAGGTGTAAAAGCACTAGTAACCTAGGAATTCATCATGGATGACATTGCTAGCAGGTCCCAAATAGAGTAAGAGACTGAGTTTTGGAAGTGTCTCTTTCTTTGACATGGGCTGCTGACTACCTTTAGTGCTGCAGGGCATCCCTTCCAGCTATCCCCAGCCCTGGTCCATGCTGTTTCCTTCACTTTCTGCAGTCCTATTGTGGGTTCCAGCACTCTCAGGACTACATGTGTCTCATTCAGGCACTGAGTTAATAAACATCATCACATCTGATCTCTAATTTAGCATTTGTTTCTAGACACTTTTTGACTGAAGTTACTTCATACCTATAAGCATTAACTAATGCTTGTAAAAAAGCTTCTTAGAACAAAGGATCATTTTTAAATTCTTGAAAAAAAAGAAGCTTTTTATAGATTAGAATCTATTTCCCTTTCATATAATTAAAATATTTTAAAAATAAAATTAAAGGTCCTAATACAAGATCAAATTGCTGGAAATATTTTGGTGAAGTCTGTGGGCTAAAGGGTTGATTCTCCATCTACAATAATATGTCACCTTCCAGTGCTATAAATGTATCAGATGATACACTGAACAGGGCCAAAGTACAGATCTGAACTCTAGCCATGATCCTACCTGCTCTTACGTTGGCAGGCAGACCCTATCACAATTCTACAAGCCCTGTGAAATGGTGACTTTTCCAACCAGTGCTTTGGCACAATTAATGGATTATTGTGGGCAGGGGCAAATCCTTTACAGGCTGTTTGCCATGCCCATCCTGAGGGAGGGGGACTGGGAATGTAAGTCTGTGAATTGGAACTCTGCTGTACCCACTGGCCTCAGGGAACAGTTCTGTACTACGGACATATTCTGTGAGTCCAAATAATGGGGTCTGTGCTCAGGGCATCTTCCTGGCCTTTGCTACAGCTCAAACGTAATTTCAAGGACCAGCAAGAATCTGCTGACCTTGTTTACGTTCCATTTAATAATGTGTTTGAAGGCCTTTAAGCCCAAGTACTTGTCTTTAAGTTTTATTGGCAATATCACAATAGAAAGGAGCAGGGTGGTCAACCCAACCAGCAGTTCCTGCGTTATATGCGCTCCGGGTCAAAGGAGTTCAGAGGAAACATTACTTCTCAAAAAATAAAGGATAAGAGTGGATTTGTTGCTTAGATTGCTAGTTTTTCCAGTCTATAAGGTGGATAGCTTTATCCTTTTTATTTTATTTTTAGACCACAAAAAGTGTACCGAAATCACAGGTTGTAGTCACAAAGACTTTCATCCCTTCACACTACTGGATTGTGCTCTGCTTCATTTCAACATCTTACAGCTTGCAGATGGATGTTTGATCTCAATGCTCATATAACTTACAGTAGGCATGCACAGTGCATTTGGTTAGCTCTCCAGGCACAGTCCTAAAATGCATGTTTTATATTGTAGGAGGAAGCCTATTTTCATCCCAATTTTAAAGAAGTTTTCTGACATGGTTTTGTTTGGTTGGTTGGTTGGGTTTTTGTTTGTTTTGTTTTTTTGTACTAATGTGTGCACTGGTCAAAGAATTTTAATTAGCTCTGTATATGCTCATAAGTTTCAAAGGGTATACAACATCGATGCAGAGAATTTAGAGGACTGGGCCTTGTTTTTTTTTACCCTTAGAAAATCACAGTGTCTGTTGACATCCATAACAATAGAAAGCACGATTTGAGCAGTAGGAATGAAAAGGACAATAAAAGCAAACAACAGTGAGTAAATTATTACTAAAATACTCAGAAAATAGCCATCATCTAAATCTACCAAAATCCTCAAGTGCAGAAGAATGGGATACTACTGTAAACAAAATTAACTGTATTTATGCCTAGAGAGTACAGGTCTATTTGTAATATAACTGACACCAATACATTTTTTCTCCTAAAGTATATTTTATAGTAAATATAAAATATAAAAATATTTTATAAAGTACTTCTATAAAATTATGAACTCATAGAATCATTAAGGTTGGAAAAGACGTCTAAGAGTATTGATTCCAATCATTAACTTAGCCCCATCATGTTCATCACCAAGTCCTCAACCATGAACCTTTTGAACACTTCCACGACTGGTGATTCCACCAATTGCCTGGGCAGCATATTACAATACTACCCTTTCAGGGAAGAAATTTTTTCTAATATCTAATCTAAAGCTCTCCAGGTGCAACCTGAGTCTATTTTCTGTCATCCAAATGCTTGTTACATGGGAGAAGGGATGGACCCCTGCCTCACTACAACCAATTAAGGTAGTACTGGAGACTGATATCCATGTAACTATCTCTACCTCTATTTCTATCTCTCTCTCTCTCTCTATCTATCTATTTATCTATCTAAAAATTATAAACTGTTAAGGGTAATAAATGTGGTGAAATGATCTTTTATATGATTGCTTTAAATAATTTCTATGTATTTTATTTATTTGAAATCTTTTCTTTTTTAGAAAATGGCACATGACGTTAGTTAGCATGTCAAATTCAAAACTTGAGCAAACTTGCCTGGCTGCTGCATTGCTGTAGTTTTCTGGCACAGACCTAATGGTCATCTTCTTAGCTACACTCTCCCAGGCTTAGTTACCTTTTACTGTCAACCCTCACTACCTTTGTATACACTGTTTACATTGCTTACACTGCAGAAATTCAAACATCGAGTAAGTAATTTTGAGACTGGTAGTCTTTGCTCCTTTGCAAGTAGGTAGAGAAATTTTAAAGAAAGTTTGGAGGTGACCTCACTGCTCCATAGACTGCCAGTGCATAATGCAGCATCCAGCACCTGTCTGAGTAGTTTGAAACCAATATAAACTTACTGCTTTGGTTATAATGAATTGTAAACCAGCTTTGCAAGATTAATTTACAAGTAAGATTTGATGGAATTAATTTGAAAACTTAATGTTACTGAAACCTGTAATTTGTTAGGATAAAAACTTTCATTTGTTAAATAAGCATTAAAATCCTGGAAGCTTGGTAGCATTGATTAGGCACTGAAACTTTCACAGATGTAAACCAAACTTTTTGCTTCACAACTTTGTATTTCTAACTCAGTCATGATGCTTCCAAAAAGGAATGTCATGCATGAAATAGATAATTGTGAAAAATAGCTACTCTGGTGTCTGGGGTGTCACTATTATCTCTACAAATGTGGAGGTTTATATAACAAAAATAACTCTGTTCTAAATGTTTGAATCACTGTCCCCATCCATATGAGATAAGTATTACAGCAGGTTTTGCCCAGATCCTCTTATCTGCAGGGAACTCTGGTATTCTTGGAAACTACTTCTGAACCAGGACTACTACTCATCTCAGTGTATGTAAAAGGGCTCTCTACCTGTAATTAACTATAGGAAGCCTCTGATGACTTCTGTGAAAACGAGTTAGACTCTTGTGTGTTGTTCCCAACTTCCACTATTTTTCTGCGCTGAACTACCGATGTTTTTCTCCAGCCAGCCCTCCAAACTTGCAGAAGAAAGAACAAGGAATATACAATAAATGGCTTTGGTAGGACATTTTTCTACACAAGCTTTTTTTTCTTGCAGGCTATGGCAAAACTGTTCTTCAAATATTAGTTAATTAGAAACTGCGTGTTTTAAGAGAAAAGGGATACTTTTTGTGAAAGTAAATGTAAGAAGTAGCCTTTTGCTCTTTTCTGTGACTTCAGCTGGTGTTCTTCAAAACCCCCCAGTCACTGTATAACAGATTTTGTACAAATGAGTTAAATAAACACAAACAGTAAACAAAATACTATGACCAATGTATGGTAGTAAGGGTCATCCCTTTCATGGTGTCAACTTCTTTATGAAAAAAGTATTTCTTGTTCTAAACATCTCTACAGCAAAACAAAGTTGAAGCATGGGATCATTTAGATATCCTTTGTAGTGAAAACATGAAAGCACAGATAGCTTCAGATTTCAAGAGCATAATAGAAAATAAGAATGTAGTAAGTCCTTTTTGGAAGTCATGCTTTAAAACACAAATTAATTCATCAAGCGGGCATTGTCTCAAGAAAAGCTGACACATTGCTGGCTACAAGATCACCTGAGACATCTGTGAGAGCCAGGTCTCCTCTCTGGTACTTGGGTGTTTGTTACCCATGTTTGTGATCATATCCTTAATGTCAGAACATGACATGCATATTTATCCTGTATTAGAGCCTTCTGCTTAGGTAATCACTTCTTTGTGAAAAATCAGTACAGAGACAACTCAACTACTGGTGTGCCAGTGTTAGGTGGAAAAGCAGCCAAGCTGTAGCATTCTGCTGTTCTGCTCCTCTGCTACTTAATATTCACTGCAAGTTGAAGATCTGGGTGGATAAGTAAAGGCTGGTAGCCAGAAAACGCACATGACATGGGAAAACTATTCTTGGACTGATGTCAAGGAGAGGATTGACATTCATAAAAGTCATAAATCACTTCTACTTCTTAAATGGCTCTTGACTTTATGTGCTGAGGAAAATATTTGCTGACTGTATAGTGAGTATCTATATTATCCTGTAAATATTCTTGTTTGCACTGCAAACAGGTATTCCGCATTTCCTTGGGCAAGCAAACAACAGAAGACATTAATTAAATGAAATCAGCTAATGACTTGGGTGTCAGGAATGTAAGTCCGTAGTGGTGATTTTTATTGTTTTAATTCACTCCTCTACAACTATTTCTTTCTATCATGAGACATACCTAATTTTTGTCATGGGATTGCCCTTGAGGTACCACATTTGTGCAGGCCTGGTGCCAGAATAGTTACCAGCTTCTGTGAAAACCTGTTTTCTCTTCTAGATGTCCTTGATATGTATCAGCCTATATATCTTCTGCTGTTATGGGCTCTGTTGACTGTCTTCCAGAAAACATTGCAGAAAATGTACTACTATCTCCATTATTGCCCCAATGGGGGGTGACCTGTTTTAGAGCATGGCAGGCCTGTTATTAAGCTTTTATCAAATTTTTTTAGCTTTTTGCTTTCCAATAAACAGTTCAGTGTATTGGATTAAGCCATTGACAGAGATTCACCCGAGAGAACCTCTGTTCATTTCTAGAGCAGGAGTCAATTCAATGAAAGAAAATATTTGGGTTGCTGGAGATGCCCTAAACTGTGCCCTAAACATCCAGGTGCTCATTTGTTTGTCACCTGATTTCTGTGCTCTTGGCTCCTCTGCATTAGAAGGAGGCTTGAACATATCTTGATCCCACCTAACAGCCACCTGCAGGTATAGCATTCATTTTAGGAGAAAGTGTGATTTTGAGTTGTGGTCTGAAACAGATAAAAAGAGTTGTCCTACCTCATAGATGAGCATTGTGGCTGCTGAGCTAAGTTGGAAGTGACTGACATAGCCTCTTCTGCCTTATATCAGTTCTGACCTTTGATCTGAATCTTCTCTCATCCTCCCCATATTCAGAGAGTAAAGGACTCTCTGGGGACCTTTACAGAATCAATGTGTGTTTCTAGAGGGGATGGTGGATCTCGGATGAATAAAAGATCATGACTTTTTTTTAGACACCAAATAGTAAGAACAACCTGAAGATGAATTGAAGAGAATTTCATGGAGCTGTATTTTGAAGAGGAAATACTTTTTTGCAAGTTATATTGTAGCTTACCTAAATATAAACAGATGCTGCCAGGTATGTCAGGACACCCACCCTTGACGGTCACTGTTGACCAGCACGAGACTATCAAAATACTTCTCACTCACAACCCACTCCAAGAATAAAATGCAAGACATTTAATTTGAAAAGTTAATGTACTGTCTGACAGGTCCAGCCACTGGCAGAGCATCTCTTCCTAATGAAACCCATATTACTGCCAGCATTAGAAAAAAAAAAGCTAGGGACCAATAAAAAGTTTTTTTTTTACTGTAATATACATAGTTTAATCACATTTTCAAAGCACTTAGAGAAGTATTTGGAGGGTTTTTTGAGTAGTTAGTGATGATGGGACTTGAATCTTCATTTTTTCTAAATATGACATAGAGTATCTTTTTATATATTTTGAAATGTTCCTGAAAGACATCCACTAGGTCACAATCATTATTGAAAAGAAAATAGATATGTTTTTCAGTGAAAAACAAAATTTACCAAAATTCAAGACCTGTAAGGCAATGAATTTGAAAATTTAAATTTTAGTTTAAAAAAACAACATATAACACATTATAGAAAGTTGCAGAATAAAAATTTGCTGCTTTCACACACACACACACACACNCACACACACACACACAAACACACACACACACTCTTATATATGAAGTAAATTCAGGAATCTCCTTGCACCATTAATGACCTTCTTATGAGTAATTAGACTCAAAAAAATGAATTTACTTGGCACTGTACATTCTCTGTTCTTCGTGTTGTCTTTCATTGATGGTAATTTTGGAATTTAACTTTCATTGTATAATGCAGAGTGAAGAAGAACAAGTGCAAAAATAGTGACATTCCCTGGCATATATTTATATTCAAGGGAACATTCAGTAGAGCAAGCAGTAAAAATGGTTTCAAAATAGATAAATATTGTTTAAGGATACTCTATGTTTTCTCCACAATAAATTTTACTGAGGCATTGCATTTCCTTGAAAACACTGTGGTGAATGTCTGATTGTTAAAGATCAGGATGTTAATTTTGAGTAACAGAATTCTGCAAAATTTGTTTCTGCTTCCTCCATCTCAGGAGGCTGTGGCGAGGTATAGTACTCTTCCAAATCACTTGTAATTAAATTCTGACAAAAAGTTCTTTGACTTAAAAAATAGTGAATTAGTTGAATGTATACTTCAGTTTAAATTAAATCAATTTGCTGGTGGCAGTGATTCTGATATTTATGAATATCTAAAGGAGGGGGAATGAGATTATTTTAATTTAATTTATTCTCCATGTCCAATTTATTTCATGTAGAAACATTGTAAGAAGAAAAATTTTTCAAGAAAAATTTACAATGATTTATTAAAATAGCCTATGAACTCTACAATAAAAGTAATGATTTAAATGGAGGTATATGCTGGTATGATATTATCAGTATTGTCACTGGCATTTTCTGCAGAGGAAAAAGGAGAGAAGGTAAGGTCAGAGCAAGGGTGTTCTGTAGGTTTGCTTATATCAATACATAAAAAGAGTTCATAACAAAGCTTCTGCTATCTCAGTTTGACTATGAGCTGTAACATTTAAAAGAAAAGGATGCTTTGTAATATGCATAAAATGAAATTATTTCAATAATGAACTGTACTAGAAATAAAGAATAATATGGCTTTGGATTACAAACTTTACTGCATGAGTTTTCTTCATAGAAGATGACTTTGTCAGGTGGAATTCTTCAGAGTTAACTGAAATATTTACTGAAACATCTGTTTCTGCTGGTATCTTCTCCTAAGCAATGTCCAGCATCACCGGAAGCTAAACATAAAGAAGTTTGAAAGGTGCTGCACTTTGGGATCATCGGTGTCAAATTGCACACTAAGCATGCTCTATAGGCTGAGATAGGGGAGAAAAAAAAATTAGAGATACTGAAATGAAAATGAAGTTCCTGTAAAAGTATAAGGAGAGATAGATTAGATTTTCATAAATATTTTTGATTTTTGCACTGTTGACGTCTCTAAGGACTAGTCGTTCACAATTCTAAACTGAAGGTGCTTTAAACATTTTCTGCAATACAAAACAAAATTTCTTGCTCTATCCTAAAATTATCCAGTTGAAGAAACAGAAAAAGGAGAAAATTGTAAGCAAAGTATATTTGAATTCACATTCCACTACAAAGCAATTATAAGCTTTTACTTCAATAGCATGGTGACATGGTGATGAGACTCACATAAATGCATCTTGATACTTCTTACAAATACCTTTTTAAAAATTTAATCTCAGACCTCTTCCTTAGAGAAGAATTTTATTTCTACAGGAAATTCAATAAACTAATTTATATAACCAGTATTCTTAAAAATAATTTTGTAATCAGTCTATCCTAGATAATAACTAAGACCTTTTTGTGACAAAAGTTCAATTTAAAGTTGAGATTGCCTTGCCTATCCATAGACCCTCCAGGTCCTGTCTGAGATGGACAAAGGTAACACAAAAGGCCTTGCATAACCCAGAAAGATGAATCAGATTTCATAGGGAGCTAAAATGGTATTACACGGTGAGTCAACTGAATACAACCATCCCAATAGTGCCATAGCTCATAGAAACCTGATGGTCCTCAAAATGTCTTTATGGAAATATTTAACTATTACTTTCATGAAAATGTGAAGTGCCCTGCGGTCAGCCAGAAACATTCTTCATCATTTTAAACATATATTTACCCTAAAAGTGGTGGATAGGAACATATCAAGTCTAAAGACATTGTGGAATGTGGTAAAAATAAATATTTTTGAAAGATTATAATAGCCAAATAATTTTGATTTTTTTTTAATCTGGAGTTTTTAAAGGTTAAGAAAATATCTACCTTGGTTTATTATTTCAAAAATGTGTTGTCCACAGAAAGGCTGCCTAGCTGTGCTACCTAGCAGGGATTCAGCTCTCTTGGCATTGCAGGACTCACCAGATGTTATGCCAGTAAGTGAATTAAATCCTCAGAGCCCCTCAGGCACTGAACACAAATGTGCGTATGCAAACACACACACACACACACACACACACAGAGGTAGTGCAAAATTCAGAAACACTCTACTTAATGGAAGGTACAGATGATGCTGGTGCCCTGCCTTACTGTAAACTAGTTGGGATCCTTGGTATGATCTGGGGTCCTTCAGGAAAAGGACTCCATGTTCCTGTGCATAATCAGGAATGTTCAATGACAGGTGGAACGATTTAACAGATTATAAGACTGAGCATAAAGATGCAGTAGGGAATTGGTGGTAATAATTCCATGTGTGAAAAAACCCAGATTCTTGTCATATTATGGGGCTTCTGTTTCATTGTTCATATCTATAATTTTACAAAAGGCTGCACGGGCACCCCTCTTAGGAAATGAATGGATGTTCCTAAACTGTTAAAGCTGAAAGAATGGCTTGACCATAAGATGAAATGCAAAACATCACATAAAATAACAAAGAACTCGTTATACTTACCTTACACAGGTCTGTGAAGGCTAATTGTCTGCATTTTAGCTAATCTGGCATACCTTTTGTGCTATTACCTCTCTTAAAATTGCCTATTAACCCACTGTCATTTGTTTCTCTTTGCAGTGTCTGCAGATAAGTTTATGGTGAAACTGTATTCAAAGACAGCAGGTTAATCACAAATGGCTTCAGTAACATAAAACTCGAGGACCACTTCATGGCAGAGACATCCCTGAAGCTCACTTATAAATGAGTCCTTGGTAGAACTGTGTGTGGTGATTGTGTTTTCAAGGGTGAACCACAGGCATACTCACCCCTAACAAGCAGCTCTGTCTCATCTGACACGCTGTCCGCTGCGGTCTGGACCCTGCAACCATATCTCCCAGCGTGCATCAGGAGGATGTTCCTGATCATTAAATCTGCAGAGGATGCTTGCTGAAACAGGGATGAAGTGTCAGTTTAAAACTCAGTAAATCTGTATTCAAGGTAGTTTACAAGAATGTTTTTTTGTACAGTTTGGGCAAATCTCGAATGCAGCTTTCATCCTACAAAATGTATGTGTCCTAATACCCTCTTGCGAGGATTATCAGAACAGAGAATTTATACAATTATTAATAGCAATTAAAGAAGATAATTTCATGTTTTTAATAACTTTGACTCTGCTTAAAGCACATTGCGCATATTTACATGCTCAAAGAGAATTATTCCAACTAGCACAAAGAATTTCATTAAGGAGATGAACAGAAATATTTTGGATGCTATCCATGGTATTAAAAAAAAGTCCTCTTATAAATTAAGAAATGTCTTCCTCTCCCTCTTTACTGTAATGCTGTAATGTTTGGAAAATGACTTGTTACTGTGCTGAAATTAAGATAACTTGAAAGACAATATTGATTGATTTTTTTTAGTAATATAGAGGAAGCCAGTGCTAAATATGACTGAGAAAATATGATCAGATTCTCATCCTTCCTGATAAAATCTGTATGTACTTAAATCTGAAAAGTGCAAAATGTATATGGAGAGTATAAAGAGAAGAACCAGCTCAAATTTTCATTTTTTAGAATTCTATCCAACAGTCATTGCAATTCCCCAAAGTTCACTTTAAGAAACATTAATTGAGTGCAGGCATTTCCCTTCTCAGATTTGGTCTACTTTGCTAACCAAGAAAACACTGACAGTCTTTCCTTGAACCAGATATTTCTGTCCCATGAAGTGGTTCTAATTTGAGTAATTTTGATCCTGAGTGAATAGAATTGTACCCCGCATTCAAAATAAAATCTTACTAGGGATATAAGTGTCGATACTTCTCTAGCTGTGTTGGAAATCTGTCACTGAATTCACCTAGATTCATATTTGCCTGTTTTTGGCCAGATACTTATTCTGTGCTCATGTAGACACATTCAGATCTTTATCCTTATTCATTAGCAAGTTATGAGCACCTCCTTCATAACTAGTCATTCATATGTGCATGACCTTGTTCTTTGTAGGATTGCATTTCTTGTCTGCTCCCATCTGTTATTTTCATCATCTGCTATATTGGTAAGATGCCCAATTTTGTACCATATAATCGTCATTTGCATACTTCTTTCTTTTACGCCAAGGTCATTAGTAACAAGATGAAATAGGACTCATCTCAAGATCCAATCTTCTATAATTTAGGTTTTTTCTTTTTAGGCAGAAGGGTTCCTTTGCAGCGCATCTTGGCACTCTTCTTCAGTCAATCTTCTCTTCATTTACATTTTTTGAACTAACTTGTCGTTATATTCCATGTAGCATCAAGGCAAAATATTCAAATGCAAAGAAGAAAAAGAGAGGTGGAGACATCAAGGCTGCCTCTGAGGCCAGAGTGAATATGGGCATGATCTATAGCTTAATAACCGTGTAGATCTAAGAACGTGATTACCGTGGGAGCGTTTTGCCTTCTGAAGTAGCCTAGATAATGATGTTGCTGAAGGGAAGATACTCAGATCAGTCAGGCCATAATGCAATTCTTATATTTTTGCTCTGGCATGTGAGAAATCACAGCAATGGAAAAGGATATCTCAGTACTCTACAGCTTGAAATGCAAAAGAAGAGCATACACTCCTACCAGGAGTCAAATTCAGGATACAAATTTTTTAAAGTTGTGTAACAGTAGCATTTACTAGCTACTGAAATGGGTTGCTCAAGATCATTAGCGATCTTGGTGCAAAGCTTAAGTTATTAAAAGGATAAGACCAGAACCAGTCCACATTTGTCCTCTCTTGGGGGTGATTTACATCTAGTGTGTATTTTGTTGCTAAGTGTGAGGAATAGGGTAGCGGATAGCCACTGTCTGATTTCATTGCTCAGGAGCTGTTAAAAAATCTGGCTGTCACTCTAACTTCCAGAGGGTTCATGAATGTGTAAATCCTAATATTCTTATCAGGAAAAATATATGTATTTCATCTGCACACCTGTGTAATTGGGCAGACAAGGAGCAATTGAGAGAATCGTTGCTGTAAGTGGAGAGCAGTGCAGTACAATAGATCTCTATGAAACACTTTTATTACAACAGGATGTGCAGCCAGCATTCCTGAATATGTGTGAGAGGATTAAACTCACTGTGTTTAATACAGAGAGGTATATACTCAGACACTGGATTCTTGATCATAATCAAGAAAATAATGACACATTTTAGCTTCCATTTAGATAAGTAGGAGATACGTTTGACCAGGGACTCTAAAAAATAACACACATTACTGCTGTTCAGTGGCATTTATAAAGTAGTCTTCATTAATTTTACAGACTCTTCCACGTCTTGGAAGATAAATTATTTGTTCATTAATTTACCCTGTAATAAGAGGCTCTAGGCCACAAAAAGTTCTGGGGGAGGTTAAAGTGATGTGCTGGGTTTTTAAGTCTTAAGAAAATTTCTGCACCTAGTCATTGTAATTGCTACTTAAACTTGAACAGTTACAATACAGTTGAAAAGAAAAACCTGCTAAGTGGGAATGCAGCAGAGACTCCATTAAGAAAAGTATCTAAGACCAGAAACTTTCTTGTGCTTTTAGACTTCTGTCAGTGGAAAAAGATATGATGCTTCAACAAAGCAGAGACAGTCACTTCCCCTGGGGGCAAGACAAAAACTGGGTGATATGGATGCAAACAGTGTAGGAAGGTGTCTCTCACCTGGGAAAACATGATTTAGGACAGCCTAGTGTATCAACAACTTTGTGGTCTCAATTTTATTCAAAGCTGAAATCAGTGGCATTTAAATTTCTTTGTCTAGGTCTAAATTTTGGTGCTACTAAGGGTATGCTTTCAAAGGCTGCCTTTTATTTCACTGAGTTTATGCTCTTTCATGACAGGGAATATTTTGCAAGAAATGTGTTATTTCAAAATAGCATTTTAGTAGAAAAATCTATATTCCTTGAGCATCATCTATTATCCATTTAACCAAGTCTCAGTATCTTAATCTTAGTATAAACTTCTACTGTGTGAAATGTAGATTGCAATTTACTGAAGCTAAAATTTAAAAGAAAACAAAACAAAACTGATAGGTTCAACAACCAACTTTTACTGATTTTCAGAAAAGAGTAACCTTCAAGGTCAGCATCAGCTACAGACCTGCTGTAGACTGTTGATCTTCATTAAGCATCAAATAAATAATATTAGAGCTTAGAATGCTATCTATCATGACTAATGTTTCTCTCCAGGACTACAAATTATTGTACCATCCATATTATGCTCCCTAGCATCCCATTCATCTAGTTCTGGGCAGCTCCAACGCTGAATGATGTGTCAAGCTCGAGCTCACTCTGCCTCAGTGTGGAATGTTGTCTGAGGTCATAGTCATATCTGCAATGTATCTAATTAGCTTTACATGTCAAGTATTACTTGAAACTATTTTTTTTCAATAATTGGTGCCACCTATGCATTAGCATTTACTTTTGATGTGGAAATACTTCCCCAAATTCAAAAAGGCTCCAAGGAGCACATAATGTGCATATTTTGCTCAGTAGCAATGACATCATGGCATTTTTCTTTTGCACTCATTGTCCTAATGTTGGGGGAGTATTCAGGAACAAAAAAAGAAGAAAAAGAAAGACAGTTTTCAGAGAATTTACTGTTGGGGAATTAATACTTCTTCAGCCATCTCAAATACCCACAGAGATGAACTTGTATGTGGATTTTTTTTCTCTTTTCATCTCATAAATCTTAAGAGGTTGTTGTTGGAGCCTGGACTCATACTAGTTAATTACTCAACCAATCAATCACTTAACTGCCCAGGTGTAGAAGGTGTGCACACCATCACCAGAGGCTACAGCTGGTTGTTGGATAAGGGAAGAGGCTGATAAGAGGCAGATCCTGCAAGTTGGGGTCCTACTTTTTATCATGCCAATGTTCTTACAGCAGTGACTAGCTGTGGAAATTCCCTTCCAGAAAAGTAGCAGGACATTCACACACAGCCCAAAGGAATTCACTCCTTTTGGTAGGCCATAATTGACTCAGTTTCACTGATATAAGAGGTTTCACTGATATAAGAGGCAGCTGTGATGTCTTAGTCTTAGAATGTGTCATAAACCATCACACTCCTGAAGTGTCCCATGATCACTCCTGAAGTGTTCCAAAGTATTACATCATCCAGTGTAAAATTCCCTGCCCCAGAGGAGGTACTTGGGCATGTCCCCCCTAAACCTCAGTAAATATAAAACCAGTGGATTTTATGTTTCTCCCACCCCTCGGGGCTCAAGGCAGTGACAATCACTTTGACTAGACTGGGACCCTCACCACTGAGAAGACCAGAAGAAGAGAATCTATGCAGTGTTGACATATTTTCTGTCTCTCTGTCATTGTCTTTCTCTCCTTGCCCCCACTCAATTTTCCTATTTCTTTCTCTCTCCTCCTCTCTCCCTCACATTTACTGTTAAATGAAAATCGATACTAATGACTTTGACATATGGTCTTGTTTGCACCTTAATTTGGGCAAATTCTCTCTACTTTTAATAACCAGATCTTAACAGTTGTGAGTTGCTTTGCAATAAACAGCTTTTACATATGTTTCTTCCCTCAGAGGAAGAGAATTATACTTATTCTTCCCGTGAGAGTGAGTTCATTGTCCTAAGCCAGTTGCTAGGAAACCTCTCTGTTAATCTGTCCATTTGCTGAGTTTTTAACTCTAAACCAAGCTGGTCCATTTAGTATATCCAACCTTTTCTTGTGAAGACTTTGCACAAGAACAATTTCTAATCTGCCTACATTTGAAATGGAGCTCACAATTACACCCTAGAGCACTTTCTTAACATCTAGTGAGGCTTTTGTTCCCTTCTCCCTATCTCTTCCATGAAAGAATTAGATTGACTTGGGTTGATTATTACATAATTTATCATATATGCTCAAACTACAGAACCATATGTGAAAAATATATATGAAATATCATTATTTTGTCTTTGTATCAAACCCAGCTTTCATTTAATCTGCTTCTAATGCTGCTCATTTTCCACATTCATTGTCATACTTCCCTTCTGCACTCCAGCTGCAGTTCTTTGAATGTAGCTCTGATTTATCTTGGAAAGAGGGACAAAAAAGCCAAAGAAGTTCATAATACTGGGTAGTCGGTAGAGATGATGTGTTGACCCACAGCTCTCAACTTCTGCACTGCAAGGGTTTGGGGACTGCCTCTTACTGTGCAGAGGATTCAGGCTGGGAACTCAGCCTGGACAGCATGCAGTGAAGACTTTCTCTTTGCCTGGGAAGGATGTGTCTAAAATGGGTAATGAGAACATTATAAATGACCATGATTCAACAAAAGCTTAAATCAAAAGGAAGAAAAGAATGGGCAAACACTGACTGCCATTGCAGGAAAACTTTTATGATGAAAGCCTAAGTGAAGTTTGGGCCACTCCTTTACTATGACTACAGGGGTTTATGAAGGTTTGCTGCCTGTCATCTAAATCTCTTGATGGTGAGAGGTGAGGATGCTTTCCTACAAAGTGTTTTTTATACAGAAGAGAGTGCTTGGGAGGTACTAAAAGCCTAAAAAGATCCTATTCTGTTTAAACTGAGAACAATAAAGCAATGCTGTGTTGAATAAAAAAGACTGAGATTTGATCCTAAATAAGAATGACCTGGGTTGTTAATGAAAGCTTTTTCAATTTAAATGATCACTTAAAATATATGGGTGTTTTTACATATAACAGACAGGTTAGGTGAATTCCTGACTCATATATTACTTCATTGTCCAAAATAGCCTTTATTAATGAAATTCAGTTAGATTAGATTGAAAAATTATTTCACAGTTGATTTTTTTGCTATATTTGAACAGCAATGGAGTTTTTATTTTGGTGAGTTTATCTGAGGCAAAGTAATGATTATACAGAATAAACTTATGGCAGTGTCATCTTTGTAGCAGTAATTGAGTAGCAACAACAGTAAGTGAGAATCTGCAATACAATAAAAATCTTTTAAATAATGATGACAATTTATATGTACATTGTGATGGATTGTTGGCTTGAATTGAATTCTGTTCATATTGTGTTTAGGGCAATTTAAGCAACATTTCATGTGAATTCTCAGGTTTGAACATACCAACTACATCTGTCTACTGCTTGTGAAGATTAAAATTGAAAATATTTGATCTTCTAAGAAGCAGCAGATTTTTTGGTTGATATATTGTTAATGGAAAATTATATTCTGAGCTCTGTCTTTTAATCATATAAGCACATTTGGAACAAAGAAGATGAAATCACTGTCATCAGTTTTGTTGTGATTAATGGTATGTGGTAGGAAAATAATGGTAATATAGCAGTATCCAGGCTGATACATACCTGATAAAACACAACTTGCATTTCCCATGTCTATAAGAAGTTAAAAAGATGGCTTTAGGTTAGCTAATCTTTAAGAATCACCCAGGGGGAGTGCAGACCCTTAGAGTGGCAGTATTTATGAACAGTTTGCATAGACAAGGCAAGAATTATGAAAAGAGTTGTTTTGGTGAGCATTGGTGGCTTTGAGTGGATGACAGAGTGATGGAGTGTTGAGAGCGGATAGGGAGAACTGGAATCAGCTTGAAATGCTTCAAATGCATCTCAAGTGCACCTTGAACTGCTGCAAATGAGTTTGGTTAATTCCACTGAAAGAAGATAGAAAAAGAGATAAAGTTAAAATAATATCAGCTGTCAGTTGGTATGTCATGTACTGGGGTAGTTTTGTGAAATCAAAGAATTAATGAAAGCATGAAAAAAACGGTGAGAATGGGAAGGAATGAGAAAAGAGATGAGATACGAAATGGCAAGCTTCAGGACAAAAAGGCCCACTACACTCCTGTTGTTAAATTCATGTTCTGTATTTGAGATTTTATTACCATGAAAAAAAAGGAAGAAAATACCTCTAGAGGCTCCCTCCAGAGCAGTAAGTGACAATGAAAATGATGATTATGTTTTGGTGGGTTTTTTTGCCTTTAGTGTTATATCAGTTTCTTTTGGACCTACTTAAAATTCCTATTTGCTGATGTTAATTGGAATATGTTAATTAAGACCAGTTGTTACACAATGATAAATTGTTAAGATTGGTGTGCATATTGTTGGATAACTTTTATGAAGTATTTATGTGAACATTATCTACTGTGCTTGCATGCTGTGTGTGTCTTGGTTTACCAAACAAGAGACAAAGAAAGGGGGCAAGAGGTAGAGGTGAGTTTCAGGACAGTGAAAACTTCTTCCCATGACACTTCTCTGTAACAACGCAATTGAGGTTTGCAGGTGGAAAGCTTCAAGAATAAAACCAGAAGATTGGGAGTGTAAGAACTGAAATGGTAGTAGTACCAGGAAAGCTTTGGAAAGCACTGCCACAGCAGTTGAGGAGAAAGGTTGCAGAGCTGCATGTGTAAAATTGGCAGCAGAGCTGTAAATGGAAGCTTTGTTAGGAACTGATATTGATCAGTTGTTCAAACAATCAACTCTGCTGTTATAGCCCAGATTAACACTGTTCCAAGCAGTTAAATGATCCATCAGCTCCAAGAAAACAGACGAAAATGGACTGTCATGAAATATCTTTTATTTATCCCAAGATTTTTTGCATTAGAATGATTTCTGTAAACAAGAAAAGGTACAAAATACCACAATGGGACAAATCAGTAAAAATTATCTGACTGTATTTCATGACTTATTACAATCATTTTTAATAGAAATTTGCCAGGAATGTTAAGAGGCTCACATTTTCCAAAATCATTGGTTCTCTCCCTTGTCTAAAATAAAATAAAATAGAAGAGTTCAGAGAATTGTTAAGGTTGGAAAAGACCTTTAAAATCATTGAGTCCCGCCATTAACTCAGCACTGCCGTGTTCACTCTTAAACCATATTTCCAAGTTCCACATCCACTCCTTTTGAACATTTCCAGGATTGGTGATTTCACCACTTCCTTGGCCAGCCTGTTCCAATACCTGACCACCCTTTCAGTGAAGAAATATTTTCTAACATCTGATCTAAATCTCCCCTTGTGCAACCTGGTCACTTCCCCTCAGCCTGTCACTTGCTACCTGGAACAAGAGAACAGATCCCCACCTCACTACATCCTCCTTTGAAGTAACTGTAAAGGGCAAGCTTCAGCCTCCTTTTCTCCAGGCTAAACAAGAAAAGATGCTGCTTATCATCTCTGTCCCTTACTCTCTATCAATAGCCAAAGCCACAAGCACTTGCATGCAACGATTTACATACTTTTTTTGGTTCTAGGAAATGTTTGGAGTGTCTCTTTCTAACACAGCATGAAATAAATTCAACCAGTTCACTAGAACTGTTTATGTTCTGGAAGAAACACATAGTAAAGTGCAGTATTGCACTGTGGTTTTCGTTGTGTTTAGATTTTGGTTTTGTGGTAACCAGTCAGAGAACCGAAATTCCAGAAACCCTTGTTCCATTTAGTACCCTACCTAATTTACAATAACAATTTATTACCAGAAGACGAGATTAAAAAAAAAAAAAATTAACTGCTCCTGATTGCTCGAATAGGTAACTGCTGTAGCATGACAAGTGGGCAAAAGTTGGTAATGAGCATAGGGCTGAAATATCTGAAGATTAGAGTTGACAGTAATGGCTGTGCTCAGCCTCTTCCAGCAGCAGGAATGGATTGTAACAGACAGTGAAACAAATTGGTAGCAATGACGCTGATATGGAAGCTTTACCCTGAACAGAAATTCACTGTGCATAGAGCTTGTCACCTTCTTCAAGGCTGCTGACAACTATTGCTGTTTTCCTCATGTGGGGAGGCAGTAGGGTTGTTACATAAACCCCCTATTTAATTAACCCTGTTTGGGTTTACATCCAATAAGGAGGAAAGATATTATTTTTGCCTGCAGATTTAAATTGATTTCATGTAGTGTAGAATTTAGGCCTCTTTGTTTAGAAATGCTTAGGAAATTTTAATCTTAATTTCTCAAATATGATAAAAGTACTACAAGAAATTAGGGAATGACTTGAAAATACAAGGAAAGGTACACATTTATGCACTTGCCAAAATTCTAGATTATCAAATTGAAATCTCCAGTACTAGGCAGGAATTAAATTCATTGTCCAATCTGTACCTACTGTCCCTTTTGAAGAAAAAGAGTAGATCTCCATTTGCTTCCATGTGAACAAATAACCATTGTAAAATACAACATGGCAAGACTTGCTCATTGATTCCCCTGGTGTCAGTTTCAGCTAAGATCAAAGACCAAGAACATATTCAGACAAAATCACTTTCCTGAGTCGGAAAAGTCAAGGTGAGAGACATTAAGAGCAGTGCTGTTGCTTACTAGTCTGTGGATAACCACAGTAAATCATTTTGTTTGGCTGCTATAAAAACAGTATCAGCCTTCAAGCACAAAGTTGGAATGATGATAGTTGGATGAAAGTCTACTGAAAAAGTCGGGTATTTCTAGATGAAAAAGGGATATGTCTATGAGAAAATTAAGGTCAGTAGAGATTTTAGGAGAGAACATTTTGAATAGAATTTTGACTAGAACTTCTATATTTGGCACAAGGCACAGAAAATCAAAGTTATCCTAGTAGAAGCAAGCAGGTCTATACTTTCTGAGTTCATTGCATACTGTCCTGCTACAAGAAAATTTTGGAAATTCAGACTTCCATGCAAAATTTTTTTCTATTAATTACACAGATTATCCCCCAAAGAACCTAAAATATTATCAGGTCTTTTGTTAGATAAAATAGGACTTTACCAATGCCAAAGGATCCTGGTTTTATATAACCCTTGGCATTATTGTTCTTCCACCAAATGTACAGCGAAGTTACATATACATAACATTTGAGATGTTTTCTTTTCCTAGACTGCAATCTGCAGTCATTCCAGTGGAATTCAGCTGGTACCTTTTCCTTAATATTCCCTTCATACACAAGTTGACATCCTTATCACTTCTCTTTTTGCCAGGCAAATCCTTGAAGTACCTAAATTGGTATGGGTACTAAATCATTGATAGCTCAGTAATGAACAGGAAAAAAATCTTCGGTTTTTAATAAAAATTTACTTCTCAATATGAAAAATTATAGCTTTTTTTTGGTACAAAATCTACTCATATGACTTCAAAACAAGGAAAGTAATATTTATTAGTAAGAGAAGATTTTCTTTTTAATTGTAATTGCTAGGGATTACACGATTTTAGTAAGTGAAAACTTATCTACAGGCCAAATAAATGTTAATTTGGTGATAGCTTTTATAACACTGCATTAAGCATTACAATGCTCATCACACTTAACACTTAGGTCTGCCACAGAGAAAGTATGAGCACTGCAACCAGCGATGAGAGGTTTACCGTGGTTTTATTATTAGTAAAACACATTTAAATAATGTTTAATTTGTCAAGATTTAAAATGAATAAGCAAACTGCAGGCAGGTCTTAAAATCTGATGAAATATCAGTGCATGCAGAAAAAATGGACATATAATTCTGTGACTTCATTCACACAAAAGATACTATTTTTTTTAAATGTACTCCATTAAAAAGCGTTTTGTTTAGGATCAGCTGGTATGATTTTGAAGTGTTTCATTCAGAAGAGCAATATAAGGGATATGGATACAACTCTATCAAACTTAGAGGTCCTATTTTCTTCATCCATAAACCTGTGGCTTTAACACATTGTATATCTCAACTTTGAAACTGGATAGGTTAAAGGAGATTACATGACAACAAAAAAGGAGTTTTATCTTTCTTTGTCCCTGGTACCTGGTCATGCTTTAGATATTAATGAAATAAAGAAATGTATTTTTTAATCTATTTATTAATTTCTTAATTTTATGTAGTTAACAGAAATGATAATAAGATATAATTGACAATATTCCATAAATAAGTAGGTATGGGAATTGTGTCAAAACACCAAAAAAATTGCTTTTACCACAGTCGCTATCACCACTTTCAAGACTTACATCTCTCAACTGATCCAGCTTCATTTCAGGACAATGCAAAAATCAAGATATTTTAACCACTGCTTCAAAAGAGTGTCAAAACATGTGTCACATTTTGTTTCCAACAGCATTCAGAAAATTTCCATGATGATTGACCTAAGAGGGCCATGTTTTTTTACTTCTGTTCTGAGGAGCTCCCCAACCCTCATCCTGCCTGTAACTTACAGCTATTTTCAGATCCCTTCCACCTGATCCAAGCCAAAACTTCCACTGTCTCTTTGGGATGAAAACCAGAAATGTCTTGCCATTTAAATTAATTAGGAATGCAAGTAAAGAAAGCATGGCTTGACCATCTCATAAAGGTAAATGGAGCTAATCCAGTCTAAAAATATTGGGGTTTGATGCTACAATTTGGTACTTCTTTAGAGTTGCATATTATTTCACTATTTCAACACGATTTTAACAGTGACAAGGTAGGATCTAATTCTGTAATATTTTGCAAAATATATACCGCCTTTATTTCCAGACTGATTATATTTTCTGATCAGCTGAAGTTTGCTGCTTTTTAAAAACTATCTTTTAGGGGGAAAAATTGCTTATGTGCCTCTGAAAAGAAAAAATTCAGATCTTTATTTAATAAACTACTTTTTAAAATCCTCTTAGTCACTTAGTCATTTAGACACTGATATTGACTCCATCATGAGAGATTTGTTCAGCCTGGAGGGGATTGAGGTGAGACCTTGCTGCCATCTACCTCCTTATCAGGGGAAACAAAAGGGTAAGTACAGATCTCCTCACACTTGTGACCAGTGACATGACCAGAGGGAATGGCCTGAAGCTGAGTCAGGGGAGGCTTGTGTTGGATATCAGGAAAAGGTTCTTCACCCAGAGGGTGGTTGGGCACTGGAACAGGCTCCCCAGGGCAGTGGTCACAGCACCAAACCTGACAGAGCTGAAGAAGCATTTGAACAATGCTCTCAGGCACACGGTGTCACTCTTGGGGACGGTGCTTTGCAGGGCCAGGAGCTGGGCTTTGATGACCCATGTAGGTCCCTTCCACCTAGGGTTATTCTATGATTCTATGAGTAGCACTATTTTCACTTAGTGAAGTAGCAGTGGTACTCTAGCAGCACAGGGAGGGGGAGGAGGTAATAAGCTCAAATAGCTGGTTATATCTACCAAGTTTTGGCCAAATTTTAAACGTCAGGACATTTAAAGCAATCAGCAATTTTAGTGAGATTTGCATGAATATTTGGCTGAAAATTGGATGTTGTCTTTGATCACTTTGACTAAGCCTTATTTGAGGGCTTTCTCTTGTAGAAATGACATTAATGAAGAATCCTTGAAAGAGATCTTCAAAAACCTATTTTTTCATGTAATAAATGATATTAAATTAGCTTCATTTTGACATGAGAGATGAAATTATTTTGAAAATTTCCTAACTTGTGTCTTTTTCCCAGTGATTAAAAATTTCCTTTGAAGAAAGATGCTAAAATACATGGAAAGAACCATGGAGCATGTTCTAGATTTCAATTTTTTGGGAATGACTTGAAGTTAAATTGTAATCATAGGGTGCTTTCTTGAATAAAATAATGACTTTTAAGTTAAAAAAGAGTGAAAGTTTTCCTTCTTTCATAAATAGTGCTGAGTGTTGTATTCCTCAGATGAAGATAACTATGCTAAGAACCTCTCCACTAAGATATGCCTTACTAATGTTGTTCAATTAAAAGGCTTATTGAAGTAAACTCAAATCTTAAAAACATGAACCCCCACCAAGTGGATATAAATTTCATAAAGAGTATGACTTCCATTTAGGCAAGCAGAAGAATAAATTGATTGCAGCTGACAAGGTTTTTAATGCAAAGTTAACTATGCTATATTGTACTCAAATGAGATACATTAAGTTTTAAAATTTCCTGACCTTTACGAACTTCAATTTTTTCTGTTAACATAGCACGGACATTTGATTTACATTTCATTAGTTGGAATATTCAATTAAATGACTGTAGATTCCATTTCCAAACTTGTTCATATTAAAAGCTCTCTTTCTACTAAAAAATGTTCAAATCATTTTACATGAGACAGATTTGAATAACTTTATCATACCATTTGATCATATGAAACTCTTTTTAACTCAAGTGGCAATGTTTGAAATTAATATGCATATTTTTGTCCATATGATTCTTATTGACTTAAATAATAGTTACGCAATTACGAAGAACCTCATGCGGGGGAGTTAGTAAATATAGCCCTTGCTATTCAGATATTAAAATATATTCTAGGCAAGTAAAGCATTGAGAGGTGAGGGCATTTCAACAGCCACGTTATCTCTGAGAGAGACGTCAATGATTATAGCAGCATCCTTTCTATATTAAAATCAGCAGAAGAATGTAAATGGGATTTTATGAAAACTCCTTTCTCTTCCCTCACAGAGGTTATTGGTACATCACTAATAATAGGATGTAGAAGTTTAAATTTAGTATCATCTTGATGAAAGCTGCCTGGAGTAATTCTAGTTATCTGAAGTTTGCACCTCCTCTATCTAACACTTCTTTCCAACGTTACTGAAATCAGTTGTCTCTCAGTTTGGTCAAAATTTGGTAAATGGGAGACATATAAAAGTATTCAAATTTCAAATAATTCCCAGCACAGAGATAAAAAAGGCATGGCCACTTACTGCCTTGATGCTTTCAAAGTGTCCACCTTCTTTCTCAAAGTCAATTGGCTGCCCATTGAGCGTCCAGAAGAAGGTGACATCCATTGAGCTGTCATGAAGGGCTTTGCAACTGAGGACGATGCTCTCTCCGACCGTTAACTCAATCTTCTTGGGAGTCAGCTCTATTCTTGTAGGTTCTTGAAACAAAGAGTTAGGAACATTCAGATGGAAGTCTGCTTATAGTGCCAGACCAAAACAATAAGATTGAGTACTTCTGAGTCTACTCAGAGCTTACATTTACTCTTAGTATGAATTTCAGGCAGTCAAATACTGAAATATTTTCATAATGCACACTGAAGTATGACACTGGGGATCAGAAGGTACAGGCAGTTTCATGGAGTCAATAAGACAGAATCCTAAACAACAATCTATAGGACATCTGAGATAGATGAATTAATTAATTCTATTAGTTTCAGGAAAAGCAACTTTGGGTTGTTTTTTTTTCTCAGGCTGCAGCACCTGGAATCTTGTGGCTGCATGAAAATTTCATTTTTGTCACATAAAATAATAAAGGATGTTTCCTGGATTACTAAATATAGGAAGAAGCTTGAAAAATGAAGTCAAAAGGCTTGAACACCTGCAAAGAAAACCCATTAATTCAGCAGAAAAATGAAAAAAAAAAGTTCAGAAATTGATTGCTACACTGTGGCTTTATTTTTATTAATCTTCTAAGGCACTACTCTTCTCTGGATTTTATATAGATACTATTATTACTTTAATTTAAAGGTTTGTTCTCATGCAGAAAAAGTTAGAGGTGAGTTATAAAGATATAACATATAAAGATAAAATATGTTTAAAGGGATATTGATTCCTTTAATGATAGAATTATTTATAGTTTGAGTGATTTAATGTATACACTAATTCTTATGACACATCTACAGCTGGAGTATGCAATCTGATTCAATGTACAACCAGATGGAGTTTTGTCCCCTTAGCTTGTTGGAAATGCTTTTTTATTCAGCCTGGAGAATGCTGTTTTATGGTTGGCTGGGGATTCTGAGCAATATTTAAACACTAGTCAAAAGAAATCATGATTACCGTTGAAGCATTTTTCATACCTTTAACAGATAGTGATGCAATGATTTCTGCAGATCCAAATACATTTACACCTTGGCATAAATACCGCCCTTCATCAGACTTGGAAGCATTCAGGATTCGCAGACTCCCATGTGGAAGAATAGTTATCCTGGAAAGGATAAATCCATAAATGTATAAATATCTCTCCCATCCCACCAGCCAAATTCCATGATGATATCTTTCAGGGATAATAAATAGGATTAAGGACTGTTGCCTCTGTAGCAAGGGATGATGAAGATGATAACTGAATTATCTTCTGTTTCAAAAAGGTTTTAATAAATCCGTTTTACTACTCTTTCCTTAATTCAAAATTTTCACAGAAACATCAGTGGATTAGTATCCTATGACACTTATTAGGGGTGAATTGTAATGAGACTTTTGTAGAACAGTAAAAAAGGTAATCCTTCATAAATTGTCTTCAAAGTTTCACCACTATATTATTGTCAAATCACATTTCAATATTAAGCACAGGCTATTCCATCTAGAAAAAAAATGATCTTAGAAATCAGATCTGAGAAGAATGGGAAGCAAAATTCAAAAGAAGAGAAGGAAAAAAACTTATAAAATTAATTATATCTGGTCAAAACATGATTTATGGCATCACAGCACAGTGTAGCAAAGGGACTTAAATAATCTTTGCTTTTTGTACATGGGCTTTTATGTTTTTTCTCTGAGTCTAAATTGCAGCTCCACTGTACCTCTTGGTAAGTAACCCCATTAAAGCATATTCATGAGAAATGTTCAGCTGCTCACATTTATAGTTTCAAATTTTGGTTTTGCTTACACAATATTAATCATAAAATCCATGAAGCAGCATGTAAATTAACACTTTTTTTCTCTTCTAAAATGACAAAGACCCTGAATTTATTCTGTCTTAGAATTGCAGGCCTGGAAGAGCAGTACATAATCATGGCTTTTTCCTTACAGAGAACTGGGAGCCTAAAAGGAATATGACAACTCTTAGATGGCATTTAAGCCAAGCCTTGCTTGCAGGTGTTGTGTATCCTTCCCCAGGTTAGGCAGTGGTTATGACTCCCTCAAAGGTCTTGGGAGATGTAGGCTGGCAAGCATGGACACTGGAAGCAGACAATCCTCAGCAAAATCTTTCAGGTATCTCATAGAAGTGCGGGAGGACTAGGGGTGCTTCCTTCTCCTGTATTTGAAAACTAAGGTAAAACCTGAGTTAGAGAATCTAAATAAGTAGGTGGGTGGCTCTTCCCCAGGCACAGTTGGATTTTTAGATATACCTGTCCAGAAAGGACTTTCTGGCTGACACAGTATAGACTGATATTCCTTCTGCTGGGAATCCTCTGTGGAGTCTCTGATCAGAAATCATGGAGGGTACAATGCTGTGTTTTATGCTTGAGAAGTATTAAATGAGGAGTATGGCACTTTTGAGCCCACTAGGTTGGGCTCTTCAGCAGCAGAAGAGGGAAGGAATTACATTTGTAGGCTGGATGTGTTAAACTTCAAAGCTGTTACCTTTGCTTTATACTAGGAGTGATTTACATAGGCCTAAAATTCAATAATGTACTCAAATCAAATCACTAACATGAGACTGCATGCCTTTTCTTTCTTTCTTTCTTTCTTT
>VZDJ01000158.1:11834969-11857290 GCA_008694505.1 Cyanoderma ruficeps
TGGAGAAAACAGAATTTCATTCCAGTGAAAAATGTGCTTCTGTTCCCTTCAGATGTGAAACCACTCACTGCTCTCAGCAGACAGCAGAAGAAAATAATAGCTTTAAAATTGAATGGGGCAGAGGAAGGACATGTCAGCCCTAGAGTCCCTCAGTACAACCTGATGATGCATTTCCCACCCTTCTCTAAGGAAAATATACACCAGTATTTGAGTCACAGTATTTGCCTAAAAATAATTTTATAGAAAACATTAATGTATTAAGCAAATGACTCTGTATTAGAGTTTTGAGTGTTTGGATTTTTTTTCCAACAAGTAGGAAATCTTGAAACTTTGTTATGATATGTCACACCTTTGAAGAAACACACTGCTTAGAAACTGACAAGGATGCAAGTTTACTTAATTTTCTCTTGGTGTAATTAAAAAAAAAATTCTATCAACACACTCAGTTTCCAATGCTCTGATGACATAATTTGACATAATTTGTATGGCAATAGTCTTTGAAGAACAGTGATAGTTCTCATCAATATACTGACAGGATCAGACAAATAAAAGGCCCTTCCTTTAATGTTTGCAAACAATAGAAGCTTACACACAGTTTAACTACTGGTATAAAATAGTTTTGAAATTCTGGCCTTGGAGGAAAAGAAAGTTAGATGCATATGGAAGATTATCTAATGAATCTTATGGATATTATAAATTACATTTCTATGTAGTTAAAAGCTCCACATAGTTATCCATGAGGGAAAGGGTGGATCTTTCACCCAAAAGAATTGCAAACACATTTGCTGGTGAATTATTTGGCTCAGAAATTAACATTTTCCTTAAGGTGCCTAACACTCATGTGTCCTCTCTTTTTTTGTGTGTTTGGGAAAAAAGCCAGAGGTCTGGTTATGATGGAAACTGAAATGCTTTATTTATTCATATAATACTTGCTGCACACAGCAGGAGCATAGACTTCTCTTCCTTCCCTGCCAATATCTCTCAGTCACAGAGAGACCACCTGTGTAGCATGTCTACATATTTTAATAAAAAAAAAAGCATCACAGCAAAAAGTTTTTTAACTTCATAAATAGAAGGGAAGCAAAGAGAGGAGAATGGGGCTGGGGTAGAATTAAGGATAATTCATGAAAAGAAACAATTCTAAATTATTAGCTAACTAGACACTGAGGGAAAGATGGTGGATGAACAAATAGAGAAAGGATGGTCAAGAGATTGAGGTGACAGTTTGGAAATTATTGTATTTAAGTGTAAGAAAAATCATTTTAATCACATAAAGGAGATGCGTGTTGTCCATAAAAGGTTTCAGAAAAAAAGTGGTACAAAATCAGCGTGTTTGTAGAAAAGAGTTTTCATCTGTCTAATGACATGAAGAAAAAGAGAGGAGAGTTAAAGAGTCATGAGATGAGTTGTCTTGATGTCAAAAAGTGTGTTGTCTTGAGATCAGCTGCAACAAGGATTTTAGCAGTGATTATTAGGAAAGATTAATCAAGATAAACCAGCAACTGGACTTGAGACAAAATTGAACTTGGGTTAATTTAAGTACACTGAATGAGATTATTATAATATTTAATAAAAAAAATATTTTCTAGAGAAAATAAGTGCAGATTTAATCTTCCATGAGTTTCAAGCATGAGTTTCATGCTGAAATTCCCATGACTAGTTAAATATGTTTAATACAAAAATTAAGGATTGTTAAGAAACTGGTTGAAGAAAAGACGTCTTTTTTGAAAGGGAAATTGGTTTTTATAGTATGATATTATTTTTAAAAATTATCAGGATACAAAAAGGCTGTTAAAAATTGATTAAATAAATGGTTCTTTGACACAATAACTGAGGACCAGATTCACAGAAAACCAGTAGTTGTAACTCTGCACTAAGAGGACCATGCAGTAAAGGAAAATGCAACCCTAGACTATATCAGATAGCAACCTGCCTCTATGAAAGTATTAATGCATGAAGTGCTGAGGAAAAATAATAAGGACAATTTTGATCATCAGTATTCAGAAAGATTAATTCTAATTAAGCTGACATTTGGAAGGATCAACATGATGACCAGGGAGGAAAGAAAACCTTTTGTTCTAGAAGCTGTTTGTAAAATTAACACTGCATGTGAGATGTGTTTCTATTTTAAATGTCAATTCATGGATCTTGTCAGCAGTCAGTGGAACCTCTATTAGAGATAAAAAAAGTGCAGATGTCTAATTCATATTGCAGACCTCCACACTTTGGTATCTCAACCTGGAACTGAATCTCACCCTCAAATCTTAATTTAATTCCCCAGATATAACTATATTTCATGACTTGACATAATCTGTGGGACAAAATCCTGGCTGCTGCAAGACATGGATATTAAAGTCCTCATTGTGTCCCCACTTGCTGTGGGTTTGGTTTGTGAAATGAAGCAGTCTGAGCACCTGAACTTCAGTTGATGCTAAACTAGAAGGGGTGACTGAGGAGTGAATTGCTTTTCAGATGAAAAGCATTCCACAGGAATCCATCTGTGGAATGGAGGTAGAACTATTCCAAAAAGAAACTTTGGACAGTGGACAGTGTGGATAGCATCAACTTTTTGCTTCTCCTCCTGATCTATGCTACCTGGTCATGTAGAAATAGCCATTAGACTGGGCTGACAAACATGACTGAAGACCTGTGAGAAGATGTAACTGCTTAAAGCACAGACCTAGAAATCAATTAGCCGCAAGCTTCATTGCCCATGAAGCTGAAACCCCCAAACAAATTAATAATTAATGGATCTAAATTGAAATTGAATGTGATTTCAAAGTGTATCTCATATCTTTGCATATTATAATTTTCCACTCTGATTGTATCAGGAATAGTGCAGTTTTTGGATGCCCAGGTTGCAGCACCTGTGATTTTCTTCTACAGAATATCAGCAAGTTTGGACATACATATGAGTATCATTTCTAGAATGTCAGTTTTGTGAATGACTTCATAATCCATTTAACTAGTTTGAGAACTGCTACAAGTCATAAAAACATGAATGAGAGTGTAAATTTCCCACTCTGAGTCTTCAGGATTGGACTTAAATTAACAGTGGAATGCTGCAAAATACTTAGAAACTATAGTTTTCAGATAATATTTTCAAATAATTATTTTCACTGTAAAAAAATATTGCAGTCTATTCAAAGTTTGTATTCACCCATAATACTTTAGATTGGAAAATATGCTTAGTACATTTGTTTAAAAAAAACACATTAGCTCACTCAGATCAGTAATTTTGTCAATTTTGTTCTTTCAGCAATGAGGTATGGACCAGGGAGAGTAGGGCCTTGACAAAGAAGGTGCTGCTTTATCTGGAAGGATGTAATTCCATGCTGTTTGCGATGTTGATGTGAATAGAAAGGTATTCTCTGAGACCAAGTTTCTGCTAAGAAACTGATGGATGGAAATCAGGCTCCTAAAAAATGCTGGATCTTTTCTTATAGGTGGTGTTTGGACATCCTTCATTTGGCTGTTTGAAATGCCTTCTCTTAATCACTGATTACGGACAGAGTGGTAAGGAAAGTGCTGATGGAGGTGAACAGTGTGAGGTCCTGACAAATGTGACTGACAAAGTTCAGCTTCCTTTAGGTTTTATGTGATTTAGAGAATGGGACTGAGTTCGATAGAATATGTAAGAGTTGCTGGTATGGGAAGTTTTGCATGTTTTTGTTTTTTACAGTATTTTGATTAAAATGTGGCAACTTTTTTCCTTCCTGGTGCTCTGTTTACAGAAAACTTTTGAGACTGACCATAGACTTTGGTCTTATGTTGAGGAGAAGGAGTAAGAAATAAGAAATACAGACATCATTGTTCTAGTATAAAAAAACCGACATCTACTCTGCCTGCCATATAATTTTTCCTTTGATTAGTTCTTATGTATAAATGAAATGTGCCAGTAGTGCAAATACTTTGAGTGTTCCACTATCTTACTGAAAAAAATATTAATTCATTAATATCTGGTATCACCCACTATAGAAATTCTCAGCTATTATTTACAGTGGTAGAGGACATACTATAGTATGTTGGAAATTGGTGTTGGAAATTTTCAGCCTTCCTTATCACCAGGGACAGTCTTACCTTGACCCACTGGGGCCAGGATGTGCATTTGCTCTCCATATCACATGCTAAATCAGTGAGCAGAGACTTCCATCAAGATTAAGATAATGAGAAGTGGAAACTCTAATTTTAATTCTGTTGCATCATTCATAGCAGATGTCTTGATGCTGTGGTAGAAATTGTTTTTCGATTCTGAAGCAGCTGAGCAGTTAAGGCAGCAAACATCAGAATTGCTACACGACAACTCAGGATTTTACAGAGGACTTGTTGCACAGACAGGGACACAGTGTCTGGATCTTAATAGGAACTAATGTTAGGCAGCTTATACTTGGAGCTTTATCTTATTCAAATAACAATTACAAAGTAAGAAAAATTAGAAGTCAGACGTGTGGCCATTTTTGGTGGGGAGGAAGAACTAGCAATGGGTAGTTTGGTTAGGCTATAGGTACTAGTATCTTTCTCGTTTTCAATTAATTTTTTTGGTATTATCTTTTGACTTTCAAACCAAGGTAAATTTTATAGCACATTAGAGATACAACCACAGCAATAAGGGATGCATAACATTTAGTTAAAACCTTTGCAAACTTTAACACCTACTAACTGGAATTAAAAAGTAAGTTTTTGGTGGTTGGAAAACCATCCCCTGCATTTTTCATTTGGATCGAAAATCAGGAGTATGAAATTGGTTTGTCTGCATGTTGGAAATAAGAATTTCAAAGATGCAAATGGAGAGAAGCTGCACTGACTCATTTAGCCTGTGGCCCCTCACAGTGCTCTGATCTGAGCAATCTGTCATTTGACATTAGTTTGGGTTTGGGATCTGTCAGTTTCTTTTAATGCAGATTACAAGGAATCAGAACAAGTATTTGTAAATAGTTGAAACCTTTATTTTTCCATGAATGGCTTTGGGCTATCTCATTCCCCTTTGCTTCCTCTTGCTCCTTCATAATAGATGCACAAACCTCTAATGCTTAAAGAAAATGGATGTGACTTATTGGTATAGCACAGCCACTTAGATAAGCAAAAGAAAATCTACTTTATATACATTTTTAAATAATATCATCCTAGATAGAGTAATTTTTATTTCAATATTGTTGACTTAATTAGAAAAAAACCCCTATCATTGGCACAGTCCCTTGGCGAAGTGCAAAATTATTTGGATTTTCTTCACTTCATGTTTTCAAACATTTATAAGGGTGTAATTCCTGTGTGTGATCTCTTAGGTCATCGGAATATGCTAAGTCTGATTATTAATGTACCACAAACTACTTCCAGCTCTATTTAAACTAATCTATGCAAACTGTCTTAGGGCAGTTTCTTTCAAAGGAGCCACAGCCAGCCCTCTCATTTTGTCTTTGCTGTTTGCTGCACAGGAACATTTGTGCATGAAAATACACAGCTCTCACTGGTGCAAATGTGGTCCATGTATGTAAATATAATTTCATGTGGATGACACTGGAAATTTTTTTGCTAGCAAATGTAGCTTCTGTTCTAAGGACAGGAAATAAATATGATCTCTGCAGTGTTTCTGTGCAGTAAAGTCTGGAAAATACTGAGATGTCAGAATTGAAAGGGTCTTTGGGAGTGCTTTTTTCTTTGTATGACTCTGCTAGTCATTATTAGTTTAAATGATGCTTTGCATTAATGACTTTATTCAACCCAAAACTTAAGGACATAGTTTGCTTAAAGACTCTACTAATAGCACCAATGTCAAGGATGATCGAAAGATGCTAAAAATTAAATTTCTAAGATAATAAACTGAAACAGAGCCTAACTGCAAATGTAATAGAAATTCAGATCAGTAATTATTAGCTAGAGAAATTATGCAACAAGCAGCTATTTAAATTATTCTGCATTTTTACTGGTATGCTCAAGTAAGTGTTGGTACATATTGGAAATTTAATATCACTTTACTAATTGGTACTATATCTTGCTGCTCAAATATTTTACCCTCAAACGTGTTTCATCTTGTGCAAAGAAAGAACTAGGAGTATTACACAGAAGACATATGAGGGTAAGTGTTCCAGAAACACTTGTTCAAGAAATTGTTAGGAAAGGCCATTTAAGGTCTTTTCTTCCCTGAATTGAAGTCTAAGCCTACTTTTGAAAGCTCTCATAAAATACAATTGGTTTAAAACTGTTTATCTGTAAATATGCTGAAAATACTCTGCAATTATTAAAATGTTCTTTCATATTTTTAAAATCCATATCATACTCTTTACCCATTTAAATTTAATACATATTTTAATATTTAAATATTTTTAATAATTAAATGTATTCCTCTTTTTTTGCGCACTATTTCAATGTCAGGTATATCCTTCTACTGCGAAAAGATTCCTTCTATTCAAGGAAAAGCCTTATCACAATAATTTTCTCCATGTTTCTAAGTGACAGCAATGAATTATTAACTTACTCTATTTTCCTCAGAAGCTTTAGAAATAATAACATCTGCAAGGACTGCATGATCTCCCCAGGAAAAGAAAAATACACAGGAAACTTTAGTTACTCTAATATATTTCCATGTTTCCCTTCATAGTCAGAAAAGCAACATTAATATTCAAAGGCAGACCTTATATGCAAGAGGTAAAATTCAAATAGACCAGGTGCTCAAGCAGGCAGATCTTCAGCCAGTGTAGAATAACAATTTCATTCAACTACATGGTTTTATTATGGTTCATACTAGATAAAGACACATCTCAAAACAGCCAAACTATGCTATGCTTGAAGCGTTAACATTAACTTCAGCAACAGAATACGAAGAGCAGAAACTTGACATTTCATTCAAACGATATTCTTGTAAATTGAAGACTGTTAATTAGATGTTTACATGGGAAGTTTTCATACGCTCGGGGCAGCAGACATCTAGCTAAAGCATTGTTGTAAGCTGTGTAATGATGTCCAGGCAGATGGAACCCCCTTTCCACTGTTGATTCATGTTCTACAGCAGCACTACTAGAAAATTAACTGCAAGTGGTACTTTTATGTAACACAGCAGTGAAATTGAATATTTCCCACCTTTCTGAAAATGTTTTTTGTTAGATATGCTGTTACTGCCCTCATGTGAATAGAAGAGCTGGGTAGAAGAGAACAAATGAATGTTCTTTTGCATTAAACCTTTGCTCTCAAGAAAAATAAAGAACAGCAGACAGCACCCTTCCCAAAGAAAAACCAACCAACCAACCAGAAACTGCCAACCAAACAAAGAAACAAAAACATTGCAGTATGCAGATGATTAATATGCATTAAGACCCCCCCGATGAAGCTGTTTTCTACTTTGTAGTGCTCTCTCCCTGGCATACATAGACAATCAACTATTGAAGCACCACTGGGAGCTGAACGCCCTAATCCCAAGCAAGGTGGTAAAGGAGCAGCAGTTAAACTGATGCATGAGAAGGAAGCTGACACAGGAACATTTATTCTGGAAGACAGCTTTGCTGGAATACTACCTTTCCTCTGATAATGGACAACTCTCTCTAATTAGTTTTTTCTTTTAATAGTAAACCCACAGGTTAATGATCCTACTTAGAGGGTCTTGCAGTGTTTAAACCTTTATGAGAGGTTAAAAATATATATCTAAGCTGTAGAGCTGGCAGAGCTACATTAGTTTTTTTTACATTTTGTGGAAGGACTAATCTGACCTGTGCATGTAGACATCTTGCAGTAAGGAGAAACAATTAGCTCAGTAGAGAGACAGTTTAAAAGCATTGGCTCAGCACACAAATACTTCCAGACTGTAGGAGTGGTAAATGGGATTTTGACTAAAATGAACTAGGATCTTATTGACTCCATTTTTCTGGTCAGATGAGTTCATTTTGCATTCTGGGAGGGAAACAGGTACCATGACTGGAAAACTAGGTAAAACAAGATTTATTTTATTCTCATGTCACAAGGTGAAATACAGTCTATTAATGCGAAAAGGCAGTTAAAAAGACACATGTTCCCTCCAGAGAACCACATTGCCACTAAGGGTGAAAAGGGTACAAAGTTCTTTCTGGCAAACAATTTATTGATTAGGGTTGTTTGAACCTTAGAAGCTTTAGTTTACTTTGGAATATCTTGCACTTCAGTCACAACTCAAAAATTTTGATTACAGTTTGGAATAACAGCTCAGTAGGACATGCTTCTGTTTAAAACTGACATATCTGTCTACATCTGTATTGCTGTGCATGGAAGAGAACAGATGGAATACCCACAGTGGCATAAGTTATGTGCAATAAAGCATGTGACAAAAATAATAGAACAAGAAAAATATAAATCAGTGACTCTATCTGTGTTACTCCACTCCCAAAGATGGCTCTTGTTTTAAAATCAGGTATCCCATCATGCACAATGAGAAAGTCATAAACCTCTTTGGACCAAACACTATCTATGAACCAAAAAAAAGGTATCCTAGGCCAAATCTATTTTGTTTATGCACTAACTACCCACACACAAGCTCTACATCCTGTCTCTCAGTGCATTTATTGCTTGTGCACGAATGGAAATTTGTGGTGATCACAGGCTCTGGAGAGGACTAGGGAGCCAGCAAGAACCAATGAAAGCACTTGGAGAGAAGATGCAACTGCTAATTATGTGGTGTTGAATGCCCACATCATTTGAAGCGTTTGGATGGCTCTTGAGTTGCTCTTGCTTCTACCAGCCACAGGTTCTCTGATAGATGAGACGTAATGTCCCTCCATATTTATTTATCATGGTAAATGATACACATCGTTACCTCCCACTGGTGGCACCACATACTCCCACATGATACAGGTGATCAGTTGTGGGTTGCTAATGTCAAGATCTGAACTGTCATGGTTGCAATGCCACACAAAATTAGAGAGGATCTCACATTGGTCCATATTGGTCTAGAGGCAGCAGTGAATTTTTGAGTGGCATTAGCTGTGTCACACCTACAGACTGGTGACATGGTAGCTGTTCAGTCATTCAAAGATGTCTGCTGTTGTAATTAGAATGGGAAACTCTAATGCTAAAATCTGGCTCTTGTTTCCTATTTCAGAAGGTCAAACCAGCATTAGAACATTGATATGGCACACAACTTCAAGCTTACTGTCTGTCTCCATACCAACAGGCTCGATAAATAGGCATCTTCTCTCATCAGCATGGAAACAAGAACATGGTACTTCTTCAGTGACATAATTTCCTTGTTTGCCTAAATTCTACTTGCTTTCTTCAGATTTACTTGCTTCTCATTCTTTCTTCCCTAAATCTTCTTTTCCATACAAAAGAGTGTGTTATGGTATTCTTAACTGATGTTAAGATGTTGCCACATCTGACTTCTTCCCTAACCTTACCTATTAAGTGGGTTATCGATGACATAGGCATGGAGCTGGCAACACAGAAAATAGGATGAAAAAGTTACTGACTCACTGGGGATAACCTGCTGCCAGATATGCAATTGTGTCCTGTAACTATGCAGCTAGACTAATCAGAAAACTCCCCCCATTTTATAATTTTATATAGTTGTACTGTAGCAAGCTCCCTTCCCAGGATGACAGGCAGGAGTACTGAACCAACAGACCTCACTGCTTACTGTATAATCACATCTCACTTTTCAACACAGAATTATTTTCCAGCCATTTAAAAGAATTTTAATATATTTTTAATAACTTTACTTGTGTACTCTGAATCTATTAGACCAGGTAACTACTTGCCAGGGACCTGGCAAGGCTAAGCTAAGTATCTAAAGGCAGCAGTGTGAATATGTCCTTAGAGCAGGTAGTGACAGATGGCACAAGTTTTACCCATCATTTTGTAGTTCACTATGTTGGCATCTCTCTTTCCTTCTCCTCAGGGGTGTGGGAAAAGACACAGTCAGGGATCAGAGGCAATGAGAAGAAAGATATTTTTCCTAGGGATACTGAGAGGACTACATACAGGTTTATTGAAACCTGATGAAAGATTGCTGAACCTTAAGGGAAGGATGAGCCTTCCAAGGACACAGAGAATGAGGATAACCTGTTTATAGTTTCACCTTTCTATTGCCAAGTTTTCTCCATTTAAAAAATGCTCCTTGATTTTACTTCACTTCTAAAAAAACATAGCTCCTGTGGCTCAAAGATTTTTGGTGCTTTAGGCATACTCACTTTGATGAAAATTGAAGAAAAATCCTCAGAACTCTGTTTGACTCAAGCTCCTATCACACTTGAATTCCTGCTGAACTGAGATTACACTTATAACCTCATCCATCATTTTTTCCCCTTATTTTTTGAATGTTTGAACTCAGACCCTTCACAGCACTCTTCACATAGTTGCTTGGATATGATTATAGGATTGTTTATGAACTTCGCAAAAGTAGTATGTAAAGAGCAATTGACCTATTAAATCAAGATTTCAGAGCTTTTTCCATGCATGGTCAGCAAACCAAAGATCTTTTTTATAACATAATTTTATTTACTGGGGTTTTTTTTTGCGAGTGGAAGTCTAAGCTGCCATTTAGCAGGGGAGCTAGGGAAGGGAATGCAGTGAGGTGGAGTCTTTGCTGCAAGCATCAGATAAAAAAAATCCCTTTGAGAGTGGGGTATAGTTTAAGACCTTAAAAAGAAGGGTGAATATTGACCTCGATAGGGCTTAGTTATACACAGAAATACGTGTATATTCAAGGTGCTGCTTGACAGGTTGCAAGCTCATAGATGGACTTTTATTTATGGACATTTATAAAGCACTTCAACTTATGGGCTTACCTTCATTGTGGAGACACTTTGACTTATATCTTCAAATATAGAATCTAAGGAGATTCATACTCAAATACAAACTGAATTATGAGATATCTGAGCTAAATCAAACTAGCTCAATTAACATATTTTTATAAGGCAGTTCCATTACCTTTTTGTACTACCAATCTTCAGCTGTTGTCCCTCACACTCAGAAAAACATCTTTCCAATACTTAAAGTAAACTGAGAAGAAAGATGGGGACATATGGGACATCATGGGCCCTGTAGTGATAGGACAATTTTAAACCAAAAGAGGGGAGGTTACAACTGTATATAAAGAAGAAATTTTTCGTGATGAGACTGGTGAAAGACTGGAACAAGCTGCGCAGAGAGGTGGTGGATAACCACTCACTGGAAACATTCAAGGTCAGGTTTGATGGAGCTTGGGGGAATTTAATCTAGCTAGAGGTGTCCCTACTCATTGCAAGAGACACTAGGGGGTCAATTTTGCCCCAATCTCTTCTATGATTCTATGAAAATAGGAGCAGTTGGTGGAAAAGAAGAAAATAGTCTTAGAATAAATGCCAGTAATGGGTTTTGTCTCGTACGAAAGGAGGTGCAATGAATGCAGAACCAATGCTCAGCAATTTGAGTTTAGCACTTTCAGTAATCCAAGAAGGGAAGACACATTCTATGCCTGTAGTCTTTAGCAGAACAAATGAACAACTTCTTCAGTTGTTCAACACTGACATGAGAAGTCGATTAATCAGTTGGTCCTACTGCCAAACATGAAATAAGTATGGATTTGCAGTAATTATCTTTGCAAAGAGGTCATTACTGATTGCTATACCTGTGTGAAGAGCTTTTTAGTTTTAGAGGTCATTACTGATCACTATACCTGTGTAAAGAGTTTAGTTTCATTTATGAACCATGGTCTGTTGATTGCTCTTTCACAGACTAGTCTTTCTACCTAATTGTGATTTGTATCTAAAAACTTTTCTTGGTCAGTCTGGACTTAGTTGTATTTATAATTTGTTTCTCTACATTCGGTATTTATTTAATGAACAAAGTAATGACCATCTACATTACTAAGAATATCTTTCCTCAGGCTTGATGGTCAAGCAAAGAAAATTAAGAGGGTTATTATTCTTATCCTTGCAAAGATATACAAGTAACAGTGAAGGTACAGGAAAACTTTATTGTTACTTTCTAACCAATTTCCTGCAAGGGCCAGGCACTTTCATGAGTTTCTCCTAGGAAGGAGAGCAGATGTGAGAAGAATGGTGAGGGACAAATTGGGATGAAGGAAATATGGGACGTTCTTTTGCAGCCTGCGTACCCTTACAATGAATTCTATCTCTTTCCTGAACTCCTCTAGAATATGGGCACAGTGATTCAAAACAATTAGTAAAGAAAGCAAGGTAGTGTAAAATAATCAAAGAATAAAACACTACACACTGAAGCCTTTAGGCAATGCTGCCATTAAAAAAAAAAATAAAAACCAAAGGGTGAGATGAAAGATTCTTGCTCACTGTGACTATAAAGGAACTTTATAGCTGCAAGCTAATATCACATCCTCTACAGCTATTTTCATCTCAAAATGAGAATGTTTATGTTGTTGATATTGCACATCAGTATAACCTCAAAGCCCAAAGTTCACCACAAAGCAAGGGGCTTTCAGACCCTTAAGTTTAATCCCATTAGACACTTTTCTGATCTGGTTTCACATCTGAATGTTTGAAGGTACAGGGTTTGAGATCTTTTTTAAGCTCAGCTATGCTTTAATTTTTACAGCTGCATGCTCACTCAAGTTTTTTTTTTAATTTTCTCTTTGTTTTTCTAGGTTGTCTTTGATCCAATTCTAATTTTCCATTTAAAGATGACATCTTGTAGTTCTAAGAACACTTGCAGAAGGCAAGCAGTCTTTCCTGTAGCACAATAATGACAAAGTCTTCCCTTGTGCTTTGCTTTTGCTTATTATAGAAATTTAACCAGGTTGTAGGCAGCACGTAAACCTAACAAACCATTGGAGACATTTGTGTCCAAGTTCACTTTTTTGGAATAGGTACCTTCTAAAAGAAATTTTTGGCTGATGTTCTGCCTGAATTTCAAACTCAATCAGAATTCAGTAGCCCACTAGTCACTTCCTTATAATCAAGAGAAAAATGTAGACCACCAAGAAATTCTTGGATGCAACACAGGTGTTAAGCCATATTCTTAGCTGTGATGGTACAAATGTGTGTTTTAAGTACAAACTATACTGGTTTCCTATCCGTGTGTGTGAAAATACGCATGATGGAAAAAAGACAATATTTTAAGATAATATTTTAGTACTAGATAATTAATGTTTAGAGGATATTCAAGTAATCTAGGGATAATATTCTGATATATAACTCCATAGAATTAGCCATGGTTGTGAATGGTTCAAATTTGCTACAGGATGTTATTTTTCTTTCCCCCACATTTCCAGAATTCCTGGGGTTTGAATAAAATATAGCATATTTTGATAGGAATATTTTTAGTATTCAACATGCTACATCACTAGTCATATAAAAAGTGTAAAATATTTACGGTTTGGCCATTAAGTTGAAGTACTTTCTATGAGATGAGATGAAAGAAAAGACTAAAATTTGTGATCAAAGACAGGGACTTCAAAAATTAATTTAATGGGTTTTGTCTAACTAAGCTTTATAGCAAGTACAAAAACTGACTCCCAAATAAATAGTGCCAAGCCTTTCTTCCTCCACTTTATAACTTATTTTACACATCAATGTGTATTCTTATGTATGGAAATTTATTTAAATAAACCATTGGTGCTTGAACAGAAATCCTGAATTGTTATTTGAGTAATATTTTCATGTGTAAAAGGTTGCCTGTTGGGCAAAAATTGCCATCTTTATCAGGAAATATTAAATAAAAGAAATTTAAAATGTTTCCATTTAAGTTAAGCCTGTATTGGTTGACATCTACAGATTGAGGCTTGATTCATTTAAAACAATATGCCTCTCTCTAATTACAGAATTAGCATTTTCATCTTTGTGAATGCCAAATGAATTAATCACCATGTCTAAACAACTAATGTCTTGGCAATTAAAGAATGAATTGCATTTCATTGTATGGATTTACACTCGCTCTTGATCTTCAAGTTGGGACACTAGCCATAAGATTTCATTTCATTTGTTGTAATTAATAGGAAACTGTTAAAATGCAGAAATTCAATTTAAAGGTTCACACGCCTGATCAAAGAAACAAAGACATAGAAAAATGCACCGGAAAACATCTGCTTAAAATGGAAACAGGGTGGATTGTTAAAAGTATCTTGCAAAGCAGAGACAAATTTAATTAGCATTTGCTATATTCAGCTCTGAAACTTAGGAAAGAACTGTGTATATTTTTAACAGATGAAACAACTGTACCTAACTCTGAGTGTCTCTGGATCTTATGCTCTCATTTCACAATCACTCTGGATCATTTTCCTCTATAACATTGAGCCAGAAGAAAAAATAGGTGTTCCCATACAATTATCTAAACTCATTATGTACCTTATGATATTCTTATATTTTTATTTTGCTTTCTAATGGCACAGGAGGACAGACTCCTTAATTCAAGCAAGGTTTACTGAGACTTGATTTTTGTTTGAAAACCCCAACAATTCTGAATCAGCAGATTACTTTTGTGCTTCAGTGTTTTCTAACATAGCTTCAGCACACTTGGTTTCAGAACAATCTGAACATGGATTTACTGTCTTGTGAGTCACATCCATAGAAGGACCATCTGCAAAGCAAAAAATTTCACCAGTGTGCAGCACAGTGCTCCTACTGCTCTCTTTCTTTGACAGACTTTCTAATTTTAATATAACAGGTTTGAACTCAGTGCACGTAGAGAGTGAAATTTGGCTTGTACCACAGTACAGGAATTTGGATGTATATATGTATTATTTAAAGTCAGTATGTTAACATAATAAAAAAATATTTAATTTTAACATACTAATGGAATTTTCCCCTAATGCATGCTTTTCACATTTGATATAAAAGTCTTCTCAGTAATAGCTAAAACACCTTATTTAATGAATGTAATAACTTCTAATTTTTCTTTCACCTACCTGCCTTTGACAGAGAAACTTCCTCTGTTTCAAACTGGAAAAGACTGACAAGCCACTGGCATATGATCACTTTCTAGTCATTATTCCCACAAGTTCAATATTATAGTTCTATTTTAAAAGTGTTTGAGATGCAAAGCACCTGTAATATGCGCAGTGAAGATGCAGTCAGAAGAAGCACAGTGGTAACAAATTTACCTCAGTACTATAGGCCAGTCTGTGGTTCTACTTGGAACTGGACAATCGCCCTGTCAATGAATATAAAGATCTGGTTCTAGGTTGTTGCCACACACACTTGAATACTTTTGGTGTGGCAGAAAGCCCTACTTCCAGCCCCTGTAGTATTTATTTTAAAATTTATATACGAGAAAATTTCTTTGGTATACTTTTGTGAGGAAATGTAAAACATTTCCCCTTCCAGCCTGTCCATTTCCGTGAAACTGGTACAATCAAATTTTGTAAGAGGCAGACCACATGCACAGCATTCAACAGTGTTGATATTAGAGCCTGAATTCAGCACATAAGCCTGGAATAAGCTACTGACAGAAAAACATTTTCACCTTTGTGTTCACTACTGTCTTTCTACCAAATAGAGAATCCTGTGAACGAAGCTTAAATATTTTTTGTAATCCATCATGTGGTAACTATGGCGGCACCTGCTTCTATTTAACCATGGCTTCTTACAGTAACTATTAGTCTGAAACAACGCAACAACTGATCAATTAGCAGAGACCTATCAGTCTACAAGACAAAAAAAGACAAGACTCTTGCAGTAGCTCCCTATAGATGTAGAATACCTGCAGAAAGTAATCCCTAAACTTTATTAGATTTTCAACTGTATTATTTGTCTAACAAAGATAGTCCTTTACATTTATTGTACAGAAATTCTGGATTAAAAATTCAGTCACACAATAACTAAGGATGTCCCACAATCCGTCCATAACTCTTTCCTAAAAATATCTTGGTGTTTTTTCTTAGTCTCATTTTAATTAATGTATTTAGGGTAACAGACAAAGTCATCTGTTTTCTCCTTTAAAGAACAACAAAAAAGGTCTTCTGTGCATTATTATAAAAAGGAGACAGATAATGGAGAGGGGGGGTCCTTTCATTCCTAGATTTAAATATCTGTTGTTAATGCTGATTTGTGGCATGTGATTATATAAATAGAATTTTCTACATTTATTAAACATGCATTTTATCTTTATAAAGCGCAGAAACATTTTTTTCCAAAGCAGCTGTCTAGTTCAAGCTCAAAAGAAAATAATCCAGAATTTCAATGTCTGTAGTGACATAAAAAAGATCTGTACCATTGCACAATAAATGAAATAAAAGTCACTCTGAGAAATTGATAAAGTGTATGCTCAAACATGGAAATAGAAGTGTCATCTTCATTTATTATTTTCAACTAAAAATAAGTAATATTCAATGACTGAGCAACCTTATTCAAATTCCCAACCATGGTACAGAGATGGTTTTGCCTGACCCAGCTGAGTAAACGAAATAAATTGTTTCGAAAGTTAACTCAATAAAAGAGAAATCTGTGGGCACAGAACAGTGTATTTGTAACTGTGTAGATAATAGTGACAAATAAGTCACATACTGAAATCAAATAAATCTTGAGCAGTAATGAACAATGAAGTAAATCTTATTGCACATTAAGGAACCTATCCAACAAAGTGAATGAGATGCCATTGTGTTAGACACGTCTGAACTAAACCCAGACAAATGACCATGAATTCAAAAGTTTGAAGCTAAATTACACCATGCTGTGAAAACAAAAGGTGCAGAAACATCTGGAATATGTACCTATCACTTATAGATCAGATCTTTACAAAAGGTTCCTTAGGATACATGCATTTTCTTTTCCTCTCTTTTTGTAAATTCTACATCTAGACATGTATTTAAGCCTCAGTTAAATCTGTGTTTTTCTTCTGACTGCTTTCTTTTTCGTCTCCTTCTTTCTCTTTTGAAACATTTCATCTTTGACTGCCATTGTAAGGGTGTAATTCCTCCTCTGAATTTGTGGGTATCGGTTTCCTAAACATAAAGGAGTAGCAGGAAGAGCATTTAAGAAGGGAAAGAAATGAACAGTTTGATGTTCAGGAAGGAGTGAGTGGCTGAAATGAAGAATTTTGGAGCATGCCAAAGGCTGCTTACAGACAGCTAGGCAGACGGATGGGCAGACTGGCATTTATACTGCACTATATATATCTGTAAATATCAAGGGAAAAAAAAGATTGGGTTCCTCTATGAGAAATTTGAGAAGAGATGTTCAGACTTGGTATTCATTCATGCAACTAATGATTCCCCAAGTCCTGGCATGTCTTGACACTTCCTCTGACTTCTGATACTAAAAATGATAAAGAGAAAACTGTGTAATTACCTGCCTCACCAGCCAGCGATGTTTATATGAATGTTGTACTATCAAGGTGGGGAAATCTCTCCATTAAAAAAGAAAATAAGAAAAATAAAAGAAAAAAAAAAAAGGAAATTTTTTGTGCTGTTCTAAAACCCTGTCTTGGTCTTTCTGCTCCTCACCAAACTCAAAAAAGGAAACACTAAAGTCAGATCTTTTTTGTTTCACAGTGTGCTCACATAGTACAGAAGTCTGAAGCTTTGTCAGAGCTATTATTATACAACAGTGCTAGAAACAGCACATATTGTGCAAATGAAAACTAGGAATAACTTAATTTCTGGACTTGACACTTGGGGGATCTACCTTCTTTTGATGAGTTTCAGTGAATTTATGGAGCCTTTTTTCAATGACAAATCAACAAAACACGAAAAAGTGCATAACTGTAGTCTTCAGAGGAATAGATCAGCACCTCAGCCTGTAAAATTTTGAAGCTAGATTTGAGCTGTAGATATAGAATATTATCAAAAAGGGAAAACAAAAAAGAAAACTCATTTCAGCCTACTTTATTTGCTGTAACTTTAAAAAATACCGTCTGTATTTGGGCTAATTAGAGACAATATATATTTAAGATAAGATTTTTTTTTAAATGGTCTTTTTTGAACAATTAAACACTCTTTACAGAAAAACTTGTACAATCCAGAAAATTTGGCACAATCAGTAATAACTAGTGCTTATATTATGCTCAATCGAATTAACGAAGAAAAATTACTTCTATCATGTCTAAATCCTTCATGAAAAAAATCACAAGATGTTCAATGCTCTCTGACTGAAAATAATAGTTCCTTGTCATTCCAGTGAGAAAAGTGGAAGGAGTGGGGCTTGGCACATATAGGACAACGCTGAAGACTGTGCTTTAAGAAGGTAAAGAAGGGAAAATGCAAAACCAGCCCTGTCTAGAGTAATGCTACAATCTACAATAGAGATCTATCCCTGAAGTTCTATTAAAAGTTAATAAAATAGTATGTTTTTGAATTTTGGATATTATTATACAATTAAGTATCTAATTCCTCACCAAATCTTTCAAAACCCTTATTTGCTGTGATAGTCTATCATGATGAACTGTACAATGAGAATATCTGGAGTATCACAGATGGCAATGGACATGGAAACTGGTTTTTCATCATGAAGTTAAATGCAATAGATTACACTTTGAACATAGCTGAGCATCTTGAACCAGAACATTTTGACTCCACTTTTTTACTATGGCTAGAAATCAAAATGCTGAACCTGTAGAAATCTCAAAAATTACATTTTCAGCAAATTAATTTATATTTGTTTATCTAGGTATATTTGTGTGCATGGGTGTGTATATATCTTATTAAACTGCCTCTTGAAGAGAAGATAAATCATTGTGTTTTAATAACAAATCAAAGACAAGGGCTTTAACTAGGTGATCATTAAATCTTAAACCTTTCTTGAATGGCAGTTTAGTGCACATTCATTGTTGGGAAGATGTTTTATGCAGGGAAAATCAACATCCCAACAGTAGTCAGCCAACTGGGCAGCTGAAGTGTAAAATGATCAATGTTGAGCTAAAAGTTTAGTGATTTGTGAGTACCTACTTATTTAATTCAGTTAAGTAATCTTTGCCCAGCAACTTTAAAGACAAAATTATTGAATGCATCTGTTTGTTGTTTAAACTTTGCCAGAATATAGTTCTTTCCATATGAGGAAAGTGAGTAGATCATCCAGCATCTCAAGGAAGGAAGGTGAGAGCTAAAGTGCCAAAAGAGGTGGCTCCAATTTAGCAGCTGCAAATATATGCCCAACTTCTGGGGCACAACAGTTTTCTTCCCACATTCAGAAGAGCATAATGAGATTTCTCCAGCTTAAATAGTCTTGGCTTTTGAGATTGTTTCCTTACTGAAATTCTTATAGTTTATTACATTCAAATCAGTGAGGCACAGAACCTACAATGTCAGTATGAACTTCAGGGCGATGGTAACTCAAGTCCATAGTATTTGGAAGGTCTGGAAGACAGGCAGAACACAGACAATCTGTCTGTTATATAGATAAATCAGTGCTTTTGTTCTGTTTTTCCCTCTTCAACACAGGACAGGAGTGTTTCAGGTCTTCTGAAACTCTCAGCCTGAATGTGCTGGCTAGCATCTATTTTTAGTTCTATATATCCGAGGGTCTTTTGAGACTCTTCTACTGAGATTAGTTCTTTTGTGACTGGGTTGGGTTTGGATTGTTCTTTTTTTCTTTTTTAATTCTCAACAAAATTTTGTTCTGAGACCATTTTTTAGTGACTTATCAAATTACTCCTCTTGCTTTATCTAACTGTGGTTATGGCTTAGGATTTCAAATATAATCTAATGAATTATATGAAATAATATAAAATTCCTTCTCATACATTGTTCATTTTGACCCCACTGTCTGCAGTACACTGTTTCATTTTTTAATCTCTAAGATTCGCATTCCTGTTAAGTGATGTAGCAAAAAACAGTGAAGAATATAGTAATTACCTTCATTTGAATGCGTACACTAATGACTGATAATTTATTCTCATGTGGTACCAAATGAGTATAACTGACATTAAAATACTGCATTATTGCATTAAATCTGTGATTTCTCACAGAAACTCATTATATTGCTGTGTATTCCACCTACAAGTTTTAGATTTATTATTTATGAATTTGATTCCTCCTTCAACATAAAATATTAAGAATGGTTCTATAAGTCACAGAGGAAAAGAATCCATTTTCATCCAAGACATATACAAGAGTAAAACAAAAGAAAATTAAAACAGTGGGAAAACACATTTTTTTTGCTTGAGAATTGATTTTTTTCTCTAATTTTTTGGCAAGAACTTAAAAAATAAACACATTTCATTTATTTTATTTAGTCATCATATTATTAAATTGTTAAAACAGACTGATGTCTAAACCCAGTATTTTTCAAGGATTCTCTGCTTTCCCACTTCCATTATCAAGGTCATGGATGGGTTTTGCTGCTGTTTATCATGCTCCAGGAATACAGTGATTGCCTGATGAATAAAATCAGAAGAATGACAGGCACACGGAGTTAGACCTTCAGAAAGGTATATGTATTTCATTTAGTGAGGGTATCAGCTACTCCCAAGGCTCAGATGACTGCAGCAGAATTTGTCTTTGATCCAAAGCAAAGAATTGAGAGGACTTAAAAGCACCATGCTTCAGTGCTGTCTTGCTGTCTGAAGCTGCCACTCCCCTCCAGCTCGTCCACACTCACAGTAATTGACAAAAATCCTGCAACATTTGACTGCTTTCTCCCTTCCAGACTACAAAGGAGAAAATTGAACAGTGTTTTTGCTTAAGTATCTCCTGGTTAAAAGTAAGGCAGGTTATAGGAAAAGGAGCTCTGGTTCCTTTATAGCGCATACTTTGTGTCTAGCAGCTCCATTTTTGCTTTATTAAAATTAATTCAGCTTCTCACAGAGGTACAAAGGGGCAAACCTGTAAAAGGATTAATATAATCGTATTGAAATGGAACTCAATTATAGACTGTGAGGTTTGAAACCAAACGAGTTCAATGAAAACAAAAAGGAACAATTACTACTGGAGGCAGCAGAACTAGGTAGTATCTTCCACTTCTGTCCCTACTGGTGCTGGTTATCCTCGCTGGCTGCATCAGCCTAACGGGTACTAGAGAACCATATGTTTTGAGGATGCTCTGAACCTCTGGTTGTTGCTCAGACTAAATCTTTATCTAGTGTCAGTGCCAACCTGATGCCCATTGTGCCCATGAAGGCAGCCGCAGCTCAGCCTGATCCTGTGACACCCTGGTGCTGCACTGCAGGGCAAAATCAGCATCTCATATTGTCGTGCACTGTCAGTGGGTTCTATGTCAGCCACTAAATTTCTGAAAATAAATTCCATTACTGCACAAGCAGATGTTCTTTAAAGTAAGTGTACATTTTTGGCTTTGCATGCATGGGATCAAAACAGACAAAAATTGGAAGGCCTGCCTGATTTTGTTCTCCTTTCCACATTGCCACAGTATTGCAGCTTTGTAAGGCACCACACCAATATCTCCTTAGCTGCACTGTGTCAGAGGGCTATCAATCAAACCAGTATCAATTATGTAAAAAAAATCATGTAAAAGAGTAGCAGTTAGAAATAACCTCATAATAATTTCAATGTCTATAAATATAACAGGTGTAATTAGTATACATTTTACTATACAGAACTCAAGGTTAACCCTCTGTAGTCATGGAAATTAGTGGTTTAATTACTCTTAATATACCTGAAGCCAAAATTTAACTTTTTGTAACACACTTAATTGCTTACTGCCTAAATCTTCCTATCGGGAACATTTATGTAAAGGTTTTACACGGTTATAACTTCAATCATAGTCATAAGATACTGAAATAAAATGGGTCGGAGAAAATATCTTATGTTAAAAATCTGCTGTGAACTCTCCTCAGAAGAATAAATTAGCAATACCTTCAATTTTTCATTGTATCACCTCTCATAATGCATTTGAAAAAGACAGAAACAAGTTGTTTTATCTAGAGTTCCTTAACTGCCATCAGGTAATTTTGAAAATGATAAAATATGACATTAATGTGATTAATGCATGCATTTTGTAAACAAATCAATTAAAAATAAAGCTGAGTAGTAGTTAAAATTCATGGTAATTAAAAACATTCATTAACACTGCACAGCTGAGGACACTAGATAAAAGTCTGAGGAACTGCTTATGTTTCATTCAAGCCCTTCTACTGAATGTTTTGTTAATTATTATTTGCGATCAACTTGCAGGATAGATCCTAATGTCCTTAATGTCCTAAAATTTTAATTTAAATTGTTTTCCTTAGTTTGCTTTGTTGTTAACTGTAAGAACAGCAGAAGTGCTGGCTGTTAAGAAGTGCTTGATTTCAATGTCAAAAGAGAAACCTGAAATGCATATTATTCCTAAGAAACTTGGTAACATCAGATTCAAAAAATCCAGAAACAATCTTGTTGCCACACTACTTTAGCATAATGAAAACTGTCAGAGCAGCATCTGTTGTGTTTTAGAGCCTGAGTGGAGAGATTTTCCTGCTGTCTGTGATTGATAGTGGAGATCCATCACTCAGTATAGAGGCTGAGCATGGCTAATGCGTTTTA
>VZDJ01000158.1:11858157-11972641 GCA_008694505.1 Cyanoderma ruficeps
CTTTTGACAGATGAGTTCTGTTGGCAACTGCAATATAATCAGTATTGGCAAGATAAGATGTTTCCAGCATTCATGGTATGGTTTCCATTTAGCATCAAAGCATCCGGTTGAATCATATTTTATCTATGACTGTGAACAGATTTGTTTTCCAATCATACCAAAATGAGTGTTAGAAAGGAGAATCCTTCGCAGGAAAATCTGGGTAGGCTGGAAGAGCGGAATAACAAGAAACTTATGAAGTTCAACAAGGACAAGTGTAAGGTCTTGCAAGTGGGAACTCATAATCCAGGAGTGCAGCAGAGTCTGGGATCTACCTGGCTGGGGAGCAGCTCTGTGGAAGGGGGCTTGGGAGTCCTGGTGGACAAACCCAATATATAAATTATGCTGCTGCAGCAAGGAAAGCCGACAGGGTGATGAGCTGCATCAACAAGGGCACCAGTAGCAGAGTTAAAGAATTCATAATCCTACTCTGGTCAGTGCTTCTCAGGCCACATCTGGTGTACTGCATTCAGTTTTGGTCCCTGTTATACCAAAAACGTGGAAAGGCTGGAGGGACTCCAGAGAAGGGCCACAAAGATGGTCAAAGGGCTGAGAAGCCTGACTCATGAAGAACAGCTTAGAGAACTGAATTTACTCAGCCTTGAGAACAGAAGGCTCAGTGTACACCTTGTCAGCATGCTCCACTGTTTAAAGAAGAGGGGAAACTTCCTTTTTAAGATGAGATACATGAAAGAGACAAGGGGTAATGGTTGCAAGTTACTCCTGGGGAGATTGCAATTGGTCAAAAGAGGAAAATATTTCAGTAAGAACAATCAGCCACTGGAATAACCTCTAAACAGAACTGATGGCTTCTCCTAATGTTGGACACATTTAATGTCCAGATGAGAAGGTTTCTGGGCTATTTTGTCTAGATCATGCTTTTGGCAAGAAAGATTGAACCAAATGATCCTTGATGTCCCTCCCAACTGGGTATTCTATGATCCTATGTCATATTTTGCTTTAAAGGTAATTGAGATCAGTGGCTCTTTACAGCAGTCACTACATATTGTCACTTTTTGCAAGTACTGAGAGCTACTGAAGAATGTTGCATTTATGTGTGTTTGTCATCCATGCCACTTCTGACAATACTTATTCACAATTATAAAATTTTCTCTTCATCATACATGACAGGACATGATCGGCTGAGATGACACTGAGCATTACATTTCCTCTGTCACAGGGCTGTGCCAGGCAGGACGAAAGCAATTTTCTTGACACATGAAAGCATTTCTTGCAGACATTGTTAAGATATCTGTACACTGTAAGAAAGGAAGAGTCAAGGTTCACAGACTCATTTGGCTTTTATTGGTATAAGCTGAAGTGAAGCATCAAATGCTTGAAAATGAGTGCAGTTTTCTGTACTTGTAAATGTAAGAGCTGCCCACAGGCTCACCACATATGGAAAGTCCACCGTCACTCAAAGGCACCAGGGGAGATAATGAACCATGCAAAAATCCATCTGGACAAAAATTAAGGCATAACTTGCCCATTTACCCTGAAAAATGTGCTAAAGGGGCACAGGTGTGTCCCACCGTTGCGTGGTGACCTTTTTAGAAGCTGGTCAGAGGACAAACAAGAAGTTTTGGTCATGCTATTTCCAGTGTAGGAAATACAGGAAAAGATAATCAGGAAAAAAAAAATCAGCTAGCATTCAGAACAAAAATTTCACTTGCAAGGCAATGCTAATAGTTTGCCAGCAATATACAAAACAGAAAATGTAAGGATTATTGCCTCAGGAATGCTGCTACTTAGAGTTCCCAATTTTGTTTTTTAATAAGCTCATTTTTTAATAAGACATATTTTAATTCATAACAGTTCAGGGTCCTCAAGCTACAGAAAGATAATATGTCCTTTTTAGAAGATAAATGACTGATCAAATTTTGGTGTAATAAGTAACCAAATTATAAATTTATTTAGTGCATTTAATGTTCCTATTGTAGCTTTGAACAAAGATAAAATCAGTCAGGAACAATACCAGCAGCATATTTACTCACAAATTAAGGCAAATGGCACAATCAGTGAGCTCTCAAAACAAGGTTTTCCTTTTTCTTAGTATGCCACATAATTTCAAGACAGATAATTCTTAAGTATTCTCAATTTTATTTTTTTTTTTTACTACAACAGTTAAAAATTGTAAAGAGAACTAGTCTTATAGTTCAGGAAAATAGGGATTTTCTGCCATATGTTCTGGTATAGGGTTGCACTGGAAATGCTTGAATCATTCGTAAGCAAATACCTTTTATCTGAAAAGAATTAGTTCTAAAACTTTTCTTCCAAAATTAAATTAATGGAAAAAATAGGAAGCTTGAATAGTTCTAGTTCAGTCCAAAATACCATAACGCCATGGTCTTTTTCAGCATATTTTGTCCAACGTTAGTTAAAACTAATCTGCTCTCTGCTAGGTAGCTATAAGTTCTTTCTTGAACTATGCATAGAATCTAGCCAAATTCTGAAAATATAAACTCAAGGCTAAGTTTTCTTGCAATGATGCTTCCTCCCAAACTCTGTTTATTCCATTGTCCCAATATGAAGCCACACATTACTTTTTTCCCCCCCAAACGATTGCCATTAATTTTGTTACTTATTTAAAAATAATTATCATAGGAACATCAAAGTACTATGACAGCCAGGTCTGATTCACTGTTTATTCAGCTTTGATCAGGACTAGGACTAGTGATCTTGCTGAGTCCCTTCTAACCTGCTGATGATCTGATAATATGACTAATTAACTCTGCAAGCCTCTGCAGAATAAATTAGAAACATTACCCTCATCCCACTAGTCAAGATGAGGAATCCAAAGAACTAAGTGACTTAGGGTAGTGTCAGTCCTTGTCAAAGTCATGTTTCAGTCCCCAAAGTTCATATCTGTGCATTCAGAGAGTCAATGACACATACTGACAGTTTGGGAATGTTTTACAGAAAACTTGAAGAAATTAAGGCTTTCAGATGATTATACAAAATTATTTATCTCCACTGAACTGAACTTTGGAATATTATGTGCATTTAATAGGAAGCAATGTTAAAAGACTCTTCCAAGGTTAAATAAAAGACCAAAAACAAAAGCACCCCACCTGAAAATACTGAGACATGGAAACAGTGATTTGATATCATTCATTTGCCGGAATTCTATTCTCAAATTTAGATTTAATTTCTGTGGCAGAATCCCTGGAAGTAGTAGAAGGTACATGTCTCCTTTGCTTCCTTATGAGATTATCAAGGAATCTCAATGATTCTTGCCATGCAAAGCTTCTTTCTTACCAGCATAGAGCATTTAATCAATATCTAATCTAGTATATACATTTTTTTGTTTGTTTCAGTTTAAGAGTTGTTATGATCAGTGCAAATTAAACCATAAAGACATGCAAAGGAGCATGGAATTGCCTGAGACAGGTAGTTATTCTCTATCCTCAGGGTATTGCTCATTCAATTACACAGGAAAAAAAATAAGAACTTGATGATATTTACTAAAAAACAGTAGATGCATCTCTTCTATTATAGTAGCAAGAAATAAAAGCTCATGATCAGATGCATATCATAATATATGTGTATATGTATAATAAATGTAATCTGCATATTTTTATACATACATGAAATATAAGTATTTTATAATTTATAAATATATACAGTACAGTGTATATTTAGTATATATATTTAATATGTTCCCCATAAGAAATAACTCTGCATTTTTCCCAGAACATGCAGAAAATTTTCTTAGTTATTAATATACATTTATTGTGGGTATTTAATACTGTAGGTCGAGGAGGTTACTTATCTCCCAAAGTTTTTTAATGTAAATTATTCTTTTTCCACCTGTAGTCCTGTAGAGGCTTTTCTCTGTAGTTAAAAATTAGTCTCCTTAGAAGATAGTTTTGTGGCACTTTTAATTAGTTCTATATTTTTTGGTCATTCTCTTGAATGTGGTTGACAGAGGTATCCTCAGTAATTGTTGAGGTCGGGGATCTTAGCGAGACCTTATCCTCATTACTCCAAATGAGGATCGAATCACAGCTTTTCTACACGAAAGATCAGAACTGTACAGCTCAACATCTTAGAAATGCTTCTATCCTATTCCAATTAGAAAATTGAGGAAATTAAACATATTGAGGCTGAAACCGGCAGGACATAGGAAGAAATGTGAAGATAATTGGAAAGGGGGTAGCAGGACAATAAAAATATTCTTCTTTTAAAAAACACCAATTAAATTCAAATATATTATGAGCTGAAAGATTTACTTTTCTTTAATGCCCAGCAACCTGTGATTCTTTGGTGAACAAGTTGCCTCTGTGCCTAGGAGTAGTCTGAATCCTTAAATAAACTTACCCATTTCAGTCTACAGATATTCAATCCCCACTTAACTAGAATGATGGTTGTGCAAATTGTAGCATAATTTCATCTTGTGGTTATACTCATCTTTTGAACCAATGGAAAGAAGGAAGTATAAATGAAAAGAATTTAAACAGAAACAATAGAATCAATTAATTCCCTACTAAGGCAAGCCACCATATCTAAAGGAGAAGTTGAATATGATTGAAGGCAGTGTAATAGATGGATTGGAGTCAGGAAATTTATATCAGTGCCAAATCAATTACAGGTTGCAGGTGTTCAGAATTAATTAAAATAAATTGCTATAAATCAGGCATTAGCTATCTGTCATGAGTGAAGAAAATCAAAAAAGGAAGTAAAAATAAATATATATTTTTAATAGAAATAGAAAAAATAAGAAAATAAATGTTAGAAATAATTGTTTATATTGGTTGACAGAGTTTTTATTCTAAAATCAAAAGTCCATGAAGGTCTCTTCTCAAAGTAAAGTGTGCTTCATTTTTAGAAAGGGATTTATACTAAATTACTTCGTTGAATCTGATGTTTATACTTCCTGTGTTTAAGACTGGACATAATACAGCTTGCAGCCATGAAAATAGACTGAGTTTGGTATTGCACAGACAGAAACTTCAGTGCAGGGAAGTAAATATTGACTTATGCTTGCAAGTACCTAGAAAAGGAAATTCTATGAACAAATATTTAAGGACCCTTAATGTTAGGGACTCTTTATATAAAATCAATATTATGTAAATACGTATAAATATTTTTCAGTGTTATTTTTGCTTGTCATTAAAAAATGTTAATATGTGAAGTCGTATCAAGTAGTTCATGGGTCAGAAAAATTACTGTCTGATAAAAATCCCTACAAAACCATAGAAGTCAGATAATGAAAACAATATGGTGTGTTTTCCTAAATGTTAGAGAAAGGATTGGGTGAAATCAACTTCTACATCCACAGAGTTCCAAGGACAATGAAGTTGTATATGACAGAAGTCCCAGCAATGGTTTTTTTACTGTAATGGAAGACTTACCCAACAAAAAATGGTGAAATATATCAGTTTCCAAAAGAACCTGATGAAGGGGAGAGCAGGGAAATTCGTGGTGTTTGCAGGAGGAAAGGAAGAGAGAAAAGGACACTGGAGGCAATGAAAATGAGATCTGCAACCTGGACGATGCTCACAAAAGCATCTCAAAACAGTGTGGAAACTTGTGTTTCTGAATTGCATGTAGGAACGACACACATCTGCAGAATCCCTCTGGCTTTTTCTACATGACACATTAGACATGCAGGGTCATGACAGAAGTGTCAAATTTAATTATCAACATTTTCTTGAACAGGAAAAGGGGTGAAAATAAAGCCTTGTAAGACATCTACTGAAAGCAATTACTCACAAAGCTATTAGCAGTGAACTTCTTTAGTTGCCTGTATTGCAAATCAAGGCCCAGGTTTTCAAGCAACTTAAGTAAAACCACACACACTTGTAAAACAAGGGGATGACAGCTGAAAATGTGAGAAATCTGTAAATGAGATGAGGAAGGGAAGAATAACAATTCAACATTAAAAACGCCAGTTAGCAGGCAGTCTCATGGAAGTGATTTAGTGGAGAGAGAAAATCCTAGAAAACTTGTGACCAGCGATATGACTGGCCAATATAGTGGTTTGTGTATTGTAAAACATCTATGAGCTTCATTCTCTTCTAAGTTTCTAGTTTGAAAGAGGAAACATTATATGACTCAACCCTGGGTACTGCACAGTCCAGGTTACAGCCTCATTTTTCTGCTAGTTTGTTTCACACAGCCCCCATTCACATCCCTTCTGTTTCTCAGGGCATAATTTGGCCTCAGATCTTGTCCACAAAATCCAAGTTTCTCATATATCACCATTAATGTGGTAAACAGTTCCCGTGACCCTTTGCCTATCTATAAATCACAAGCCATGAAGATATTCCATGGGATCAAGTTGGTCAGTGGAAATTTCATTAAATGCAGTTTTTCAAGCTGCTATTTATAAACAAGCAGAATTTTTTTCCTGCAGTATAAAATTAGATTATAGCTTAAAATGATTTAGATATACTTTTTCTGAATTGTACATTTAACTAAGAAATGTATTTCTATCCTCTTACTTAAAAATTAGCATATCAACTCCTGTCCTATTCTATGAACAGTGTTTATCATTTAAAGAGGATCTGTTGAGAGCTTTAATATATATCAGAGAAAATATTTCTATTGTTTTCATGGTTCGTATTGACTATCAATCTCACTAATACTACTGCATGCAGTATTTGTGTCTCATGACTAGCAATGTGTCCTGGGACAAAACTCACAATGCCAACTTTTCTACACATAAAGCATTAGCTTTTCATGTTGACTTCTGGATTTTAAATAATAAATTGCATTTCTCCCACAAAGAAAGAAACCTGCTTACATAAACATCATTCATTGTACCAACCTGCATCCTCATGTGGGAACTGCACATCCCTGAGCAGTGCCTAGCACAATGGATGAAAAGACAATATTGATAGCAACAGTATTATTTGCACATTTTTGAAAGCTGAATCGTTATAAAAATAATTTCTTGGGAAGGAACAAATGCAATTTTATTTGTTCTTTTCCATTCAATTGTATGCCTCTGTTTGAATTGCAAAATTGTTGATCCTAATTCAGTTGCTAGAAGATGAAATGAAAGGACTGCAAATAGTTCAAGGAGGTTATGTTCAATACTTTTTAGTTAAAAACTAATAAAGTTATTTAAGGACAAGCAAGGTGGCTCTTTAACTTTTGGGATCCTCTGATTTTACCTGAATTTAATTTTCACCTTATTCTTCTTTGTCTCATAACTATGAATAATTTACACTCATTTAAAGATAAGATTTTTTTTGTCTATATATGCCTGGGATAGAAATCCTCAGTGATAGTTCTAAATGCTAAAAATAATCAGCTTACATAATATTCAGTGAGACATTTAAGGTTCTTCATCATGTTTTGGGCTCAGCCTACAGATCTTTTCCTGGAAAATTGATATATCTTATACAATGAGAAAGATGCCACATTTGAGTGCTGTAACTGTTTCATGTTTCATCCATTTCTGATGCAGTTCTCTGCTCACAGCCAGTTTACTGCTAAGAATGTGACAAGAGCAGCAGCTGGTAATTTGTCAAGACTCCTTGAGACTTCATTTAGTTGCTTCAGTAATTTTAATGCCCATCCAGAGTCCCTTGAGTAGAATCCCTCCTATTGATCAAAATTCTCCACTTGCTAAGTGCAAAATCTAAGTTAACAGTACACGGATAATAGTGCTGCAGAGAAATCTACCGCAGAGATCCACAGAGTGCTGTTAAGGACCTGGGGCATCGATGCTCATTTTTTCAATCACCCTGCTATGAGAATGAAAGCTGCAGCAGAGAAATTTCTAAGCTTCCGGAATGTGCATTAAAAGCATGGCAGGTGTTTCTTTTTTTCTAGCAAGGTTTCAACATGATACTAAAGACCATTAAGCCACAATCTACAATAAGAAGTTCTTGTCCTCAATATTTAAGGAGAAAGGAAAATGCTTTTGAAGTCTGGAATCAAGAGTTTTGAAGCTGAGTGCATTTTCCTGCACTTTGTGTTCACTTAAGAATCCCTTCTTTTGTTGGTGGACCTGTTCTTGATCAATCTCTAGTTTTTCACCTTTTGTTCATTTGTTTGCTTGAAGTGTGCATTGTAGAAATACCAATGTAAACCTTGATGTTTGTAATATTTTGAGTGAAATGTTTCAGTTGTTTCTATAATTAAACTGTTAATTTTGTAGTAAAACAAAGGCTCAGCTAGTTCAATATATGACAACAATTTTATCATTTCCTTTTTCACATGCTTTTAAGGTACAATTAATCATACAATTTGATACTTTACTCTACGTTAGGAAGTTGTTTGCCTGATTTTCTTCTGGCTTCCACATACAAGTTAAGCAGAATTTTAACATAATTGTCTGTGTTCAGAGTACCCTTCCCTTCAAATCCTTCTCCAGTCTTTAACCAAGCACTTCCCAGGTGGGGCTGATGGAGCCGATGACTGCAGCCTCCTCACTGGAACCTTTGTTACTTTGCTCACACCACAGTTCAGGTTGATACTTTAAGAATTTCTGAGAAGCCCAAAATAGAGAGAAACTTAGGTTTTGAAAATATTAGACATGCTATTTAAAATTAATCAACTCCTTGGAGCTGATTTCTTTCAGTTTGATCAGTTAAGGAAGTCTGTAAGTCTGAAAGGACTGCAGGAAGACTCAGATTTGGGTTTGGGAAGATATCTTAGGAATATTAGTAAACAAGAAAATGCCTCCTAAAATCATGTCACAGTTGGAGACTATGGCATGGATTGAATAATAAATACTAAACAAGGTTAATGCAGGTTTTCCTGAACATGATAGAAAACTGACTCTTTTTTCCAATATTGTTCCTGGATACTGAACCTGAAAACAAAGGTAGAAGCTCAGTGACTTGATTACAAATGAAACCTTGGGAAGCTACTCATTGGACAAAGGACCAGAATGTAGAGTAAAATTATTTTTATTAGGTTAAAGATACAAAAATTGTAAGGAATTCTTTTCTCAAGTAAAGAGGAAAAAATATTTCTGAGAAAGGGTTCTAGAACTAAACTAGGTAAATGAACACCTTGAAAATTATTACAGAAATTGGAAAAGAGGCTATGACATAGGCAAGGTAATATACAGAAAGGTAAACTACACTTTGTTACACCCTGAAAAACACGAGTCCATTACATAGGGACTTAAAGCAGGGACAAAGGGCAGTTGTTTGGATCATTTGAAAGGAAACAAGATGAAGTCTCTAATCTAAAGTCCTTTCTCACCTAATGTTCTTAAAGTAATGATGAACAGAATAAATAAAAGTATAAAAAAGCATGTTATGGTGAATAACCACCTGGAGATCATACCCAAAGTTATCCTTTGGCTTTACTCAGTTGACCTCATATCAATGAGAGATATTTGCCGTATGTACTACTAAGGAACATGTCTGAGCTCTGAGGAGAAACAAGTTGACCATGGAAAGAAATGCACCTGAAGACTGGTCGTCTGAAAATGTATTCAAGTGATGTGTCAAGGTAAAAATCCATCGTTTTTGTTTATTTACATAACTAATGAGCTGAAATGGGTACCAAGACTTCTTCTCTGCAGTAACTGGAGAGAAGCTACCAGCAAGGTAGAGGTACCTATTGCTAGGCCATTTGTGCAATCAATTTTCAGGCCAAATGGATGACAGGGCAAAAAATGCGGTGCCACAAGTTCACTACTTATGAATATAAGCAATATGCTTTTTATCTGTTCACAAACCTGCATGAATGGCAGTAAAGAAAATACCATATAACAGTCATAAAAAAAAAAATTCCCACGTGTGAGTTTAACTCCAATGATTTGTTAGAAGTCTTTTTTTAATTTATATTTTTATGTTTCATTTCCTAAAATGATACCGCATTCATGGAAAAAAAATCTACATTAAAAACAAACAAACAAAAAAGCGCACATGGATGCAGAAATGAACACACACATAAGGAAAAAGTAGTAAACATTTAGGGGTTAAACTAAAATTTATTAACTGCAGAATTAAAAGTTAAAAAAAATTGAGGATATGAACTCCAAGGGAATGGTGATTTTACTTTCCAACCAGACTATAGTCAGCTTTATTACACATTATTTTATTTTATTATTTTTTCCCTACACTCTGGGGTCCTGTTGGAAGTGTCTGAATTAGTTCATTTCAATATTATGTTTTTACGGTGACAATTTTTTTCATTAATATTAGGGCAAATTATATTCAGCTGAACAGGAAGTTCCTTGCTAAGGAATAAATGAATTTTAATAAATAAGGATCCATTTACTGCTGTGGTTGCAAGTATTTCCTTTTGTAGGAATTTGTATTAGACACAGGGGATTGTTTTCAGTATGAAGAGAATTGTACTCTGGATTATACTTTCTAGTATATGCTTTTATGTCAGTGCCACATGAAAGTGCAGTTGAGCCATAATGCAGAAGTCAAGCATCAAGCAGGAATAATGTCTTAAAGAAAAAAGCACATGGGCTTAAATTCAATAGTCTGAATTGCATGAGTCTTTTAAGCTGACAGAGTTTAGAAACCAATGTGTATTAATGGAATATCAAAGAGGATGTAAGATATCCCTGTGTGAGTAATCAGTGGACAACAAAGAAGTATTGTGTGGGCCTTGATCCTGAAAAGGGGCATAGAATGAAAATGCCGAACAAAACACAACAATACAACGACAATACACTGTGCCTTGCATGCAAAAGTGAGGAAGTGTTCAAAAAGTGATTCAAGATAAATTCACTGCTAAGGGGAAACTGGTGACAAAAACTTCAGTTGACCTATCTTTCTGAATGCTGAACTTACTGCTGAAATACTGCTTTTTATCTGAAAGGTATTCAGTACAGAGATAAAGCACATGGTACAGTTTATTCCTAATTGACATTAAATACATAACATTGAAAACCAGAACCTCTTGTCATATAACTCAGGCAATGTTATTACGGGAGGGTCTTTTACTTCTCTTCTTTTTTACCTAAAATGTAGTAAGTATTAGAATTCCTATTACAAGGTTGTCAGAGTGCATATCGTGCTCCAAGACAAGAATTTTTCAGAGATTAGCAGTGTATGAAATCAGAATAAGGAGAATAAAGAGAAATCCTAAAACAAGGAGATAGGTTGTCAAAGTTTAATCTGGAGCTACAGAGATGTCAGTCACGAAGTCTGAACTGTTTAGAGTAATTTCTCCTGATTCCACTTAAGGTCTAAGGTAAATTTAAGGTACATCACTGTTGATATATTTTAAGCTTTATTTAGTGCAAAATTTGCTTACAGTAGAAGCAATTTCAGTTTCTGAGTTGAAGTGGATCCATATCTCAACCAGAAGTGAGTCACTGAGTACTATGGCATTTATGAAGAGAGAAATCCAAGCTGATGCATGTCACTGATGCTGGAGTAAGGGTCTTCATGTCCTAGAATCATGTTTGGCTCTTCCATCAGCCTGATATAGAGCAACTGCAAATCTGCCTGATGCAGATTCAAGATTCAGGTGAACCATTTGTCCTCCTACTAGCCCTCCCTAACACTGAGCTATCACTCACAGAAAAATGACTTGTTTCTTTTTTCCTCTGATTAAATAATTGAAAAAATCTTAGTTTGGCTTGAATTTATAATAATTAGAAAATAATTAATTAGAAAAGTTGATTTTTTTAACTTATCTTTTCTTTATAAATATGAGGTGGACACAAAATGGAGTGACCAGGAAAGTTCTGAGAAAAAAATAAGTTGAGAAAATGTTCCTGTCCCAGATGAGAAAATACAAATGGGCGACCAAAAAATATTCTATAGAGCCAACACAGTTCCCAATGCACAGCAAATGGGAACTAGTTGTTGTTGCTACAGTTCCCATCTTCTTTTGAGTGCTTTTTCTGGCATTTACTGGTGGTTTTCCATTGGTTAAGGTTATCTCCTAGACTTTTGCTTCCTTCAGCAAAAAGGGAGGCTTCTGTTGGTGATTTTCTGCTTAGAGACAGCCTGTGCTTTCTGTCTTTAGCTGGCAAGAACTGACCTGAACACCTCTTCAGCTGGTGCTTGACAGGCATCCATGTACCTGTCAGGCCGGAGACATCAGAGAGGATGGAAAGATGATTGACAGGCTGTTCTCAGAGACCCTGAAGAGACAAAAGCCCAGGCTATCTGAAACCAGAAATGAGGGTCAGCTAGAAACTGCACTCAACGGAATGGTAGATGGACACCCTCAAGATGGGGAAGACTAGAAACGTGTGATTTCAGGCAACAGCAGTCTTCTAAATCTTGGTCTGTAGGTCATTCACTCCTGTAGGTCTGTAACTTCAGGACAGGCAGGGTGCCCTGGGAGCAGCTGAGGAGAAGGAATACCCATCAGAGAAGGCATCAAGGCCAGCTGCTCCTGGGCCTGTGGTCCCCGGCCCATCGGCAATGGCCAAGCATTTGTGTGGGTGTGCAGAATGAATAGGTTGCACTCTATTTCAAAAGTCTGAACTCAGTGATATAAAATCCAGTCGGTGGCTGATTACTAGCTGGAATTCCTTACAGTCCTATAGAGGGCCTGCTGCCGTTTACCAGTCCTATAAATGTCATGTACAATGGCAAGGACTGCATGCAATAAGTTCACAAATTATACCAAATGGAGAGGGTGATAGATATACGTGATTGTAATTCAGATGGACTTCAGCAGATGGAGAAATGGACTGAGACAAACCTTGGTATTTTTACAAAGTTCTAAATCTGTGAAGAAGAACCCTGTGCATGACTAGCTAATAGCAGGTCTGCAGAGAAAGACCTAGGATCTTGATTGACACCAAGCTGAACATGAGCTAGCAATAAGCCCTTGCACTGAAAAGGTCAACCCCTTTTGGCATTAGTAAAAATGCAGCTGGCGGGTTCAGAGAGGCAGCTGTTTCTCTCTATTTGGCACTTGGGATTGTATCTGACACACTGATTACATTGAAATACTAGAGTTAGTCCAGAAGAAATACACAAAGATGTTCATGGAGTGAAAGTCTATGTCAAATGAGAGTCGGGAAAATTTGAAGTCTTTTCTTCAGCTTGGAGAAAAGAAGGTCAAAGATGGATTTTTTTTTAAATTTCTTCTCCATATATCCATCTATTGGAGGGCATGGGGAAGACAGAGCTGGACTTGAAGATAAGAAAAATAAGATATAACAGATACAATTTAGAATATATGGCAACGTATCAAGAGGCAATGATACTGTGAAAGTGTACAAATACTGGAATAAGTTGACAAGACAGGTTGTAGAATCTCCATTCATGGAGATATTCAAGACTAGCCTGGACAAACTCCTGGGAAACATGATGCAGTTAGTCCTGTTTTGGATGCAGTGTTGGACTAGATGACTTCTAGAAACTGATTCCAATCTCAATTATTCTTTAATAGTCGTGCATTCTAGGAGCAGTGCAATGTAGAACAATACAAAAGAAAGAAGAAGAAAATAAAAATCTATTGGGAAAAAAGGTGGTTTTGTGGGTTTTTTGCTTGTTTGTTTGGGTTTTTTAATAATGTTTTTACTAATTAGCTCCAAAAAATTTAGCTTTAACCTGATGACTGTGAATGACTTGGATTACGGTTTGTTACTAAGGGATATCAGGACCCATTCAGAGCAAAGATGTACCAGAGTCAGAGAAAGGAAGCTTTAAAAAATTGCTGACAATAAAAGAGTAGAAAGTAAAAATGCTTCCAAGTTTTGTAGTAATGTATCAGAAAAATAGAAGTTGTCAATGAGTCCAAGAAATTTGTGGATATTGTGCTGATTTTGACTGGAGTAGAGATAAAATTTTTTATAATGGGTAGTATGGGGCTATGTTTTGGATTTTCTTTCCCTGTTAAACTGTCTTTACCTCAATCCATCAGTTCTCTGGCTTTTACTCTTCTGATTCTCTCCCTGAACCTGTTGGTACGGGAGTGAGCAAGTGGCTGCATAGCGTTACTGGCTGGCACTAAGCCATGACAATGTTGATTTCTGAAATAGGAGGGATAAAGAATTACCAAAATAGGCTGAGAATATTTGTAGGATTATTTGGGGTCTTTCTAATCTGAAACCTATTTTTTGCAATTTTTAGTGTGAGGAGAGCTGTCGTGATTTTTGCTAGACAAAAAGAAATACTGATTAATTTTTGGATAATGATAGCTTTGCAGTCAAGCTACAGAATACCTTTTCAGTTCTAAACAAAAAAACATGAAGACTTAATTTTCCATGGGAGGAAGGTTTCTTAAACCAAAAGAAAAAAAAAATTACCACTTAGTAAATGTCACTTGGCTTAGTAGTGACAAATGGACTACACCCGAAGATGTTCTTGGGGTTATGTAGCTGCTGTACATATTGAAGAGTTGAGAAAATTTTTAAGGATGAAAGTGAAAAGTATATGAAGTTACAAAAATACAAGGGTAAAAAGATGAGACTAATAAACAGTCACAGACAAAAGTCTGAGAGATTCCTTTGTGATTGTTGTTCTTGTCAAACAATAAGTAATGCATAGATCTGAGAACATTGAAAGAGGTAACTCCCACAAAAATAATAAAAAAAGGGGTCATGAAAGATCCTTTTGCTCAATGGTTTGAGAACTTTGTAAAAACTGGAAGTTTTATGGAAGCTACATCAAACATTTAGTAGCTTTAGAATGTGCCTGTTCTGATTCCAACATAACCATACTTCTATCCTACCATATCACCTTTGTACACTGGTACAATACCAAATCATCACTTTTCAAACTATGTAATGTGGGGAATTAGTGGAATGTGACCATAAGTCACATACACATATGAAATTAACAAACTTTTCTCATATATCTTCCTGAGTTTTTTACCAAAAGCTCCAAATTTAAAATGCTTTAAATATGTTTCAATTATTTCAGCAGAGTTAATTTAATGACATTTTGGTGAAATTTAAATGATGCATTTCCTACCTCTAGGCTTACTATGTCTGTTGTGAGCATAGGCAGAGAGATAAAAGTCAGTGAGCACACATCCAAAATCATGTTAGTGACTGTACAGAGATGACAGACCACTGTGGTAGAAGAAAAAAAATAGCTTATTAGTATATTAGGTCCAGTGAAATGCTACAGATAATAATGTTGGTGCTAAATTTATTAAATAGTTTTTTAATTGGATTTAATGGCATATTAGTTAACTGAGAATTTCTTAGTTGTTAAATTTGAAAACTAGAAACTGCGAAAATAATTTCTTTAAAGAATATAACAAGAGGAAAGTGGAAGGGAAGGGCAAGGTTGAGGAATGCTCATTAAAAGCCTTCACAAATACCAAATGCCTCAACTGCTTGCTTTGCTAGAACACTTTTTCTTTTTCAAGGTTAGTCTACTAAAAAGAAGCTTCAGTATATTTTTATCTTCCTGTGTCCATTACATTTATGATTTTTTTCCCTCTGACTTTCATTTATTTACTGTATGGACAGTAGCTGTACACAGCCATTGAAAAGAAAAATGAGTAATACAGGAATCTCAGACAAATATGTAGAAAATCTACTTATATAGAAGTCACTAATATCAGAGTAATGTGATTTTCACTGATACTGGTAATATGCCATAGTAAAATTCATGCCATACACAAGTAGATCTTATTAGAGATAATGTCTTTCCCAGTGATAAGTGAATTTTCAATTTAAAAACAGTGATAGATGACTCATGTTGTTTTTCATAAATATTGTCAAATTCTTGCCTTCTCGCTATGATTTAATAGGAAGAAACATTACATTTAAAATTCTTTTAAATTAACCTCTTGTCCAAATGAGAGCATGCGACTGATACTGTTAAAAGACAAGGAATGTAGCCCATGATCAGTAACAGTGTGATACTGATTTGTGATACTAATTTTCATACTACTTAAAACAAGGAATACTTTGGCTTTCTTTATAGATAAAATGGCATGAAATTTTCATGAGGAAATAGAGTGTCTATTTTTCACAGCGAAGCAAATCTGAACCTTGACAACAGCAGTGACTGAGGTTCTACAGTAACTGAAAGTATGCAAAATACAAACAGGACAGATATTCCTTGCTCTGACCTAGAGTGTCTTTTTGGTGGATAATATATAGCTTCATTGCCATATATTGCTTAGAAATACACCACTGAGGCTGCTGATTGGAGAGTAAATTTATGGTCATTTATGGATTGAGGTGTGTTTATAAAGTTAGGCAGAGATGTGAAGATCATTGATCTTGAGAGAGTCATTATCTTCTATTATGACTATGTAGATTAATTGTAGCATTGTTTTCTAGACTACTGTAACTCTTTTTTTTTTACTAATGCCATTAGAAATCCAGTTTCCACCATAACTTTTTTTCTAAATAATGAATCATTTGTTAAAGTTTTTGCACACAGTTTAATTTTCTGCAAAATATATCTAACTTTTTAAAAATATGCACAGACTTATTCTCCTTCTCTGGGACCAATTAGCACATAAATACTGAGAGTCTGTTGATTTCTGAGACTGACAGACTGGAGAATGTCAGCACATAATGTGAGAGAAGATGCCAAAGGCATCATAAATTCCTATTTAATTTTGAAATTTAATAATAAATTTCAAAATATACCTACAAAGATCACTACATCCAGATGCAATAGATGATAATCTGTTGAAAAGCCACTCTAATTATTTTAGATTTATGACAGATAAGGAAGAATATTCCCTGTAAAAGAGATTTTTCCAGTGCAAAATCAATTCTGACAGCCCACGAATAGAAAATCTTTGTAGCCTCCACGTGGATCATGGATGCTGACTGGTAGGTTTAAAAAATATTAAGGATCACTTAAAATGCAATATGTGCTATAAATTAAAATATAGAATTGAAGCACATGCTGATATTCTAGAGTCTGACAAAATTTTTCAATCCAAAATATCTGGGTTCATGTAACAACTTTCCCACAATGCCTTGGGAACTTCTTTCACATTCTACTTCTTTCTAATTTAAAAATTGACTTGGTTCCTAGAACCTGAAACAGTTTATTGCTGTATGGTTACATGTTACTGAGCCATAGAAATTATTTCTTATCTTGTGGCTAATTCAGTGATAACATCCAGAGATTCTGGCTGCGGTAAGACTCCCATGTGCTGTACCACTTAAACAGTGATTTCTCCATCAGGAAAATAAATAGGGATATTACTCCCCTATAGTGAAGTCAGCTATCACAAAAATGCTTTCATTCATTCAATGATGCTGGCCTTTAAAACACAGTGGCAGCATGCAGATAGGGTAGCAGGACTGGCTTTTGGCATGCTGAAACTCCTAAAAATGCTTAGGGACTACTTGGGGCAGCCACTTGAGGGAGGCTAAAATCCAGCCAGGGACTAGCTGCTGAACATCCCAGTTGATTGTATCCCAGGGAAATCCCAGCTGGGATCACAAGACAGATTTTCATTTACATGTGTGGAAAAATCATTTGTCCTAACTGGTGCAGAGCATGTATAGGCAGAAAAACAAGTGACTGGGTGTGTGTGCTGTCCTGGACACTCTGCTGTGAGCACCTGTCCCTATCCATGGCTCACCACTCTGGTCTTTCCTGGGCTGCTCTGGCACAGGCATGACTGCATCTGTATGACCTGATGACAAGGGTAATGATCTAGCAAAAAAAAGTAAATCCAGACAACAGAGCTTAGGTGAAATAAAGGGGTTATTTTTCACCCAAACTGGATTCCTGAATATTTTCACTTTAAATCAGGAGGCCTGAGATGAAGGATGAAAATTTTGGCAGATTATCACTGAAACCACGCCTAACTGCACACATAGATACAGAAAAGCAAGTTTCTTGCCTAAAGTTCACAAAGCATGTAACATTTAATATTTCTGGGTATTGGAGTGCTTCCTTAATCATCTTCTCTGTAAGAAAACATGAGTGAAAATTGAGAGTTTAGGTGTGTGGCCAAATCATTATGTTCTAAAAACTCATGTAATATGCTCAGTTACTAAAATAATGCTGCTTTGGAACAGACTCCTTTTGTCAAGGGATGATCTTGCCATTTGTTTCTACTATTTAGTCAAGGTTATCATTGTTTACCTTTTCTATTTTATAACTAGTTTTCTAATTCCCATTATGAGCCTGCCACAGTAAAATTAGACCATGATTTATGCAAAAATTGAAAAGAAGTGACTAGCAGAATTCTCTCAGGAAGATTAGAGTTTCTTTCATGAAGCTTCTCTTTCCTAATGTGCTGGGTATTTTCTTTCTTCACCACTATTCGGTGATTAAATTTTCCCTAGGGAATTTGTGCATGAGTTGGTAGCATGAATTTAAGTGTTTAAATTCGTAAGATTTTTAGATGAAGTTTCTTTTAAGGGAAAATGATGCTAAAAGTCAGAGTCTGAAGAGCCTTAAGCAAAAAAACCCCTTTAGGCCACTGAAGACTTGTCATATTCTACCTGTGTGGTGAGCAACAACAATTTATAACAACAACAGAGAAATGAATCATAGTTGAAATCAAAATTCATGAAATTTTTGCTCAAATGATAATTTGTTGTCAGGAGTTACTGAAGGCATAGACAGCAGATGAAATATCTTGTGTTGTCAGCAACTTAAAATGGTTGAACTTTTCAGCTTTTTCTTTTAATTAGGGCTATGGAATATATATGGGATACTTACAGTTCAGTAACTGAGTCAAAAAAATGCAGTATCATGGAAATACTGAAAAAACAAGATCCTACAGGGTGGAACTCACCTCCTCAAGTCTGTGGGTACCTGAAGAGGTCAAAAACATCCACATGTGCCTGATAGATATTAAAGGGTAATTATGTAAGTCTTGCCTAAACAACTGGATGACAGTGGGGGTTATTGTAGGGAACTGTGTATCTATTTCACAAAAATAAATCCTTCTTGAATTCAAAATTGAGATGATGTGTTGGAACACTTCTTCAAGCATCAAGCTAATGTGTGAAGAAGACAATGTATTTCTAAAATGTAGGCTTCAATGGACTGTTACCTAAACATATACGTCTGATTTGAACCAAGACTTATTTCCTTAGAAAGAGTCACCAGGTGCCTACACAGCTGTACGTGAAGTAGTACTTAATACAGTAGTATTAAGGAAAAATAATAAAACATATTGTCCTGAACACCACTCCTGGGAAGACAGTTCAGAGGAGTCATGTAGGATCTTGTAGATAATAATTTACTTGGATTCAAAAAGATAAAATATTTGGTATTCTGTGGGAAATGTTACTTGTTAAACTAATTAAAACTTTGTTAAACTAATTAAAACTTAAGTAATTTTATCTGGATATTTAACTGGAGTAAAATCTTCAAACTGCTTAACAGATTGTCCCTGCAGTTGGAATAATTCTAAAGATATTTCATTACTATGAGGAAATAAAGGGTGTTCTTTTCTCATGAAAAACTGGAATGGTAGTAGGCTGAGCTACTCTGCTGTCTGTGTGAGTGATAGCACAAATACAAGAAAGCTTGTGCCAGGAACAAATTGGGCCCGGTGCGATTCAGGGACCAATAGACAAACAGGAAAAAAATATGATTCAGAATAATTTTTCATCCATTTTACATATATACTTTCTTTTGCCTTCACAGACCGTAGTTTTCAGTTCAAGCAAATGATACAAACCACAGTTAGATGGGACTAAAATTCTTTTGGAAAGCCACCACCATGATTATGAAGAAAGCATATAATATATACCTATGCTACATGTTCATATTCAAAAGCATAACACAACATGTACGAACCAAAGCAGAATACAGATTTATAAAACAGAATACAATTTTTGCCTGCAAACTCAATATTTTTCTTGCTGGTGCTCTGAAACACCCTTCTTTTCCTTTGATTTTTCCATCGTAATTAAGATGAAAAGCTATTAAAATAGGAACTTAAAATGGAAACATTGACAGGTCTTTAAATACAGTAGAGTGAAGAGAAAAACTGCAATCAGAACCTGTCAAAACTGAAAATGAAGGATTTTGAGAGTCCAGAAGACTATAAAAACATGTCTCTTTCTAACGTTTTGAATGATGATATTTTTAGATATAAGTGCTCTATGTGTTTCCACTAATTACATAGCAAAGTGGGACAGATGAAATATCTAGGCATACAGGACAGCTACTTCTGTGGTTCAAAGATTTCAGCATTCCCTTGAAGGTAAGTGAAAAGCAAGAGCACCAGATTTCTCTGCGTCTTTGTATGATATTCGTATCTGGAATTTAACTCCCTTGAAAAAGATCTCTTTCTTCTCTTTCTTTTCTCTGACTTCTTTTACAGCTGCTGAATGTTACAGAAATACAACGGAAAGAAAGCAAAATAAAGCAAGCTTAGTTCAAGGCAACATTTTAGCAGCCTAAATTCACTCCCTCATGTATTGTCACATGCAGCTTGAATACTTTGTCCCCTCCAGTGTCTTTATTCTAAATTTAGTACCTATAGACAATGATTCCTACCTCAAGAGCATTGTTTAGTGTTCTCCTGCTCTTCACAGGTCAATATATGGCTTGAAATTTTGTCTCTATGAGGGCAAAATTTCCTCATAAATAATTCTTGATATTTTTAATGTCCAGTAACTTCACAAATATCCACATCTCCCTATTTTCAGTCTCCACTAATTTTATTTTTACTATTAAGGGAATAACTATCAGAGCACTTACTATTGATACCTAGTCCTCTGCTGTTCAATGCACAGCCTCTACAGGCTTCTCTATGGCCCCAAAACAGTTCCAATGATCTCAGGGGAGGCACACAGTAAATGAAGAATATGGCAAACAGGAAGGAACTTTGCAACATGGCAATACACACTGGGCAGGCTTTGTATGGGGAAGTGACATCTCCATTTTTTGAGTTTTGGTGTCCAGGCAGGTTTGGCACAAATCTGAATGGAGAATTTCATGTGTCATGGAAGAAGCGTTGATATAAATTCATTATATGGCCATATTCATTACAGACCACAGCCTCCCAGCTGTTAAAGGCACTGATTGACTGACGTACCCACTGTGAAGGGATGAAGAAAGCAGATGTAGTTAGGTGCTTCTGAGTGGTGCCCTGTGACAGGACAGAGACAATGGGACAAACTGAAACACATGCAATTCTGTGGAAATATCAATTCCATTTAAATATTAAAATGGGGGGGGGGGNNNGGGGGGGGGGAGGGTTGGATTTTTTGGTATGGTATTTTGTTTTGTTTTGTTTTACTGCTGGCCTGCTTAACTCTAGTAGGAACAAATTTCCCAGCTAGGCTGCAGTGTTTCCCTCCTTGGAGTTATTCAAAACCTGACTAGACATGACCTTAAACAATCTGTTCTGGCTGACACTGCTCTGATCCTGGGAGTGGACCAGGTGCTGTCCAGAGGTCCATGCCATTTACTGCTGGCCTATAATTCTTTTATATCATTCAGAGAAAAGGAAAAAGTTTTTACCCACTTGCATTCAATGAAATTACCACTGTGATTGGTATTCTTGTATTACAAGAATAAGGATGTTGAAGTTTGTGTCCTGGCCAAACTCAATGTATTACTTTCAAAATATCTAAAATTCCCTCTGCTGCTTAACATACCAAGTTTTCTCATCTTATATCTAGAACTCCTTCAAACAGAAGTGGAACACAGGAAACTAATTGCTTCATAGGAAAAGTGACAGATTTGAAGTGGCAGGTGGAATTTTGCTACCACTTATTTTCCCCACAGAAATTCTTAGTGTATTTAGGTCTTCAGCAAAAGTTAATCTGGGACGTAGGTGGATCAATATGAGCAATTGCGCAGTGGCCACAGAGAGACTGGCACTGTTCTGCTCTTGGTGATCTATGGTGAATCGGACCTTCAGAGACTCTTAATGTTTTTCTGCACAGCTTGTTCTGTGAGGTGAAGGAGAAAGCTTAGACTGTGCCACTGCACCATATGGAAAGTAAAAAATCCATAAACACAGAGCTACATTACCAATGAATACATAGGTATTAGGTCACCATTATATTTTGATACTTTTGTAAGATGAAATACTAATCTGCGCATAAATGACTATGAAAAACAAACAATGATTAAAAATGCATTATAATTTGCGAAGCTTCAAAAGGAAAAGAACAAAAAAAAAATAAAGCAGCATAGAATTGGGACTAGAAAAGTCCTGTTCCCTCAGTTACCCATTTCTTGGTTAAACTGTTTTCTTCCTCAGAGACACATTTTTTGGTTAAACTATGCTTTTTAAATTATTATTATTATTATTTTCATTACTTGGTAGTCTTAATAAAGAAGAAAAAATAGGGTCTAGAGAGAACATTTTCACTGCTAAAGTGCTTTCAAATTATTTTATTTTAACTATTATTAATTGATATGCAATGGAAATAATGAGCTAGAGTAAAAATTTAATATAAGTTTGATGAGGACAATATTTTAGTTGTATGAGAAAGCACAAAAACAGATGAACAAGGACTCATAGGACTTTTCAACCCTTTTGACTCCTCAGGTGTATCTGTTTAAACATCAACTATAGCCACCACTGCAAGGCAATCTAGACAAGAAAAGAAGGTGTCTTTAAGAAAGTGAAGAAAAAGACTACAGCTCATGGAGTAATGGCTCACAAAAATTTAAGCAGTCATAAATTATTATAAAATACCTAATGCCTGAACATGGGAACTGAAAAAAATTAAAAAAAAAAAAAGTTTGTCCTGAATTTAATCGTTGACTTTGTTAGTAGAAATCATGATTTATGTTGATGCAACTGACACCATATTCCAGTCCATTCTAGTTTGCACTACAACATTTATGGTCTACAAAACATCCCTTTTGTGATGCTTTCTTTTAGTTTGATAAATGAGTTAAAAAAATGCTTTATTATATACAGGCTTCTGGATGGCTTTGTGATCTGCATGGGCTGGGTCTTGGTCTTGTTTAGAAACTCATGCTAAAGTAGTGAGTGATGGTTTGACTACACTTTAGGAAATGTCTGATTGAAATATTTCAGAAACTTCACAAAAATATTTTTTTTGTCAGTGAACTCTTGCCCAAGGGCCTAATTCTTCCTATTTAGTTTCTAAAGAAAAGTTCCAACCAAACTGTTTACTAAAAATCAAAGCAAGTACTTTTTTTTCAGACTTTCACCCCAATATAGTCTCCTTTCCTATAAAACCAAAACTACTAATGAACTAAAAGATTTGAAAGTTCTTTACAAATTCTTATGGATCAAAATATTGTTCAAATCAATAACCAGAGCATACATTATCACAGCTTGTCATAAATGAGACACCAGCCTATGAGACAACAGAGTAGAGAGACAAGTGGTTAGTAAAGATAGTTACTAATTTTAATTATTGTGAGGTGATTAATGAAAATATGCAGCTTAAATATGTTCTCTACCTACATGACTGACATTGCTGTTGTGCTCAGCTACATTCTAATTCCAAAATAGAAGTATAAAAATTCCCTTCTTTTAACTGCTAGGTGAAATTGCTGATGAAATTAACTTTGACTGAATGTATTAATGACTCACTGAGATAATGATACATGAAAGAGACTTGAATTCTCTTCAAATGCTGATCATTAAATGTCTTGTATCAGTAAACTCCACAGACTATGCCTTGATCTTTGGAAGTTTTAGTCTCCTGCATAGAAGATTCCCAATATCATGCATTTTATTTTATTTCTTTTGCATTCGCTCTTGATCTTTATCTGTGGTTAATAGAATGAATTGCAAACACTTTGGAAACTTTATTAAATAACTACCCTTCTACAGAAGTAATTTCATCAGATTTAATATATTTTGAGATTGTACAAGTTGGAGCCATGCTTTTTGTCAGCAAATAACTGACATATAATAACTGACATAACTGAATATCTTAATTTTTTTTGGACCCATCTCATAGACTTTCCACTCATTTGGAACTCAATTGAGAAAAGCTGTTACAATATACAGATGCTTTCCAAGAGTAATCAAATTACCTGGCTGCTCAAAATGATTTCTGGGGATCAAGCCTATCATGGCTGTACTATGAATATGAAGGCTTTGAATTCGATAATTTGTTTGAAGGTAAAAGAGAGTGAGAAATGAAGCTAGTGAAGGCTTTCCACAGTTATGTTCCCAAGTGCATGGCTTTCCAATGAATCTGAAACAGTTGAGGCTTTCAGACTGCATTAAATTCCAGGAGCTTGAGCTTGAGTCAAGGTCTGACTGCAGTGAGAACTGTACTCAGCCACGAGTCCCACAGGAACAATCGACTTTCTCTTCAGTTACCTATGGAAATGCTGCCATAGGTATTTCTGTCAACAGCTTTTGTTGTATAAAAAACACTGAAGGGGAAAGAGAGTTTGGAAGACCTGGAATAGATAATAGCAGACCCACTGGTCAAGTGAATTTTTTCTTTGCTGTAGAGGGGAAGGTCTCTTTTTTATTGATGTTGCTGAAAGGATCCAATTCCTTTTCTGGACTCACAGACTTCACAAAACTTAAACACAAATTGCACTTGATACATGAATGTTAGAAGAGAAAAAAAACTGTGATAAAAAAGAAAAAAAAATTATGCTGCTCTATCCTTGCCCTTCCTTATTACTTAACCAGACTGTTGCTATTTTTTTGCTATTTTAAAAATTATTATTTTTTAATCTCTAAGGACTTAATAGTCCATGCAAACTCATCAGATGACAGTTCCTAATTGTTTTGTTTTTGCTGAGATTTTTATCAACAATGAAAAAAGCTCATTTTTAAAGTATACTGATATGTTTACAATGTCAACTTATTTATTTTTAAAATATTTTACAGAGATCCTGCCTTCTCAGAGTGCCCAAAGCATGGAAACAGACATACTATCTTCATTGCTCTACACTTCCTTTCACAAATCACAGTAGGCTTCCCCACCTTCTCTTCAAAGACACCCTATTATTTTTATTTAAACTATACTCTATAAAGGCAGAACTGAATTCCTTTGAAACTGATATTCATCTTATGCCCACCCCTCTATAAACAGTAGATGCAGGGAAACTGCTGTGGATGACACAAGATAATCCTTGAACAGCTGACTAAAAAATTAAGTTGAATGCAACCCTCTTCTTTCAGATATCTGAAATAGTTCAACCAGCTTTTCATTTTCCATGTTTCACCATTCCCCATTCCAGCCTCTGTCAAAACAAGCAAGTACCAAAAGCTACAAATACCAAAAATTGAAACTCCAGATCTATTTTCGTGAAATTTTAACTTCAGTTAGGTTATGTTTGGACAGACACAAAGTAATTACCAAAATGCTTTACTGGTCTTGGATTGAAATGTGATTTACACGTGGTGATCAGAGAAACCATAGTGAGTTTTGTGGAGATGAGAGGAAAAGGTCATGTAGTGATAAGTATCAGCTGTGTAGGTAGAGCATAGAGAAATCAGTGTCACAATATTTTGTATTTTCTGCTCCTCTGTAATATGAATCTGTCATACTGTCAATACAAACGATACAACTCACTCCTGTTAGTAAAATGTTGCATATAATGCTGTTTTGCTCTCTCCCCCTCAATAAAATAATTCAATATGGTACAAGAAGTCACCCATTTTTCCTTCTCAGAACAAAAAAAATGTCTTGAAATGAAAATACAGTGCACTTCAACAAAACAGGTTTTGCAGTTAATGTGGACAGATGCACTCTACTGCTTCCCTCAGCACTGCAAACATTCAACAAAAGAGGGGCTTGCTTTTATCTTTCTGATTAATACTGCACAAGTCATTTTAAATGGTTCATTCACATACCACATTACCAGAAAGAGGAAAAGATTGCTCTTTGTACTTAAAGACCATGTGCAGAGTGGCAAAACTATTCTAGTGTACCGATAAGCAATCTTGTAAAGTGCAATTACATCTGGCATTTTACCTGCAGTGCTCAAACTACTTTTATCATACAAAGCTGGACAGAACTTATTTAATCAAGCACAATCTGTTAAACGGATGTGCTGCTGAGTACAGACATTACCAGTATAATTAAATCTTATAATGGAATTATATTTTCCTTCCCTGAGTAATTTTAAAGATATTCTTACATAGACTTCCATTGTGATCAAGCTGTAAATCTGACTTATTAAAATTATTTCAAATGAATAAGCACATTTTATATTTTATGTGTTCCTGAATACTTAAGCCTCTGTGATTTTGATACTCACATGCACTAAATTTGTAGTACCTCTACAGAATAATTGAAAAATTTTTGAAATTAATAACACAAAATGGAGACAGACCCACACAAAGTAGCAACACCTTTCCATCTCTCTGCATCCCTGAAGAATGTTAAGATTTTTCATTTCAATATTGTGGAAACTATAAAATCACTGCTGTCAAACAAATCAGCTTGACAATATAATTATGCCATACCCAGGCAAACATTCAGCATGGTGTTGTCACTTGCTGCATTTCCATATCATATCACAGAATCCAACATGCAAACACATTTAGTTTACCAAACAGACTCCTGACCTCTTATTCTCCCTTAACACTTTGTCTCCTTTCTTCCAGGTGATGGTTGGCTTTGGAGAGGCTTGTGGCTTGCACTCAATGACAACTTCTTGGCCCTTGGTAACGATTATTGTTTTCCTCATTTGATTGAGTGGGAAAGTGGGAGCTGAAGCTGTTAAAAAAGAAGCACATTAACTCTACAGAGAACAATCAGAAGCTTCTGTTTTATTGTGTTCTAATAGAAGATTAGAAAAAAAGATTTGGTTTTGGGAATAGAATCTCCATTTTTCGTTTTGAAATTATTATGTCAAAGTTGAAACTTTACAAAACATTTGAAGTCAGCAGCCAGGATTATATGCTAGGTTTATAACTTAATCCAGCTACAGATTATTGAGAAATATTTCACATCAGCAGATTAGAGTAAAACTACTTGTAAAATCAAACAACTTTAGAAATGAAATAATGCAAATGTTTTAGCTACACTTTTCCATCCTTTTTTAATCAAAAATTTTTTAGAGGTAAATAGTTCAAAATGAAACTAAGTTTTAATTGCACAACTATCCAAAACCCACTTTCTAGTGTTAATGCATATAAAGAATATTACTGTTAGAGAAATTTTACTGCTTTCACTACTTATGTTTGTCTGAATACTGGGAATTTAAGTAGGAGAACTTCTTAATAAAAGATCTTTGACCATATCTTGTTCTTAGTATTTAACTTACATTACACTTCATTGACTCAAATATGTAGGAATTTCCTACTATTATTTCAGTTAATCCTCATACCAGAGATATTTCTATGGAAAATTTATTCTGTTCTTTTCCCTTTGGTAACGCAGCAAATTAAACACAACTCCTTCCTTAATACAATATTATGGTTAAAATTTAACGGGTACAATCTGACAAGTGAGAAAATGAAAAGCTAATTTTACTACAGCAATATACATGGTCTATTTCTGATATTAAGAAACATCAAAGAAAGTGTGCAATTACCTGACATACTAGGTATACCTTTTTTATAACAAATACAAAAAAAAGAGTAAAAGAATGCTGTAGCCAATAGGTTTGCTGAGTGAATCACAAATGACCAAAAAAAAGTGATGAAAAGAGAACAATCTCTGGTCTTGGCTTTTAACTTTATGGCTATAAAGAAATGATTTTAAGATTTATCAGTGAAATTCTAATGTTGGCCAGCTAGGAAGTAGCTGAAATGTACTAAAAAGGTTATTTGCCAAATGAGCCAAATGTTGGCTGAAATCCAGTATATTTCTGCAATTACAGCTTTGTTACTCATTTGACTGGGAATTTATAGGAATGATTCTCATGTGCAAGTCTAATCTCTGATATGGCCATTAAATGACTTTGGTGGGCACTTTTCTTCCTGCTACATCGTACCCTAATAAAGATGATATGAGTCTTACAAGTCTCTCAATCCTCTGGAAGGGCACTTATCGCTATTTTTCCATTGCACATTGCTACAGTTCGCTTTAAGGAAAATTAGAGTGTTGAAAAGTTCTTCAAGTTTTTCTTCATTAACTGCCTGCTTCAGCTTTTGGATTATGACATTTTTATCATATTTCCAGGTAACACTATGTAGTGTATTTGCTTTTCTGTGAAGGATGCTCACCCAAGTATGCAATTTATATTACTCAAGCAGTTTTGGTGATTTCATAAGAAGTTTTTTGAAACTAAAATCATGCATAATTACCTTTGAATAATGGCCAAAGTAGAAATAATAAGTTAATTTTAAAAGAGATTAAAATACATTTATTTCCTCTAAATTTCATCTCCTGCACATCCATTTGAGGGAATAAAAAACATTTTTCCATTTATTTGAACTAAAATAACCTTATAAGAAAAATATTCACAAAATGTTACTAAGTCAGTTATGTATGAATGAAAATTTTTTGGTTAACAGAAGGCCTTTTGCTCTCTGGAGCAACAAAGCACTCACCCACACACAAGAAACAAGAATAAAAAGAAACTACTTTTATCTGCTCTGCTGTTTGGACTCACAGAAGCTGTTCCTTGTCACAGCAGTCTAAGAAAAAAAAATTCTCAAAAGGAGGAAAGGGAACAGCTTATTCTTTTCCAGTACTCACCTAAAATCTTCAGCTCGGCACTGGCATAAATCGTACCATACTTATTTTCTGCTAAGCACTGATACATTCCAGCATCTGAGACATTCACGTTGTGGATCATCAGAACACCATTAATCATCTCAATCCTGCTCTGTAATAGAATTAAAAAAAAAATTATATATATATATATATTTTTTATAAAAGCAAAAAGGTGCTGGAAAATTGCTGTGCTATTAGCATAAGGTGAAGGACAAAACAAGAAGAACAAAAAAGGACCTAAAATAAAACTGAGCAACAAGTTCTCTTCAGCTTACCTTTTTCTTGTTATACAAGAAATTACAAGAATAAAAAGTCAAGGAATATTTGACAGTAAATATTTTCAGACTAAATTCACTATATTCAAAACTTCCTTTTTTCTGTTTGCTTGTTTGATTGCTGTCACCCTCACTCGATTTTTAAAAGTAGCTCATCCTGGGAACTTTAAGGAGGCAAGAAATCTTTTGTGGATGTAATATATCTGATGATCTTCAAATATGTAGCAAATTTTTGGTCTCAGTCATGGTCCTATTTTTGTAAAAGCAGATATGAAAGATTGCTTGCATAAGTAAGAATGAAAGGATCCAATTTCTTTCATTATTAGTACAAATTTCTTATTTGAAAGGCCCACTAGTAGAAAATAATTACCACAACTGGAAGAGAAGGGACATCAATAGCAGTTTACGGAAGGGAGTATTTCATAAAGCTACGACAAGAGTAATTTGAACTTCTATAAAACAACTCTAAGTTTCATTATAACAGTTGCTGTAAGTTAAAATTGATAAGGCATAAATTGTTTGGGAAGGCAGAGGAGATGGTGATAAAAAATTCAGTTTGTTGTAAGCCCTCACACAGCTCAAAATAACATTTAGTTTGAAATTTCAGAGCCTGGAGAAACTAATGGTTTGGAAAATCAGAGAACCAAAAAGTAGAGACATTTAAATTGCTTCAATTTCAGCACTAATAGCTCCATCTAAAAAGGCAGAAATGAATAGAGTAACCTTAGTTTCAGTGCCTCACAGCTTCAAAAGTAAACTGTTTTTATGTTTCCTTTCTGGTTGTTTGCATAATTGGTTGACGTTCACAGAGAGATAGCAGGGACATTTGCTGAAAAGGAAGACATTACATCTTTTATATTCATAAATCCATTCTGTGAGTTCATTTGCAAATACAGACATTTTCTCCCCTAATCAAACAGCTTTATTTTAATCTGAAAAAATAAATTAAATAAATTTACAAAACTTTTCTTTACTCCAAATAATTTGAGACTATAAAATGGAAAGGTATTAGGCAAAACCCCCACATGATGTGGGATCATGCTTTGATGATTCAGTGGGAGAAAGAGAAAAAAGTGAAATAAAAGACAGACCATGCCATCAGTGCTCTTTTAAAAGAAAAAGAGAATTTTATTTATGTCTAATTCTAAAATATGTGACTGTATTAAGACACTTTACATTCTAGGAGTCTTCCAATGAACCACTTTAATGTCTTGATGATGACTTCTGTTACTTGCAGGGAACAAATTTGGTTGAAAATGTGACGGTCGTCATACTTTTTGTGTTAACCAAACAGCAAGTTCTGAAGGATTTTCAGTACTTTCTTTAACTGGCTTTATCTGAATGAAAGGAGAAGCATCGCACATCCAGGAAACTCCTTGTCTAGTATACCTGTGGCCAGAGAGGAACTCCATTTTTCAGCCAGCGATATGTGGGCCTGGGCTTTCCAGTGGCTTTGCATTCCCATCGGAGCTGATCTCCGCTGTCTAACTGTGTATCATTAAGTTTTTCCATCCAGTGGGGATAGGCTGCAAGAAAAAAAATTGCTGTGTTAGAGTCAAAGATTATAAAGTTGTAAGTCTCTAGCTGATGTGCAAAGACCTAATGAGTTAAAAAGCTTAAATTAATGGACTTTACAAGACTTACCTTACTCTCAGAACAAAGCACATTAAAATAAAAAGGCCCAAATCAAAAGAAACAGTAATAAAATTAACAAACTCCCAACTTTAAAGGAAGTGCTGTAATGGTACCAGGTAGTGAGCAGTAACATGACCAAGAATAGAAACGTGTCTGATTTAATAAAGTTCAATGGATTAAATTGCAGTACTATATATTACTGAGTTCGTTATTCCTGAATTTAAGGCAAATGTTTGATAGTCACAATACAACATTTAATAATTTACAATACCTAAGATATTTGAATTACATTAAGGAGGTTAATTGTCACAGGCTGTGTTTGATGTAGTTTTCTCAGTTTACAAGGAAATCATTATTTCTTTAGCAAGGGAATAGCTGGGAATTTGGTAAGGTATTTGCACATATTTTTGTTAAAGTGTGTTTTGTTGAACTTAATTCCTATTTCAAGGGAGAAAATGCTTTTAACATTTTTAAGCACAGAACCCATGAGATTTCAAGTATTCATCAGGAACATAGATTACACAGTAAATCACTCTTAAAACAGTCTTTTTTTAAAGGCAGGCAGTTGACAGCTGTATATCTGATCGCTAGTACCTGACTTTCATGAAATAATCCATCAAAAAACAGGGAATTTTTTTTTCAGAGAAGTAGAACTTTAATGTGGCAGTCAATCAGATAGCTATTTGTAGGATCTTATAATTTGGAAAACATTATATGACTCAGTGAGAAACTGAGCATTGATATGCAGAAATAAAAACGTATGCTTAAAAGCCAGGTTTTGGTTTTACATACTGTAGCTATATCACTTTGTATAACACAGAGGGTGATAGATGACAATAATTAACTTAAGGATACCAAATGATGGTTTGGGAATTTTTTTTTTGTTTGTTTTTTGTTGTTTTTCCAAATCAGAGAGAATAAGTAGCTAAACGGCATTGCTAAAGGGATGTAAAATTCGGCATAGTGTGAATAGAAGTCCAGATCTGTCATAACAAAGTCTCTGCTTCAAATGACAGATAATTGATAATGTACTTAAACATGGGGAATTGAGTTTAAAAATAAATCTTTGAATCTAGCTGGCATTTGACAGGTCATCAATCAAAAATGTGTGAAGATATGAAAAGGCATGACAGGTGACTAACGGCTTCTAGCTTACATCTTGTGCATGGATGATAAAGAAAGTGAACGAGGTGCCTATCATTCCTGAGCAGAGAATAGTCTGCTCCAGAGTCCCAGACCAGACATTTGTCAGAAGCTGGAAACATATTAGAAGAAGAATCACTCATTTCCTTTCTGGTAGAGGAGACCAGAGAAATTGACCCAGCCCCACTCCCAAACCCAAGACAAAAACCCTCTGCTTTCTTATTATTCCTTCTTCTTCTTCCTTATTGCAAAGGCAAATCATGAAACTCTCTATATGTGCTCTGCTGTGCTGAATTTCTTCTTTCTGAAGTTATAACAAAGGGTCCCACAAAAATCTGCAGAAAGAAACAGGTTTTGGGAGCCCCTGCTTATTTCTTCTCTGTTGTCCTAAAAATATAATTCAAGTGCATTGTATAGTTGTTGTTCTTATTATGAGTGCTTCAATATGCACAAAGGAAGCATGCTGAGAAGAAATTGTTTCCTTTGGAAATAGCTACATTAATATGATTCTGGAAAATGAGACAGTTAAATGTGTAGCAAAAAAAGTAATAAAAGACAGCCAGTGGTACCATAAAATCATGCAAATCATTTCAAAGAGGAACTAAACTGTTCCTATCTATATTTACTTATTTCCATTATTTTGCTGTTCTGTAAATGTTGCTATTTGACCCAAAACATATATACTCTCACATTTCTATGTTGAATTTGAGCTCATCATGAACCAGAATGTCCAGAAAAGAGTAAAGCACATTTTTACACAGAAACAAAGCTGCCCCAAGCCTGGCTGCAGTTTTGTGCTCTTCAGAACTGCTGCTCCCTACCCTTTGTCTGTGACTGTCTTGCTAACACAATTGTGGCACAGGTTTTCTTCTGCAACTACAAACTTGCAAATCACACTGGAATGACCGATTGGTCAGAACAACCTTTTCCCCTTAATTGAGGTATTTCTACTCTAAATTTTCTCCTCGTAGCCTAAATAGCCTTTGGAGTCACAATTTTCAAGCTGTTGAACTTGCCATCAGTGAAGGCAAGATTCCCACCCCTTTGAGAATAGAGTACCAAAGAAGTAGGTAGATGTAGTTGGAATAGAGGTAAAAGCATGACTGAGAGAAATACTGTTCATCACTTTTTGGCTTCTATTTCTCCCTCTATGCACTCTTTGCTTTATCACAGACAATTCCCTCTCTGCTCATTAGCAAGGGTCACTCCCCATAAAATCATAACCCTTGTTCTAAAATCCTAACAGTACTTTTAAAGTTGAAGCATTTAACTGAATGTGCAACCTCTGACTCAATGTACCATTTTTGGGTCTATTTTTTTAAACAAAGGTATCTTAACATAACCCTGATATGTGTGTATGCAAGGAAAATTTCATTCCGGAATCACACTTTATTTTAATTAGAAAATTTAACCAGATTTCAAAAGTAACAAGTTTTGTGGGTTTTTTCCTTATAAATACAAAAACATCCTTCTTGGGAAAATCAAGGTGTCTGGCTGTCTTTTAATCTGCCCATTGAAGAGTTTTGGGGTGACTGTGAGAAGAGAAGGATGCATATTAGTGTTCAGTAGTCTTTGTGAGTGTCATGCCAGAGCTCTACTGTTTCTGAAATCTTTAAATCACCATCCAATCTATGATTTATTTTATGCTACATTTCTGCACCTGTTTATTCAAGGATGTCAAAATGTTTTACAAACATAAATTGGCAATAAATCTGCAAGCTTACAGGCCAGTTTTTAAATCCTCTATGCAAAATGAAATTAAGGTGCAGAAGATTTAGATCATTTCTCAAGATTTTTAGCAGCTTTTTGTCTGAGAGAAAATAAGTACAAAATTTTTCATAGAAAAATGACTTAATGTTCTAGAAAATGAATGAATAGAGTTTGGAGTGAAAAAATTTATTTTCCTGTATATGAGATTAATTGGGAAGAAGAAAGTAGGAGAAACATGTTGAGAAAGATAAGTGGGAAAGTCAAGACAGAAAATTTTAAACTAATGTAAAATTTTGACTACAAAATGTCTTCTCTTGCCAATTTTACTGTGTGGGACCAGCCTGTAGTGGCAGGAGTGGATTTTTTTCCCATGCAGTTTTTATAAGGAACTAATTAAAATAGATTTTAAAATCAGTATGGTCAGTTACACTGCATTACAGAATATTCCTGTTGTCAGATGCTTGTTCCACTCTTGTGTTATGGCAAGCCTTCTCTCCAGCTGCCAGGAAGGCACTGCTGTGTGCAGGATGTGGGAACTGATACAGCCAAAAGGAAAATGGCCAAAAATGTGTTTTTATAATCACTTCACATCACCACCCCCTACTGATCCTGGCAGTAGTGAGTAGGTAACATAGAAAAAAACCCAAAAAGTTAAGAGCGAGAGAGGAGTAGAAATTGCACATACTAAGTGCTTACCATTGGGAAAATTCTGCTAGCCAGAATTTGAGGAGAATAAAAAGTTAATGCCAAATTTATCTACTCAAGTTTTAATCTTTATGCTCTCTTCAATGAATCAACTTGAACTTGAATAAAATTTCACAGAAACTTACAGGATGAGCAGATCACTTGGGGGAAACTCACACCTCTCGAAATAGGTTGCAATGCATAAGAGGATGCATGGCATTTTAAAAATTATGTTTTGAATGCCTACAGCTGAATTTGCACTAAATGGTGAGACTACAATAATCTGAAGTTGTCAGCATCTGAAACACTCCTTTCTGAACAACATCTGAATTGTCAGCTGCATCCGGCAGTCATGGTGTATCTGGATTGCAGCAGCAGGTAAGAAGCGAAGAATCACTAGTTTGTGATTAAATGGGACTAGACAGGCAGACTGGGTGTCCTGGGCTTTCTCCAAAATACTCTGTGGTGACCCAGATCAGATGCAACTGACAGGATGAAGAAGATTCAAACAGACAGCGAGTGAGTTCCTACAGAGATATGCAAATTGCGAGACCGCAGTATGACACAGCTGGTCCTACAGACTGCTCTGAAATTTTACAAGAAACCCCTGGTAAGGAATGATGGCTTACATCTGAATTTCAGAGCCAAAGTAATCATTGTCACCTGGAGGAATAAGATGTCAGTGAACAGACAGTGAGCTTACAGGTAAATACTTCACGTTGACTGTTGTTATGAACAAAAGGTACAGCAGAAAAGGCCATTTCAGATAATGCCCCCAAATCCTGCAACATCAGCTGTCAGCTAAGGAAGCTGAGAGTTTTGTGAAGTAATGTTTAGTTAAATGTTGTGTAGAAACAGTCTCACACAAACCCTCTTACACCTCTGGAAAGAGTAGCCAAGGTTTGTAAGCCAGTGAGACACTAATGTTGCCTTCATGAGCATTGAAGGCTGAGAGTGGCTCCATGGGGAGTATTTTATGTTGAGGCCAAGGAAAGTCATGTATGGGAAGGCTAGTAAAGTCTGTGCTCCTTGTCCTGCTGTATTGGAGGTCACTGCTGGTACTGCCCACCTGAAAGCCCTCTGTAACCTCTTCTGACCTTGCTGCCTGCTGATGCAGATAGATGAAACTTAATGTACTAATCTCACATATCTGTTAATAGAAGAATGAGACAATATGAAGGGAGATCTCCTCCTGAATTGTTAAAGAAGTTGTCCTAATAATACTGCAAAAAACACCAATGAACTAAATATATGCTCTAGCCTCTTAAGGCAGAGACTCTAAACATTTAATTTAAACAATGGTGAAGAATGAAAAAAATCATATTTCTATCTAAACAGAATAGTAACACTGTAAATATTTTCCATGGATCTGAGTATCACCTTTAATTCTGCTCAAATCAAAAGACTAATGAGAGAGGAAGAATTATGTAGAACACTATATCATGTTAGCTGTCATTTTATGCCACTGATCTGCACGGTGCTCTTGAAGAAATAATTTCATTTTATAGCATCTAAAGTTATGCTATTTCATTATATAGCATATAACTTCTCTCTTGAAGAGCACCTTTCATATTCTTTTAACTTTGAAAGAGGGAAGCAGAGATAATTACACCTTTTTATACTGCTTTGGCATCTAGTAGTTTCACAGCTCTAGAAAACAGGTAGGAAGTGTTTGAGCTGTGATACATTTTTTAACTCAAATTAAATTTTCTGAATTTCTAACATTTTAAGAAATGTTGTAGAAAAAGACCAGCTGCTAAATTCCCCTGGCCCTCAGGTGCCTTGCAGAAGCTGCTATACTTTCATGGAAGTAATTTATAATAAGAATTTGAGAAATATCGGTGGGGTATTGTCATACTAGGAGGCATGGAGTAGGGTTGGGCTTTGACTGCTGTTTTCAGCAAAAGTCTTATAAAACCTTTGCTGCAAGTGCAAGATGGCAAATCTGAAACTGAATGCACGGACTGTCATGTTAACTATCACATAATTTTTCCAGTATATACAAGAAAATTGAAGACAAAAACCCGCCCTGGGCTCTAGGTGGATGAGAATAAAAATCAAGGAAAGAATCATGATCCAGGGATATGCTGATACTCACTAAAATCAACAGAGTTAAGATAAAGGCACTGGAATGCCAGAGGATACAGAAAAATTGATTATGGACCTGAAAATATTGACATACGTGGAAAATAAACTAAATATACAATACCAGTCTATAGTTATCTGATGAAAGTGTGTAACAAAGAGAGAGAACTCCATATAGTTAGTAATGGGGAGAAGGCATTAGGAGCCATGGGCTGAAATCAGGAAAAGAAAAAGAAAATTAAGAGGAGAAACTTCTTAGACATATCCATTAACTTGAGGATCTATCTAAACTGCATCATTTGGAATTCCACTGGCTGGGATATTTGAAGATGGAAAACAATTCAGTTTGAAAAATCTTTGCATAACCTCCCACAGCAGACCTTTTCAGCTAAGTATTTAAGGTTGCAGCATTCAGGGAATGATAGAAAGTGTGTGGCTTATATCGATTAAAAGTAGTGGGACTCAAGCTTACACATGATATATGCCAAACTTTCACCTGTAAATATTCATGGCATGTATTATATAAGCTTTTGTTTCTAGTTTCTAGAATGCAGCAACAGTATAATATAGAATTCATAAGGTTTGTTAAATATTTTTATTTTCAGGGTTTCCTTTTTTATTATCAATCTGATGCATGATTCAATCTTACTTTTATAATCACTCAAAAATGTTTTTTGGGTCTTAGAAAATGTTGAACATTTTGTGAAAATCAGAAATTTTGGAAATTGTGCATGCCTAGATTGAGAATTTTCTGGAAAAAACAAATCCTTCTTCAGTGCTCATTCCAGTACAATGAACATGACAAAGATCAGCACCCAAGCACGGCACAGGTAAAATGTTAATAAAAGTGTGATAATAATCCTAAAATAACTCCAACATTGTTTTCTCACAGATATTTCACATTTAGGTTGCATGTCATTGTTATATCCAAACTGAAAGAAACAGACTTTTAAAATTATTGCTATACTCTTGAATAAAAACAACAACAACAAACAAACTCAACAAAACCAACTCCCATATGAAATTATATTTAAGTAAATTCTTCAAAGGAGTCAACATTACTTATGTTTCAGACTTTAATGCAATACTAAGGAATAAAAATATATACCTTAATTCAAAACTATTGTTGGTATATGGTGTATACTATATATATCAAGATATCCTATTTCTACTGAACCTTGCAATGTGTCACGTTGCCAAGGACTTAAGTGTGGACAAAGGATTTCAGGACAATAGTGTGTGCAGTTACACTTACTGTATACTTGTAGCTGTCCTCTGAAGACATTTCTTCCACGAGAGTTTTCAGCCTTACATTCATACATTCCTGAGTCCTCTAGCTGCACATTAGGTATTTCAAGCACAGCTTGGGATTTTCTCAGGCGGGCTTTACTTGGATTATGACCATTAACTTTCCTCCAAGAGATTGTTGGAACAGGGCTGAAATATTTAGTAAAATTAATGTTAACACTCTTCCACTACTGAGAATATAGATTCTGTTATCTGGTAGTTGAAACACTTAATAATCTAAGTAGCATAAAACATGATCACAATTAAGGTTCATATAATGGTTGATATAGTTCACTTTCTATAGGGAATGCTTAATAAATGGATTGCTACATGGAATGTGTCTCTTTCATCCACGAGGGAGGCTGTTTTTATTGAGATCAAATTAATCACTTGAAATCACTCTCTCTAGAGTTCCTTTAGCACTCTACACTTTATCCTGAATGTTGCCACTCAATAGGTCAACAAAATAAACTACTTCAAAACTTGGATAAATTTAACAAATTCCAAGACATCCCAATTTTCCTGCAATTAAACTGCAGTTCAGGTCAATCAGTGAAAACATCTGTCTAGATTCCCAAGCTATCAGGGGAATTTCAATACCACTCTTTCTTGGGTAAATTTAAGTGACCAAAGGTATGGAGATATTTTTCTTAAAATATTCTACAAGTTGCAAGACTGGTTATGTGAGAAGATGTATTGATGGCAGTGCTGTTTCTGTCTCACAGCCTCACAATCTTGCTTGTGGCAGCAGAAGGGTTTTTCACAGCAGCTTGCTGTTCCACAGAGGTCTGTGAGGACTCTGGGTCATTTAGATTCACACTCAGGGAAGAAATGCAATAAATAGCGTTTGCATTCATAAAATTCTATTTTTAGCTCAAAGACTCCTCAGCCATTGTGCGCCCAGTGGGCCTTATGGTACAGACATACGTTTTTCTAAATATGGCAGGTATTTAAGAGGGGAAAAAAAAGAAAAAAGAGAATTGTTAAAAAGAAATAAATTGATTGTGAGCTGAAAACCAGACTGCTTCAGGTACTCCACAAGAAGCTTGGAGGACACCATATCAGAAAATGGAACCTTTTTGAAAAATGTATTTTGTACTTATTTCAAGTTTAAGCTTAGATATATAAACACAGGACCTTGGGGCAGTTTAGATGAGGAAAAGTACTTCAAAATAGTTCAAATTCAAATTAATATAGTTTAAATTCAAAACTGCTATGAATTGCTGTCATGATTTGCTTTCACTTGCTGTAAATGTATGAAATTTCATTAAGAATATCACCTTTCTCTCAATATTTTGGTGTATCCAGTTTGAGACACAAAATATAAGTATGTGATAAGCAAGTTCTTGTTATTCTTCAACTAGTTAGAGTTAGGCTATGAGTTACTGCAGTTGTACTCAAACTTCCAGACAAATGTTCCGAATTCTAGTACTTTATAGAGATTAAAACAATTTCCAAACTTGTAATTGATAATCAGAAGATTTGTCTAATTTTAACTCCTGTGTGCCACATATCACTGAATTGCATTGAGCCTATTAACATCATTATCTTACAAAACCAACATATAGCCCCATGTGGAATTCATTTTAATATACTGGAAAGCGAAAAGAATTATTTCCCTTATCAGTTTGCTGCACTGATTAATTAACCTGGCAAAATGAACTTTATTGTGAGTATGTATTCATCTCTGAGACATGGACCCTACAATATCTTGCTATTCTTGCAAAATGATCTTTTATCACTGTCCCCCACAGAAGAAATACATGTATGGAGCATTTTTTTGTTTTTCCTTGCTAAAAAAAAACCAAGTTGTTTTCTTTTCTTTCCAGCACTCCAATTATGTATATATTTTTCTTTTTATAGACCTTTGTGGATCATGTGATGGGTGTGGACCATAGGATCTCTTTTTTTTTTTTTTCTTTTCTCTATCATCATAAAAACTTTGTAGCTTTCTCATTTTTAATTTTTAAATTACTTTCTTGATGACTGATTTCAAATGTCGGTGTCCTGTGGGTTTGGTTTGAGGAGTCTTCTGCAGCTTGTATGGTTCTAATTTATAAAGTTTGTTTCCTATTAGAAGTTATTTTACATACTTTTCAGTTAGATTTTCATAATTGAAAGAATTTCATTACATCCCTAAATTACATGTTTATTTTGGGAAAGGGGAGAGGTAGAAATAAGAGTAATGTCTGGATCTTAAAATGGATCTGAGCACCTAGTATTTCAAGAATATTTTAAATAGGAATGCATAGATTATTTTTTCTATACTTGGTTGGCACAGATTGATGTGGTATTTTGAAATATTTTACCTACTACTGTAATTTCAATCCCTCTCCCCACGATTTCTCTTTACCATGCATCACTGTTCTGGGCTGTGCTTCAAACCCACAGGTTCACATCATAATATATCTTGAAAACCTCTGCATGCCTATTGAGGCTCGAAAAAACCCTTTATTTTCTTATGCCTTTCTGTCTTGCAACTGTGTTGAATGTCTTTAATTATTATAGGATAATTATGAGGGTTAAAATTTTGAGGACTACAATGAAATTCTCTATGTCAGATGCTTTCTAGGGATGCCTATCAACCATTGACACCTACTTTTAGAATGTCCCATATAAATCTGTTCAGAGTTTTATGAGACACAATAACCACTTTTCCTTTCATTTATTTTTCAGAAGACAGTTAGTGCTCATGAAATACAGCAGCCATAAGCATGGCGATTTAAAAATTAAAACAGAATAGAAGTAAATGGTGATGAGCTTGAAGCCAGTGTTCAGGACCAAGTCCAGGTCTGCAAGTCACTTCAACAGACGCCCATGATTGTGCTAAAAACATCTAATGCATATAGGAGTTTCATGTATTAATGTGGACATGCTTTACCACCACTATTAGCTCGTTCTTTATGGCACAGAGAAAGGACACTGCCTGCTTGGGTGCATATCCAGCTCCACAGCATTTTATTCACAGTTTAATTATGGCATGTTAGAGCATCTCTAGCATCTAAAATAGTGCCATGTATAAAGATGATTCATTTTCTATAATGGTTCATTATTTGCAGTGAATTATACTCCAGAGCTTCTCTTTACTGGTTGATCAGAGACTAAACTGATGTGTCAGTCTTGACACTTGACAATTCAACAGCTAAATTTAGATAAAGTAGCTGTGAAATACCCTAAGTTAGATGATATAACTGACATTTGTGGTGATTTTTTTTTACAATTTCTTAAATTTGAGTTAATCATGAACAAATGAGTCACCTGATTAAGGTGTAATCAAATGAGAACAGAAGTACAACAGGTATTGGTTTGACAGGTAGTGAGGAAAGTGGAAAAGCACAACCTTTTGGGTTTGCATTTACAGGTTAGATAATGCTGTTTACTCTTGATATAATCACAACAGCATAGAAATTTAATACAAAAGAGCTGAACATCTCTTCCTCTGTATTCAGTGTTGTCCTCAATGCAAAACTCCGTATTATATTTCTGTCATCATAGTATTGTAAATGCTATTTATAATGTGGGATTGAGGAGGTATTGAGCCATCATGTCTGGGAAAAAATGATGGAATAAGCTCTGTTTTTTCCTCAGTCATCCAGTAACTATTTTTTCTAGATTTATATTACACTCTACCTCAGCATGTGGCTGGGGGCATTCTGAAGTGGGCATTCTTCTAAAAAGTATTAAAGACATGGCAAGTAAATTATCACCAGCATGTGACTTGATCAAGGCTGTTGAGAAGAGAGTCTGAAACAACTTGAAAAGAGAAAGGTATATAGGATATCTGCTGTCTTACTATGAAGGAGAATACCTGAAGAATCCACGATTTTAAGTGAGAGACGATGCTTTGAAGCAGAAATTTTCTTTGAAAGGATGACACATATTTGGCAGGTGTTCATACAGATCTTCAGGGCCACAGTACAGCAGTAGAACTGTGTTTATTTGCCTTGTGTTAAAGCTATTTTATAACTGGATTTTTGTGTCACTTTTCTCTGTTGCAAACTTTGTCCAGGGAGATTTTCTTTGTAGCTAGCACATTGATCTAGGATGTCCTGACTTTGCTGTACAGATATGGTCAGCGTGTATGTACAGATCCAGAAGATCTGGAGGACTAGTTACAATAAGTCCCAAAATCCCAATAATCATGAAACATCAATGATGGTGCAAATGTAAATGCAAATCTAGCATGCCTGAAGAATGCAAAATGGCTTTGAACCCGCTGATCAGACACAGAGTTTGAAGACAATGAGTGTGATTTCCAGAAATCCTTCATTTAAGGCTCTCGTGCCATAGTACCATTTACATTTAGTTCTTTGTGGGAAATCCTGAAGAGAAACATAACAGTGGTAACTCTGGCGACCTACTCTTGAGAAATGCAAGAATTTCTTTCCTTCTGATCCTCTCAGACACTGACACAGAGAGAAATTCTACACATATGCTTCTGGATAGTAAGTTTGGAATGCAAAAAAAAAAAAACAAAACCGCCTTCATCTTTAAACCTACAGCAAAACTGCACAAGTTACTGAACACAGTTTTTAGTAACTAGTAATTTAGTAATTTTAGTAATTTATAAATTTTATTTGATGGTTCTCAGAGAGAGAGGGAAGGGGTTGGTAATATTTCTTCTTCGAGAATGGTGTTCTAATGATGGGGACTTTCAGTTTGGTAGGTTTCTTTCCCATTGCCATTATGCCACACGGTAAAAGCAAACAAATCTCATTTTTTAGGTTTAATATGAGGCAGAATGAGGCCTGGGAGTGCTATGTGAGATTTACCACAGAATCTTTATTACATTGCTATGAATGATTGAAACACTTGTGACAGTATTATAAAGTGTATTTAAGAACAACTCCATGTAAAAGAAGACAAAAATAAATCCATCCTGAAAACCAGGAACAAAATCCAGTCTGGCTCTAGCATGTTATAACATAAATACTTATTCAGCATGAGCTAAAAATGAACTTGAAATTGATGAAAGTCTTCAAAATAGTTATTTGATATAAACAATATGTGCTATCAAAGAAAAAAAATGAAAGAAATAGAATCCTGGATCTATTTTTGGCATATAAACAAACTCAACTTGAAGATGTCATGCCTGTGTTTAAAAAAGTTCCTTCCTCACATCACAAGCTTATCTTGAGGGGAAAGGAGATTCCTACTTATAACATTGACAAATGTTGCTCTGCAGAGAGTGTTTATTTCCCTCCTGCAATTATTTTGTTATCAATAGAATTTAGAAGTGTCTTCCACAGCTTCCAGGTCTGGCATCTGCTAGGATTAAGAAAATATTTTTCCAGTAGAGAAAATTGATGTGAAGGGACACAGAGTAACATGATTTTTTTGTCCTATAGAATGTAGGTATTTCTATATCAGTTTTGTATCTATTGTGCAGTTTCATTTTGGGCAAATTAAACCAGATTAATATTCTATGACATGTTTTCTTTGTTTTAAAAGGAGCAAATAGACAATTAATTTCTCTGTGACCAGTAGATGAAAAATAGAACATCGTGCTAAACCTTGATTTTGATGGTAGAGGCAAATTTCTACAAATTAGCTTGAGGCTTGAAAAATGTTAATTTACTAGAATGTCTTGTTCCCACAGTAGCTCTGCTATATATAGGAAAATGACTAAATATTTCAATCCAAGTTCCAGCGATGAATTTGATGTATAGCATATAGAATGACTTGCTTTATTTAATGCCAGGTTATCTTTACTATCAAAGGTGTTACTGTGTGCCATCATTGTTTTGGGAAGAGGAAAGGACTGGTTTGTGTTCATGGAAAAGTACAAATAATTTAATATTTTCCAAAAAACAGTAACTAAGCAACTTCCAGGGTTGAATGGCTATTCCGTGAGCTATCAGAATCCTTAGCAAAGAGGCGCTCACTCCCTGAGAAGTTTCATACAGTTGCCCAAGAAAAAGACAGCTTATCCTCAGGGAGAAAAATAAAGATCTGCTGAAATATCCCAAATACATTGACAACAGAACTGCCATACTTGGCTCTGAAAACAATGAAGACAAATTTATATCTCAGATGTTATTTTTCTTTTTAATTTTGTATACATTTTATATATATATATATTTATATATATCTATAAACCAGTGAAACATGCTCTCTTGCCATGTCCCAGCTAATGCTCATCTGCTGTTTGCTGCCTTGCCTGCTCACTCCTGTCAATGCCCCTGGCTTTCAGTGTAGTGCAGTCAACAGAGGTTAAGTTGGGGTATCACCAGAGCATTAGCTCTGCTACTCTTTAACACAACGCCAGGGCTGAAGCAAGATGTGGGTTCATGCTGATAACAAGGAGACTTAGGCTAGGAAAGAGTCTGATCACAGAATAGAAATCCTCATGAGACCTCTTTTGACACTGAATTACTGGGAAGGGGTCTGGTTACAGGAACAACTTGTCTGGTTCTCATGACAGTTTTTAACAGGAAATGTCTCCTGACAGGTCAGGAGGAAGAAACTTGGACGACCTGTTTGGAAACATCCAAGACCAGTAGGTAATACTGGATTTGCCAAGATAAGCCAACTAGAGGACTGAAGTCAAGGAGAAGTATATGGAAGGCCGGCTGATGATTTTAACTGGTAGTCTGAAAGTAAAAAGCTGTATGTTACAGATTTGAGGAGCAGAGAGGGTTAAAGTCCGTCCTCTGAAGTTAGAAAATGATGATGCAATGCTGGAATCTTCTATTCCTATGTATGTAGTGATCAGATGGATAACTGCATGTGCTAAATAGAGAAACATGCAACCTGGATCTGTGACTCATTATAAAATTATTGTTCGTGAACTTCTTGTTCCTCCAAAAATCACATATAATTATGTGGCAGACGAAGAAAAGAAAGGAATCACGTATTGTGAAACCTCTGACCAAAGATTTGTTCCTGGGTGCCTTTAACCCTCTTTTCTGAAATTATTTTCTTCATCATTGCATTATTTCCCAGACATTGACCAGACCTCACTGAAACAACCCTTTAAAATGTGATCTCGCAAAGCTTATCTTTTTACACCTGCAAAAAGATATGCAATATCTAGAAACCTGCTTCATAGCCTTTACCCTGTATCATTGGCTTAATGAGCCACACTAGCAAAAATAACTTCATCAGAAACTTTGCACAATTCTCCACAGTTACAGTCAAGCCCTCTTCACCAGACAACAAAGATTTTTTATATGGCTGCTCTTATCTTTGCTTAGGCATTATACTCACTGTTCCAAAAACTTTGCCTTTATTTCTGCATATTGAAAAATATTTAGTAAGCTCTCTCTACATAGATTAATATAATGGTTTGGGTTGAAAGGAAACAAAGATTATTGAGTTCCAGCCCCAGTGACATGGTCAGGGGCACCTTTCTCTGGACCAGGTTGTTCAGAGCCCCATCCAACCTGGCCTTAAACACTTTCAGGATGATGTACCCACAACAAGTATATAGTCTGAAATGAAAGTATTGATAGTGACATAAAGCAGATAATAGCATTTTTAATAAAAGCTTGAAGATCAATCAGGAAAGTCTGGTAAACAAATCCAGGCAGAGAAGGTAACAAAAATATTATATTTAATGCATTTAAATCTTTGAGATATTTGTTAATTTGACTTGATTCAGAGTTCATTGTTTTAAGAGAACATTTTTGAACATTTATTAGATTAAAAGCCATTAAATTTCAATAACTTGTGTGACTTAAATATATGTAGCTTCACATTTTTTTATTTCATTTAGAAAGCTAGATTTTTAAATGGACTTTCAGCTCAGTTGTTGCACACCATGCTACAGATGGGATGAATGTTTACAGCTGAGCTATAAATCTCTTCCAAACAAGCTAACAATAGAAATATTAGGGCAACATTAAATATGACAAAATGAACAACGCATCTTTCAAAACATCCTTGCTGTCATTCAGTAATAAAATAAAGTAAATATTGCTTAATTATTCTTATCCTTAACTAAGTATATTTCAAAAAACCCATAGGTTTGACATTACCAAAATGAAATAACCTAGCATTTAAAAGAATGTTGGTATATTATGTGCATGTTACAATTGTACAGAAATAGCATAAGCATAATATAATCTCTCAAAAATACAGAAAAACAAGCAAATGGGTCATAAGAAAAATTGTCTATCAGCACTGTTGTCTATTGATCCTTTTGATTCAAATACTTGTGTATTGATCTATGTGGTTTAAGAATAACCATGGTATAAATAAAGGGATGCATAAAGCTTTTTTTTCTTAGCAAAAATGTCTTTTTAACAGTCTATATGGCCATTATTTTAAAAGCAAAGATTGAAAACTCTGGTAATCTACAAGCACTTCAATAACCCACATCTTGTAATTTGTTTTAATGAGAAATAAAATATGATTACTCACTCAAAATTGGCTGCTGGCACTATCATAATACAAACTCTATTTTTTTTTTCTGACTAGAGCCAGAAAACCAATGAAATGTGACTTTTATATGGAAAATAAAATAGCAGTCTGGTGTAATGCACAGACAAAAATGCACCAAGGAAAAGGCTGAAGTGAGGGGGTCAGGCAGGGTGCGTGCATTATAAACAGTTTAAAATTTAAAGATCTGTGTGAAAGAGTGAGAGTAGAATTATTTTAAATGGAAGCAAGAAGACAACTTAGACTTATGCCAGAAAGAATAATAAAGGAAAAAAAAAAGAAAGATGTTTCTGACACTTGCACTTTTCTTACATTTCTCTGAGGCCAAGGGTCTGGGCTTATTGAAGAGGGCAGGACCTTACAGCTTTTCATGCCAACTTGGACAAAGCAGTCCTGTATCATTTCTCAAACTATGAAAACTTGTTCATTTTTACGCTCACAAAAAAAAAAAAAAAGCAGCATATTTCCGTCTATGCCTGCCTTTAAGTCCCATGTTTAAAATAAGAGTGTTAAAATTAGTTATGACATAAGTAGGCTTCAAAGTCAGGAAGTGTTAAAGGATGGCTGTCACTGAAGTGCTTCATTAGTGAATGTGTCATATAGTGGGGATGGAATTTAGAGTCTTTTTGCATTTCAACAGCATTAATTTCATATCTTTCTAGTGGGGAGCTAAATGAAAGCACCAGAGTTATTTCTTTGAATAAAGTGCATGAAAAAAGAAATTAAGAGAATGGACCAGTTGCCTCTAGATGTTCTTGGAAGCAAACTCAGTAGCATTTGAGAGAAAATTAAAATGACTACCTCCTGTCACAGAAGGCAGCATCTGAAAAGTTGCATTTCTGGAGCAGGAAAAGCCAGGAATGCTGTAATTTTTGCAAAAGCGCCAACTAGAAAAATGGTTTCTTCACCAGAACTTTTCTGACAAACAAGGTCATGATCTGTCTCTTCCTGATTTACATAAGAAATCTAAGGTCTGACACTGAAATGGACGTAGAAAATCAGGATTATCTGGACTTCAAACAGAAACCCATTATTAGTTTTACAAAAAAATTAGCTTGTCTTTTTTAAATAAGAGAACACAGAAGAAGTGAAAATTGTGTTACTCAAAAGCAAACATTAATATTCTGCTATTTAGAATTATTTTTGTTAATTTAGATGTTTTGAATTCTTCCATTCTGATTTTTTTTCTTTTTCTTTTCAATTATTTGATTATTTTAACAATGTTTTATGTAAATATTAATCAAGAAGTAGGAATTCTGCCAATTAGAAAGAAGTATTTCTGCTATTGGGAAAAGTTAAAAATAAATAGGTGTTAATATCTTGTTATCGCCAGTGGTTTTCTTAGCATGTTTTTTTAAAAAAAACATGACCTCCTGTTTTGTAAGGGAACAAAATAATCCAAGTATTTCTGAAAGAAATCACATAATTAAATGGGTGGCAGAAAACATATCTGCATGCTATATATGAAAGATAGATGAAAGAGAACTAAGACATAAATTGTTGAGTAGATGCGACAGTGAATATGTCTATAAAAGCAAACTCAGGCCAGCATATATATCCAGCACAAAAGGTCACTAATTGCAACAGGCACACTCTGATATATATGCAGTAAATTTTATTTGGCTCCTCTGTTTTTCATATCTTGTTAAACCTCAGCAGTAAATCATTGATTTATGCAGTGATTTCCTAGACGATGACTGATGATTGTGATAAGACGCATTATCTAGTACAAATAAGATCTTGAGATATTTCACTCCTGCATTACTTTGAATTCTTTAGCAGCTACGAAGTCTATTTGTAAGTGGCATCAGTAGCATAATATTTTCACTTGTAACTGAACCAGCTGCATATTGCTTGGGTCAGAATAAAATCCTTCTTGTAAAATTTCTTTCTATCAAGCAATTAGGATATTTGACTTTAGTTTGAAGACAAAAGCTGCAGAGCTTCAATTTATTTAATTCTTTCAGCCATTGTGACTGACAGTGCTAAATAAACACTATTAATAAATCATTAATCAGTAACTAAAGACTAGGCTCTTCCTGGAATATTTGTCAAATACCTACTTCAGGAAATCTCACTGGAACATCTGTCATTCTCACAATTACAGTGGAGAGAGCAGAGTGTTTCAGACAGCTAAATTAAAGCATGAGAAAACCAGCAGCATGTTGGTTTTGAGATGGTAATAACCCCAGTGTTATTTGCAATAAGAATTCAAAAAACCAAGTTTCAAAATACTAAATAAAAAAGGGACAAGTTAGCTGTTGATTCAGTTTAGCAAATGGGACCCATGGCAATGTAACAAACAACAACCCCTATAGGGCATCAGGAATAAGAAAAAGGGACAAAAAAGGAAAAATATGAAAATTAATAGGAAATTTGATGCATTTCTACTTCTCACCTCAGCCTCCAGGTTTCAAATATTGCCTGAAATGTCATTCATGTAATTATTACCATATCAAGTTGAAAGCAATTTCAGCTCAGTTGATTTGATTGTGCATTAACAGCTGGGAAAAGAAGATAAGGAATGTGCATGGTAAAAATAGCTGCCCATTACAATAGCAGCAAATGACTGAATTATCTTATTAGATAACCTCAAATTCCTTGATCATTCACATGGTTTTAAATTTTTTGTTTATTAAAGATTAACGCCAAATAAAAAAGAGGAAATAATCAAAGTCTTTCCTGTCAACTTCAACTTCCTTTTTGAATAGTGATTGAATCTTTTTGAGAGAGTTTACTAAATCTCATGGTGCTGAAGATGCAAGGTAACAAGGTAGGCCTGATTCTTGCCTTTCAGTGGTGATTGGAAAGGACAATGTGTGTCATAGCTACTTTTCACTGGAAAGTTGACTTGTAATCTGTCAACAACTTCAATTTAATTCCAGAAAAATGAGGAAAATAAGAAGTAATATGTTGGTTACTGCTTCAATCATATCCAGAGTCTAAAAGGGCCTTGTTGCCAGCTATTGACTTGGCAGCATTTCTGACACGAGAAGGCCTGGAGCTATCAGCCTCTACAGAGCAGCCTTTTTCCTCATTTATTTCAGCATATCAGGGAATCGCTCCATTTATTGCTTTTCTGTCCTCTGTCATATACCTCTTTCCGCATCTTTACTATACGGAACATAAGACTTGTATTTTAGCCTACAAAGTTCTTGTCTCACAAGAACTTGTTTTCTAAGGTACTGCCTACATTTATGTTGGGAATGAATTTGCAAAAGCTGCTGTCGCTAATGGCTCCCTCCATGCAGGCCATGGTCTCCCAGCTTTTGTTTGGACTGGTTTGGCTATGTCCTGTTTCCTCATCAACTTCACTGAACCTAAAAAGATACAACTGAAAACCTTTGTCAGAATTTCTCTTTAATTATTTCTGTATAATTTCTGTTGACCTGCACACTGAGAGCACCTGGGTACTGGTCAAACATGCAAAACCAGCAAGAAGGGAATAAGTTTCAGACACATATCATCCAGTCAGAAATTAGGAACTGTTAAGAGAAAAATCTGAACAGAAAAAAATCCAGTGATCAGTGACAGATGAAGATCAAAAGGACTATAAAAAACATTTAAATACCCCTCTGAGGTAGTAGAGATAGGCTTTGAAAAGTCACTGTGGAAAATCAGATCTGCTGAACAAGGTGGAGGAATGATCCTCAGGAAAACTCCTAGCCTCTTATATTTTGTTCTTATTTAGGTAAATAAGAAGAATTGATGTGTTAGTATTTCTCAGACTAACTCCTTTGTGAAGTTCCTCCAAAGGAGTTACAAAGACAAATCCTTCCCTTATTTTGTAACCAAGGCCATGCTATAAGAAGCTTGTATGTTTTTTGATAGGCCATGAACTATAAAAGCAAGCAGGATATGTATATTTAGCAGCATAACTTCGGTGACTAAGGGCAAGATGTCCAAAAGGAACATCATTATGAAAAGGAAGCAAAAAGAATTCAATACAGTGAGATTTTTTTCAACACACCACACAGAATTTTATGAGGTATTTTGGAAAGAACCATACCTTTTATAATTTTTTATATATCTCTAGAGAAACATCACTGAAGGAACATGCGTTTTTAGCAGCAGGCATGTGAAAAGGAAAGAACCTCTTTGAATCACTAGAATTGATTCAGTTCTGTCTGGCTGTATACTAACATTGCCATCCTTATTCTTGGCAACAGTGATAATAGTAACTTGAATAACTAATAGTAACTACCACCACAAAACTGAAAAGTTATCAATTTCATCCTATATTCTGTAATCTGAATACTGTATAGAAGTAATTTAGGTTTGGTTTCTCACACCTTTCTCTCCGTAAACTCTTTTATCAACAAATATCTAAACACCTCTAGACAGGAATAGCAAACACCCATTCTGTACTAGTTCTGTTAGGTCAGGTAGAAACTATAGAGTAGGCACTGCCACAAAGCGTGTTAGGACATGATCAAGACATTGTGCTCTTTGCTTCATATATATATTATGAATACGGGGGAGGGGAGAAAATTCTACTAAATGTTTGTTTATTCTCCGAATATGACATTTTGATAGAACAAAGTCTAATTTATTGGTTTATAGTATACCAGTGAATAAATGGGTGTGAATCTGGTAAAATATTCAAATAAACAACCTTTCCTCTTTTTGTTTATGAGATTGCTACTTTTCATTTTGACAGAGACACTGTTAACTTGACTGAATTCCTCACCACAGAAATGGCTGGCCAGGGAGTTCATAATTAGCTACTTAGTCAATTGGTTATTTTGAGAGTGCAGTAAGGACTGTCTGTAAAAGTAAAATCCAGCAAAATAATGAAACCACAAGTCAGGCATGTCTCATCTTAATAAACAATGATATCTAATTATGAAAGAATCTGTACTTACTTTCCAAGTGCAAAACACTCCATCTTAACAGTAGTTCCCCTTGCAGCTGTAACTGTGTAAGGAAAATGGACTTCAATTTTTGGTTCATATTCCCCCATCACACCTGGAAAATAACGAATGTTTAAAATATGAAATATCATCAGTTTTCCATTATCACAGAAAGATCCCTGGCTTGCTTTTTGAATTTACCCAGCAGTAAAGCTGGTAATCAATGGAGATAGCCTCGCTTGATCTGACATGCTGTGCTCAGGTCCTGTATATATATAATAAAATGCTCTTCAGTTTACCAGAAGCACAACATTGAGCTTAAAAAAAGGATTTATTTTTTCAAACTTGGGTTAATATTTAAATTTTCAAAGATCAAAGTGGGCAATCAATAGAAGAGTGAGAATTTTCATAGACCAAATCTTTGTTTACCAATACATTGAGAATTACGAGGAATAAATCAACACATCATGCTGCTTTTGACTGAGGATCTTCTAAGCTCAGTGAAAAACCCTCAAATTATGTAGGAGCATTGGTATACACGGATACAAGCACAGATATGTAGACATGCAAAATTCAGTTGTGGCATTATCAGTGAGATTTAATTTGGGAGATTTCTTCTCAGGACAACACTTTAAGTACTGTAAGATAGAATCCTAGGAAATGGGGACACATTCAGGAATGGGAAAATATAAAAATGGAAATCAGTAAAGTTATCTCAGATTTACTGCAGACCGATTGACAGCCTTGGAGAATCACAAGACCTTAGGAAATGAGAAATCAACAGAGAAGTGGAGATATGTTTTATAAGGTGAGGTGAGACATTTGTATGTAATGCCACTTGGAGGAAATGTCATAATCAGCATGGAAGGAGAAGAATATGACACTAACAGCTGTGTTTGGTTATGTTGAATTTGAGCTATGGGAAATACTCAGATATACAAAAGGCTGTATTTGAAAAAGTAAGGATTGTTCAGATTTTTAGATGAGGAAAACTGAATTAAATCTGACTTGTTGAAAAAGTAGCAACAAGTCAAGTCTAAATCTATGAAAATAAGTCAAGATTCTCCAAAATACTCTAAAGCAAGCAAATAGGAACAAGAGATTAGAAGGAAGGAGTGAAAAGAGATTTCTTATGCAAGAAAAAAAAGAAATGTAAGAAGAAACATGGAAGTAGAAGACTATGAGTTTTACAGCTGAGAGAGTAACAGCTGGCAGAGATAGATGGGAAAACAACCCACAACCTACTAGACCAAAAAACAATACATAAGACCGAAACTGCAAAACATACATTCCTAGCTTTCAAATGTTCCTTATGGGGCTCAGGAGTTTCCCACGGGGCTGTGTCCTCATTTTCCCCCTGTCACTCAGCCTCCTGAAGCTTGGTTCTGGGAGGAAGTCTGAACATTTGAATGTTTCGTCAGGGACTTACATCTAATTAGAAAATCTAAATGTGTCTCACAAGTGATTCAAATGACAGAAGCAGAAAGCATGAAATGCTTTTATTTCAAATCACGTAATTTTATAAATAAAGTGACTTTATAGGTAACAGATTTCTTTTTAAAACAACATAATCCTGCAAGCCTTCTATGTGCTAGCAATACTGACCCATTTCCTCCAAGACATGACTAAATCAGTGTTTTGACATTGTTTTATGAAATCTTGTTTTATAGAAAAGAAACCAAAACAAAACATGTGAATCCTGGGTATTAAAATAAAGCCAAGCCTTCAAAAAATGGTAGTCATCAAAATTTTCCTTAGTCTACACTCAAGTGCTTGCTGGTTTAATACGTCATAAAAATGTCTTCCCACCGGCTTGTAACACATCAATAAGTTTATAATTTAGTTACACTCCTTGTGGCTTTGTTTACTGTTTTCTGATTTTTTTTCTGATTATGAATACTAGTTTCTGATTTATCTCAGTTAACCAATTAAGTGGTTTTATAGGATATCTATCATATGTCCTTTGAAGTCTTTTAACAGACTGAAAAACCCCAGACCACTAATCCTTCCTTAAGAAGAATCTTTAATAAACATTCCTTGTGGCCATGTGGCATCTCTTCAAATTCCATTCTATCACTTTAAGATGTGAAGATGAGAACTGCACAGCAATAATGAAGATGTAGATCTTTCTATTACACTATTTTTTCCCTTGGATTTATTTTTCTTTTTTTCTGCTTGTTCCACAAAATTCAGTTCTATTTGCAGTTTTGTATTTGAGCTGATGTCTGTACACTGTGGCACCCTAATCTCTTTACGGATAGTATCTAATAAATGTATTATATTTTTAGGTTTATGTAATATATTGATTTGGTGGTGGTAACATTGTTTATTGCCTATCTACCCTACTTCTATTACCACAATATCCTTTTGCAGTTCTTCAGGGTTAGTTTTAACTCTAAAAATTCAGAATAATTTTACATCAACAATCTTCTCTACTTCTCTGTTCATTTTGTTTCCAGATAGTATATATGTTGTATAAAGTCCCAGAAAAGTCTTCACTGACAATCTTCTGGTTCTCCAAGCTGTGTAGATACTCATAAAATAGGTAGATTTTTAAAAATCTGTTTTTAATTGAAAATGGGGCTGTACTTCAGCCACTCTAAGAATTTAGGGTTTTTGACAGCCTTTGATGGGTGACTGTGTAAAGAACTATGTGAAATGAAAGCAGCTTGGCCAGTTCTGTCCATATTCCCTCAGACTCTTTAGGAAAGCTGTATACAGACTGAAGCACAACTTCCCTGGTTTAAAGCTGTGTTGTTGGTATATGACTGTGCGGTAAGACTACTGTATGATAACGTACTAAATACAATCATAATGATCATACATTTTAACGCATTTTCTGTTGACACACTTGGCACAGAAGTCACACCTAGTGGTCTGTCATTCCTCAGGTTCTTAATTATTAGGAGTCCCTCTTTTGGAAAAAAAAAACCCCACCTTTTCTATCTACCTTTCTTTTAGTCCTAAGGCTCAATGAAGGAAAATAGTACATTCTGCTTCCTTCCATACAGAAGTTGGGCCTTGGGGCTTTGTTATTATGTGTAGTGTCAATATTTCTTATAAGATTTCTTCCATTTAAACTTCAATTGCAAGGACTTCAGTCCTGATAGGGGAATCTCTGATGTTCCCTTGTAGTGAACACTGCTGAAAATAGTTCACTTAGGTTTTATGATTGAATGTTATATTTCTAAGTTGTTCCTTTTAAATCTCTGACATTTGCTGACTGTTCACACTCACTGGCAGGTTTTGTGCGCCAATGAAATTAAAAATTAGGTGGTTTTGCTTTTGGGTAAGGCTTTGTCCTGGAAAATAGTTGCATTGAGTTGTTGTATAGTATTTAACATCTGCTTTTTTATCCATGAATAAATTGCCTTTAAAATAATACAGTACATCTGTACCCATCTGAGCGACAATATTATCTTTCAGTTCCTATGTTTTTTAACTTTCATAAAATCCCTTTGGTAAGGGCAATCTGTACACGTACTGAATGCTCTTTGCATGTCATGCCATCATTTCATATTCTTAATGAAGTGCTGATTGACTGATGCTTTATACCACGTCCTGTTCTTCTGGGTTATTGCTACCCTAGCAAGTGACATGCCTGCAGCAAATGGCAGGAAATGTATAAAAATTACTGAGCAATTTCTTGGTGTCCCTATGAAAATTAGGAAACAAAAGTCTATTATTGCAGAGTGATATTTTCCATCCTTATTATTTATGATCATTGAGACCATGAAGGCCATTAGAGTTGCCTAGATATTAAAGGAATTGTTAAGACTTCCCACATTACACTATAATTACTCTGCTATGGCTGTGGTGCCTCTAGGCTCTTTAGCTGTCCAGCTGCTATATTGGTCAGTATGAGTCAGTGATAGCAAAACAACCATTACCTGCATTTTCATAAAGTTTTTTTTTAATTTGTGTTAGAGGCTAAAAAGAACCTGAACTTTTAAGAAATATTGAGGTTTTGAGCTACGTGCACAGGAATCAATCTCTCTCAGGCTTATGTACATGACTCTCTTATGGAGGTTTGGCTAGGGCCATAAAAAATCCTCTCAGTCATTTTTTATACCCCGTTATCAAATATGAAATACAACAATAAATAAAATTGATCAGCAGAGAATAAAAACATAATATACGATTTTCAAGCGGCTAACAAATCACAGAGCTCATGGGCACTACCGAGCAATGGGATGCTGTTCTCAGTTCTGCTGTGCTCTGCCTTACCACGAAAACAGATCCTTTCTGAAAATCCTTTAACTTTCAAGGCCTCATCCCTATCATTCACTGTTTTTTAGGCTAATTTCTTAGTTTACTACACTCGTTACTACACAACTTTTGTCTTTCACCTGAGTTCAGATCAGGATATAAAAGTACTGAAGTTGTGATTGATATGAAACATACCTCTTCAAAATAAATCTAGTTTACCATATCTTGAAATATGGTCTGGGATTAGAAATGGGTTTAAAAGCCAAATTTTACTGTTTGTTTAAGTAAATCTTATCTCCAGCCTTCATTCTGAAATGTGTCATTCCACCTTAAAATTTCCAGTGTTTGGGTCTCTGCCCTTTCAGCCAGTGTCTTACTGGCTGGGGGAGATTTAAAAGCTAAAAATCCTTTTGTTCTGTCTCTGATTACCACAGACACTGATTTAAATGATTGAGCATATCCCAGGACAAAGCACAGTTTGTTAGAATCAATGGCTTGTTACTCTAGTCAGAAAGGGATCTCAATATTTATAGAAGAGATCTCTCCTTCAGACATTTTTTTGCAATGATGCAGTTATCACAAAGTAATTGTTCTCCAACCCAAGTACAAAAAAAAAGTATTCAGAAAATCAGGTTTACTTTTAATAAGGGGTTTTATTTAACAAGTTTTTCCTCTGACTTAGCTGCAAATCTGTGACTTGAGTTCTACACCCTGCTACTCAGTGTCTTATGAACCCTAAGCTATACTGTCTGGATTTCATTTTTGTATGAAAAAAAAAAAGACATGACATAACAATGTGATAAATATTGATTTTGAGGCACTTACATATCACAGGAGCAGATGCAATAAAATTTCTAGCATTTACAGATATTATTGCAGCTAAAATTCTTTATGTTATCCACTAAGGTCCATTTAATGGAAACGGAGAACGGAATTAAGAAGCAAGATCAGTTTCTGATTTTCAGTCCTTTCAGCTAAGAACAAGGGAAAGAGTACAGACAGGATAACAGACATTATCGCTTTGCAAAGGACTGCTCTACTTCTTCATTTAGCTGCCAATCCATGACTTATACAACCTCAGATGAAGAGTGTGGAAAAACTGAGACAGTATGACAGTATCCATACCATAAGAATTTTTTCCTTCATGAGGGCAAAAAAAATCTGACTGCTGAGAAATCATTACACATCCTCTTATTCAGCTGTTTAGAGGCTGATGATTCTGCCATTAATCTTCCATATATTAACTACCCTCTTGCATCTCCCAAAATATGAAGGCTCTTTAAATCCTTTCAGCCAAAATAATTTGTGCTAGTTACGTACTCGCTCAGTAATAGCTCTTTAATTTCCTTTGGAGCCTGTTTTTGAATGGAACAGGTTACAGGGAGTACTTGAAGAAGTGGCTGATAAACATTTAAGACATTTTCTATTTAAGATAGAAAAGATTCTAAGATTCCTGGCTAAACATCATCAGAATGTTTAGGACAAAATGAAAGCCAAATATTTCCTGTACCCAGGAGAAAGATTAGGCATGGATTGATACTTGCCATTATTTTGAAGTCCCAAATCTTAATCATACAGTGCTGGAATGTTCATGTGGTTTTCTAACATCCTGGATAAAGCTCTAAAGATAAATTTAATGGAATTCTTACTACTTTGGATCTTCCTATCACTTTCTGGGAAACCCCTTGAGGAGTGATAAACTCATCCTGCTGCATAAAAATATTTTAATAATTTTACAGATCAAAAGTTGAGTATCCTATCACATTGTAATGAGGATCTGTTGTGTGAATATGTATCTAAACCCAAGGAAATTTTGCCTAAGAAATTGCTTATGGAACATTAATGTACAATTTCTTCTCCTATCTATAACCTGTGATGAAAATTAAAGTTGTCTAAGGTGTGACAAATGAATATTGAGCACTTTCCCTGAAGACCTGCACCATTAAATGTCACCAGATATTTGTTTGGGAGAGCCATGAATACACTCATTTACAAAGACAGTAAATTGACAGTGCAAACTGAATTAATTCAGGTATAATGATGATACCCACCATTGTATCCGGTCGGCAACAGAGATTTTAAATGCACTGGGAAGAATTTATTGACTCACCTGCTATTAATCTTATTCTATATGGAAGGACCAGGGCCTGCTGTAAATCCCTAAAAATTTACTGTGGGAATGGTTGTTTTAAGATAACTGTCCACAGCAGTCCTTCTACTTAGATATCTCTCAGCCAGGTTTTGAGCTATAAATTTATCATTTGAGAAACCCTGAAAATGCTCATGTGAAATTGCATTCTATATCGCACTAAACTGAGCACTAAACTGAACTAGTACTAAAGTGCCAACATTATTTTCATATGTTAGAGAGCAAATCCTATTGCATATCACTGGATGGAAAGAAGTCTTTACTGGAATATATCTTAATATGAAAGGAAAACTGGTTATTCACAGTGTCTGGAAAAAATATCATGAATACAGCACAAGAAGGGAATAAACTCTAGGTTACAACTAAGAAATAAGATATTCATGTATTCCTAATTATAGAGAAATAAATGTGAAAGAAAGTCACATTTAGCAGAAAAAATGTTTAAAATTTAAACATACTTCACCACTTCAAAATCCGTATTTTACTCTTGCTTGATTTCACTAGTTCATCAGTTACACAGAACTCTGAACTCTGCCTGGAAAGCCTTTTCTAGAAATAGTATGACTATCTTGAATTATATAGTTACTAATAACTCTTAAATGTATGAATGTCAAACATATAAATGAGCTTTCTGTCTCTCTTAAACATTGAAAACAACTAAAAGCACTTAATTTTCAGTTGAAAACAGCTGTTTGATGACTGAAATAAAGGCAACTGAGTCCAAACCCTAAAGAAATGAGATAATCTCAGAAGAAGGAATGAGGGAAATATTGGTATATTTTTTAATTCTTCAAATGAGAGGTGAAAATTTCTAGTGTACAGATTGGGCCGCAGAGATTTCTGTTTAACTGTGTTTGAAGATGTTGAGCAGTAACTATGACCAAGTCTGTAGTTTTTTCTATGTCAAAACGTCTTTACTGGGTAAAACCTAGACTGCATCAATTTCCACACATTTGTAAAATAGCATCTAAGCTCTCCTTCTGGTATGGGATGAAACCGAACTTCACCCCTTGGACATTCAGAGATGAGTGAGAACAAGAGGATGGTTTGTATACAACATTCCAACATGAAGATTTGCCCATATACGGTTGTATCTAAACATGAAAACCTGAACATTCTCACTAACTAGGTATGTAGATGATTTTTCTGAGCAGTCATACACATCAAGAATAACAAGGACTCACTACACTAGTCAACATATCATCTTTCCTGGGAGACATAGGTTGATGAAAAACAAATCATGGGGATTTTTGTTCCATTTTGTTTTTTCAGGGAATGAGATTGCATTGAACCTGGCACAAGAAATAGTGGCAGATTTCTTTTAGGCATCACTGGCCAATATTTATTGTTACTACTTTCCAATTGCCTGATATTTATCCAGGACAGGCTCACAAAAAAATAATCAGAAACCTGGGAAATATTATTTAATCTAAGTGATTAGGAGGAGGATCTAATTTTTATGGGGTTTGTAATTATCTTCCTGATGAAATGTTCACAATTCTCTAAGAATCTCATATTTCATATAGGAAATGACATAATTATTTGTACTTCATATATTATTTTTCTTTTCCTTGCAACCTGCAAAATTGTTTTACAGGATGAAAACAAAATATTCCCTTTCCAACCAGGTGTCAGAAGCGTCAAAACAATTGTGATGTCCAGAGAGAGTATTTCCCTCACTTCTGATCAATTGGAACACTACTGCATGAAATAGTGTTGCTCTAATATTCATTGTATCTAATTTACAGGAAAAAGTTTCCTAAATAAGAAATTTTTTGATTGAGACTGCTCATACAACCATGCAAAACAAAGATCCTATTTCCTTCGTATGAAGAACCAAACTAACACTAAAATTTCTCTGTCATCAACAAGTATTGAAATAGGCATTGTTTTAGACCCGATAGCAGCGAATCATTCTGTTACCTTATTGCAGTTTTAACTTCAATCAAAACTCCTGCTGCTGTTCACAATCAAATTATTTTGCTACTCTGACAAGAATTCCAAACTGACAAGTAATTTTTATTTGAATATTATGCCATATCCTATGACTCCAAAGCAGCAGTCACTGGTGGATTTGTATCTAAGAGCCTGAGACACTAAGATACATAACATTCAGGACCATTCTTCATAATCTGAAACCTTTTACAGTTGTAAAGGTTACTTCCATTATGAATTTGCACAAGTTTGAATTCAGTCACCAAGAATTAAAATATTACCAACATACTTCTGTCTGAAATCTTAATACTTATGGTTCAATGCAACACCATTCCCACTCCTGACTTGAATTTAGAGGAACTTTTTTTTCAAGTTCAGTAATTTTGGGCTTTGTATATTTTGCATATGGATCAGTTAATTCTTTCTTTGTGCAAGTTTCATAAGTCACAAGGAGAAGGAGTGAAACAAGAAAACAAGACATGAGTGCAGAAGATGTGCAAGACACTACGGGGCTAGGATCTTGAGCTATTTTAGCTAATTTTAAAAAGCAACCACTGCACTTCCAGTATAAAGTATTTCTATAAACTAATGGGAAGGCTTAGCAATTAAAAGACTTAACTCAGAAGCGGACTAAACTCAATGCAAACTTTTGCAGCGGAGGAGTTCTTGCTGTACACTGAATCCTGGGCATAATCTTTTCCCAGCCTTTCCCTGTTTTCATGCTGTAACAGCCCCATATCCCCCTGGGTTCAGCCCTTTTACATTGTGAAAAGACTATCCCAAGCTATTTTTTCTGTCTACTTTTTAGATTAAATATTTTACAAATAGTGTCTTTGAAATGCTGTGTGCTGTTTGAGAGTGTTCTTCAGCTATTCTGCAACCCCTATAAAACAGTCTGAAAAAGTCTCTGCCTACCTATAGATTTTCTTGCCTATAGGTAAGAGCCATTGCTGCTAACTTTCTAAACATTGCTGGAACAAACTTTCAAAATAAAAAACAAAGCAACTATTTTGGGAATAAAAAAACCTCAAACAAAGCCAACAACCCTCCCTCGTCCTATTATATGCATGTCTTTTTTTTAATTAAAATAAGACTACACTGACATTTCTTAATCCTGATTTTCATCTCATTATTTTGACGACATTGCAGAAGGACCTCGGCACAACAGTGGAACAAAAGAGACAACATTCAAAATACCTGTAACCCAAGCAGGATATATTTTAAGTAGAGTAAAGCAGAGATTGTGGTAAGACTTTATTTTTAATTTTCAGAGTGACCCATCATTAAAATACTTCACTATAGTTTTACAGGAGAAACATATTTACTACCAGGTAATGGCTGTCCAGGGACATTGCAATTTTATCAACCTGCCCCTGGCGCAAACTTTGCATGCATTCATGTCTCTGTCAGTGTTATCAATCTTTGTGATCAATCACTAAAGGACAAACTTGATTTTGCCCAGACAGTTTGTCTCTACTTGAAAAAAAAAAATCAAAGTAAGATTACTTCAGGTTTGATTCCTGCCCTGAAGTACTGAGTAAGAAGAGCTCCTACAGTATCTGTACAGCTTTTATGGACTTGCATAATTCAAAAATAAAATGTTACTGCAAAACCTTGCAATATAACCCACATGAAACTGGGAAGCTTACAAGGCTGGAAATTCCAGAAAACCTAGCACAATTAGATAACTGTTGAATATGTAATTTGAACACCTATTAAAGTTCAGGTGCACTTTGTTGTCTTCTAGAATACATCTCCATATGAATAACCCCATTACAGGACAAAACCACTAATAAAAGTTGGAAAAAAAAATTAAACCCCCCCAAAAAAACAGAAAAAAGGCAAAGAATGACAAGTCAAAACCATTAGAGACCATCTTTAAATTTTTTTTAAAAATTCTAGGTATCGGTTAATTAAAACTGTCAGCATTCTTCAGCTAAGTCTGTGAAACTGCAAATTTTGATCTGTCTTTATTTATTACCTTATTATGCTACACTGGGCATTATTATTGCTTGATTTCTATTATTTGGGAATTTGTTATGGTTTCTTCCAAATTTTCCCTCATGCTGGTAAAGACATCTTTAGATAGCCTCCCGATGTTCAAGAAACGTATCCCAGAGTTTAACCTCAAAAAACATATGAAGATCATATTTATATATTCATGGAAATTTAGAAATGAACATCCTTAATACCTTCATAACTATATGCTACATCATTATGTAAGGCTATTATTCACATTGAATTAATCAGTAGAATAGGGACAGACAAAATTCAGTTTACTGGTTCACAGACTACGAAGACACGGGAAAAAAATCTGAAAGTCAGTTATGTGAGAATATGTCTGGTCAGACATACCAGCCTCTGGAGGTTAAACTGATTTGGTCTAATAGAACATAGTAGAAAGTATCTTCTGATGTCTGAAATTGTCCAGGTGTTTTGTTGTTGTTGCTTGGTTGGTTGATTTTTTGGGGTTTTTTTGGGTTTTTTTTCCCCTCTGGAATTTCACCATAGCAAAGCTACTATGCAGTATCTGCACAGCTAAAATGAAGAATTCTGTGATTCACTACTGTACAGTAATAATGTTAAAATTAACATATTTTTCAAATAAATAAAAAAGATAAGATGGATAAAAAAATAAGAAAAACAAGAATAAAAATGTGTGAACTTGAAATTATAGGCCTATGCTCTCAAACATCAAATGTTTTTGCTCTCTAGGTTTCTATTTCCTATATTTGAAAAGACTTTCTGTTGTTTTTATGAGTCAAGAAAATTTACTGCTCCCAATCAGCATCCAAGCCTGTGAAGATAAAATTTAACAATACTGTTTATTATTTGTAAACAGTTGTCAAATAATTCCTCAAAGTTTGTAACGCATTAAAAGGCAGTTAATGAAATTATGCATTTTTTTATTTCCTGCTAAAACTTTTTATCTCCTCACAAGTTTAGGGTGTTTTTATAACCCAGCTAGTAGTGAAATTGAATTATATGAAATGACTGATTGTCAAGGACTTCTGAACAAATGAGGTATTAATTTCATTCAGAATCCATTGAAGGATTTCTTGATGTTTTTATTTAATTTGCTTCATATCAAGCAGCTAAACTCCCCTTTGAGACACATCACAGAAGAAATAAAAGATTAATAAAATCCCAGTAAGTTCTTACAATTTTGTACAGTTTGACAGAATGTCTTAATTTTATTCCATTTGTTTCTCATAGATAAATAGAGACCAGTGTTGTCATTGAAGTGCTCTTTGTCACAAACTGTCTAGTCCCCTGCGCATAGGCACTGTACATACATCAAAATTTAAGAATGATGATAAATAAATCAACTAAAGTATTTTGGTGTTAATGATATATATGTTTGGAGAATACAGGCTATATAAATTGTTTTATTTATATAGAGCTATTTGTAAAAGCTGTTTAAAACCACAAGCTCTTCCTGTGGTTTCTAACAAATGTGCTGACTGCTTAAGGGAATGTCAGTTGTGATGCCAACCATTGGAACTTAGAAAGATGTATTATTTTTAAACCTAAGTGAGTATTTGAAAAGTCCAAAGAAATTCAAGTAATTTTATGACCAAAAAAAAAAAAAAAAGCTTAAAAAGCCATATTTAAAAACCTTTAACACAACTCTGCAAACATAGAGTTGAGTATATTTTCAGGTAATTCCATGTTTGTTTTACTGCCATTTTTAAGTTCTCACTTCCCTCTTGGAGTCTATTCCCAGCTGCTTCTTTCTCCATAAATTACTTTAATTTTCTTTAGCGAGTTAGCACTACTTTTCAGCAGTTATTCTGTACTTTGGCACATAATGAATGCATACCTTAAAAAGGTTGTCATCACCCGTTAATATTTGTCAATGGACAAGGCCATTTATATGAAAATAAAAAAATACAGTCTGATTTATGGAAATTTTTATTGTAATCCCAGATAGTATTTAAAAAGCCCATAGTATTGTGTTATGTGGAGGAGGTAGAATCAGACAGATGTCCTAAAATAATATGATTTAGCAGCCAGTATTTTCCTTAACAATTTTTTTCAAGGTAGATTTATGGAGAATGCAAGGTTTGGTAGAAAGTTGAGATTTCTTCACCAAGAAACTTGCCCAGTCATACAGGAAAGAAAGCAATTTACTGAGAAACACTAAAGAATTCCATGACAATAAATGAGCTTTTCATAAATACCAACAGATTAAAATTAAAGCATGGAAGCCTAGTAGAAATTCATGTGTGTGAAAAAATGAGTCAGGAAACTGGAAAATTGTTGAGGAGCTTTTCATCTATGTGCAAACACTTCCCCAATACTCCAGCACAGTTCGCAAGGTTGGATTATCACAGTGGTGTGACAGCCAGCCGTGAAACAAAAATTTGCTGAAGGCTGCTATTTACTACCCACTTGACAATCAAAAAAATCTGCAGAGTTTTCCTTCACAGATTTTTTTTTCTCAGCTCAGTGATGTAGACTGCTGCCTTTATCCTTATTTACTCTCTCAATTTCTTACAGTGTATTGTGTGCCTATCTACTGTCAGTACGAGATAGATAGTTAATCTGCTGAATTTCTGCACAAGATGGAGCCAAATGAAAGCATGAAGAAATATCATAAAGAACAAATAAACTAAGATATGAATAATAAATATGAAAATAAAATTCTGTCTTTTTTCAGAGTCCAAAGAGATTAAAAAGGCAGTCAATGTATGCGGGTTTTAATTTAGGAAAAAAAATATCAAAAAGATCAAGGTGCCTGTGTTAAATCAGTAAAATTAAACACCTGAAACTCAAGAATTAGCATAGGTACTAAATGAGAAAAAGATAATAAAAAGTGATAAATTAAAAGAGTAGCTTTTTGCTGCAGAGGCTACATGCTATGCAGAAGGAAATTTAAATTTGCTACAACAAACAAACATTAACTTAATTTCATTCTAATTGCTGAACACATTTTTCATTTACTCTATTAAACTAAATCATCTGTGTTTAAATCTAGATTTTGTAATGTGTCTGTAGCACAGGACCAGTATTATTTTGAGAAAAAGCTATAAGCAAGACAAAAGAAAACTCTCAAAAGTTTCTCTCTCTTTCTCTCTTTGATTTATGTAGGTATGCATTCACGTGCTGAATTGCTGTGAGGAACTAGAAAGCATAACTCAATATGGAACATCTTGGAAAGGAGGAAAATATCAGCCATTTTCTCTCTTCCTTTGAGACATGGCAGAAGAGATTGACACCCACCTCAGGGAAGCTCCTTCCAGGCAGTTGTAGAGAGTGGTAAGCTCTCCCCCCAGCTTCCTCTTCTCCAGGCTAAACCATCCCACCTCCCTCAGCCGCTCCACATCAGATCTGTTTTCTAGACCCCTAGCAGCTTGACTGCCCTTCTCTGGACTCACTCCACCACCAATATCCTTTTTTCAAGTGAGTGGTCCACAACAGAACACAGAGCTGAGACGTCGCCTCACCAATGCTGAGTACAGCAGGACAGTCGATCACTGCCCTGCTCCTGCTGGCCACACCACAGCTGATCCAGGCCAGGATGCCTTCGGCCTTCTTGGCCGCCTGGCACACCCTGGATCATGTTCAGCTGCTGTTGGCCAGCACCCCCAGGTCCTTTTCTGCTGGGCAGCTTTCCAGTCCCTCTGCTCCCAGCCTATAGCACTGCCTGGGGCTGCTGTGACCCAAATGTGGATCCCAGCACTATGTGGATCCCAGCACATGGATTGTCCTTCTGATCACTCTTGTAGGTGGGCCTCATATTTATTATTTTTCAGTCAACTGGGACTTTTCTGGATAACCAGGAATATCGGTAAATAATTGAGAGTGGCTTGGCAGGCTCTTTCACCAGCTCCCTCATTACTGTTGGGTGCATCCCATCCAGGCCCATAGACTTTTGGGTATCTAATTGGCATAGCAGATCAATAACCATTCCCTCCTGGATCATGGGGGTACTACTCAAGTTCCCATCCCTAACTTCCAGCTCTGGGAGTTGGATATCCTGAGTACAACTGGTTTTGGTATTAAAGACTGAGGCAAAGAGGGCACTAAGTATATCAGACTGTTTGTCGTCCTCTGACACTGTGACATATTCTGCACCCAGAAAAGGATGGAGATTCTCCTCAGTCTTCCTTTTTCTGCCAGTGTATTTAGGGAAACATTTTGTGTTGTCTTTAGCCATAGTGGCCAAATACATGAACGCTGTCCTGGCATCCTGCAGCAGGGTCTCTGTGCCCCATGTGGCATTTGCCAGTCCCCTCTGGAGGTCTAGGTGTGGCAGTAGCCACTTGGGTTGAGGCAACTGAACTAAGCCCTAAGAAAATAGACATTTCCTCTAAAGGAGATGTGCTTCTGTCAGTGACAGAACATCAGAATGGCAAAGTGGAGGTAACTGTTCTAAACAAAATACACCAAGAGGTGTCAGTTTGCACCTCAGCCTTCGCAGATCTAAATATTCTCACAATGTCTGGATGTTTTAAAAGAAACTGCCTCCATGAACACATTCCTTTGCCAGTTGCTACAGGAAATTCATCCGTATACTGAAAAAACAATAAAATCATGGTTCCTAAATTAATTAGACTATTTTTACTTTGGTATTTTTCTTTCATGTAGTCCCCAGAAATAATGCCTTTCTTACCATCGTTTCTCAGTGTCAGAGGCGTAGGAGGACTCAAAACTCTGGCGTTTGTCACTGTGTTTTTTACCAGGCATATGTAGCTGCCAACATCGGATGTTTGCACCTTGGATATGTAGAGATTGCCTGTCTCCTGAGAGATGAAGCGCCTGCTGTCTTCTGCCACAAAAGATGGGAATTCATTAAATACCCAGCTATAGATGATCTCTAAAAGAACACAGAAAGAAAATAAGGTAAAGTGATTCCAGGAACAATACTGTGCCATGTTAATAGATACACTTAATTTATGTCCATTAGCTTTATTTCAATAATCTGTGGGGAAAAAGAGTTGAAGATTTTAAAACTTTTTATTTGTTTGATTTAGAATTGGAGAGAATATTTTTCTCCCCTTGGGATTTTGAAAATAGCATAAATGTGAATACACAAGTTCTTTGTGAAGGCAGACTTAGTTCAGGTAAAATAATTAAATTATTCATCAGACTCAGAAAACAGCAATAAGATATTAGATAATTCCCTTTTCTAGTCTTTTGGGTCAAACCAATAATAATATCCAAAGAATACTTTTCTCTACTTGTTCACATTTGCAGGGAAATATATCAAGGTGATTTCTACAGAGCTATGCATGACTTCTGCAAGTGTATCTGCATAAACAGGTTTTATTCCAAATGTCTGTTTTTAAAATCACTAGATTGTAGTAACTGTTCAATCAACCTTGTAGGTAATATTACTGCTTTGTAGTTCAATCTTTTACATCTGTTTCACTGAAGAATTTCTTAACCCTTCCTTTATGCAGCTTAAATCCCTATGATCAATGAATAATTCCTCAAACCAAAGCTACCAACTACACAGTGACTTTTAAAAATAGCAGCTAAATTGAGTCCCTTGGTTATCTTTATCCCATGAACCATCTATTGTATTTACCTGAACATTATATACTTTTCCCTTTATACTCATAATAATTAGTTGAGTTAAAAAAAGTTATTTCCTATTATTCTCTATGAGATTATATCATGATTTAATAATAACAATCTAGATTCATTTATGTCTCAACATTAGAAGTATCAGTAAAGTAAATGAGATTCTGATTTAGCAGGATGTTCCTTGCAGGGAATTATTCATGTGGAGTTTCACCAACTCCAACTTTAAATCCTTAACTCTATGCATACTTCTTTACACATTGTTCTCCTTTTGAACTTGTCTTCCATTGTTTCATTCTTTCTTCACACTTTAAAAAAATATTGTTCACTACTTAAACTGGCACATTTGCTGTAGGGTTATTTGGTCTGTAATCTCCCCCCTGTATAGCCTTCAAAAACCTGGCTTCAAAATGATATAAGCAAAGCTAGTACAGGAATGTAAAGTCTCCACTACTGCTCCAAGATGCAAACTACTCCACTGGTATAACAATTTCCAAGCTTTTAGACTGAAATTTCTTGTGTGACTACTCAGTTCAGCAGCAACAGGAAGACAGAAATTTCAAGTATGTCAGTCTGATTCTCTCATACTTTCATCCCCAAGACAGTTAAAAAGTTTTCTTGATATAAAGTTAGTTCGAAGATGAAAGGGTCAAAGAGGTGAGAGGAAACACCTCAAAATTTAAATTGTGCTCTGTGCTTTTCTTCTAATGATAGGAGAGGAACTGCTACAGCTGCTCTTGGTATAAAAAGTGTGAAACATATTACAGCCTAGCCAGGCGTACACTTTGACTATAACAGTATAAGAGAGCATTAGAAATTCCAGCTGATTTGTCCTTTCTATCCTTATGTTCTACTGTCCCCTGACACTGTGGTGAGAAGGGAGCAGAGAAGCATGACTGCTTTTTCGACCAATATAAGTAAACAATGCATATAATCTTAGAAAGATGCTGTACCTTCTGAATCAATTTTTAGGAAGTTTAGTCTGGTTTTGAAATCAGATGAAAATTCTCTCCTAAAAAACTGATGGTATCAATATAAAAATGCTATGTTAAAGGACTGAATATACTTAACTAACAGGAGGGAAAGACTGCCTCAAAATCTCAAAATGGAGAATTAAACTGCACACATTGACTTTTTGCTAAAATCTCTTTTAGATTCATTACCATTTCTGGTGGCTACACAGAACTCCAAGGAATTAAGGGCTCTCAGAGAGTCCTCTGAGTGTTCAGATTTTCCTTCCTCTTCTGTTATGTTTCGGGCAAAATACTAATTATGCCTCAAATACATCTCTGAAATTTTTATTGCCACATTTTGCCATTATGTTTTATCTGGCAAAAAATGATTCATGGCAGTATAAAATTCTACAAAGTGATGATGAATACACAAGTTCAAGGAAAATACATAGGCTTTAACTGAAAATCTGTTACCAATTCAAATGGAAAGCAATCAGTCTCACTAATTGCTCTGGTTTAAAAGTAGTTCAAACCAAATGCAAAGCAGCCATCAGTGTGGGTTCATTGGCAGTTCACACAGAAGAGAATTTTCTCCATTTGTAGCCTAAAACCACTTATAATTAATTATTCATTTATTAATTAGAATTAATACTAAGGAACAGATTTCAGGCAATAAATTTTTGTGCCTCTGAGGAAATAAAATACTTAGTCTTTGCCGGTGCTGAATCCAGGGGGATACTGCCATTTTGTCACTTTCTTAATTATTTTTGCTGTTAAAAATGGCATGATGGATGAATGCGTACTGGTATAGGGTACTGAGAAAAAAAAAGTAACAGAACTCAAAGCATTTATGCCATAAAGCTGTGGTTAATTTTTTTTTTTTTTTTTGCACACCCTGAAGTCCAGAAAAAAGTGTTAGCACTTGATTCTTTGTTAAGTGTGAAGTGTTAGACTTCTTGATTCTTTTCAGCTCATTGGCACATTGAAAGTATTGCTCCTATTTTTCATTTCTAAAAAGCAAAACCCCAGGAATACACCTAAAAGTACCTGAAGAATGCATCTGAATGCTCAGACCTAGAATTAATCTGGAATTCTTGATCTCTTTTGCAGGTGAAAAACCCCTTAGACACTTCATGAATATTTTTCTCCTATTACACCTGGTTAATGAGTTCAGCAGATTCTTAAATAAAATTTTGAGGGTCATGTCCATATGCTATGTATAGGCTTCAGTGGAAGTATCTCAAGAAAATGTTGCAGACCAATCAGAAATAACCACAGCTGGCTTGGGATCTGGGGACCTCACAGTTTTTAGCTGACAGAAATAGATGGATGATCTTGCAGAAGTGATTTTACAAAAGGGTGTTCACAGAATGACTGCAATTAAGGGAAAATGTGTGTACCTTGACATTGATCCATTGTGCAAATATCTCACACTTCTAAATTTGCAGCCCTAGAAGAGGATGAAACATGCATCGCTGTTCACATTCTTGGACTCTGACTGTTTCTACTTTGTATGCCAGCAAAATTACAAGTTAGAGTTTGTAAAAAACAATTGCTAGCAAAGGCTGGCCAAGTACAAAACCAGAGGGTTTGTTTTGTTTTTCTGGTTTGTTTTTCTACTGGCAGTATTAAGCGTAAGCCAATACCCAAATGATTGCAAAGACATATTAAAAAAAAAACCCCACAAACTAATAAAAAGATGATAATGAAGAATAAACACATAAAACATAGCTGTCTCTCTGCAGACAAGTGTGTCATCTATATACACGCACAGAAAAATATTCTGAAACAACACTGGATGTAGTTACATGTCACAAGTCCCACAGGAGTTCAGCACAGAAGCATATGTAAACTGCAAGAAGAAAGGCTTTTAAATATTATCTGAAATCTCTTACAAAATGGTAAACTGCTGAGTGAACTTCCAGGGTTTCAGAACAAGAAGCCTAAGACCAGGTGGATGACACCAGGTCTATTTGTACACAGTTCACTGCAGCTTTTACTGAACTTCAACACTGAATTTTCCTATGATGGTTTATGTTAAAAGATTTTAGAACCAGTGTCATTTGGCTAAGCACAAATACAACTGTCATTGTATCATTTTTTAACAGGATATTGAACTCCAGAAATGCATCTCAAGCCTGACAGATAAACAATGATAATCTTCAGGAAATTTTTAAACTAAAATCAGTTCTACCAAAATCTAAATAAACCAAACCAGAACATTAAAATCAGAAAGTAATCACTTTAGATATAGACCTTATGAAGTCATCTGCTTTTGAGAAAAAAATTAGTAGGTGGTTTTTCCATGCTGTACACAACTTCTTTTCAACAGGGAAAAATAAGTTTAAGACAAAAGAGAAAACTAAATACTGCAGTATGCACAAGTTTGGAGGTTTTTTTAAGAAAGTGTTCTGAGTTTATTTTTTATTTTTATGCCCATCTATTTTATTTTTAATGTGACATTAATGGCAAAATGACAAAGAGGATGCAGAGGCCTTCCTGGAAGTTATAGTTGACTGCCAACACACAAGAAAATTTTTCACAGATACTTTGCACTAACACAAACAGAAACAGAGAATAAAAAATATGGAGAAATTATGTATTATAGAACAGTTGTAAATGGAAATTTGTGTCATGGACTGAAAAACTCTTCTGCTGTTAAATTCTCTTATATATAAAGTCTTGGTGCAAAAAAAAAAAGGCATTTTGGTAACTGCAAAACTAATAGTTCCTTTTATGAATGAACAACCTTGTTTACAGAAGGATGTCTCTAAGGAAATACTTATCTTTTTTTCTGAAGATGATTTGGAAAGCCTTCCTAATGTCCAATTTGTTTCTATACTTTATTAAGCAGTTTTTAGTAGGCTATATAGGTGAAAATCTGGGTCATTTGGTGATGAAGAAGTAAGAAGACAGAATGAATTTATTGTGTGAAATCTTGCTTACTATAATTTCTTAAATGATTTTTGTGGTTTTATTTTCTCTGTTAAACAACACTGATTCCTAAACTGTCACAATGTGATGTACTTCCCATAATGGATGAAGCTGGGATACTGACATATCAGCATTTTTATTAGTGCTTTTGGAGATATTCTGATGCAGAAAATGTCGGTACTATGGTAATGCAAAAGTCTTTCTGTCATTGTGGGTCAGTATGAAATAACGCTTGAAGTATTGTCAAGAGAGCTGTGCTGAAGCATTCAGATAACACCAAATATTTACTCCTGTGTTTGTTACCGCCTGAAAGTTTCCCAGATTTGCTTCAGGGTTTTTCTCTTAAGAAATTGCTCCATTTATCCTTTTAGCATGAGGTTTCTAGACAGCCTTTTCACCAGTCCTGTTAGGTAAGTGGTATTTTGGGTGCAATTGAAGACATAACAAGAAGGTTGTCATATGAACTCTATTAAGGTCACTGAAAACCTAAGTGTCCATAACACAGCTAAATTGTGCCTATTCAAGGGCAGAGCATGAAGACCACCCATCCCATAATTGCACTTATGTGGAGTTATAATATTTGTACAAGAAATAACTCCAGTTTTAGTCTTCTTTTTTGATGCAGTTGGAGATCCTGATGGAAAGATGTATTTCTCTTCCTCCATTTAGGATTTGCTTTGATTACTCTAACTCCACAAGATGGCAGTACTTGATGAATAAATGGTACTGATGCCTGATGACAGCCAAAATCTGAGATAATCTGTGAGTTTTTGTGAATCTGAAGAAGTTTTATTGCTATTTGTTAATCAATAAGTAAAACCAGCAAAAAGTAAACTCAAGATTACAGCCTGAATTTACTATTCATAGCAATAAAACCATGACATTTGCAAGATGGCTTCTCTTTAGTGTTTAGAAATATCCTTTTTAAATTAAATAAACTATAAGGAAAAATATAGGCCTACATCTCCCCTTCTGAAAATATAAAGCCTAATTTTATATTAAGCCCAGCTTTGAACTTTTTCCTCAGAATTGCTGTTTGGATATTCTGTATACTATACACAGAATAAGGGTGTAATATGCAGTACCCTCTAATGATGAGGAGCACTTCACATTAAAAGGGAAAGATATGAATGATAACAATGGGTTATTCCTCCAGCCTCCCACCACAACCAGATAAATAATTGTGGTGCATTTCTTTGTGCTGGTATGGTTTATTATCAGTGCTCATTAATCCTCCAAGAAAATATTTAATGATCATAATTTATTTGTTGCATTGTAACGCACCCACATAGAGCAAACAGATATTGTCGATTTATTAGTTAGCTATGAAATTGCTTATTTCCTTCTCCGGGGGCTCTGTATCTACTGCTCACTTATCTGAAACACAATTCTACCAATCACATATTTGCCTTTCTTCAGATTCAATTACACAGATAAATCTTCAAATATTTTCTTTCTTATACCCACTCAGATAATAACTAAAAATATTCTAGAAAAGGTAAATGTACTGTCAAGATTCATCTAGCTCTGGAGGATGTAAATATCATCTTTTTGTTAGATTATATGTTATATTATATTGCGTAGACAGTCAATGCAGTCTCAATTGCACTTTAATACATATGAAATGTAGCCGGTCATTGAAACATATAAAGACTGATGAAACATATTTCTCATACTTGCACTCTTTAAAGAGACTCCATGGCATACAACAAAAAATAAAGCTTTGAAAAGAGATTGGATTATCATGTGTATTTGATTGTCATTGGTATGGTTTTCAAAATAAAAAAGAAACATGTTCCAGAATGTGTCAAAATACTGTTAACCAAGCCACAGGTTATTCAGGCCCTTTAGCCTTCAGGCAAGACCAAATATTCTCAGCCCACTCTTGAAGATTACCCAGTGATTTATATTCCTAAATTTATATCTTCACAATAACCTATTTATTTTCTTGGATAATTAGACAGCTTTCCTTAATATTTGCCTATATTTTTTAAAAATCTGTTTATTGCCTATACCAAATACAAAATTGGAAGTATTGAAAACATGTTACTTGAAAACAATATCTAAATTTTGCAGCTGCATTGGAATACTATTATCCCTCTGCATATCAAACTTCTCTTTGCAAGGCTGGATCAGCCAAATGTCTTCAACTTTTCTTCAGAATTCCTGATTTTTAATCCTTTGCTTAATTTTATTATTTTAATCTCTACTGCTTTTCTACATCCTATGATGTAGGACCCAAAGTTGGACATCAACACTCTTGAGCAATATATTGAGCAATTGAACAGTAGTCACTCATACTCCACTGGTAACAGTTCTCTTAGGTTATCCTAGAATTCTACTGCTAAATTATTCATTCTACTAAGTATTCTGTTATTTTTAGTAATTGCATTTTTCTACGTAAAAATGTTGTTTAATCTTATTCCTTTTTAATTTTCTTTTGTATATTTGATCTTTGATAAGTACAGTAATCCGAATTTTGCTGATTTAATGTTATTCCTTGCAAGCCATTTCTCCAAAGCACTGACCATTTTTGATTTTCATTCTGTGCTCTGCAACAATTGTAGCCTCTTACAGGGGTCATTCTTAAATGGTAAATATGCCTTTCTCTACTCTAGGTCACTCACACTATCAAAAGAATAAAATTTAATTTGATATATATGCTCAGTAATATTTTCATGTAAAGAAATGTTTAGACATACTTAAAGGCCATTTAATCAATATATATTGGTTTTTTGTGTAAATAAAGGTGTTTAAATGACAGAAATTTATGGGAAAAAATGCTGATGAAAGAAACACAAAATTATGATAACATTTGAAAGAATTTTTAAGGAGGACCAACACTGGAAACAAAAAGTTCTGACAACAAGGCAGAAAAACTAGATAGAATGTTTAAAAATTACTTTTAAAGCAATTATGAGATTTTAAACAACAACTCTGTTATTTATATTCATCTATTTTTAGGTAGGAATAGAAATCAATACTTATGTAGAAAATTCTTGAATGAGCCACATAAATTGATGTTCTATGATTTATAACACAACAGGTAATACAAATGCCACTGAATACTGTTATTTGCTATGAAAAGTCGAAAAAGGTGATAGAGAACAATAAAGTTAAATGATGTAAATAATTGATATTAGACAATCACTAAGGAAACATCCACAGCCAGCAAGACCAGGGCAGTGATTGTCCCCCTGGACTGGGCACTGCTGAGGCCACACCTCAAATCCTGTGTTCAGTTCTGGGCCCCTCCCTGCAGGAAAGACATTGAGGGGCTGGAGCGTGTCCAGAGAAGGGCAACAGAGCAGGGGAAGGGGTCTTGAACAGACATATTATGAGGAACCCGGGGGTGTTTAGCCTGGAGGAACAAAGGCTTGGGGAGATTTCAGTCTCTAAAACTACCTGAAAGGAAATTGTAGCCAGGTGGGGTTCAGTTTCTTCCCTCAAGCAATAACTGAAAGAATAAGAAGAAATGGCCTCAGGTTGTGCAGGAGAAGTTTGAATTGTATATTATAAAATCTTCACCAAAAAGGTTCTGGAACATTGGAACAAGCTTTCCAGGGAAGTGGTGAAATCATAAACCCTGCAGGTATTTAGAAGACATACAGCCATGGCACTTAGAGTTGATGGATTCAATCATCTTAAAGGTCTTTTCCAATCTAAATGATTCTATGATTACTAATTTCTAAAGAAAAAAATTGGAGTTAAATTTTGTCTATCATTAGAAAGGGTAGTCAAGAAGATACATATCTTTACAAATACATCTGATTGAATCTTAGATGAAGTAATTCAGTGGACGATGTAAGATGTGATTAATATCCAGTTCAAAAAGTGAGATATAACTAACAATATTGGAAAAAATTTATCTAGTCAAACTAACTCATTTTTATAATTCTTTGTATTGACCAAGAGACAAAGTTTCTGTAATGTGTCTAGAATTCAAATTCATGTTTTATAAAAGAACATGTTCACTAAAATATTTAGAATAACATCAAAATTAAATTACTGCACATTGAAGGGAATAAAAGCTGACTGCAAAGCATGGTCAAGAGGACCAGATATGAAATTCTTTGTTCTCTACTGCTGACCATTTTAAGAATGAAAAGAAACTTAGGCAGTTGTAATCACTGATCTACAGGAAATGTAAGATTTTGCGAGGGTAAATATGCAGAACCAATCACTGATAAACACTGATTTGGACAGCTTATTATTATTAGAACCTTCTTAATGATGGGAATGATTCTACAATACAAGTTGATTGTTTCTTATAATTTGAATGAATAAGTTCTGTGGTAATGCTTAAATATTACATTCATATGAAAAGTGTGGCACTGACAAATAATGAGTACATTGCTTAATGCTAGGAGAACATCACTGTGTAGAATATATTTATATTTACACTTTATACGTATAATATATATATTTATATATACACTTTTTATATTTACAAGTAGGACATTTTTCGAAACAAAAAACCCAGTAATGTTTGGATGATGATCATCCAAATTTATATAATATTGATCTGTCTTAACTCCTTTTCAGCTGAGAGATGCAAAATGCATAAATTTCCTTATTCAGCAGAAGAAACTCTGTCAAGAAAATTCTGTAATTTGGTTACAAATACTCACTACTACTTCAATTATAAAAGTACCAGTCTCTCAAGGAGTTTATACACAAGTTTCAGTTCATTTTCTTGTACTTACAAGAAAGAAAGCAACTTAAATTTTTTCCCTTTACACCTCAGTCACCTTGATTCTAATGCTAGGAAGGATTAAGTGTAACAGAAAGATTTAACAAGATTTAAATTCAGGCTTCTGGGTATAGAAATGAAAATAAAAAGCAACTAGAGTTCTAGTTTACACTTCAAAACACTTTTTTAGCAGAATTCAGCAGCCTTTATATGTAGTTGTTGTCATAGGAACGGTACTGTTGAAACCTGGGTAGTTAGAGTCTGCAGAGTTACCCTTGTGTGACTGCACACACTGAACTTAAGACACAGCCCACTGCCTCTCTGCCTTATATTCTCTTGATATTAAGTGTTTTAATATAAAAATAAAGGCTTTATCTGGATCTATTTGTAGGTCAGTGTTCAGTGAATTCCACCATGGGCATCACAAAATATGATTGATGAATCTTTCTTGGGCCTGCTTCTTTGGTCCTATAGTATTTCTTATCCTAAGGTCTCAAATGAAGGCAGTACCATTATCATCACTTTTATTTGAGAAACCTGAAGAAGCTGGAAGGAAGTGACTTTCCAGGAGTCCTGAATCAAGCCATAGTCAAATGGATATCTCCACTAATATGTAATTCTTTTAATTTTGAATATTTGTCCCTCTCCTCACCTGCTCTTTTTACATCTATGAGAAATGACAAAACACACACATGAAAAGCTTTATAGTCAATGAATCCTTAGGACCTTTGTGGATGAACAGGTAGCTACTTTCTCATCCTCCCTCTGAATATGATTTCAAATATGCAAAAAAAAGCAAAAAAACAAAATAGAAATATAAATTTCATAATACTTCAGATGCTAAAAATCTAGTGCTCAGCTTCTTCTTGGTATATTTTCTAGACTTAAATGTACTAAGGAGTGGATTGGCCATTACATTTTTCTGAGCATAATTGAACTGGTGAACATACGCCTCAGAGAACAGCATAAAGCCAATTTTATAGTCCACAAAATAAAATTTTTACATAGTAAGAATGATGTTGACAGATGATTTTTTTCCACCTTAATTAAAAAATAAAGTGCAGACGAAGAGGAAGAAACATGTCACATTAGCAAATTGCCCCAGAATGCTTATATTGCTGTTCAACCATGTTGTACAAATAAATCACCACAAATAACATCAGCAACAATAAATCATTTAAAGTGCAACAATGTTGAGAATATAACTCCTACCTGTTTCTACATACAGACGTTTCACCGTTCCATCCCTGTGCACGCTGTTCTGCACTGCTGGAAACCCAGTGAACTGCTTCCACCCATCTTTTACTTGTCACATAATTGTTATTGAGACATTATATGTAGCCTTCTGTTGTCTTATTTTTAGCCCAGACCAGTATCCCAGGATTATGTATCCCCTCCTCAAACTCTTAGCAATAGCAGTCAAAGTGAAATATATATACATATCATGTGTCCCATTACACTTATATATCACATGGAAGAAGATATTTGTCCAAATCTCCTGTTCTTTTTGGTTGTTCTAAAGGATATACCATTAATAAAATAATGCGAACAGAAGGCAGTCCTTCACTCTCTTCTGCTGACTATGTGCATAGTTTTCAGAAGTTTCATTCTGTTTTTTGAAATCCATTTTCATTTAGGAATAGGAAAGAATTGTGATATGATGCCTGAAGATTTTTAGCTTTTTCATATGTTTGTAGCTTTGTAGATTTTTAATATATAGCTCTATAGTTTGTAACACTTTCTTATGCTTTAGAATGGTAGTTACCCTTTCTCGCACATTATATCACACTCTTGAAATGCTGTTTGGCTTTATTTTCAAGGAAAATGATTTCTAAAAAGAACATCCTATTTTGCATCAGGACATGGGAGACATAACAAGATTTAGGGCTAAGAACCCCAATGGAGCAGGTCCAAGGATGGGTTACCAGGACAACCCTTCTCTTATTGCATGTACTTGCTAGATATACTAATTAACTTACAAAAAATGTGAGAAATCAATCCTGTGTGTGCACATAAGTCTATTTTGTGCACCAGAAATTTTTCATTAAAAGACTTCCCTTTATGTTTTCAATTTTAATACTATTTGGAAAGTTTTTCTTCCAATTCTAGGCAACAAAAGATCTGGACCATGTAAAGTCACAAGATCTGGATTGTAAATCAGTGCAATTTTAGTCTTTGTTTGATGTTTTCTTCATAGATCATCCACTGTTATTCTCTGTAAAATAGGTAGTGCTTCTTTCTTCTTGCATTTGATAGGCCTGAAAATAGACTCTTCAGAGTTGAAACTAGCTTGCCAAGCTAAAGGACTTTGTGGTTCTGCAGGAAAAGCCAAGCTGACAAATCCTTTATCAGTATTACCTAAATTCTTCTTTTTATTCTCCCTTCCTACTCTTGAATTTTTATCCCTGCAGTTGCCTATAGGACATTTTCTCACTTACTGAAAGAGAAAAGTAGGATGCAAATTAATGCTTCAATAAACCAATAAATGAAGTGAAATTTTCTGGATTCTCCACCCTGGGGCAGCAGCATCAATACAACAGGAACTGTATCAACTGGCTAAAGAAGTGATCACAATGATTTTAACAGTATTGAAGCACAGCATAAGAACATGGGAGATACCAGTAGGCGATCAAATAATAGGAAGAAAGTGTGGTAATAATTATTAAATTGTTAAAAAGATGTCATTTTGGTCATAAAAAGTCACTTTTTCACTATTATTGCTCTGGAAAACATATTCTACTGTCAGAAGATATGGAATGTACATGTGCTGCAGCACAGTGATTCAGATGTGGCTATAATCCGATTTCTGTCTGAACCCTTATGATATTATGCTTATACCTTTCCATTCATTTTCTCCTTGAAAAATCCAAGCAATTGCCTTTAACATATTTAATGTAAAATTATAGCTACCTACATTCCACTTATAATTGCATTGGATAAGAAAATAACCTACAATACATTCACATATATGTATCTCCATATATCCACACATATATATGGATATATTTGTAAACAATTTCTAATTTCCCCTTTGAAAAAGAAAAATTCCAACTAAATATCCCAACCACAATTGTTTTCATACCACTTAATTTATTTCGAACAATCTTCTTGAACAGATTAAATCACACTTCATGAAATTCTGTCTCATTAAGCTTTGTATCACCTCAAATCATTGTAAGTTCACTTTCATACTTACAGAATAAGGAATAACTGACTTTATTATATAAGGAAACTTATTACTCGAATCTGACAGAACTCAGATCTGTTCTGTCCAAAGCCTTCTGCTTCTGAATCAAAACTGTTCTCCTAACAATTCCAGTAGTCATCTCTACCAGAATAACCATTGAATTCAGATAATCATGCCTAGCATGGGAAGAATTGCATTTTCTGAAAACTTCCCTGTTTTCATCCTTTTATTTTTACATCCTTTAAGATTTAATCACAATGGTCATGGAGATAAAAACTAAAATTCAGGGCCTTAGAAATAGATAATTTCTCATTTCTTTTTCCTGTTTCCTCTTGTTTCAGCTGTCTGATCAGCATTGTATTTCTGGCTTCTTCTCCTTAGTTAGACAGACCATGCTGTGCATTGTCACTCTATTATTTTCTGTGATATGAAGAGATAATTAGGATTAATTAGGAACTTTCTATCTTAAACAAAATGGGCTTTCTGACATTTAACTAACAGACACGTTTGTGAAATGGTATTTTTCCAGGCATCAGCTTAGTAAAACATCGGATCTAAACAGCAAATGGATTCTAATGGAAAGGTTACTATGAGCAGGTTGGTTCTGAGAGAGCCCTGCACCTCTGAGATGGTAACTGCTGTATATTACATCAATCTTAAATCTATTGACCTTGGCCTGCTGCTGTTTTACAAACTGGATAACCGTTCCACAGAAAGCATTTGTGCAGCACTTTAATAGGTATCTTTTCAACACTAGCTCCAGAAAAGTGGATGTGATGCCACGAGCATCCATTTCTGTTAAACTGACAGGACAATGCTGTCTGGTTTAAACCCTAGACTAAGAAGTTCCTGATAGTTATGTCTAATTTGTTGGGACATATCAGTAACCGGCTAGTAACTTGTCTTGAGGGAAGAAGAGCTTGCCCACTACAGAAACTTTTCAGTATTGTCCTATTTGTCAAGCTGTAGACAAATAGTCATGTACAGCTGGTGCCTGAGAGGCAACAGTGCATAAGCCTGAGGGCCAGCTCACTCCACATATTTTTAAAATTAATTAATGCTTCCTTCCTCTTTTCTTGGCATCTCCTTTCTCTTTGTTTCTCCTGAGCTGTCAGCTGGAGTAATATTTGTAGACACTACTGAGACTGTGAAACTACAGCACGCACCCCTTAAGCAGAGCCCTGTCAGGGCTGCCCCCATCATCCATTGTTGTGTGCTGCCTTAATTGGGCAAGGTCAACCATCTTCTTCTCATTACATTTTCATAGTCCCTGAGGGGATAAACAGCTCTAGTGGGTGATCCAGTGGGTGTAAGGACATATAACTTGCAGTTTCCTGTGTAAATTACTGTATTATTTGAAAGGATTACTAACATTTTTGAGAGGGTGGGGAAGATATTTCAACAATGGTAATTTTGTGGGGTTTTAATTTTTTTTTTTTTTAAATATTTAGAAGTTCCTTGGAAGAATTTACTACAGTTGGACCAGGAGTGTATTTTTGTTCATTTATTACATTTCAAGTTACAAAAAAACCACAACAAACCAAACAAACAAAATCCAAAACCAAAAAAAACCCACCAAAAATCCAACAACGACAACATAAGAAACCCAACCCAACCAAACAAAAAAAAAAATTAGAGAAAATCTGGACTTATTTATCTGTACACCTACTATACAGACATTGTCTAGAATTTGGGGCACATGTAATCATTAAAATGCAATTAAAATGTAATAACAACACATTACCAATTGACTGGGAGTAACTCCACTCTGGCAAATACAGCTTGTTAAAATGCTACTCTACAGAAAATTCTGTAATTCCCAAACTCTTTAATTTCATATCCTCAGATGAATGCCTTCAAAAAGATTGAGGAAGGAAACCTTAAAATGTGCTTCAAGGAAGTCAGCAGCAAAATTACTGGTCATGTATTGAGTAATGAAAAGACCACAGAAGAAAAAAAAGTTAATTGCATTATTTCATACCATAATGAAAACTACCGGCACAGTCATCAATCAGTTGCACAAATAAAGAACACAGATTCCTATGCTGAGCAATGTCAGGGTCCATGGACATTCTCTTTCATGCTAACACCCAAGCAAATTAGCATTATTAGACATGAAAGTTTTAAAAGAAGCCTAGTAAAAGTGACAAAGTAGATGACGCAAGAGTCAAACATCTTTATGATTCTTCCAAGCAAAAATGTGATGTGTCAAGAGATAAGATGACCCTACAAAATTAACAGAGAATTAGGACAGGAATGTAAAGTTTAAGGGACTCTGAACCTGTCTTCTAATGCTTTTGATTCTCCCATTATTGAAAAGCAAAATTTAAGGTTTATTCAAGTAACCCATAGAAGACAAATCATCACAAAGCTCTAATAAAGTCTAATAGGGAAATCAGGAACCCTTCAACTCATGATATCTAACTCATTTGTTTGATACATATGGCTCTCAAACAGAGGTTTTAAAACATTCTGTGTAGATAATTTATAAGTTATAGACATGCAAAGTAGAGATAAGAAAATTGTCATGTATTTTATATGTGACATAAGAAGTATTTATTAAAAAAGCCTTTCCCTCCTGTGAAGTAAGCAATTATTTTCTACTACTGTTACTTAAGGGGCCTATTTCTGATAACCAGCATCGTGCTCCTACTAGGAATCAAAATGAGTAAAGAACAAACTAAGGCATTCAATTTTGAGAAAAACAAAACAGAGCTGAGTGTTCTATTGTGTCCATATAAACCCCCTTAGTACAAGTCAACAGCTAGTGAAGTCTAGGATACTAGGATTTGGCTTCCATTTTAATGGGAATATAAATTTTAAGGAGAAAAAACAATAGCAACAACAACGACGATCCCCCAACTCCCAAACATCAGTGTTCCTCTCAATCTCACTTTTGTTAGTAGATGAGGAAGCATATTGGAGTATTGAACAGTTCTACCACGTAGGTAATAAAAGAACAGGACAAACAATTCTGGCCCACGGTAGTAGGAACTTTTTAGCAGCTTTCCCGCTTAGCAACACAGTATTGCAGACGTTCAGACATGGATGGGAAGGACTGCGATCCCCATGGCACTGGCATTAATCATTTTTGATGAAACATTTCTCATGAAAAGTAGTTCTATAACAGTAAAGGGGAGATCTAAAAGATGCAGCTTACAGCACAGTTTCCAAACTTCTAAGATCAGCTTTGCCCTTTAGAAAGAGATAAAGAAAGCTACAGTTTAGCATCTGTACAGATGCTACATGCTGCAGATAGATTATGTAGCAGAGCTCCCTGCAGACGGCAGCATCCCTCTGAGGCAGGATGGAGCACACATCTGCCTTCCCCTGTGTGCAGCAGAGCTCCACTCATTCTAACAATGGGAATCGGCGTTCTCCATTAAGCTCATACTGAAAGCCTTGAATAAAAGCCCTGAAAAGCTCAGCTGAAAGTATTAATTCTGAGGGAAAGATGTAAATCTAGATGAAAACTTCCATTCATTTTTAATCTTGCTATGGTAAACCTTGTAATTAAGATGATTAAATGACTGAGTAAAACCCTATATTTACATACTTTAAAATACCACAATGAAAAACCATAATCCTGTTTATGGAAAGAAAACAGTAAAAGCATTTTAAATTGGAAACATCAAACAAGGCTGGTTATTTAAACAGTCAGTAATTAATGTAAGTCTTGCTCAGCAAGGACAACTAAGAGTTAACTGCCTAGGAAACCCTTCTTGGAGAAAAGAAATAACTGCAAAGAATCAGATATTGTGTTTGTGGAAAAAAAAAGTGTTATGTTTAGGAATGATCAAGTTATCCACATTTAATATATTTCACAGGGGACAAGTTAAGGATTAGCAACAAAAACTGTGCCAGTGGGAAAGCTTCTGGAGCAGGCACATCAAAATGATACAGGACTCCCAAGGAAGTTAGAGGCAGCATTTTTTATGAGCAATGGTCCAGGAAAAGCAGGAGGTGACAATCTCTTGGTGGCTGTTTGACATATGGAATTGGCAGAAAAATCTTTTCATTGAATATATTTTCCTTCACCATTTTGAAGGAGTGGATAATGTCTCTCCAAAAAAACTCCCTCAGTTTGTTGCCTCAGTATTTCTCAGGAAAGATGACAATAATTTAAAAAACCTCATTATTAAACTAAAGACATAATTCTCTCATCTGAATCTGCACTGAAATATTCAGAATCTATTTCAAGTGTCTTTACTACCCCATATTCCCCCGTGTTTTCCCAGTAAAATATTTGGACAACAATCTAATGAAAGCCTATATGAATAATATAAATACATCACAAGTTTGTGTGTATTTGTATGTTTAATGCATTACTCCTTCATAATATATCACAGCATAAATAAAGAGAAATCAAGTCTATATGCATATAAAACTGCCTTTCTGATTAAAATCTTGTCAAAAGAAATTAGTGTAGTATTTTTGTCAGTCAATTGTGTTCTGCAAGAATGGAATGTAGGTACTATTTAATCAAAAGTATTTATTTTGTCTTCCATTTGAAAACATGTTAATAAAACTATATCTCTCTTAATACAGTGTTCTTTTGCTAAGTCATCCTTCTTTTCCCTTGCTTATAATGTCATTGTCTAAAAGGGCTCAAGCTGAAGTTCTTGGGCAAGTTCATATGCAGTTATTGACCAGAGAGATTGAGAAATGGGATTCTGTTGAAGGACAAATTGGTTACGAGGTTGTGGAGAATTATTTGGCTTGATATTGTATCATGGATTTATCTCCTGTGATAAGTAAGTGAAAATTATTTCTAAAGGTGCTGATCAATGTGAATAAATCAATATCGCAAAGCCTGCAGTGTTCATCCACAAAAAATTCTCTATCATCAAAAACACTCCCATAACTCATGGTCTTGTTAATTTGAGATGTTCACACATAGCAAACATGCTCTGAATAGTCTTTAGCTTAGATATATCCACTATAACATCTCAGGATCCACTTGAAAGTTGTCTCCTGGACAATTTTAATGTTTTAAATTTCTTAGGGCTATTTAGAAGATAATGCCATCTTTGCAAATCAGACACAGAAAGTAAAACGGAATAGCAAGAAACTGAATGCTTAAAAAAAAATTTAGATGGTCCTGCACACAAATCCTTGAAGTACCTCTGCTTGGAAAAAGACCTTTTTATCTGGAAGTTTCATATTTGTTGCTTAATTTCAGAATTAAATTCATATTCTTCTCTCTGAAATTTCAGGTTTTGTCTGGAATTATTTTTTACAAATGGACTCTGATTTGGAAGTCAACTTTCATTAATGTCTTGTATTTTATTGCCAGGGCTTTGTGAAATGACTTATTTTTGAAACATCACCAGGCCTGTGGAGGTAGCTTTCCCCTTTCCAGGGAGACTCCAGCCATTGTATTAATACCACTTGCAGTCCCACTACAGCACCACAAGAATTTACTGGCCCCCAGTACTTTGCAAATAAAGATTTGAAAGCAAATTGCCTGTGATGGAATCACAGAGTCATTTAGGTTGGAAGAGACCTCTAAGATGGTTAAGTCCAAGCATTAAACCGGCACTAGTTCCATCAATAAACCAGGTCCTCAAGAGCCACATCTACACACTTTTAAAATACCTCCAGGAATTGTGACTCCACCACTTCCCTGAGCAGCCTGTTCCAGTGCTTGACAGCCCTTTGGATGGGAGGATTACTTGCAGTATGTAATGAACAAAAGGAAGGGAGGCCAAGTCCCCTTCCCATTGATAGGAGCTTGTGTTTACATCTGCATATCAGTGCAATTTTTTCAGCTTTTGTTGATTACTCCATTATTCTGTAGAACCTTTCCTGGCTTAAGTATGGTGAAAAAATTATGCCAACAGAGGATAAAGATATTTTTCTGGAAGTAATTTTGCTGCTGGCATAGCCTACTGGTAGTCAAACAATATAAATTAAAACAACTGAATGATGGTTTTGAACACTGTAGTTTGCACAGCAGGGGTTTTGCTGTCCCGGTGATGGAAATGAAAGATACGAGTTTTCACCATCAAAGGCAACATCTGTGTTACAGTAAAACACTGTGTTAAAATCTGACTAAATAAAACTCAAAAACATAATTTCAGGAAGAGAATCCTAAATATTGTGATGATATACAAAGGTGTATTTTGTGGCATGGCAGCTGTGAAAAGGTATGTGACAATTTCACTCTTGACTGATGTCCATCTATCCTTTCACTCCCAGTTTGTCTGGGGAAATGAAATTCAGCTGTGCTGCTGAAACCATCGCTCACTTTTTCTGCCTACACTTTTTTCCCTCTCAGTTTACTTATCACTATCAATCCTTAACATCATGTGCTCAATTGCATCATATAGACTGCATTGTCAACTCAGAAAGAGATTGTAGAGGCAACCACAAGAAGAGAATTTGCTAGAAGAGAGAAAAGCAGAGAGATGGCATGGATAACTGTAATACAGTAATAACAATCCTTGCAGTATAAATAGATACTGAACACATTTCTCTAACCGAAACTCAGAGGAGATTTTATTTTCTTCAGATCTTCCATCTGCAATGTTATTTTTCTTCAGGCCCAAAATTTGGAGTAGAAAAATCCCCTCAGTACAGACCTCATTTCCTGAGAAGAAAAGTATAGGCTATACTGCATCTACTGAAAAACAAGATATTCTGTCTAGCATCATGTCTCCAGGTATTATATGACAGGCAAATATAAGGATGCACCTAGCTGTCTACAGATTTTGCAGTAGTGTCAATTTTAAAAGCAAAAAAAGTAACCTCTCTGGAATACCTATGTTCTCATGTGAGAATCCACGGGTATTTAATATTTTAGCAAAAGTGCAGTTTTATGAAACTGAGTTATACACTGAAAGGAAGCAACAAAATCTTGTCTGTACCACTGAAAAGAAAATAAAATTTGTATTCAAAAAAAAGTATCATGACATTGGAATCTGGAGGAATTTCTGAAGGCTTGTAAACACTAAAAGCAATCTTCTGTGACCTCAAGGCAGCATACTCACCATTGATGACATTAATTTGTATTGTTACATACAAGTTCTATACCAGGAATTAGACAATTTTATAGCAGAAACTCTGCCGCTATTCATTGGCATTTGCAATGCATGAGCTTAAATTAGTCTTTTGGCACTCCAAAAACTGTCAGAAGAATGGTGGTTATCTCATCTTTGAAGATCCACAATCAAATACATATTGTATCTAAAATCCTGGGCATCCAAATATGAGGAAACTGTAAAGGAGGAGCATGAATACAGGCTGCAGCCTACTGTACCTGGAGAATGAAGTGGAGGGGAGCACATCAGAACAACTCCTTGGCCTTCACGTACAGATACAGCACTTCTCGTCCGACCGCTAAAATTCCCCAGATCTATCAAAAGAACAGAGCATTTTAGTTACACGCCAAAGATTTTAAATTTTGTTGCTACCATGACTTACATTTTATTTCCTCTTTTAAAGCTGACTGTTCCTTTTTTCTTACCTTGATCTGTAATAGAAGGGCCTAAAAAAATAAATCTATTTCCATTGCAAAAAATTCCATGTTGCATCAGCATTTTATTCCTTTTTTAGAGCACTTGAATACAGTATTAAAAAAAGTGGAAGACAGTATATATCTATCTATCTATATTTTTATGTATATCACCTATATCTACACATATCTATCTATCTATCTATCTATCTATCTATCTATCTATCTATCTATNATATCTATATTTGCCATATACAAATGCATTTATTAGCGCTTTTATTTCCTTTTACTATACCATGATTGATTTTCTCCCTTGGTAGAAGGGATTCATACACAGTGAAAAAGAAGAAATACAACAAAGGGAACACCTTGGCTGACATCCAGAATGATGATGCAGATGCCACTTGGACAACACACACAACACATGGTGGTGACAGAATGGAAAATGAAAACATTGGTTCTAAACCCAAATCTACTCTATAGCACACTTACTCTTTCAGATACTTTCCTTCTGATTTCTCTGGGGCTACAAGCACAAACCAGTTGTGGGCAAAGACATTTTCTCCCCAAAAGCTTCCTTCCATCAGGGCAATAAGAAACACTTTGCTATTGGGACAAATATTTTTGAATTAAGCTGTAGGGTGCTGCTATGAAGAGTTCACTGTGATTATTTAAAGGCTCTAAACCAGAAGATCCTATTATTCCATTTACCACACAGAACACTGAATGTGAATTCATATTTTAGGTGGATAGTTACTCTCTAGCATTTGTATCTGTGGTAAAGACATGAGAGTTCAGTTCTGCCATCAGACTGGTCTTCACCCACTCCTCAGGGCCAGTGATGGTGTTTAAAACCTCTGATCTCTCAAGGGTTTTCCACAGACATTTTCATTTGATGGGGATCAAGGTGAAGAGAGCAGCAACAAGATACCTCTGAAAAGGATACAGAAGCTTCAATCATTAAATGAGGATCAGAAATACCAATAGATTGGGCCAGTGGGAGCTTCTCTCACTGACATTCAGTGACCTGTAGCCATACCTCCTAAATTCTGCATACAGCCCAGAGTGCTGGGATGAGCCAGACACCACCAAAGACTTTGAACAGGTGGAGCAGAATTATTCCTATCCTAACTTCACTCAGTTGGCATTTGTCTGTCGGATGCTGAAATTCCACATCTTGCTCCAGACCAACTGAAGTTCAGTGATTTTCAGAAGTAATTTGAATTGAGTTTTTTTCCACATTTCTAAATTATGTTTTGGGAACAGGCAGAAGTCGAAAATTTAAATACTTTTAAATTTGTGCTGTCTTTGGACAAAATAAGTTAGTGCTTTGATTTCAACAATAGATATTATGTTTGAATAGAGAAAAGGTATGTAGAGTCCAGTAGAGTTTGGGTTTTTTTTTAAATTAGGTTTACATTATAAAACTTTGAAAAATTTTGCTAGTCAATGGATAATTAAAAATTTAAATATTATATTCCATTTTAAAATAAGCACGCCATGAGTTATAATACATGCTGGTGTAATTTCTCTTAAAAGTGTCTCCTAATGCATGTTACCTGATAGCATACTCTGCATAAATGTAATTATTGTTTTGTGTTCAGAAAATAGTGGGCTGGTGAAAACTTTTCATACCTCGGCATGAAAAGTTTGGATGGGAGAACATCTTGTAATTGAAACTTTTCTTAGTTAAGTCCTCAGGTGATTAAATGTTATTTTCCTATTAGTGAGAGCAACCTTCAGGTACCTTTTTATACATTTTCTGCTTTGAATGCACAATGTGATGGAGAAATATACATTTCTTTTTTTCCACAAATGAAAAACAAAGATATTCTTTCTTATTTTAAAATAAAAGTACTATGTATGACTCTAGTTTCTATTTGTTCAAAACAATTATTTTCGAACTAAAGGAGGGAAGTATCAAAGAGCTTTGAATTTCAGCTCTTTTTGGCTATCTGTTGGTTCTGAACTGGATTTCTTGTTAGCATACAGAAGGAAAAGGATTAGCAGGTACAAAAGAAAGGATTTAGCTATAAAACAAATAAATGCAGAAAAGCTTAAAAGGAAGGAAAGGTGAAGGATCATGCTTACAGTTCCCCCACATTAAAGTAATAAGCACAATAAAGAAAAATTAAATTAATGGAAAATTTAATTACTTTCTTGTAAATCTCAGCCATTTCATATCTATCCATGCTGAAAAAAAAAGGCAGCTACTAAAAAATTATACAAACACCTTTCATTTCACTTTAAAACCCAAAAGAGATAGATAATAAAAGAAAGGGTAGACAGAACCCAGCTTTAGAGGTGGAAACTGCAACCTCTCACGCCAGCCTTGGGTTCAGTATCTTGCTGCAGTATAAACCTGTAACATGTGTGACGTGTCAGAATGCCCCACACAGAATGAGTCTGTCCTTCATCTTATTGTGATCCATATAGTTGATTGATAAGAAAATTCCTTCTTGTGCTCCATAGGTGTTCATCTTTTGCCCTGAAAGATTAATTTACTCTTATCTCAGTGCTAGTGGCAAAGATGATAACACATACTATGTTATTTTTAAAGCACTTCCTGGGGTTCAGCTACATAACACCCATACTCTTTAACATAAGAGACAGCTTTGACCACTTAAAATAAATGTAGTTAAGTGCAAGCCACCATGTCTACTGTAACTTACTATTAACAATATATAAGTGAAACACACAAAGCACATTTAGATGGAGAGCATGTGGCAGCAGTAACCAAATTTCCTTTACTGCTGCTAAGAAGTTATTAAATTAAAATTTTTTATTCAGTGTCATTAGTGTACAACCTGTGAGACAGGAGTGGTCTCCACTGCAAAAGGGAAATAGAGAAATTCCAGAGCTACAGATGATGCCAGACATTAAATCCAAGGGGTTTGGTGCAGTACTTTCTGGATGTCAAATTTACACTGCAAGTGTATTTGCATTAGCTCAGTGCAGTATTTGATCTTCGAGAAAAGTTATAAACTTGGGAAAACCATTTATATATCTGGTCCAAAGGACCTGCCAGGCAGTGCAGGTCTCTCCACAGTGGCTATTGCCATGCTTTGGAAATGAGCTGAAGCATGGGTTTCTCTCAGCACATACACCTATGTATTGATATGCATGGTGGAACAATGACACCAAGACAAGAGTATCAGTTTAAATAAGACTCAGCAGAAAAAGAAACCCTTCTACAGAAAGAGAAAGGAGTAAAGGGAAATAAATGAGAAAAACCTCAAGGCAGTTGAAGCAACCAAAAAGCTTTGCAGTCCAACAACATAATAAACGTTTGAATAAAAGGGGAAATATTCTCCCATTGACAGAAGGACTTTTACAAAAGTTTTTATCACTAAATGGCCTTCGAAGTCACCTTCACTGCAGTTTGCATTTTAGGTATGCACAAGAGGGATCATTCATTCACCTGTTCATCAGTTTGCTGCAGCCAAAGGGGACAACACGTTTTTGCAACCCAGTCAACAGTCAACAGATAACTGCTCTGAAATTAGGATCAAATTAAAGATGAAAAGCAGATCTTGTTTTTATTCTAGGCAATTATTGCTTGGTAACCTAGCATAGAAGCTGAAAAGGGCTCTGTACCTCATTATCAGTGACTTAAACCAGTCAGTTTAGCTTTAAAGTAGAAATTAGATTGGTGCAGAACAATGTCCTCTGCCTGCTCAGTTCTTTAAGTTTAAACTATTTTTATATGCAGATTTATTACGGAGTTTAAAATGGACATGATATGATATGTATTAAAATGTTTAAAGACATTTCCTGAAGATACCTAAAGACAAGTATAAAACGGGCAATATTCTTTCCAGTAAGGTAAAAATAGCTCTACACAAGGTAAGATTCTTCTGTCAGGCCAAGGACAAACTTATTTATTGCATTGTCACTAAGAGAGGGTAGCCTTCCTCTCCTTGGATTTGAAAGACAGGACTAAGAAATAGACCTTGAGCTGGAATTGTAGCTCTTTAAAAAGGGTAAGATTTACAGGGAAAAGAATTCCATTAAAACATGTTTTTCAAAATCCCATTATAACCTAAATCAAAAACATGGTTTGACTGTACACTCTAAACAATGGAAAATATAAATGTTTAATAACCCACAAACACAAGCTATAGAAGAATGAAAGGTGAGTATTGAAAAGATATCATGTCTGATTGCATAATGAACTTTTGCATTGGATGAATTAAACACAATACTCAGAATATCCAAAAGTCCAAAGAAAATTAATAGATTATTTTATATTGACATATACTTATTTTCTAGGAACACCAGATAAATTAGATAGAGCTGTATTAATAGAGTCACTCATTTGACCTAAGAGTAACTTTTAATACTGAAATTATTCACTAGAAAAAGTGTGAAAGGAAGTTCAGGAAAAAAAGATTTCTACCAGGACAGAAACATCATCTCATAACGGGAATAGCATACATAATGGGAGAAGCATACATCTTGAACTTTCAAAAATCACATTACCATATGACTTTTCAGTGACAAAATAAGGGCAAGATTAAAACACTTTAGAATGTATCATGCTTATTATCATTGCTGCTGTTATTATTTATTACCAGAAAGGTTTTAATCCTTCACAGATCATCAGACTGACATGATGTGAAAAAGGTCATTTTTTTCTTCTCAGAGAAGCTACTATGCTAAAACAGAAATAGAGAGAGCATGGAGAAAAAATGATATGGTTCAAGCCTGTATGACAGCAACTGTCTCTCTCTGTACATCTGCAGAGCCATTAAAGAATTTTAAGGAAAGGGAGTCTATATACAGATTTTATCAGGCAATGGCGACAAAAGGTGTCAAGGAACTCAGGAGAATGTTTAAGGACTTTTTTCTGAAAATGTAAAAACAGAAAAAAGAGACAAGATATGGTACTTATATTTAGACTAAGATATTCAGAATCTTTCTCAGATACGACAAGATATTTTTTCTCAGAAAAGAAATCTTTGAATAATAGTGTCCCACAGATCTGTTCTTGCAAAAACAAAAGATGTTTTTTATCTATCACGGTGTCAACATGAAATTTCATATATACATTCATTAGCCCTGAACTAAATTTTCACTATGAAAGGCAGATAAATAGTCAAATAAAGGAACATTTTTCTGTCCTTAATGATGTTTCTTTTTATTTCTTTTTATAAATGATAAAAATTTAAAAATAGCTGGTTTACTGTTTATTGCTCTTCATTGTAGTTGTATGTCATAGCTATGTCTAGCAGTTTTACCCTGTAAGTAGAAGCACTTTTTTATACTTTCTACATTTCCTATCACAGTGAAGTCATGAATCCATAAATGTGACAAATAGATTCTTTCATAAAACAATATATTAGAGAGATAATTTACTATCCAGTGTCCTGTTTTTTTCTGCAATGGAGTTAGTTTTCCTCTTAGTAGTTGGTGCAGTGCTGTGTTTTGGATTTATGTGAATAATGTTTACAAAACATTGATGTGCTGCTTGTTGCTGAGCAGTGATTACCTGAAATCAAGGACTTTTGAGTGCTTCGTGATGTGAGGAGAACACAAGAAGCTGGGAGGTAGTACAGCCAGGACGTCTGACACGAACTGGCCAGAGGGATATTTCCCAGAAGGAACTCTGGGAACAGTGTTCTTGCTTCAGCAAGGATAGAGTTAATTTTCTTCTTAATAGCTGGTACAGTACTGCATTTTGGGTTTAGTATGAGAATTATGTTAATATTACACTGATAGGTTGGTTCTTGCTAAGCAGTAATTATTGAAAGTCAAGGTCTTTATAGAGTGCTTCATGCTCTGCCAGTGGGGAGGGCACAAGGAGCTGGGAAAGCAGCACAGCCAGGACAGCTGACCCGAACTGGCCAGAGGGACATTCCCCACCACAGAGCATCTTGCTCAATGTATGAACTGGGCGTGGGCTGGGCATCAGTCAGCGGGTGGTGAACAACTGCACTGTGCATCACTCGTCTCTCTTGGGTTTTGTTCCCCCCTCTCTTTCTGTTCTCTCCTTTTAAATTTACAATCAGTACAGCTATTGTTAGCATGATACATATTAGTTTTGTTATTATTATATTGTACTGTAATTCAGTTCTTAATATGTATAACTATTTCCTAAATTGACTTCTAGAATCCTGTATTAAATCTAGTACAATTATTTTTTCTTTTTAATTTCCTTCCCAAATTGTATGATTTATATTTATAAATTATTATTAATTTAAAAACTTAAACTCTATATAATAGACAAAAAATAGACTATTTCACTATTTAATGTTTTTAAAAGGGAATATAGTTTTTATAAGGGAATACTGCATTTCAATTGAAACATTCACTATTTGTGATCTGCACAGATTTTAAATAAATTATGAATTGATATGCTTCTTCCACTGTTTTGTCTTTTCTAACTACTCGTTTTTCTATAATCTAACCTTGCATGGAGGCTTACTCCAGGAAGGTTGAGGAAATTCAGAGCTTTGAAGAATTTTTCCTTTTGTTACACCTAGTTTCAATAGCATCAATTAATACCATTAGTATCATCAATAAAGCCCAATTCTCCCCAGAGCCTTGAGAAGAAATGGAATTCGTGGATACCAAAATCTCCCTGAACTTCTGTAGTATTTCTGCATTCATAAATTCTGAAGTACTGGACCCAACTGAATTAGAAGAAATATTTACATACAGAATAAAAATAACAAGATTATGTTGAAAACTACAGAGCTGCTATATGATTCAACTTGACACGTTAAGTTCACAACAATTAGGATGTTTGTGGTTACAGTTGTTGATGGTTATGATTAATTAGTTTTAATCATTCTGTGTCTGTCAGGTTTCATCTCTTCTCACAAGAATTATTTCAGCATGGTCTCAGCTGTCTTTCACGTCTGCATAATGCAATTTCCAGGCAAAACACAGAATCAAGTAGGAATATTATAGTTAAGCATTTTTCATCCTTTCATTCTGTCATCTAGAACCAACAACCAAAACCAAACAAATAAGCAACCCATCTTAATAAGCAAATGAAAGATTTTCAAACACAGATGACAATAGAAGCGCCAAAGTAAAGTGGCCCAATCAATAGTACTGCTTCGAGAGCCTCTGAGCAAATAGATTTTTTCACCTGAGTAATATATGCAATGTATTTTTTAAACAACTTTTTTTACATAAAGTTATCTGCACCTTGAGAAACACACATTTGCATTTCCAACATTTTCCACAGAAATCACTGACACCGAGTGGTATACTAATTTGTATAAATCCTGTACACATGATACTACTTTTTTTTTTTTTCCTTTCTTCTTATGAGTCCTCCTTCCCTTTTTGTTGATTTCTCATTTCGTCATTTTTTTTCAATTATAATAGTTACAAGCATGCAAGGATGTATTGCAAACAACCTTTCATTTTGTTGTGAGTTTTTTCATCTGGATGTGACTTCTATTTCTTTTAATTAGTAGTTAAAGATCAGCCAGTTAGGATTTTGGAAGATTAAACACAGAATGACAACCATAGTACAGTTTCTTATCATATGATGTGATATGAAATAGACAGTGACGAATCTCCACAGAGTTTATTTGAAAACTCCTGTGTAGGGGTTGTGGTTCACAGGAGACTGTAACAGTGGTACACAGAAAAAACCTTTTCTTACACACTGGGTGAACAAGTCATTAAAGATAACTTGTTCTGTATTACTTTGAGCAAATTCATAACAGAAAGTATACTAAAACATTTCATATATGTATTTGATACTTTTAACTCATGGACTCTAGTCCTAAAATAATATAATGGCTTCACTTCCACATATTCAGAAATATATTGAATTCTATTTTCAAGCTGGCCTTGCCAAAGCTGGAAGTTATCAGAAACAAGATTATAAAAGAGTTAAATTAAATTCTTCTCAGGAGGGAAAGGTAGCAAAGGAAGTAAGCTTTCTCAAGCTCAGAAGTGATGGCACTGAGCTCATCTAAATTAAAAAGTTTACAATTTCCCCAGTGTCTGCAATTGAGACTATCTTACTGGTGTGATACAGACAAAGATTCTGCAGGAAATAAAAGAAAACCTGACCTCCCACAGTCCCTGTTATGAAGATAATACATAAGATGTTTGATAATGTTTCCATTGCTATTCTTTTTTTTCCCCCTGATTTCTTCATATTTTGTTTCAGAATGTCATTATATGCATGAACTGGGACAAACATCTGAGAAGCACTGTTCAGATCTAAGGTTTGGGGCATGGCATGATTGTTCAGGTTTCACTAACAGCTGGAGGCTTGTAGGCACCATTTCCATGGGACGTGACATATCAAATTCTGACTACGCTCTAGACAGGTCATTTTGCTGCCCTGAATTTTCACTAGACTAATGTTTATAAATGCCTCCATACTTCACTTCCCCTTTGTCATAAAGAAAAGGAGAAGGTCATAATCTCCCAGAAATTATTTATTTGATGTTCTATAGGAGTTGTAGTGCACAGCATGACCCACAAGTCAATTGTGACAAGATAACTAAGTGTTTAGACGCATCCAAAGAGTAAATCTGGAAGACCTTGGTCTTAGCTGAATAGCTCAACTGGAAATGAAGGTCTTACAAACACAGAGTGTTGCCTAGGTAGCAGTTTGCTGTTGCGTATGATGCTAGGTAATGTTTTTGATGAAACAGCTAGTATTGGAGCATCTTATTCTGCTCAATATCAAGGTGATATCAATCACTGCAAATCACAGTTAAGGATATGAGCATGTAATTTTACAAGTAAGAGTCATCAAAGATGAATAAATTGTCACTAGTCAGCTGAACAACTATAAATTACTATCTTTGATCTTTTCAATCTGTAATCTGCACCACATCAATTAATAGCTCTGTGAAGGTGGTCTGCACATTCCTTTAATTATCTAACGTGTTGCAAATGAATGGTACAATATTTATTTATTTTTCTGATCAGAAAAGCTAAACCTTCTTAGAAGGTTTCATAGTCTTGGCTAAAGCAGTTTCAAATGCTTTCTAAAAGGCATTTACTTCTCCCATGTCTTTCTTTGCATTCTGATGTTATTTCCCTATTCACTTATTTTCTATTAATTCGGCACATATTAGTGGCAGAGTGCTTGCATATTATGAATCCTCTCCTCTCCTCTCCTCTCCTCTCATATTCTCTCACATCTGCTTATGAGCCTTTATTGGAGTGTCGTCTCCTTTATACGCCGCTCAGCCTGTCTTCGCGAGTCGCCTTCCGCCTCCGGGCGCCTGCTNCATAATCACAGTCCTATATTTAGACAAAGCTTTGCCACACATAATCACTGGTCTCCATGTGTAATACAGATATTAAGTAGTGTGGGCAAAATCAACCGCTGAGAGGTTAAAAAAAAAAAAAGCATAAATTGCAAGCTGGAGAAGACTTTAGCCCTGAATATATTAATTCTCCATGGAACAGGAAAACTTCGGTCACAGTAATCAGACCTGCAGTACTGGCCTAGTAGGAAGGTACCACAAAGGAGTTATAACAGGTATTCAGAGTGAGTCGACATAAAGGAGGATATTAATTTACAAAGGACCTATTGCAGCTAACAAAAAAATAATAGGTGAAATTTTGCATATGTATGTCTGAAGTATTTCAGGAGTAAAATCTTACTCATACTTGTCAGCTTCCAGATAAGTTAACATTATATGTTATAAAAGAAATTTGTTTTCCCCAGCTCCCATGAGAAGGGTAGTTGTTTTTAGCAAAAACTGCTGGGATTTTGCTTTCTGAAAATCAGGTTCTTTGAAAACTTCTCTGCCACATAAGTATGATATGTTTTTCTCATGCCATACTTGTAAAAAGAGGTTGATAGATCTGAAAGGCTTTAGAGAAAAGTTATGAGATTAATTTGCATTACAGAAAACATCTTACGGTGATAAATGCTTAAACCTAAAAAAAAAATAAATTCTGAGGGAATTAAAGATGAGAAAAAGAAAGAGATTTTTCCGTAATTTCTTTTTCTTAAAAGAAAATTTCTGAACTTCTGAATCAACATCTTTGTGAGTTTAAGTCATCCTTCAAATAAGCTTTGTGTGATTCTTGGAATTACATCCTATAAATGGTTCCTTTGGACTCGGTATACTTAACTGATTTAAAATGTGCATCATTGTTTCCATAGAGTGGAATATAATTTCTAATATAAATTCAATGCATAAGCTGTTTACATGAAAAGCAATAGCAAATTATTATTAAAAAAAAATAGAAATGTGAAGGTTTTTCAATGATGTATGGGCCAGCACAGGAAAATGGTGCCAGATATTGCAGTTTTATCACTGCAATAATGATTGATGAAATCTCTTTTGAAGGAGTGACATTAAAGGAAATGGTACCGAAATACCTGGGGAGAATTGCATCCATACTATCAGTGTAATTTGATATAAACTATTTTGTTTAATTCATTGTAACCGACTCTGCATGTTGCACACTCTGAGGATATGAATGAGATTTTTATCAGTGTAATTGTAAATTATTGACAAGAATAACCTCAGTGGTAATATACATTAATTTTATCTAAGTCAGTTACTTGTAGATATTATAATTTTCCAATTAACAATACAAGCATAGATTTTAGATTAAAATTACCTATAATTATGTTCACTACAAGTAAAAACATCATGTTAGAATATTTAGGCTTACTGATTCAGATAGTCATATCGCAAATATCTATTGTCTACCAAATTTGAATAAAATGTAAGCAAGCCTAAAATGAATGCTACAGTGACTAAATAATGGCAACTAGTAATTGAGGAAGTTCATGTGTGACTATACTTATAGGTAAAATTTTGGTGTTAATGCTAAAAAAGACTTTTAAAAGATTGATTTTTACATAAATTATTTTGAAAGTAGTGAAACAAAATCTGAAATTGCTATCCCTATTATTTAAGTTCAATTTTTATTTCTTGGAATGAGATATTTCCTTCTAACATTTTACCACAAAAGCACAGTTGACTTATAGCTATATCTGAGCCAGTTATCCTAGTCTTCCTTTCAAGGCAATGCAAAGAAGACACTTCAAAGGCCTGATTCATTTGACCTATTTTAGATGTCAACTTGACATGAAAGAATTGCATCCTAGTATTGCAACAGATTAAGTAGGAAATCAAAACAATTAGATCAATTGCCGCTGCTTATGGTGTTGACAGTCTGGCATTAAAAGAGAATGAATAAAGTGCATTTAGAGGCAATTTACTGTTTCCTTGATCTTCAGATTGTTTTCTCAATATAATTATTTTGCCTATGGTGCCCTGATAAAACCAAGTAAAAGATGGTAAAGGATTCCTCTCGTATATATACAAAAAGTAACAAAAGGCAAATATAATTTTTTGACTGTGTTGGACCTTTGTAAATAAATAGTTTCTTACTCTTATCAGTAAAATAGTGACCTAACCAATTTTTTTAAAGCTATATAGTAGATTAAGATACGAGCATAGTAGTTTTGAAATAATGTCCGAATAAAGGTAAATTCAGTCCTTAACCTCATAGTCTTTCTTATTGTGGCACTAATTGTATGCTAAGATACTGTTCCTGAAGGACAAAGATGATAGCTCTAAATTTAAAACAACTTGTGTATACACAATGTGTTTCATATTGTTCTGCAGTACAGAAAATCAAAATGCTACTTGTCTTAAAGGATTTTGCATTGACTTTTATAAGATCTTTAAAATGTGAGGGACTCCATCTCCTGACTACCTGTTTGGTGATTAATGTACGTACAAAGGAAAACTTCCAGGTCTGTTTGCTGAGCCTGGTTGGTACTCAGAAAACCTAATCTACTGCACCTTGGGAAGACTCTTACTGGAGAAAAGAGGATAACGAAATTAACATCCCCTTAATGCTGCAATAAATGTCCATCTTAAGATGACACAGAGATTTCATCCAGCATTCACAAAATTAGCCAGCATTTTCTGCTTATTGCTTTTAGTTCCAGTGGAAAAAAAAGGCTACCAAAATAAGGAAGATATATTGTCATATATGTACTTTATGGCATTGACTTTATGAAGAGTGTAGGAAACTATCTCCCTCTCTACAAACACTTGTAATGTCAGAGAAGAGATGCCTTTGGGTAGGTATTGATTTTAGGTAAACAGCAGAAAAGATAGTTGCTTATCATATAAACCGGCTCCTCATCCTCACAACTGCAGCTTGAGTATTTCTACCTGTTAAATCCTTCCTTTTAAATGCCACCATTATTAAAACATTTCCAAGTTATTTGAGCACTTAGTTCTCTTAAGTTAGAATTGAAATGGAACTTATTAAATAGGTATGATGGGATATATGTACAGAGACTAAAAATGTTTTCTAATTAGAAGTGAAAGGATTGGGGTTTTTTTTATCCTAACACTGGTCTCTAATATAAGAGAAACTGATGGAAGAAACAAACTAGTCCTAAATTCCCAAAGTATTTTTCCATAGTCATGCTCTATTAAGTTATAATCCAATCAGTATGTTTTTTGGCATACTCTAGAAAATTGAAATGCACTCATATATTTTAGTGTCTATAATCAAACTACACAACTAGGAGCTTGATATACATGACTATCATTAATAAATAATGTTAAATCTATTGTATGCAAAAAGATATAATTTGTGTTCCATCACTTCACTCAACTATCATATTATTTACTACATGAGGTTGTACTCCATTATTGTTTAAATTCCCAAGATCTTGTGAGGCAGTTTTAAATCTCTACTCCCATGAATATACTCACAATCTCCTATGAATATACTCACAATGCTGCTCTGTTAGAAAAAAAAAAATAGCATCTGTTCCCCAGTCTGCACTTCTATCCCTTCAAAATTACAGGTGAATGGGACTACAATATAATCATTATGATAAAGAATACCTAAATTTTTTAGTAGATACCTAACATATTCGTCAAGCAAAGCTGTAAACACTGATTTCTATCCAACAGTCCTGGAATCCCCAGTGGGTCATGAAGAGGTATGGCAAAAATGCGTTGCTGGTCAATAGAGGCCTAGTGCTTTTATGAGGGTTTGAATTAAATGCTTCAAGCTGGAGATGCAATCTGAGCCATAAAAACTTCTGAGAGACAGCACAAACTAATATCTATTGTCTACCTAACTAATGTAGAACTAATGTTCTGATGTTTGGAAACAACTATTGGAAAAATAATACACACTCATACACCCACACACTCACACACATGTTCCTGCCCAAATAGTAGATTCAAGAGGCCAAAGGCAAAAGAAACAGACACAAGGTAAAATAATATCATAATGGAAATTAAAATAATACAGAGGCCTCTCATAGGAGAACAGAAATTGGTTCTTTCAAAAAGTTACCTTGAAAAATATTACTTTTATTACAACATAAATAGGGTTAAGTCATTCAACAAACTACACTCATTTATAGCAACTTTTTTCATTAGTTTGATATTACTTTTTTTTATCCCTCTTCTCTTTATTGGGGCCCATTGTTTTCTAGTTAACAAAATGGTTGTGTTGCTGGTCACTGGGATTACTGGAAAAATAAGTGAAATTCCACTTTTATTTTCTTTACAATTTTTCTGAAATGCCATTTTGTCTTCTTGTATTACTGCAGTGAATTTCTCCAGAAGACTTGTGATTTCCTGAAGCATTTTGTAGAAAAAAACCCAATGACTGGTCAGTCTTTTTAGATCTTATAGACACAGCCTTTCAGTAGAGCTGGCATAGATGCTCATGGCACAATGCCTGTGAAGAAGGCACGTCCAATAGTTTGGCAATGAAGGCAATGAAAATTCTGTGTATCTTCAGCAGACTGCTCAATAGCTTTTTGATAAAATAGCTCCTCTCTGGCTTTTTTCTTACATAATATAAAATGTAATTTCCAGAATCATTAACTTACGTAATCTTACATGAAATGTAATTTAAAAAAAAAAAAGGTTAAATCTTTGAATAGATTTTGGTTAAAGACAAGTAAGTGTCTATTGCTTACTAGCCTCATTCTAAGGATCCACCTTAATGTATCTCAGGTTAAAAAGTGTCAGGGAAGGTTCACAGACCTTACTATGCCCTTGCTTTTTATGTTCTCGTGTAAATAAGAGAAGGCAAAATGGGATTTGTTCAAGCACATACATACTCATGCATTTGACAATATATTCCAAGGTTGTTTCACGCTGAGGGTCCACACTAGTCAATTATATCTATGAAAAAAAAATGCATACAATTTTTGCAAGGATTCTGAGGCAATTTCTGGTACCCTTCCAGTGCATAAGTAGTATGCAGACATATTTACTGTGGAGTGATGACTTGTCATTCAGAAAGCATAGAGGCAAGCAACCTTTCAAGAGCTGTCATTCAGACTGATACTAAAACTGGGTTCTTTGTCTTCTTCGTCATTTGCTTGTGCAACAAGAATATTATTACATGACATCTGATTCCAGAAGCTTTTTCCTCAAGACTCTTCCAAATGTTAAGTGTCCTACAGATGAATTCTAGCCTATACATGGACTCGAATTGCTTAGCTGGACATGGAAGATCAAGCTTAGTATGTGCTCTGATCTGAGAGAAGAGTTTCAGGTGTAGGTCCTCGGGTTTGTCTCTGTCCTTGCCGAGACTCAAGGTTGTTAAAAGTCCCCAGCCCTCTAAAAGCCCTGAGGCGCGTCGCAGAAAGAAACGGAGTCCTTCAAGGTCTTGTTTTCATTGTTGTTTATTATCAGGTATCTCACAATTTGCTCCGCAGCCAGCCGAGGTCCGGACAGTGGCTGGGACATGACGCGACTGCCCACTGATGGCGTTGCTTGGTTCTTATACAGATAATTACTTGCCTACTATTTACTATTTTGTACCAATGTGTGATATCTATACTACAAGAGTCATTTCTACCCCAATCCAATAGCCTAGAACTACTTTGTGTGATCACCACCCCAGAGGATGGAGGACGAAGAAGAAGGAGAAGGATTTAGGGCAACACCCCAAATCCTCCATCTTGTCCCCCATTCATCTCTATTCTAAAAATTCCTAAACTACAAAATTTCTCACCCTGTGCTGTACTAAACTACTACTTTCACACTTTTGAGGTTTGTAATTCCTCTCTCAGTGTTGGAAGCTTCTCCCATGGACTAAAATCAAACTCGGTATCTTTCTGGGCTCTGTGCCAAGGTCTCCAACCCCCCTGGACCGGCTCCACACCCCCCTGTCCAGGGTCCGAACTCCCTTTCTCAGGTCCCAAGTCATCCAAAGGGATGCCCTGGACTCCAACAGTAGCTCAGAAAAAATAACGTAGAAATTTCTCTCAAGAAGGAAGTGCAGGACATCTGCTGGAGGTGGAACTCATAATCGTGTGTTTAGCATAAAATGCAAATTTGAAAAGCCATTTCACTACAGTGGACTAAAATATTCACCATTTTCTCGGTACTCTATTTTACAGCAAGGAAATTTGCCTACATTTACATTACAATATGTGATGTTTCCAAAAGGTATGCCTACTCTTACTGGCCACAGCACAAAAACAGTATTAAAAGGGTGTTTTTTTGCAATTCCTTTGCAATTTTAAACGTAATTAACTTCTTAAAGAAAAACTGGAGTAGACAAATACTCTTTTTTATGCTCTCCTCTAAGTTCTTTAATTCCATAAATCCTGGAACATGAATTTATTTCACAAGGGAAGAATGGCATGGGCAGGACATAGATCTATGACTCAGATGATGTGTAGAAATGATGGTCAGGTGCTAAGCAGGAAAGAACATGCTCTCCCTTGTGACAGACATCAAGGTTTGTCTGCATCAAGGTAAAAAGGGAAAATCAGGGAAAATGTGGACGCTTTTTGCTTGAGACTGGATGTCCATCAACATCTCCACTAGTAAGCAGCATGTTTGCAACAGGTCACAGATGCAGCAACAGAGATCCTTTCATCTTTTGTCCCCCTGTAAGGAATTGTGACCAATGGAGCTTCCATTGCTGTTTGACCTTCAAATGCCACAGTGCCACAGAACCAGATGATGCAAGTCCCACTGTGTAGATGTTTCTTTCTTCTATCTTATAAATTTAAAAATCTGTCTCTCATTTCTTTTCAGAGCAAGTGTAAACTTAGTATTTTAAAACTAAAGCTGATATTTCTTGAGGATACTTTATGTCCTCTACCCCTTAACTATACATTCAGCCAAATTTTGAGAACCTGAAGAGACAGCTTGTCATTTAGATATTCTGTCGTATCAGCAAGCTCAAAAGACTGGGGGCAAAAAAAATCTCTTACTGTGTTCATTTTTTATTTTGACTTTCTCCCCTAAACAAACATCCGTTGCTGAAATTCCTAAACTAACAGTAATTCCCCTCCTAACAATAGTTTCAAAAATCTGATGCTAGGTGATTAATATTCTATTTTATGTTAATCCTACAGTGAAGGAGTCAAACCACTCTTAAATGAATTTTCTGTATTTAATTCAATACACAGAAGTGATGGTTTTTTATTCCAGCTTCTTTGTGTAATCCAAATTGGTGCCAAAGTGCTTTCTGCCTGTCTCACAGAAAATGAAAATATATGTTTTTGTTTGCCTTCTGAATAAGCTGAAAATATTGCACTTCAGAGCCTTACCCTGAAGTATATTTCACTTAAGTTTAAAAATACAGATGTGATATTTCTTGCAATACCACAGTCAAATTTATTTAGTAGAAGGAGGGATGAACAGAATATGGAAGTCAGAAAAAAATCAATGGATCAGAGAATAATTCAGAGTGGAGTGGGCTCAGGAAGTCCTTGGTCACATTCCCTGTTTAAGTAAGGTCATCCAAAATGTTAGATCAGGTTGCTTGGAACTTCATCTAGTCAGCTCTTGAAAATCTCCAAGTACAGATACTGCACAGCCTCTTTGGGTTGTGCTACTGCCTAACTGTTCTCACGGAAAATATGTTTCTTCCCATGACTTTCACTCCAGTTTGTGCCTGTTTTCTCTTTTCTTCCTGGTAATCACTACTTTGAAAAGTCTTGTGAACCCTGCAAATTCTCCTGAGCTTCCTAATGTCTATACTGCTGGGCCTGAAACTGGGCTACTTATCAATTTGTCCTTTCATGGAATAAATGGATCTCATCAGCAAACACTGTAATCTGCTAAGTGTCCAAGTCCTTAATTTTCATCTCTTAAACATTGCCATATTACCATATTAATTATTTAAAGGGCCTTTAAAATAATTTGAAATTATTATTGAAATAATGATAAAGAAGTAATTCCTTGCCTCAATGAAAAAAACATAATGAATGCAATTTAGGTACTGTGACACAGTCTGTCAGGACCTCTTAATGCTAAAAGCATGAGTGTCTCCAGCTTGGTTAAATGAGCACCCTTGATGTTGACAAATACAAGGATCTCAGGGGACAGTTGTGACATTCAACACACCCTGGCAACAAATTTCACTTCTATTAGACAAATTATGTAATCTAATTGCTGTGTGGCCCCTGTTAGAGGCAGGGAGACACTATCTTTGTAAGCTTAATTTTTTCTTTCATTTACATCAACAAGAACTTTACTGATGTTATCTCCTCAAAAATCAAGCTGTGAAGTAACACACTTATTTTATTATGTTTTTGTCAAAATAATTTCTGGGCATTCAACTCTTTCCACTGGAACAGTATCAAGACCAGAACTTAAAATATGTGGGTATGTAATGTTATGCAATCAGCATTAACACTGCAGAGGAAAAACAGCTTAGGAGCTGCTGCTCTTCACAGAATGTAACTGCAAGACACAGCAATGCTGGGTTTTGTCCGCCCTTGGAATGGGAAATGCAGAAGGGCTTTGTGCAGAGACAGGGCTCCAGCTTCCCTCTGCATGTGTCACCACCTTCCATACCACGGTAAATCTGTACACAACTACCAGCAGGTCAAGCCAATTCTGTTTTATTGTTTCATGCTTACATCTTATGCAACAATAGGATATCTTGCATTGTTTTCTCTGTTGGGAGGATTGTAGGAATAGGGTAAAAAGCTAGCCTGTCACGTCTTCTAAGTGCAGCTAACAAATAATGTGTAAGTTCCCATATGGAGCTGTTTTGAGAATGAGAAGTTCCTTTAGCACAACACTCTATTCTGAGGGTGAAAAATAAGTGCACCTGTAATAACAAGGGATTTGTCCCATGGGAATCTGTAAAGAAAATAGACAAACAATCTGAGAATAGATAGATTTAATGGACAAGTAAAATGTCTTTCACTAACCAATAGAATAATTAACAAGAAAGCTATTAACCAATTAGAAAATCCCCTTGAGGTTTGTAAAAACTGTATAAAAGACAGCATGCAGCCATAATAAAGAGCTTTCTGAGCCCTCTGAACTTTTATGGTGTCACCCGTGGTATTGTGACCATCCCAACAATAGAGGACAGTAGTTGTAGATGGCCAGATTTGAGTCACAGGTATTCAGGTATACAGCAAGTTAATTTTAATTTAGACTTGGAACTGGAGTCTGACTTTGGCTAAGAAACTTTTCCTTACTCTTCCATATAACTGTCCTATAATAATTCAGGTTAGAAGGGACCCCTGGAGACCATGTACAACCCTCTGCTAAAAACAGGAGCAGCCTTGAATCAAGTTGCCTTGTCTGATCAAGTTTAGACTCTCTCTAAGGAAACTCTCTGCCAGAAGAGTAAAGTTAGCAAACTGTCTCTTGGTGCTGGAGAATTTAGGACTAAAATATAGGGAAAATAATAATAATAAAAAATTGCTAATATTTTTGGTAACATTACTAGCCACTTACTTTATATCTGAGTGTCAGAATCTCTTTTGTGTGGTTAGACATGGCAAGGTTAGTACTAGGATTGTCACAGAGAATAAATCAGGTACCTTGTATGTAGTTGACTGGAGAAGAGCAAATGTGAGAAAGCAAATTTCAGAGATCCTGTGAGTAAAAAGATGGTATGTCAAAGTCAAGCAACTAATCAGACTACATACCCTAAGGTATATCAATAAATCATGCTGTCATAAGCGGTCCTAATGAAGGATCATTTGTGAAAGTTTTACCTTTACTGTCTTTAGCCAGCATTCAGCAAATGAATAACTGCCATATTGTTCCCAACAGGTAATGCAAGAGTCAAAAATATAGAAGGCATTTTTAAACATCTTCAGGTGTATTAAGGAGTTATAAATAAGGAATTACTGTGCCAGTCATCTACTATAACTCCAGTGTAACATAAATGACAGAAAATCACAAAATTAGTGTTTTAAAAAAGATGCCTCTTAAAATAAAAAAAAATTAAATAAAAAGAAGGAAAATTTGCACTCATTCTCTAGACAAGTTCCTCCAGTGGTTATTTTTTCTCTCTGTGAGGTTGCAGCTTATACCCAACAAAAAACAGTACTTTTAATATTCAAAGGTTGGATTTTTTTGTTCCTTCTCCTGCTAAATTGAAGTCTTATTGTTTATGTATCAGTGTGCCAGTATCTTTCCAGTGTAGACCTAAGCAAAACATTTCATTTTTTAGAACAAAGTCTGTTTTTCAACTCCTCAAAACCTTCTACCATCCATCAACATCCATTTAACTTGTACACCTAAGAGTATGCTCTCCAGGATGGAAAGGAAGATCAGGAATCTTCACACTGTCAGTATGGAAAAATAGCCAAGATTTTTGATTAAGAGTTCCAATAAAATGGAAGCTGGAATAATTCAAAATAATCATTCCCTTAGAATAGACTGTCATCAAGTGCTGATCCATATGTTAATGTGACTCATGAAGGAGCAACAAAGAACAACACCCTAGGATATGTTGTACCACATCCGAAAGCTTATAAGTGCCAATAATGCAAGACCCCTTTAATTCTTTCAGACAAAAGAGCTCAAAGCTCATGTTTCAGATGGGAAATACTACAGATAGATACAGAAAAGAAAATAAACTTCTGCTGAAAGCTTGCAACTATATTTTTCTCATGAACTTTTGGGTCTTTTTAAATCCAAAAAAGCAATCTGTGAATGATCAATCTTCATGGGAAGATCTGTGTCCTTTGGACTTCATGCAAGGTGGCAAAAGCCATATGTCAGTCCAGTTCCTCAGCAATTTCTGTAGTTTTCCATCACAACTTAAAGCAGTTGTGATGACAGGCACATAGTAAGTAGATTGCTGTGTAGGAAGAATAGGTGGATTTTTCTTGATATTCCTCTCACAGAAGTAGAAAGGAGACCTTACAATCATTTATTCTTGGAACATTTTCATATTGTTGTCATGAAAATCTTCATAAAAATCTTTTAACCCATCTAGCTGAACCTGTTAGGAGACAGTCTACTAAACACAAAATTTTATATCTCTTCAGTCTAGATTCTGAAAGAATCAAGGAATCATCTTCTGATGGTAAAGAGATTCATGGTCAAATTTGTGTAGGATGAGCCAGCCCCTTGAAGGTCCAGAGTAACCTCAAGATCCTATCTCAATCATCTGTAGAGAAGGAAAAATCATTTAAGATTTAATTTAACAGAGGGATATTTGGAGGCTAACACCAGGCAATGGCCATTAAAATATTTTTCAAATTCTGTGGTTCACAGCTCCTTCCCATTACAGGTTCCTCTATCAGAAGATCTCAACGTATTTCTCAGCTGTGGAAATCAACCCCTGTTATCTGGCTCAGTTGCTACCTTATAAAACCTTGTACAAACATGGCCCAATGAACGTAGAGAGACAGTCAATAACACAAAAAAGGTGTCAAATAAACCAGCCATATGTAGAGAGAAATGAAGTATAGAAGTCTGGGAATAATGACTGGCTCAGAAATTAAAAAAAAATTATACATATATGGACATGCACATGTATATATATGTATATATAAATATGTATCAATGCATTTCTATATTGATATTTACCAGCTAGATAAATATAAAGCATATAATTGCATTTTAAATACACATATATGTTTACACATTGCTTCTGTGACATTTCACTAGTTGATTAACAATAATTTCAATGGGGAGGCTGTTCACACTAATCTTAGCACACACTTTAAAATCTAGACCTATGTGCTCACATTGAGATGTAAAAAAGGTGTAAACTGCAAAAACTTACATAATTTTAGGTGAGCTGATAAATTATAACATAGCTGAAAAATGATGTTATGCCATTGCATAATATCTGCTACAGGTAGACTGAAAAATCTGAGTTCAGATATTGAGATGTGCAGGGAAGAGAATAAAAAAAAGGAATGTGTGCTATGGTTACTACAGAGAGGTGTGTTACTACATACTTGCTTTGTTTTGAGAAAGAACTTGTGAGATACAAAGCTCAAGATTGGGAAAAAAAATCCTCTGTTATAAATCCAGGAAACATTATGTTGTGCAAATTCATGCAGATGAAAAGTAGGTTCACAGTCCTTATGACTAGCAGACATTTCTTTCCCATGATAGTTATGACAACAATGCATAGCAGTTCAGAATGAAAGGAAAATTACTACAAAATACATTAAGAGACTGCTTAGTGTTACTTTAATGTTCCCAATGCTTCTACATTTATTTAATACTTGGGAGAAAGCACAGTTTGAACTGACATGGCTTGAAAGAATAAACAGCTGAGAAAGTATAAAAGCATAGTGCTTTTGTTGTTATTGGGGTTATTCAAAACATTTTTGCCTCAAGCTTCCTTTAATATTTTTGGGTGCTTCTGCATATGAGCAGAAAGGGGGATAGAAGAGGTATGAAAGAATCATAACTTGGTGAAGAAACAATGCAATTCCTCTCTATTCATATTTGTACTAGTCTTTGGAAGAAGAGGGACTCCTTCTTTAAGGATATCTGGTTAAGGTCCTTTCTCAATGCAAAAAGACAGTGAGAAGTGGAGTAAGTCATAAACAAAACATACAGAGCAGTCATAAGAACAAAACTTGATTAACCACGCTGATTGATGAAGGCAAGTGAGATTGTAAGAACATTTGTTCCAGCAAGGTTTCTGTCAGCAGACCTTGTCAACTGAGAAGGAAACTAAAGGAAAAGAGGGAAACCAGAAAAAAAACCTAAGGGGACACATACTTGAAGAAATAAATGTGGAGAAAAAAATAAATGTGGAGAAAATGAGAGGAAACAAACCTCAACAGTTACACCAATTGATGGACTATCAAGAAAATACAGGTACCATTTCCAGGGAGATCAACCTGGACTTTACAACACATAAAATTGTGGACCAGGGGAACCCAGACAAGTGCCACTTACTCTGGGCAATATGTTCCAGTGCCTCACAACCTTCACAGTAAAGAATTTCTTCCTAATAGCTAATCTAAATCTACCCTCTTCCAGTTTTCTCTTGTGTTGCCACTATGGATCCTGGTAAAAAGTCCATTATATCTTTTGTATAAGCCCCCTTGATAGAGTAGAGTAGAGTATTCTACTCTACTCTATTCTATTCTATTAATTTTATTCTATTCTCCTGTGATGGGTGGGACTTAATTTTGACAGTCCCTGCCTCAAGATTCTGGGGCTCAAAAGATGTGATAAGCAAAATTTCCAGCATAAAACCGAGGCAAAAAGAGTTTTTGAGTACATCATTTTTTCTACATGCTAACTGTTATCAGGTCAACTGTCTCATTTTCCATGTTTTTATGTTATCTCAAACAATTTGTTCTCAGTTTGCTGTGTTTGGCCTCTTCTTACAGATAATACTGTAATGGAAAGTAATATTGTCCCCTCTGACCTAAATCTAGAATGTGACAGAATTTGGGAACACTTACAGAAGTGGTAATCAGTTTTTTGCTTATACTCTAGTTATTTATTCACAGCTCTCATGTGTAACGATCACTGGAAAACTAGATGACAGCTAAGCTGTCCTGAGTAGTACTTTAACTTTATTTTGTTTAACACTGTATGTTCAGAAAAAAAAAAATCACTTAGCAAACAAGTTCAGGGTGAATATCCTGGAAGTCCCAAATCAGACCAAACACACTGTTTCAAAGTAGAACTATATATATATATATATTTTTTTTTTTTTTTTGTCTTACCTTTCTCCAGGAAACTCTAGTTTCTGCACATTATTGTAAAAAAATTTCCACTATTTTTCTTTAAATAAAATATATTGCAGTGCAATCTGCTTTTGGAGTCTGAGATTACCACAGTTCTTTCACACCTTCAACCCCTTTTTATCTTAATGCATGTTCTTGAAATAAGAATGATGACATAGCATCTATAACAGTTTCCATGAAAAAAGAAAAGAATAATATGATTTATGTAAACTAAAACTGTTCTACTTTTACCAAGTAAATTATGCAAAGAACCTGCATAAAAGTAAATAGAAGTTTTATAAATCAAACCTTAAGTGCCTAAATGCATTCCCATTTCAAGCAGTATTTTAAAGAGCTGAAGCAGAAACATCGTCTTTGCAGGCATTATAATTCAAACACTGAAACTTGTAAACTTTTTATTATAGTCCTTTTTCAAAATGCCTATGCTTAATGTACAAAAGATTTTTATACTTTTTGCAACTTTTTTCTATCAGACAGCTACAAACCGTGAATATAAAGTTGCTCCTGTAGGTACTTTACTTGTAGGCAATGTCATTAAGATATATAAAATCCACCATTTTTGTAATTACTTTCAACCCAATTTTAAGTATCATGTCACATAAATATTTCACAGCCTTGGTCCTTGCACACTAGATAACTTACATGAAATCAGCAAATAAGACCCTTCTAATGGTAAAACAGGACATGGATGCAAATTCCAGATTGTATGTTCCATTGATGTCATAATGCAGAAAACATAAGAGATGTGAAATGCTCACTAATACTTTAGTTTGGGAACCAGGTTTCAAGATGTTGCCAGTTGGCTTCCAGCTTGAAAATCAATGTCACTGATTCCAGTTGTTTTTGCACAGAGAAAATAATTACTATCACTGAAGAGAGTGAAATGTCTTTAATATACACATTATTTTAATATAAATCTCTGTCCACATGTTTTTACCAGTGCATTCCCAGGAACCTGTATGAGCAAATTACTTAAATTAAAAAAAAAATATTAAGATAATATGGATGTACAGTTAACCACAGTGAGAAGACATCTGGAAAAGCTTTTTCAAAATGTCACATTACTGATGGAAAATGGTCTTCATGATGTTTGCTTTCCCTTTCTTGAATTCTACAGAAATCTTTTTTTCTTTTCAGTTCAGGACCAAACTCTGATATTTCACCCTCGATGAAAACCCCAAACAAGTCTGGAGCTCACAAACTGTTAATTCCCATAAAGGTGACCCAATTTGTCAAACAAAATGATGGCCTGACCAAATTAATTCCAGTATAAATATTTCATTTCAGTATTAAGGTAGATTTGAGCAAACCCAGAAGTAAATCCTCTGGAATCTAAAACATTTTCAAAATGAAGACTCACATTCCAGCATATTGCAGCAGTGACCTAGTTCACACACACTTTCATAGCAACAACAGACATATCTGCAGTTTTTGCTTAAAAGACATCAGTCATAATTACTATCTGGAAACAGGATTGGCTGAAGTGGATGAAAGCATTTTAAGACCATCAATACTGAAAGCATGAAACTCTATGATGGATATAATTTACAGATTTTTCAACTGCTAAGCCACAAACAGTATTTCTTGCTTTTAGAAAACATTTGGTTTGGGTTTTATGCATCGGTGACTGATTCACTTGCCTGGACTGTTTTTCATTAACGGAGATAAGAATAAACAAGAAAACATAAGCAATATCCTAGAAAACTCATCATACTTCAGGATACTCGATAAGATTAAAATAAAAAGAAAGAATAAAACTTGGCAGCCCTGACTAACTGAAGTAGACTGATGAATGCTGTCTTCATTGCAATGCACTGCCACAGATCACTAGGTTCTGAATTTGAGGATAAGAAATCTTGATAACTGATCTGGAAAGCTTGGCTATTAAAAAAACCCCAAACAAATAATAAAAAAAAAAACAAAGCCAAAATTCCAAAAACCACAAAAACCCCCACATTATATATTTTACAGATCTTCAAGTGTATTGGTAGGAAGTGAAAGAACTGCAAAACAACCTTATTAGACAGGGTTGAAAACAATTGGATGTACAAAATAACTGATGTCAGGAATTATTATTTTCAAATAGTATTACTCCTAGAAAGATGAAATGGACAATTTTATGCAGTGATATGTGTCTAAATGTAATACTTAAAAAACCAGACATACTCAAAACATTTTCTGCCTGGTGAGGATGCGTCCATTTTATTCAGCATGTAGAGGTCACTTGTGTTCAGCCTGGAGGACACTGAGGGGAGACCTCATTGCAGCTACAGATTCCTTGTGAGGGGAAGTGGTGACAGTGACAGGACTTGAGAGAATGGCCTGAAGGTGAGTCATGGGAGGCTTGGGTTGGGTATCAGGAAAAGGTTCCACACCCAGAGAGTGTTTGGGCACTGGAACACAGACCCGAGGGAAGTGGTCACAGCACCAGCCTGACAGAGTTCAAAAAGTGTTTGGACAATGATCTCAGGCACATACATGGTGTGTCTCTTGGGGATGGTCCTGTGTCAGGCCAGGTGTTGGACTAGAGGATCCTCATGGGTCCCTTCCAACTCAGCATATTCTCTGATTCTGTCATATGTTACTTTAGAAGATAATACTAAGACTGTTTTGAAAATTAATGACAAGAGGCCTACAGGAAAGATGGGAAGATACTCATTATCAGGAAGGCTACTGATAGCACCAGGGAGAATAGCTTTAACCTGTCAAAGGTTTAGATTAGGTATTAGGAAGAAATTCTTTACTGTGAGGGTGTTAAGGCACTGTAACAGATTGCCCAGAGAAGCTGTGGATACCCCATCCCTGGAAGTATTCAAGATCAGGTCAGATGGAGCTTTGAGCAACCTTGTCCAGTGTAAGGTGTTCATGACAATGACAGGGGAGTTGGAACTAGGTAATGCCTAAGGTCCCTTCAAACCCAACCATTCTATATTTCTGTGATATGACTGCAACAAGTCTTTAAAATACTCCATTTTCAAAATGTTCATTAACTCAATTCAGTGTTTTTTACCTCAATTCAATTAATCGTAGAACATTTCAAGTAAAAATGTAACCATAAGGATCACAGAGTCCAACTCTCATGAACTATTTAAATTTATCTCAGAAAATATTTTATTTAAATTTAATAAGGTACCTGTGATGCTGTGAGCGTAAACATTTGAATTTCATTCCTTTTCCTTCAAGTTTCAACAAATTTTGTACATATTTTAGATCTATGTCTCCTAAAAATACTTGGTTTAATTTGGTCTCAAATAATGTGGGAAAAATTTTATATGGTAGTTTACTCTCTTTCTTAAATGATCTTTGTAAAGCATGTTTCTTTTCATGTTTTTGGTCTGATACAAAGTTCACTTAAAACAGTCAGAGAATCCACAGCTTTTGCATTTGGATAGTTTTTCTTTGTCTCTTCTGTTTCTAGTGTCTTTTATTCTACACTCTTTTATGTAAACCTTTACCCCAGGGAAAAGTATGGATAATATTATGGCCACATATTTAGGAGTATATACAAAATAACAGGAAATAAAGTAACCTTCTGGGCTGCAAGTTTCACTGTAGGTCTGTGTGATAAGGCAGAATGTGCACACCTTTGTCAACAGGTAGGTGAAGTGAACAAGGGTGGTTTATAGGCTGTGGATCTATTTAAGGACAAGCTGTATGGAAGAGCTTGGTGGAAGAAAGGAAGGGAGTTTAGATGAACAGTGTCAGTTTAAGTATGGCTTTATATGCAGCCTTTCCTTCCTTATTAGATTATTTTCTTATAACTCCACTCTAACAATTGAATAACTAGATACAGAATTTTAAAGACTTAGTGTCACAGTTTTCAGAAAAAATATTAAGATCATTATAATGGCATTTCTGTATCAGTATTTTTTTACTATTCTTACACATAAAAATAGTTATTTAAGCTTTTAGTTTTGACAGTACTGGGTCAGGTTTTGCAATGTCTATATACACATTACATATAGATAAGAATTTCTTATATTTGTAATGTAACATGGTACAAAGTGAAATTTGAAGTACTCAAACTGTTGTAAAAGCTACTTTATTTCACTCTGATAGGATATTCTTAGCCAACTTATAAAACCCAATTTTATTTTATTAAAAAAAACATATTCCATTGACTCCAAAATATATTGCTTTGGAATTTGACCATGAAAGAAATAAAAGAAGGTCAATATTAGACTAAGAAAAACAGAAGATCTTAAATCTCCTGTGAAACTAGTATCCTAGTATTTAAATATCCTTCATTCACATAGTACAAAACTCTGTATATTTTAGAAAACTTTGACCAAAATATACAGCAAAGATCTTTATCCTGAATGCTATCCCAGGGACTTAGAGTGAACTGCTGGCAACTGTGTTTGGCAGGATAAAATACTTAAAGGATTGGCTTTTCTGTTGAGATTGCCATGAGGCAATCTTGGATTGAAAATTCTTTCATTCCACTAGCTATGATTTTCTTACTAATATTTCTGTTCAACTTTTACATTCACTGACATATTTTATCCATGATAATATCATTTTTTAGCAGATCTCATTTTAATGAGGTAGTGACAGTTTTAAGACTTAATTAAAAATTAATGGATGTTCCACTTCCCAATATCAGAGTATTACATGTCACCAGACCTTACATAACCAGCTCTGAAACAAAGAAATATTTTAAAAGAGCTATTTTTCATATTTGTGGCACATCATAGCTAGTGATGATCATATGCTAAGATTTTCTCTATTTTTCACACTTTAATTTCAATGGAGGAATAGTCTTTCATTTGTGAGCCATAAAGGAATATAGTAGGCAAGGACAGGAAAAATAGACAGTGGAATTCAGAAGATATGACTGAATAAAGGCTGACTTTAAATGACAAAGTCTTGCAGTCACTAACCAAAACACAGAGTCAATATCTGTTAATGAGTGAAGATGGTATAGAAGTTTCATTCCAGACAGAAATTTATCCAAGGGGCACCTGTTTCAATATGGTGTTTGCTGTAGTAATAATTTAATAATTTAAATGAGAAAATATTGAATTATCAGTAGAAGTCCTTAATGAATGTACTGTAAGTTTGTCATTCAAATAGTTGGCCCACTTTCCTTATGAGAGCTAATGGAATGGCAATTTAACTTATTTGGCCTGAAGATACATAAAAAACTCAAATAAAAAAAAATCCATTCTGTCAATGGATATTTGTACTGTCAGGAAATCCATCCATTATTATAAACACTAAAGATAGCAACTACTGTGATTAAGATGACAAAATATTTCCATTAGAAGACTTTGTTTTAGTTGATCTCAGTTCTAGTTAAAAAATAACTGTCTATTCAGTCTCTTAAGAATGCAGCAGGTTATGGAGAGAAAAGCATGCTATAGAAGGTACTAAATAAGAACAAGGAAGGAAAAAGAGCTTAGAAGCCTAGAAGTGGAAAATGTGAGACAGAGGAACTGCAGGCAATTAAGCAAAATGAGTACATGGAGACTAAAATAGAGATAGAAAGATGCTACTATCCTTTTTTCTTCAAACAGATGCCTTCAGTAAGCAAGGCTACTGGAAATGGGATCAGTCGCCGTATCGATAGTAGGAGAGAGATCAGAAACCAGACGCAGGGTTGAGATATGACTGGTACAAAGGCTGAAAAAAAGATTGGTCAGTGTGATGAAGAGGAGAGTGATCAGTTCTGTCTCCTCTAAGTACTTGGGAAAAGCAGCTCCCATTGAGCTCATGTAGAGTTCCCCACATTACTGGAGATTTTACATTAATCTCTCATGTCTTAGTTTTCCATTTATAAAAAGGAGATAGTAATAACTACTCAGTTCACAGGAACACTGTAAAAATAAATGTATTAATGTTCATGAAGCACTTAGATGCTGTAATGATGAGCACCATAAAAAGCTTCTGAGGAAATTAATTTAATCCTCAGAGTGGGTTTTGAATAGTCTGAATTAATGAAGGCAGGGGGCTGTGTAATGAACAATAGAAAATAGAACATAGAACACTGTTCAGTAAGTGCACAGTAATTCTTCTGTGACCCAAATGAGTCTAGTAGGCCTAATATTAAAAAAAAAAA
>VZDJ01000158.1:11972690-12014134 GCA_008694505.1 Cyanoderma ruficeps
CCCAGCATCCAAGGCAAAATTTGGACTACATAGACAATGATAAATCTCTCATCCTGTAGCTTGGATGTTTGACCTTGCAGCTCTAATAAATTTATTGTAAGATTTAATCTGTAGTTAGACACACAGTATATAAATTGTTGGCTTAATATATTTTGTTTTAATTAGCGTGGTAGGTATGTGGGTGGGCTCAAGATTTACATATTTATAGAATCCTGAGGACATTTTTGCATATTTCCATGCTTGATGAGATATAGGGCTGAAACCTAATTAAAAGGTTTATTTGGGGGATTTTTATTATCTAGCTCTGTGTATGTGTTTGTGTTTGTATGTGGAGACAGGTTACAATACATTTTATAGAAAAGATTTGCTTCTTTTTATATATATGTCCTATGAAAACAATTTCTAACATCTGACATTTAAAACCAGTGCGGAAGAAATTGTAAACTACTAGATGTTGATGGCAGACATAAGAAAGCTACCAATCTCACAGAATTTAAGATTATCATGTTACAGAACTTGACATTGTTGTCACATGGAGGTTATCTGAAAAAGCTTTTGACGCTATCATTATCACTGGTGAGTATTTATTTTTGGAAATTATTTTGATTTTATTCTTAAAATAATTACAAGAAAATATAAACAAATCCACAGTTATATTACCATGCTCATGATTTTTGAATGCAAAACATTATAAATAAAATGTAATTAGTCAGTTGAGAATACAACTTCCATGTTGACAAAACTTCCCATCTTGGCAGATTTAGGTGATTTAATTAAGATTTGTGATGTGAACACTAGAGAAAATATCAAGAAAGACAACAGACAAATTGGCCTTGGAATTGCACACTATTATGAAGTTTAGTCACTGAGATATTACATTTCATGAACAGAACTCATGGATGTTGGAACTAGTTTGTTTTAAGTCTATATTTACATTCTTGTCTTCTACCATTCCCAAAGTAAAAGCCTGATTTTCTGTTTCCGGTATTTCATGTTTCATGTGGAAATAGGTGTATAAGCTGCTCTGTCCTTATAAAAAAAACCAAACAAAGGTGGCCATTGAAGTCAGGGTCATATGTAGATTAATTCTATCCCACTATCTTTTCTTTTTAATTTTTAGTAATCTAACTAAAAAACTTATCTGTTTTATTTTTCCTTTCCTTTGCCAGGCAAACAACTTGACTTCTAATTTTCATTTTATCCATGTGTTTCACAACATTCCAGATGTTTTATTTGATGATCAGCCTCCCTTATTCATTGTAGGCTTCTATTTATAATAACATAACTCTAAAAACACCTCTTCAGTATTATTAACGCAGACAGAACTCAACTATTTCCTAGAAGTTTTACTCCCTGAGTTCCAAAATATCATCACAAGTGTGTCCCCTGCTTTTATAAGGAGTTCAGTTCCTAAATCTGCTTAAATGCTCTGTCCACTTCTCTCTTCTTCCCTCCCAGGCTTGTGCTGCTCTTTCCTTTGTACTATGACAAGTAGCTGTGCCCCCACAGTTCTAAACAGGAGAGTAACCAGTCAGATCGCTTTACTTTTCAATGAGACCAGGAGCCTGACCTGCTTCTCAGGAAAGACATAATTCTAATACATCTGTGTCAGGATAAAGGAGGGAGAAAATGAACATGGTAGCACTGAAGATACCGTGCAGAAAATTTCAAGTAAAACTTTTCATTTGAAAGAAGTTACAGTAGTGGTCACCACAATATGCTACACCTGGAAGGGTGTAAGTAGAGAGATGGCATGGTAATCTCCAAAAGTCAGCCTGAGATAGAATTGCAAAGGAAATTTAGAAAGTGTTGTCTGGTCTTGGCACAAAATTCTCCTTCAACCTTTTAAAATTTCTCCTGTTTAGTAATGCTACTGTTAATTACCGTCATCTATATTTAAATGCCAAGTTTAATGATTCATTAACATGATAGATTAGATTGTGAAAGATAGGTGAGTTAGGTTACGGGCAGGTTAAACACCAGCCTTCCAGTCCTGCAGAGAAATGCACAATGCTAAAATGAGAAGCCAGTAGATGTACTACACATCTTTAAATGATTGCTGTAATTACATTTCAAACTGTGTCTCTCTACGTGAATGACTTCTATTAATTCTTCCAAAGAACAAGAAATATAAAATGTATTGTGTAAAGTACATTTTCAGAATAAAAGACTAAGACTTAAACCTCAGAATACTTTTTTGGCATCAAAACTTATGTAGCAATAAATGATCTTGACAAGTTTAATAAATCTCATTTCCATTTAAATACTTGGAAATAATCATACCTTTTTTGGTGTTTGATGGATATGAGGATCAATGAGATTGAAGCTATGCCTATGTGGAATTCAAATGGAATGATATAATAAATGTTGCTCAATGGAGTACATCCAGAACTGACACCCCTTTCTGAAGCTAGTAACTTATCCTAATGAGTATCAAAGCTGCACTGTATTGATGTATAATCCCTAATCAGAGATCTGACCTCAATTTTCACACTGCCTTCATTCTAGTGCTATCATGCTAAAGGATATATGTTAATATTAATTAAGAATAAGAGATTTGTCACATTAGAGCTTCCTGAGTTTTGTTTTTCAGTGTTGTCAAAATGTCTCTCTCAGGCTGAGGAAATGAATGATTTCACCACAGGAAATTCAGGTGGATGAAATTAAAGAATGAGTGAGTTGTTTTTAAGGACAAAGAGGAACCAACCTCTTTTGGGAGAACAAGGAAAGTCTTCTATCTGCCTTTCAGACAAAGATTTTGTCTATACTAGTAGAGTGAAAGGTATCAAGAAATAATCTCTTGCACTGGATTTTCATCACGGATAGTGTCACTGTGTTGGAAGAGTACCTGGGATTCTTTGGTGGGACCACAACCTTTTCCAAGACAACCCTCGTCTCATTTTGGTTGTTACCAGAATTGGCTAGGGGCCATTTTCAAAAGAAAGTTTAGAAGTACTCTGTGTCTTGTAAGGTAGAACAGCTTGGAATTATGAATGTGGACCTTTGCATATGATTTCCTCTCAGTGCTAGGAAATGCTTACTTTACTAGCACAAAGAGCCCCTTTTGTAACTGACAGGATACTGTTTTGAGACAACAGACAGAAGATGGAAGAATTTCCCCACTCTTGTCTTCATGAAAGAAAGCACCTGCTTTTTTAGATAGGAAAGGATTAGGTTTCCTTTGCTCTTTAAAGTGATCTAATGGAGAGGCAAGGTAGTTGGTCTTTAAATGCTAATGCAGCAATGGAACAATGGGAATTGACTGCAATTTTCAGACAGCTTCAAAAGCAGAACTGAAGGGACAGAAACACAGAGCAAGTCTACCAGAGCAGATCTTATGCTATTACAGACAAACCACTGTTGATAGGGTCAGAAAACAATTTCTAAAGGCACACTGTGGAAGGGGAATTCCAGGAACCAAGTTATTTTTTTCCAAAGCTTTCACTGGATACCACTCCTGAATACAGCTGAACTCCCAGAGGGTTTACTGTTTGGCAATACTCAACGATTTGTTTGGAAATTTGAACAACAGATAAAATTCATTAATTTTGCCATTCTTTCTGAAAGAGGGGGTGCTGTCTTCACTGTTTTAGGTGACCTGCTTATTTTATTGATTTCTCCATAGTTGCTTTCAGACTTGGATTCACCTATGTAAAGTGAGGTTGAAGGCAAATTTTCATTGAAAATTCACCATAGTCACAAGAGAGAACCAAGATCTATCTTTTGCTACAGGAGAGCTTTGAGAAATGTTGCTTAAAATGAGTTGTAATGAGTTCTGCAGTTTTTAATTCATAGTTTATTATTCTAAGGTATTTATTCACTCTAAGAAGAAAGAATCAAGAAATGAATGACAGAAAGCTTAATTAGACCTATTATGTGTCTGTCATGATGACATGGCAACAAATCCATACAGATTGTTTCAAATCTTGCTTCAGGAAGCCTCATGTTTAACAACAACAAAGAGTTTAAGCATGTGCTGAATTTTAAGAATGTACATCACCCCATCAACTTCAAAAGGATTATGCAGATACTTTATTATGAAAAGCTTTTTCAGGCTAGAGACAAAGTTCTTAGCATTTTTCACCACTGAACTTAGTTATATAGGTTGAATATTTCTATAAACAACAAAGTATCGCCACAGCTAAAATTCAAATAATTTCATTTTCCAGACTTCTAATATGACTGAAAACTTAATTTTTTCAACATTTTTATATGAAAAATATATATCTTTTTTCTGATCCTCCTAACAAAAGAAAGGGCTAGATTTGCACAATTTTAAAGTAGATATGTTCAAGTGGTTTGAAAATTTATGTGGCAAACTGTGACTGGAAGCAACAGCTGAAACTGTTGGTAGTTTGACAAGTTCACATTCAGTTCAGAACTGAATGTTACTCTTCAATTAATAAATTATTTATGAATAAAATTCAAAAAAGTTCTACACAAAATTATGTTTTCTGGCATTTGCACATGATTTTCAGGTGTATTTTAAGCATTTATTTTTTAAAGAGAGCATACTGAGATAATGAAGAAAACAATCCAAAAATTTTGTAGTGCAAGTCACTGTTGTAGGTGTAGCTATTAACTGACATAGTAACATTCTTCACAGAGCTGTGATATTTTCACAGCAAAGCAGTCACAAACAACCTTTATTACAGGATGATCAGAGACACTTTTGAAAGTAAAAGTATAACTACTTGCACTTTAATTTCTTTTCTCACTTCAATTATCACCTTTCATTTATAGTACCTAGAACTCTTTAGATTGGTATGATTCAGAAAAAAAATGTTGCTTTTGTAATTCTGCATCTTCTGAAATGAACATGAGAAACAAAGGCTTTTCTCAAGACTAGAGAGTTCAAATAAATCAACTCTTTACAAATTAATGCTAGAAAATTATGAAATATACCCAACAAGGCATCCAGGGAGCATGGTGGCAAGAAAGGAACATAGATGATTAAACTAATTTCTTGGTAGGTGAAGTCAATTAAAAGGCTGACAAAAGTGTGCTGTGATAGATTGGGCAGTGTGTAGCCTGTCTCCTCAGGAAACTATTGATTTTTATGTCTGCATCATGGGTGACCTCTTATTCTATATATCACTGGCCAGTCATGGTAGATCAGCTGTTAGAAAAGGACATTTAAATTGTATCTAATCAATACCCTTCTCCATAGATTAAAGGAAAAAGAAACAGATTTAGTAAAACAAAAAAAGGACATGATGCAAAGAAGCCAGTGGCAACTGGATTAATAAAATTGCAATAAGGAGTGAGTGTCATAAACGGCAGGTGAGAAGTTGTTTTCCCCTACCACTTCTTTAGGTTTTTTAACCCAGGATGTAAATATCACTGAAATGATAGGCTTGTGAAAGGCTGAATAATCCACAGATAAAGGAAAGCAATTTTCTTTTGTGACCTAATGGAATATAGAGATTGTACATGTGGCAAAGGCAAGCACAAAATACATCCGTTGTTGTAGCCCAAGTTATTAGGACACTGTTCCAAAGACAAGCTATGGAATCACATACAAAAATATGCAGTTGTTTTGCACTAAGGCAGGTATACTTAGTCAAGTTTCTATATATATTGTTTTTCAGTTTTGCACCAGGTTTTGTTTTTATTGAAAAATTATACTTTTAATTTATGTTATGACAGTTTTCTTTTTTTTTTGTTTTTGCTTGCTTTCTTAAAATAGCATAAACCAGCATGACTTTGGGCATGAGACAGCATAGGAAATGAAAAAAAAAATAAAAAAGAGAACTTTTATTGAGTTTAAATCTTCATGTGTATTTTCTTTAAACTTTCAAGCAGACCTTTAACTGCAGATAACTGGTTTTCCAACTTTACTCCATAAAAATAACCAGTGATAGGGGAGGCTATTTCAAATATTATCTCTCTAGACATATACAGAGTAATGCTTACTTTATATATCTTTCTGTTTCAAATCCAAAGACACAATATAAGTATCTCAAAGTGTTTCCTATTTTAACTGTGCACACATATGCAAATGATATAGTACATAAACATTTATACTTGCAGTGCATCACCAGTGCTGAATTACATGATAATAACCATAGCAACTGGCCATGGAATTGGGAGACAACTAAGAGCCAGTGTGATAAACATGCTGTCCTTTTTCAGGTTTCGTGATATTTTTGGATAGGCACCCTAGAGTACACACTTTGTCTGTACGATGGTGTTGAAGGCCTCGGTTAATGGTCCCTGTTCCATTTTGAGCTTCATGCCATTTCTCTTTTTAATTAGAAGAACAACTTTCAAGTTGCAAAAATGTAACCATTTTCCACAGAGGTACAACCCATGCATTCAAAGAATTCCATGGACTTAATTTTTGGGGTTTTTTGCCTATGAAAGTGGTAAGTTCCTAAGCTTTTGGAATCCACATCCATGGTTTTCAGTGATGAAAGGAAAAATAAATGCTGTTATGTGTATCTCTGTATCTCATAGTCAGAAATGTCTTGTTTGGTCCTTGGGAATATAAACTACCCTTCAAACCACTAGAGCTCAGTAAAATGCAGAGCACCAGTTACTCTAATTACTTTAAGGTTAGGACATTTCCTTAAAAAATCTAATCAAATGTTTTACTTTCTGTCTTACTGAAATCAACTGGAGGCGTGCAGGCCAGCTGTTAACAAGAAATATGTCACTCTAAAGGTGGTGAGGCACTGGAAGAAGTGGCTCTTGGATCTGATTTACAACTTTTCTGGCTCTTGGATCTGGTTCACAAATTTTCAGTGATATCAAGCTTCTGATATGTTAGCATGAGTTCACTGTATGGTGACATCACTGAACTTTAATTGATTTAAACAATGTTAAAATCTGAGTTGCTGCATAATGCAAATATTACTTCAACATGAACACCAACCATTTCAGATCAGGGAATTGAAGAAGCATTAAAACAAGAGTGGAAGAGAGAGTATCATGCTACAGAGGAATTGAGCTACAAATGCGCACTCAACTTGAAATTGCTCCTGTGAAGAAGTTCCTCACAAACTTCTAAAATAACTTCAATCAGTTATTACTCTGTCATTTAAAAAAGATTTTTATGTCCTAATAACAACCTTTTTCTCTCTTGAAAGTCCTGCAGCATTATTTATTACACCTCGTCACTTCCAAATAGTATTCCACCATCAAACTTTTCTCAGAAACTTTCATTACACTTTCCAAATACTTTAATGAACAGAAATCACATTCCAGACCTTACAATGTAATAATTTTGATACCTGCAAAAGTAGGTGTGTAAGATAATACAAATTAAAAATGTGATGAAAATAAACCCACTAATCCAAATTTTTTTTTTTTGTAATTCAAATTTGTTTAATTGAAGGAGATAATATTGTAAGTACATGGGGGCCTGAATGAACTGTGGATGTAGCTATTAAAGTTCATAGGTCTTCTGTTGCTTCAGCTCCAACTCTCACTTCCCCTGTACTTTTTTTTTTTTTCTTTCATTTGGAGGTTAAATTGCCACTTAGCCTTACTCTTAAGATAGGGACAGAAATCTGAGGTTCAGACACCTGGAACCACGTGTTTTCACCAGTGATTGGGTTCTCTAACAAAGAGATTTGTTGTATAATAGCTTTCTTGTCTAAAAGATAAAATACAGCAGAATTTTCCCAGAAGCTACATTTAAGACTGAAGTTCAGCAATATCATGATACAATTGTGGTGCTTAGAGTTTTAAACATCCTGCCCTGGCATGAGCAAACCTTGCCAAATGTCATAATTCTTCCCAGCTCAGAATTAGGTGAATAGTGTTATGCTCTCCTGACAAACACCTTGATGGAATATGCAGCAGATAAGACTTCAGCAATAGATAAAAGAGGTCTGACTCAATCACTGAGGGGTGGATGAAGGGAGGATCTGACCTCCCACTAGATGTACTGAGTTCTTGACGACCCCAGATATGTTAGTAGAAATGTAGACGGCAACTCCTCCTTAAACCCATTTTTCCAGCTGTGGCTACATGAAGATCTGCCTCATGTTTCATTGTAATGTCTTATTTTCAGTGGGATCTGAGAAACTAGGATGGAGTTCTTTCTGCACTTCACCTCTTAAAAATCACTCATGGTAAGACTTATCTAGATACACTAATAAAATTATGTTGGACGCTTTCCTGTAAAGTGCTGAAGGGAAATTAGGGTTGAAGAGAAATACTGGCCCTGTTTTTCCAGCTTTGTATGTTTGAAACAGAGCATGCTATTGATAGACCATAGCGTTTACTTAGGATCATGAACTATTGATAGCTTCTCAAAAGTATATTGTAGTGAATGATTTCAAAAGCTAAGACAATTTTGGTTTCCATTAACAACAACTGTAAAAAACCCTCAGTTTTATAGTGTATGAAACTACATTGGGTATGCATACAAAAACAAAGACATAAATCATACATATTTATATACATATATACATATNNATTAAAAAAAAAAAGAATAGTGGTGAAGACTATCCAAAAGATATATAGGCACTTTATCTCATTCTATTCCTAAGTTTACAGTTCTTTCTTTCCTGCTCAGAGAATGTGGCAAAATGATAGATGTTTCAGGAAACTAGCATTGAATGAAATACATCACTGTGGAGTATTCAAGTATGCCATTAAAGTACAGCATTTGGGATCATGTACTAGAGTTATTTTCCCTGATGGTTCTATTCTTAAAAGTACCAAGTCCACAGAAAATAATTATCTTCCACTAAGTATTCCATTTCTAATTTTGGGATTCTAGCCCAGCAATGTCAGTGCCACTTGTATAATGTATTCAAATTACAATTTAGCACCTTATGAAGAAACGTAAAGGTTTGATTTATCAATATTTAAAAAAAATATTACTCACATGCAAACTGAAGAACAGCCTCTCTGCTTAAAATACTGCCAAAAATGTTGGTAGTTAAACATTGATACTGTCCAGAGTCTTTGATTTCACTGGGGTTGCTGATGATCAAACTTCCTTCTATTAAACTGAAGCGATAATCACTTTCAATGTCGATTTCAGTTCCATTTCGAAGCCATCTTAGGGAAAAAGAAACAAAACAACAAAAACTACTTGAGCATTTAATAGCCAAGTGAAGGTATCAAGCTTAGGACGCAGAATCTGACAGCTCCAGTTGTAACAACAAGGACAACCATTCAAAATATCCTGTGGAAGAACCCATTACTCTGGCAAAACTTCAAAGCAAAAAACACAAGCAAAACCCAATCTTCAACCTCAGGAAAAAAAAAAAGAATATTCTTTGTTTTTCCTATGCCGAATGAAAATAATGATCTCTTCTTCTTTTCTGTGTTTTTCCCCAAAAAAAACTAATGTTCACAGAGGCTTAATACTTGAAAACTGCATAGCAGATGTATCCTCTATGTCAAAAATAAGAATTTTACTGTGCTTATGATAATTAAAGTTTTAATTCATATTCTATTATTAAAGCCTGAGGCCCAGCTGAGCTTACAGGTAGCAGAGCTGAATCTACACTGCATGCAAACTAGGAAACTTTTTTTCCCATTCTTTCAGCATTTGATTTCCCCACTCCAAGAAACAGAGATACCTCATTTAAATACAGAAGAAAGAAGAGCAAGACCAGTGAAGAGCACGGAGGTAGATTGATGTACATAGGCTATTATGGAATATAGGATATTGGAAACAGACAAAGGTAAAACAATATCAACTGAATCAGTATAAAACAAATCAGTATACACAAAATTCAAAGAATGGAAGAGAAGACTGGAATTAACTGCTGAGTGGCCAATGGCAATTCCTGGCAGCTACTAGGTAAATGGAAACTAAGATCAAATAAACGGTCTGAATAGGGAATGCTAACTTAGGGAGGTGTTTGGGAGTGAAATAAGAAGCCTCAGCAGTAAAATCAAGAAGGGGAGTAAAGATAAGATGGGAAAGCTGTAGGAAACATTAAAAATATCCCAACTGAGGCAAACTTCTGAATTATTCCCAAGTAAGCGCTTATTTTTATGAGGTTTCAGAAGTAACCTAAGAGCCACATAGTTTTCAGTTGTGCATGTGGTTTTATGGGTTTCCTGCCTGTCCCAGCTATTGTCTGGGACAAAAAGCCTCAGCCTCTCATTCATCTCAAAAGACTGAAGCAACAAACCCTGTAATAGTGCACTGTCTGCAAGAGAAAATATTTTGTGTGGTAAATTAATAGACTTCAGCAGTCTGGAATAACCTCTCATATGTATGTGTGAGTTTGCAGTTCCTGAATTAAAGAATAACATCCACATATGAAGACTTTTAGACTTGCTTTTTTTTCAAAGTGTAATTACATAAAATTGTAAGAAGAATACAAAGAAGAGATAAGCAGTGCAAACAGATAGGGTGTAATAATTATAATGTCCAGATTTCATTACTCTTTTGCTGTCATCCTGCAACTTCAAATTTGGCTTGGGAAGTTTCCAGGAACTTGAAAGTTTTGCCAGAGATCAGCAAGGACTGGAAGGACTTGGCAACATTTAGACTCCAGAGGCAACTTTAACAAAGCAAAACAATTATCAATTCACCCTGTCTTGTTAACATTCATGGTGAATGGAGTACAGAGAGCAGAATTTAGCAGCAGTAGCGGTGAATATTTCTTAATCCAAAGGTCAGAATTGTCAGAATTTGGATGAACTGTGAATCTAATATTCTCACGATTGAAGCACCTCTGCTTCATTGAATGTAAGAAATGAAACAGCATTGACAATTTATTTATGTCTTAAGTGATAGCAGGGGAAGTTTGGTAGGATTAACTAAATTTTTTAAATAGATTCATGCATAGAAGATGTAAAAAGGAAAGGAATTTTTAATTTGAGCAACTGATTAATTAGTTTACATTTTGAAAGAAATAATAGCAAAAGTTAACTTTTTATGCATATATCCTTGCCTATATATGCGATAAAAAAATGCAAAAAGTAATTAATCTTGAATGGAAATTTAGATAGGGAAAAAGCAAAAAAATGCCTGTCTTGGCATTTCCAAATGGGAACTGCCACAAAATTCAGTTAAATTCACTTTTTCCCTTTAGTTTTATTTTCAGTTAAGTTCAATGAAAAAATATGTTCTTTGAATTCTACCTCAAAATTTTGGATCTTAATTGCTACCCACCTCTATATCTTGAGGTCCATCCTGAGGGATTGTATTCCCTTCATACAGTCTATGCATATTATAGAAATAAAAACACTGAATTGGGTGATTTATTTTCTAGGTCTGACTGATCTGGAAAGACAGAACCCAAAATACAACACTTCCCAGGTCACAGATTGTTAGGAAAACTCAGATGCATTCTTTCTTGAGGAAAAGTGACAGATAACACTTCAAAACACTATATTCTGTCTTAGGCAGGCAAAAAATAATTTTTAGAAAACTTTTTCAAATACCTTTTTCTATCAGGAAATGACACTGAAAAAAAAAATTACTACCCAGCTTATGTGGGTCCTAAGTAATTGCAGTGGTTTTACAGTCAGTGAAAGCCATGTAGTTAAGTGGCATCTCAGAGAATTCAACACCTGGTTGTAATACAGTTACACTGCTGACCTGTGAGATCCCGCAGGAAGTTTGTGAATGTCTGTATTCCACATCAAAGGGATTGCAGTTATCTTCTTCACTGTACTGGTCCTGACTTGTGATGCTAAATTATGATTTCCAGAAATGCTAAGCAAACAGAATCAATTTATCTCATGGAGTTACTCTCTAAAACTATGCATCAAAATACCTTAATGACTGAAAGTCAAAGAATTTAAAGTTGTGATTTCAGAGTAGAGTTTGGACAAGTTTGGACAAAACTCTTTGAAAGGAAGAACATCTGAAATGATGGGAGTATTCTCCATTCTATGAAAACAAAATCATGCCCAGGAACAAAAAAAAAGAATTTGTAAACAGGCAATGAACGCTGTGTCGCAAATTACATAGACTAAAGAAATGATTTTAAAAAAGGCCAAGAGAACTTAACATTGAAATTTTTGACTGATTTAAATGTTCTTTTAAATTTAAACTTTTAAGAAATATGCACTATGCTTTGGTTTTGGCCAAAAATAATTCTTAGAAGCATGAGCCACAGAACACATATCAATAAAGGTCCAGGGCAGGTGGCCAGGGTCTTTGGTAATGTGGTTGGGCAGTGGCATACTCAAAACTTTGTATATCTGCAGATCTTTTGAGGCTAAATTCCTTCTACATTTGTCCTGAAGTATAGCGTCTTCCTCAGAGAGTAATTTTTACCTCTTTTCCCTCCCTTGAATGGTAGTGTGCATTGCAAGTGCTGTGCAGACAAGTGGCAGCAATAGAAGGAGAAGTAAAGCTATGCTGTTTGAATTAGGCCTTTTAGGTTAAAGCTCTCCTTCCATGAGCAACAGTCAGGAAAGTTTTTTTATGAGGCTGCTGACACCAGTTAATCTCTGGAGAACTGAAGAAATTGATATCGAAAAACCATAAAACAGGCCAGGTTGAAAGGGATGTTAAAAGATCATTTGCTCCAGTGTTATATGGAAAATGGAGCCTAGATGAGATAATCAAGCATTTTGTTCATCTGTGTCTTGAAAACCTTCAGTGATTACTGAGGAGTATGAAACATTCTTGCCTCTTGCTTTCCCTATGTGGCTCCTTGTAAATGAAGAAGCCCTGTCCTCTTTGTATCCCCTTTAAAATATGCTGAAAGTCTGTATCTGTTGATTGCATTCCACTGGGAAAACGCAAAAAAGGGTTGGATGGAGAAAGGAGATGGAATAGGTTCTCCACAGACACAATTTCTACAAGAATAATGAGGTTGTCTGGGAGACCAGAATACAGGACCCTCCTCCTATGGGAGTGAATTTGTGCCTTTCCCCCATAGTCAAAGGCTATATTTAATGGTCTGACAGCATTTTTACAATGTGTGGAACTAATACATGGGGTTTTTTTCCTTTTTTTTTTTTTTTTATTTAGCAAATCACTAGTAGGTNATATGTTGCAAAGAGGTAGATTGAGTGCTATTGTGTTAGGGATGTCTAAGGATGGTACTGCTTCTGTATTTCTTCAAGTTATAGAAATGCAAGACTTGTGATTCAAATAATTCTAAGGAAAATTGAACCAGAATTCTGAAGAATCCACAAGTCAAATAAAGGTAAAAGGCAAAAAGACAAAATGCAGAACTGGTGATTGCCACCTATGACAAAACACAATCAGAGTCCTTGTGTTCCCTTAGAGTTTGAAGAATGACTCTGCGAGAAAAGATGAAGGTTTTGTGGAAAAATAACTAACCATATGTTCCCCCATAGTCCTCTTACATCACTAATTTGCATAAAATATGAGCAGAGACAGATATTGCAAATGGGTAAGGTGACTGTGACATACTGTTACCACCTGTGATTTTGCACCATCAATAAACTGCACTCTGAGGCTCTCAGGTGTGTCATCACAGGCCTAAATAATGGATAGCTGTGGCATACAAGTCTGTATGGAAAAATAAGCAACACGTGATAGCTGCAAATAAAATGGTAGACGTGAGTGAAAAAACACCAGATTTGACTCAGCCACGGTATCTCTTAGTACCAAGTCACACCATTTAATGCACACATACTTTGCTGCCTTCCCTATATATTGGGATAGTATTCTGTAGCTTTATAGGTGTTTAGAAATGAACACCAAAGAATTAAATATTTCGGTTTTTTCAGTTGTGACAGGAACAATTCAATAGACTGGACAGAAGAAGTCTCTCCAGATGGATAGAAATGATTCAGAGAACATATAATTTGAAACTTAAAACATTTCTTTGCCTTTAATCACTGCCACTTCTGCTTCTTGCTTATTCAGAATCACAAAAAACATTCAGTCAGGAAAACCATTAGTGTCAGAGAGCTGTTTCTATTGTTTCTCACCAAAATACATTGATTCTCAGAGTAAGACTGCAGTGGCTAATAATCTGTAAGCTAAAAAACCCAAAATTCTAAAACAGGTACCTGTATGTGGGAGCAGGATTTCCACGTGCTTGACAATTCAGAGACACTTTCTTTTCCTCAGAATCAGTTGGGAAAATCATATCATCTGGCTCTTGTACAAACACTGGCCCATAATCAACACTTTCTGTGAAAAAAAGTGCTACAGTTTAGGGAAGCTGAAAAAATGCAAATGTATTACAGATTTTATAATGTGAAATTAAAGTATGGAAAATTATATCTGTTTTCCAAAGATTCATGTTTCGTTACTTCAAAAGCTGCATTAAAAAGCAATTATTAAAAAGAAAAAAGAAAGATAAAGAAGGAATATGAGACATATTACTAAGTGAAGAATAAAACACACATGGTATGACTTAAGCATTTATTATGCCTAAGAATGGTTTTCTCATCAGAAATATTTGGCCTGGAGTCTAGTGAGAAGCTCAAGAGACTTAAGAGGAATTAACTCTGCTTATAGAGAGGAAGGTAAACAAAGTTTTTCTTATTGCCTGCAGCAGCTTATATCACCGAGAAGCAATACACAATTTTCCTGTTTATGGCAAAGAGTTCCTAAGAAAAATTACTTGGCAAATTATTGGCAGCAAATGGTGTCTGTTATTAAATAACATATAGCTAAATCTGACATTTCATTTTCCTCCACTATCTTCTCTAATTTTGGCATGTACCTGTGTCTTGATAAGCATTTACATTTCTGAACTAGTAAAGCTGGATAGACCCATAGAATATGTCTATGATTCCATTTCATTCATATTACGAAGTGAGAAGCGCAAGAAAAAGTAAAAGGTCAGAAAAGTAAAAGGTCACAAGCAAAGTATTCCTGATCATTTCGGTCTGAATAACTAAAATTTTCACTGTGCACCAGAAGCCTGTGGAATTTTAATAATTTTAGACTTTCTCCAGACTCTTGGATGACTTAAATACATGATGCTCTTCATCTTTAAAGCACTAGCCTAATGGTCTGTATGGAGATAGTGGCATTTTCCTTCTACTTATTATGAAACATACGGGAGCAGTGTTTTCTCTATCAGTTTTAGGATTTCATATGTTCATGTGACAGATGTCCTCCAGTTCTTACTGAGGACAGCACAACACATTCAGCACTTTACAACAGCCTGCTGTATTTGTCCCACCAACAGCTGCTTGAAGTAAAAAAGGTACACCTGAAGACTTGGGGTTTGGTCACTGACTTGAAAATTTGTTACTACATTATTTTACTAACTCCACAGAACTTGCACCACATGATATGGTTTCACAGTTTTGGGAACTGCAACCTTTATCATGCTAATTTTATACTTTATCATACTAATAGTAACCTTTATCATATTATCTAAGGTTAACAGCCTCAGAAGATCTGGGTAGACAGGAAAAGGTACATGGGGCTACAAGTCTAGGTATAGAAAAGAAAGCCTTGGAGTCCGAAAAAGGATGAGAAATGTGGGGGCATAGGCCATAGCATGTTAGTTTTGAGATGCAAATTTCCACGTCTTTAAATTCTTAAATTTGGGGGTTCTCAACTCTTGCATCATATCTGTAAAAAGACAACATAAGACCCCATTATGCTTTTCAACCTTTCTTTTTAGTTGCTACACACTTATTATATGCTTCAGTTTTGTCTTTTTACGCTGCTATTCAAATGCAGTTTCAGAAAATACCTATATTTTCAGGTGTGTATGCTTCTGCTGGAATAGATTCAAATAATTAGCATGTCAATTTATAAAGTCAGCAAATAAAGCAGCAGCAATTAGTAGTTTCTCTTTCCCATAATTTTCCAGTTTATTAGCCCTGCTTGTAGGACTGTGTAAAGGAGTGTGGATTGCTGTTTTGCATATTTATATTACTGTGTAGGTACATTGCTCTGCTCGAGTTTATTGGCAGAAATGTGTGTTCTGGAACAAATATCTGCACTATTTTAAAAAAAATTGCAAACAAAATAGCCACAATAAATGATTTCTGATAGGCACTGATATTATTGAAGTTAAAATGACTCCAATAATAATTTTTGAGAAGTGCATCTTCAAATGCCAATGGGGAAATGGATTCAGCTGGGAAAAGTTATTTTAAGAAAATTTATTTTAAGAAAAGAAAATGTTGATGCAAATACATGTGGATTGTTTCTTATAATTTGGTCACCTGCTTCTTGCCTTGCACAAAAGAAAATACTAATGAATGTATGTGTAAATAAACACAACTGACATTGAGCTAGTATTTAGCAAAACCAAGAATTAATTAAGGATAACAAATCTAAATCATAGCTTTAGATTTAAGCGTTATTTCATGCAGATTAGTAGGCATATGGACAGGGTGTATATTAATGAAGATTAATGATTTTATCTTCTCTGTAGGAGAGGCTCTGTAGATAAAATATAATATCACAGTCTAGGACTGCTAGAAAGAAAGAAAAAAGATGCAAGGCTAGGTGCAGGACCAAACCATGGCACACTCTCATCCTCTCCCTAAGCCACTCAGACAGAGATTTCTGCAGCTTTTGACTCTGCCATGGACCTTAGGACCAGGAGGCACCTCTGGCCCCAGTCTGCAGCACAGCGTGGTCCCACAGACAGCTGCAGGCTCCCCTCAAGCCGCAGAGAGGGGAACAACCCTACTCCTCTGTGTGACCGTGAAATAAAGTTTTCTGATTAATGAACCATTGGCTGGGTCTTCTGCTTTGAGTGGTCTTTTTGGGAAAATATCCCCAGCCTTATCTTTATTGCCCTCATTTTCTTATTATATTTATTTATGTATCTTTGTATGGATGGATATATAAGCTATATATTTACACACACACACACTCCTCTCTTTTATACTCATGTTATTTTCTGATGCCTTCAGGGATCCAAAGGTGTCAAGTTTCTTTGCACCCATGTTTTAGCTAACTGTGACCTATGCTCTTAAACTGTCCTTTGTGAGTGTTCACAGCAGGATTTGAGCTCCACTCTTTATCTCTTTCTTTCTAACTTATCGAGAACATAAAATTAAATGAATATTCAACATACATGTTAGCATACCTGTATTTATTATTAAAATTTCTCAAGGGAAATATTTCTGTTCCTCATAGAGGCTTTTACTAAATAAGATACATAAGACTGGTTGCTTTAAGTGGTATCTTATTTAAGAACAGTGATTTAGCACAGAGTCTTGGGAATACAGGTGTGCACTGCAACCAGCAGTGCAATAGATAGTTTGTGGTCCCCTTATAAGTTTTAAGTTGCCATTTTCAGCTTGGGCAACTGAAAGAACTAAGGGCTGTCATTATGATTTACTATTTAAACTGGTTACATCCAGAAAGGCAAGGATATGGAAAACATTCAAAATATAAAAAAAAAACAAACCCTCTTTTAAATTCTTGAATATTCTTAAGAGCAGTGCTTCAATATTCTTTGAGTACCAGTGTTTTCCTTACAGCACTTCTGCACTTAAAAAATTCTGGAAAATGTGACTTAGTACCAAGTATTTAAATCCTCATTGGAACATAAACTGGAATCAGTATCCTGCAACTCAGACAGTAGCCAAAGTGTGGTTTCTCTCTCTTATCTACAGACATTCTTTCAGACTTTCATTCTCTCTCTCAGTTACTGATGAAGAAAAAAATCAGATGTTCTTTAGTTCTTGAGTGATGCAGTCATCATAACAACAAACTGCAGATGAGAATAAAGTTTCCTGTACTTTAAATCCTGTAGCAACTGAAATAGTGTAATTCCTTAACAGTTGCTTTCTTGCCCCAAGAAATGATGTTGATGAAATTCCAGGTCAATTAATACACTGAGAAAATGGACTAATTCCTGGAACCTTGGGAACACAGAGGTGGGCAGGAAAAAAATATGACCCTGTTCAAACTCCTGTATTGGAGCTGCACCGGCACTATTACTTTTAGTGTCTGATAGTTCTATGTGCCATACTTCTAAAGAAGAAACAAAATGAGGTTATTATAATTGTTTTCTTAAATAAGTACCCTCCGAGATACATGACTGGCCTAATCAGTCATGGATCCATCTTCTCAATCTGAGCTATTGGTGGGATGAAACAGCAGACATGTTATGGAAGGGGATATGTTCAGGCAGCCTTTGTACATGGGGGAAGGAAATGTTCCCTCAGGTCTTCTCTCCTTTGCTCATGTCCCTTTAGAAGCACTCTTTACAGGACTGGGAATAATGTTTTCCTATTGCTCTATTTTCCACCCCCACGTTTCAAAGACTTCTTGAACCCATGTAAAGATGAAAAAATTTTCAAAAGAAAAGCTACACAAGGAATATAAAATGATAGAACATCTAGAGCAGCCTAAAATGAGGGATCGCTAACACACCTTCCATCCTAAAATACAGATGATTGTACTACATACAGGCCCTATCCAGAAAAGCACTTGCATGATTTGATACAACACAGACCACGCTACATCCCAATGACCTAGGACTTAATGTGTTCTGGACACATTAAGAAGGTTGAAGAAATTGTTGTTGATAAGGCTATATATGTTGCTGAAATCTGCATATAAAAAGAAGTAATTAAAATTAACAAAAGCTGTTTCATTTCAGATTGGTCCTACAAATTGAAAGATTCTTTTTGGTATAGGTGGGTCACATTGATGCTACTCACTATCAACCTTGGTTTTGATATTCTGTCTTTCTTTTCAGGTTCACAACTTATGCTTGTTGTATGAACTTCAGGTGATGACTCTAAAAGATCATCTGATTACCTTTGTTATCATGGAAACAGACAGTTGAACCTGTTCAGTATATTCAGAAGTATTTTAGACGTATATTCACACATTTATATGGAAACCTAATGCTTTTCCCAGATTAAAGCTAGAAGCTATTTTGTTTTTTGTTTAAACACAGAAAAAATATATTCAGTTCAGTGCTAGTATCTATTTTACATGTAGGTCCTATGATACAATCTTTCACCTTTATACCTAAAAAATAAAATCATTGTTCATTTTCATATCACTATTATATGTCAAAATATGACATATTTTCAAAATTTCCTGTAATATAATAAAAATGAAGCCCACAAATTCATCCAGGCAAAATATGTTCCAATGACTAAATCTCTGTGTAACATATTTTAAAATTAACACAGATGGCTGAAATTTGCAATAATTACTTTGCATATATTAAAGCGGAGACATGATATATATACATACATATACCCATATGTATATTTGCAATATACACACTTCTAAAAAAGTTTTAATTTTTTAAGCTGCGTTTCAGTACACTTAAAAGCTGAGAAACTTTGAGGCTCCTTTTGAGGTAAGCTGAGGCTGATACCCATGCCTCAAGGTATATAAATTGATTCTAGTGTACTGCTTGGTAGAACACTGTACATTATATGCATTATTAAGTTTATACTGCAAAGAAGATTAAATTATTTTCTCATATTTTCAGTTTTATTTTTTCTGAAATGTTTATTTGTTTATTAAGCAAGACGATACAAGATTTTACTGCTACTCAAAAATGCTTTCTCTGTCCTATGTTCTGAAACAAATCTGTTCTAAATTTATCTTATCGTATCTAAACTGCATGCCATATGAATCAATGTTGTCAAATATTTTTAGCAATGGGAAAAAAAAATAATAGCTTGTGTCTATAATTCAGACTGGTAAGTTCTGAATCTAGCAGATGATGGGAAAACAGGAATTCTCATTTTACAAAAATTAGATTTGGATCTTGCATATCTTGGTGTTAATTGATCCAAACATTTTCTTCATTTTCTTGTGAGATGTGTCAAACCAAAGATGGAAAGACAAAGACAGTCATTACTCAAGGATAAGATGTGTTGCGTAGTATCGAAAATACGCGCCGCGTAGTATGCATATTATATAAAGTTCAGTTATCTTTACTGCAGCAGTTCCAAAAGTTTTTGGAACAGTAAGAAAATACAAGAGTTTGCAGTTTTATGATTCTTCAAGAGTCTTTAATGAATAATTTATACTTTCTATTCACATTTTTTAGTCATGACTTTACACATTGCTACATAGTTTGAAGAGAAGGACCACATTGCCTTAGCTGCATGTTTATGCTAAATAATTCCAGATAGTTTAAAGTCAGCAGTGAGCTAGAGCACAATCCTTTTAATTTAAGGCATCAGGAAACGCATGTTGAATTAAAAGTGCAAATGAAATAGCATCAATTCAGTATAAAAGGACCTTTATTGCAAGTCATGTCAGCTGTTTGAGCATATCTGCTGGGAAATCATTTCAGAAGTCACTTGAGAACTGGTTTAATTCAGCAGCTAATAAAAGTATTTTTGGATTTTTTAATGACAAACTTCACTCCTGAATTTATGGCATATATTAGTCTTTTGAATTATGCAAATTCTCCATTATAATAATATAAACCATGTTTTCTCTCCTTTTAAAAATGTCCTCTCATTTGAAAGCATGGTGTCTCATTACCACAGGATGTTGTAGCATTTCCTCATTTAGGAAGCCTTGGCTGGTAAACATGACCACTTAACTCTATCCTCACATAGCAGTTATAGCATGATAACTAGAATATCTTTACTTCAAGACATATTAAAATGGAAAAAAAACCAAAAAACAAAAACCAAAGCACAAAACCAAAAAAATACCTTGAAGCCAAATCAAAATCAAGAAACTTAGTGATGTAAGTGTAATTATAGATAATTGAAATAGTCCCTTATTCTCAGTTTCTAAATATCAAAGATATTTATTCAGACATCAAGTCATTAACAGAACTGAGAGAGGTTTAGAAAATAAGTTACATTCAGCTGCCATAAGGGATGTGTTCAAGTCCTCTTAGATGATGCAGACTTTCCTACTTGGTCACATTCTGACCTTTCCTAAATACTGTCTCATACCTATACTTGTGCTATGCAGGCACTTCAGTTAATCAAGGGCTTTTAAAACATCAGGTGACTCAGATTTACCTATTTCTACAAGTGTCTACACAGCTGGATATACCAAGATCTGTAAGTGAAATAAGTCTCCTAGGACTATTTTATATAGTATTTAGAAGAATGGTGAAGAATTTCTTAACTTAGAATTATTTCTGAATTTAGAAGAATTCCTCTCTTCTTGGTCAGATACTCTATTTATTAGGCCTTATGTGGTATGGCGCTTTTACAATTTTGTCTCCAGTCATTGGTTTTTCAACTGCTCCTGAAAAACTGATGAATCTCAACTGCTGAGCTGCAGTGTGGCCCCAGAGTTTTGAGAAGAGTCATGATTGCTGACCTAAATCATAGATCATATCTGTGGTACAATGATCATTCCTGAGGTTTGGTCTCACCATGCTTCCTGGAGATGTCCACAATTTCTAGTTCTAGCATGTACTATATTATTCAAATAGTCTGTATTTTTGCTTTCTCCTTCAGTCTTTAGGGACTCGTTCCGTAGAAGATCAGGATAATAGACTATAGTTCTAATAATGGACATTAAATTTAACCTGCTTTTAAAAGGTTATCATTGGAGGAGTTATCAGTGTCTGGTGAATGGGGAAAACTGAGGTCACTCTAGTCACTGTTTAAAAGAATATTACAGTGGAAAGACAACTGTAGAAACATACCCCTATACCAAAAATGATATCAAACAGAATTTGTCTCCTGACAAGATCAAATTGTTTCTTTTCTAGATCAGACAGTATTCAGGGAACATATTTATGCTTGTACATAAGCCATTTTTCTACACAAACCACATGCATACACCATTAACTTTCAGTACATGCAAAACATTTTCTGGGAAAAAAAATAAGACATTGCTGAGAGAAGAAGTAACCTGTTATCATACTCATATTATTGTGAATGTAACTGCAAGTTATTAATCACAATTCTTTCCTCTTTTATATCCTTAGACTAATGTGCTTATGTATTCTCTAATCTCTTCTTCCCTCTCTACCTCCCTCTCCTTCCTTCCTTTCTTACTCTCTGAATTTCTTTTTTATCTGATTGCAATTCAGGTAATTATTGCCGCTAAAGAAATGGTATTAGAAATGTGGCTTTTTAAATGTAGCTAAACATTGGAAAATATGTATTGTTACTATGAATTGTTGCACTTCGAGGTGAATGACACCACATCCCACCAGAAACTCTATTCAAGGATGCACATAAGTACATGTATGACAGAGTTGACTACACAAAATAGATAATTCAGAGAAAAAACTAATTTTATAAGATTACTCTTCATGTTTAATTTATATTACTGGTATTCACAATTAAATAAAAAGATATCCAAGGAGGGAAAAAAAGTAAGTACAGAAAGTGGCTCAGATTTTACTACTCAATGAAATTGTGCTGTAATAGAATGTCAACACACTGGTTTCCTATTTTCATGTAGCAACACCTGCATAAAAGCATTCTGCACAGGAATCTTTAAGAAAGTATATTTTAACTGGTGATTTTCAGGCTGTTCTGAAGAACCTAAAGGAAAGCAGCTCATTTCTACCTTGTGACATTTAATGCAATTCAAAATTATGTCTGAGAAATGCTGAAGTAAGCTGACAAAAATAAACAGTGATTTTGAAAAATGTTTCCAAGTTTTAGAGGGGGAAGCTAGACTTACCATCATGTTTGAAGGTCTCTGAAAAGTGGTAGAGGTTTGTTGGGGAGTGATAATGTTGTGCAGCTCCTCTCCAGCCTGGTGAAGACACACTTCCTAACGAAGGACTGCTTAATCGTGGTCTGTTCTTTGAATTAAATGAGGCTAAAGATGAACTACCAGATTTGATTCTTAGGATAGCAGCATATGATGTGGGGACACCAGGAACAGCTTCTGAATATTCTGGAAAAAAATCAAAAAAAACCAACAAGAAGTGAACACTAATAGAGACAAAATCTGTCACTTCGCCAAAGAATGTTTAGTTAAGCAGTAGAAAAGTTTTATCTATGAAAGGAGTAACAGAAACATCCCAGGCTTGATGAGACTCAACTTCTCAAAAGAATTGGGTAGCAGCATAGAGCTCTAAGAAATTTTCCCTGCAGCTTCACCACAATAGAAAAATCAGGTGGTTATTAAATTTCTTACTTATGGAAACATGAGTTTTCATTGTTTTAAATTCTATTTCTATGACCCTATATTTCTGTCTCATAGTTGAAAAGTGTCTGCCAGGCCACCTTTCCTTCACAGCCTTCTTTCGCTTTGCATGTGCAATGCATAAACGCTGGCTGAAGCTAAATATGCCTCTCAATTCAACACTACTCTGCAAATCAAGCAGATGAGCTAAATGGGCCAGGAGTACCTGTATGCACAAATACCTTTCCCAAAAACATACAAATGCTAAAGTCAGCTCGTCTGCTGTCTCTTCAAGTTCCATTTTTTTCCTTTTCTGACTATTTAAACTTTCAGTGTTTACAAATAAAGAATAGTGCCCAAGTTTTCAGTCCCTATATGATGCCAAATAGAAAGGAAATCTATGTTATAATAGATTAAAAACTATAACTAAAGACCTGCAGGAACAAAGCAAGCAGAGGCATTGAAATCAGTTGTCCTGAAAATGCAACAGTATTAAGGAGGTGAGAACATCCAAAAATACATTCATAGAGATGAGCAAAGGGATCCAGACTGCATATCCAGTGCCTATGCAGTAACAGATCTCTTGGAGGACAGTTGGAAGTGGATGGAAGAAAAGAAGATCACTTTTCTGTCATCTCTGCTGGTGATAAATATTTTAAAAATGGACATTCCTTTTACATTGGCATAACATGCAACATTTGTCATTTTTATGCTATGACTCTCCTGTTTGTTTGAGTATGTAACATAATGAGCTACTCTAAGAAATAGAATTCAACAACACTGAAACAGTTCTGATGACTTCTTTTTGCTGAAATATTTTGTGTAGTCAATTTCATGAAATAAATTTTTTCTGTGCTACCTCATCAAGTTAAGAAGACTGCAATTCTTCTCCCACTTAAAAATAATAAAAAAATATATCTTTGTTATCTAGTGGCATGGGGAACACTACTTTGGCAGTGGTCGTTTCAGGGTTTGAAAGAATGAAAGAACTGACAAGATCTCACATGGCATGAATGCAAAGTACCACGAGACAAAAGAGAAGGAGAGGGTCCAAGAGTCACTCGACCTGGTGAGAAGGTTCTGCAGTAAGGATAGTGTTATGTAATCTGTTTTCTGACCTTCTGTGCTATAATTGCTTTGTTTGGTTGGGATTAGCGATCAATGCGAAATTTCATCCTGACTCCAGTTTCTCTGTCATGCTCACGGGGATGCTGTACCTGAGTAAAGTTTCTCTTGTAAAACATAACTGGAAATGGTTAATAAATTATACATAAGGAAATATTTCTTGTTTTTGTTTGCTGAAAGTCTGTAGCCTGTGATCATTACTGACAACTGCAGCAGAAAACACACTTTTCTGAACACAAAACCTACTTCCTAATTTGAGCATTCACCTTCAGAGATTTAGACTTCTGAACTGCCTAGTTACAGTGCCTTAATTAGAATATATTTTTATTGGAGTACTATTTACAGTAAAATTATTCCTTTAATTTGGTTTGGATTAGACTTCTGAGATTTGGGAGAATAAATTTATATGTTCCATTATTTAAATACATAGTTAAACTGCTGGAGAATAGATATTACTCTCTAATGTGCTTTTTTTGCTTTACCAGTCTACCCTAAAAATCCTTGGGTAATTTCATCAAAACTACTATGGGTAGTTCTCAAAATGCTGCTATACTCGAGTTTCACAAAGAAATTCTGTTTTTAGGCAAGACTGAGAAACTGTTTCCTCATTCTGAGCAACAAGTATTTGGGATGAAACATCCAAAGGTTCCTTCAGCTGCAAAGCAGGTAAGGAAGATATAGACCCAAACGGTAAAAATAGAACTTTACCATTTACAAGCAACTAGAAACCACACACAATAAAATCAGTGATTTGGGTTAGCCTTCCTATTTCTTTGAACTAGAGCTACCTGATTTATTGCAACTTTGATAGTGGCATGACACTTTTAAGATAGACTATTTCTTTTTAATTTCCAGTGCACATTTTCTTAATGGATTTTCAACAGCACACTGATATGAAATAGTTTTGGTATTTTTTTAATGAATCTGTATCAACTCAATAAATTATTCATGCATCTCTTATTATTTCCAGCACACACAGCTCTTCAGTCAGGTTGGTCAGACTTAAGACAATGGAAAACAACAATGCCACAGGTAATAGAGAACCTGTCTTCCACTGATTACTGATGGTTTTTTTTTTCCTTTTAGAAAAGAAAGAAGAATTCCACGATAATGTGAAAGAATTTTATTCCTGTAATTTGTAATATCTATGTCAGGTTAACCTGAACGTTTTTTCATGTGTGCTCTTGTGGGAGAAAGCTGAATCTGAGGGAAAGGGGTTCACAAGACAGCAAACGTTTGCACAAGTTCCTTGGGAACAGTCCATGGGTACAAAATTAAACCCCAAATACTACCCTGTTATATTTTGTAGTTTATTTTAAAAGGCACAGCATAGCTCAATAAAGCTCAAACAATGGTACACAATAATTTGACTAAAATGCATTCTTTCTTTACACAGAGAAAAGTGATCAGGCAAATTCACTGAATCAGCCCCAAAATTTCTTTGAAAACTGCCTTTGTAATGTTTGAACTTTATAAAGAGTAAAGGATTCTGACTTTTGGTGTGATGTTTTGTTTTCCTTTATTCCGTTTTTTCTATAAGTGACTTCTGGTCAGTTACTAACTCATTGACATTTCTCAACTATCTAATTAAAATGTAGACTGTCTTATAATACTTGCAAATGTGACCTTCATTTGTGTATTTTTGCAAGCTAGCATGTTTAATCAAATGTCACTAAGAATGATAACCCTTTTTTTCATTGTAGCTTTTAATTACATTGTTTCAGTGGAAGTTTTCAGTCTTCTAAGCTTATGGAAATACACGCATTCATTCTGTAAACTGGATTGTAGCAGCGTTGCTCCTCAAGTTTTTAAACAGAAATATACTTTCTGCCCTGGTCTGTGCTTGCACATTGGTTTCCTCTTAAACTGCTCAATGACATGTAGCTTGGCAATAACCTGGGAGAGAGATGCAAGAAGAGCAGGAAGCTCTGTTGATAAGGTGTTCATCCAGATTATCTCCTATGAGAACTAGGATCACTATTAAGACACAGCAAAATGTGAATAAATAATATTTTTCTGATGAAATTGTATTAACTGTAACAAAAAATAACCCAAACCAGACCCAGTAAAGCACCAAAACAGACCCAAAAACATACACAAAAAAACTTCCACCAAAAGCCAGTAAACTAGACACACACAGAAAAGCCCCCAGAACTTAATGGAAGCTAGTAGACTTCTCACAAACTGGTTAGTTAATCTGATCCTTCTCTGTCCATTTCCCACTGTGGTGGTTTAGTTTATCTGAGAGAGATTTTATTCTGGTTGTTATTGTATCCCACTTATCACTCAAAGCAAGAGACAATGCAATGCATTGTCCATTGACTTTGTCTATTGACATTGTATTGTCAAAATCATCAAAGTCAAACAAACCATGGACTGGAAACCTTCACTGGAGACCTCATTTTAAATATTTGGATTCTGGATAGCTGCATGAAAGGTAGTGAGGCTGGCCTCACTTCACAGGCAGTAGAAAGGAAGAGGAAAATGGCGTGTGATGTGATAGACTCAATAAACTTCTACTTCTTGCCACAGAATGTAAAGGAAAGTAAGATGAATAGCTAATATGTCAACATTTCAATTTTTCAGGTCTCAGTTGTCTTAGTCATAGAATTATAGACTCATAAATGTTGGAAAAGACCTCCAAGATCACCAAGTCCAACATTTGACCTATCACAGAACAACTAGACGGTTGTGCTAAGTCCTGTATCTAGTAATTTCTTGAATACATCCAGAGACAGTGATTCCAGCACAGCCCATGCCAGTGCTTAACTTCCCTTCCAGTAAAGACATTCTTTGTGATGTCCAATCTGAACCTTCTCTGGTACAGCTTGTCCTGCCCTCTTGTCCTGTCATTAGTTGCCTGGGAGAAGCGGCCGATCCTGATTTTCCTTCAATCTCCTTTCAGGTAGTTGTAGGGAATGATAAGGTCCACCCAGAACCTCTTTTTCTCATGTTCTCTCATCATAAACCAATTAAGCTTAATTTGTGTCTTTTCTGTTCAAAATATTTGGTTCTCCTGTAAAGGAGTGAAAAATCAAGAAATTTAAATTGTTTTCCAAAGAAGCAATGAGGGATGACTTAGAAACAGGAAGTTCTCAAGGAAGATACGTTGGTGATCTTCATCAGCCCTTTTCACCACAGTTATGGTGACATGAGAAAGGGAGAAAAGTTACGTATGCAAGGTGGTCTTTCTTTGGGGAAAAAATTGTTTTTGCCAGGTCTTTGGCAAGATTAAGCAAACCTTTAATCCAAAAATTGCTCTGTTGAGCTTTTCAGTAGTCCACTGTTCAAGGAAGATACATGATAATTTAATTGAAAATCTGCAATAGTCTTTCACTTTATAGAATTTTTCTTTTTCTTAGAAATATGGTCAAACAAAGCACCAAATTTAAGAACATAGAATATTGTAGACAGACAAGGGAAAAGATAATTAGGAATCTACTTTATTTTCCTTTAAAATAACAAAGAGGAAGTGATTTGAAGACTTAAAACATTGACTGAGAGATAGTAAAGAATATTTCCAGCTGGTATTTGCAATTGAATCAACATCTTTGGAATATTATACTCTTAGAGCTAATTTAAATGTCATGAATTTTTATGAGGAATTATTTTGAATAATATAAAATGTTTTTGTAGAGTTAGTCATTTCTTCCTTTCCTACTCAAAAAACAATCTATTTTTCATCTTACTTCCACTTCATACCCATAATTCAGCAAATAGATTACTCAATATATGCCCAATTATTCCCACTTTGCGTCCAACATATGACATACACCAGAGCAAACAAAATGTACTTTAATACAGAACACTTTCTACTAAAGAATGCTTCTGACTGTAGTAATGCAAATAATAAAAGTAATAATATATTCCAATTATGGAACAATATTTGTCCAAAGTAAAGTGGTTTTGAACTGAGAAAAGTGTGTTGAGTTTATTGTCATATTTTTTCTATTGAAACACTTAATTTTGTATCTTTTAAAACATGCTAATGTAATATATAGAATGAAATGAGCTAGGGTGTGTTTCTGCCTTAGCCTGGGCTTCAAACACAGTCATTATGTTCAGTGAGGGCTTTGCACCTTTTTTTGAAATTCTCCGAGGTCATGTAATGAAAAGTGGTTTTTGAAAGTAAAAAATATAAAACATTTTTAAAAGTCTTCTAATGATCATATTGAAAAAAAAAACCTCCAAAGAATAATAAAAGACTGTTATTAATTGGCATATTCCATCTAGTTCAACATTTACTACTTCTGGTTTTTGCAACCTTGAAAGGCACAGGTGTGTCTGGCACTTTAACAATGTGGATTGTTCCTGCCTGTTTGTCTAATATAAGGGACTTTTACGCCTGTTTTTCCTGAAAAATAAGACTTAAAGCAAACAGTGTACATAGCTGAGGGCATCATTACTCTCATGCCACCCAAGAAATACAGTATAAGATTTAGTTTTTTCTAAATACCTTGCGATCTTTGACCTGAAAGAGAGGTGCTATTGACTAGGTGTAATTTGTTGTCATGTGCTCTAAGACCCCTATGTTGGTTTGGTTTGGCAATTTTTAGATATACTTCACTGTAGTACTTCTTCAGGTGCTTTCCATATAGTATTTTTCAGCCCAAACATGATACATACTCTCTAGCAGAGAAGCAAAGAGCATTACTAATGTGAGATCCACAGATTAGCCTACATTGCATGCTTTTAATTGAAATCTTAACTTATTTTCCCAGTGGCTGATGATCATCAGAGTGAGCTGTCAATTCTGAATGTGAAGGGAGAACCTTGTTCTAAAGGTCAACTATTTCAGCACAAATCAATTAAAGTAATTAGATGGAGAGAAATCCTTATTTATATCTCTTCCTTCCTACAATGATATGCATATCAATGTTAGGGGAAAAAAATAGATCAATCCACAGCAAAGAAGACATTTGTATAAGTATTTTAGTATAAAATGTAAATACAAAATATAAAATTACTTAATTGATTTATTAATACCATCATCCAGCAGTCTAAATCCTAATAATCAATTAAGTAACCTATCAATCAATTAGCAAAGGAAACAATGTAGTGTAAGATTTTCTGTTCCCTGTGATACACTTCCTTACGCATTATCCCAGTTTGGTGTGCTTATGTGTCCATTGGAAACGCAGTCTTTCATCCCCTCTAAAACATCTGTCTCCAGGTTAAGAGCTTTTTTTATTTTGAGACTGATAATATATTTTTCCCTATCCTTGGCTCCTCCTGTAGTTCTTTGTGGTTAGCTTCAATGTTTGCTAAATATTTTACAGTGCACTCTCTACCCTGGATTGCATCTTTGAGACCTTTTTGTGCCTGAGTCTTGCCTAAGAATCCTGTAAATTAATCACTGGATGTACTGCCAGTGTAAACAACTATTTCTAGCAATTAAACAACTCTTACAGACATAGAGTGAAATTCATGCTTGTGCTCTGGACAAATGCTCTTGCAAAATATTTCTTAATATTTATTTTTTAATATTTAAAGTGGTGCCTAAATCTACAGATTGTTAAGGAGGTAGGATTTTATGTCTATTGTTTTTAAACAGTAGACTGTTTTTAAAAATAATAAAGAAAATAAAAATTTAAAAATCCCCACTCTGTTATGATGGACATTGTTCCACCATCCTCATGCATGGAAACAGCAGTGCCATGCAAATGCACATGGCAAAACTTGTCTTGTCTGAGATGTACCAGAAGAGATTAAAGACATAAACCCTTCAAAACATCAAAAACTATTCCAGGATTTGCAATGAAATAAATAAGTGTGCACTGTGCAGGGATTTGTGTTCCAATAGGGTAAATCAGGCACATCTACACGCTACGAACATCCCACACTCTCTTCATGTGATACTCAGTTCTTCTCTTCTTTATCCATACTGGTTGGTTCTAACCACAGGATCTGGTGCCTACTTGTGTGCATTTCCAACTGCAAGCCTGTTCTGGCGGTGACCCTGGCACCCTCAGTGAAGTGTTTGCAAAATCAAAGGAAAGCCATCAAAAGGATGCAGCCGCTGAGACACAGTAGCAGCTCCTTGAAGGACACAGACTTAAGCTGTTCATACAGCTGTCCTTTAAAATGAAGAAAAAGAGAGGCTAAACAGATGATCTCCAACAAAGACTGCGTTATTTCAAAATAGTGATAGGACCACTAATATAAGTTTCTAACACAACTGTTTTGTCACAGAGAAAAAGTGATAAATGCACTTTAATAATTGGCTAGCTGCTGCTTTCCTAAACTTTAGAAATGAAAACTTTAATTTTCAAGTTCAGCAACAGTTTTTATGGATGTGGGGCTATTTGTATTAATGTTTCCTTTTCAATAACTTTTAGAAAATGGAAGGATCCATTTTATAGGCATCAAAAATATAAATAATATACAGGTCACATATGTATTTATGGTAATTTGTAATTATTGTTCCTACATATACATATTATAAAAAGCTTAGCATATTTGAGCAAACTGGACAAGGTCTTATATAAATTTCTAGTGACTAAGAATAATGGTTAACATACAAGGGGGAAAATATTACGTGTTGCATGTAAAAAGTTGGCAGATTATAACTGCTTTACGTATTATACATACAAATAAAATATCTCAGCATTACAGAGAAACCTCATAATTTTATTCTAAAGGGTGTTTGAAGGAGAATGGAGGTCTGCATTCTCAAATGAAGAGCCACATTCAAAATGATGTGACGCTGTCACAATGCAGCCCAAGGAAATGCCCTGTAACATCATTCCATCCAGCAGTAGGCAGCCACACACCTCTGTGTAGACTAGTCAATGACTTGTTACAGCTGCAAAGAAATTACCCTGAGTTCTTTGCCTTGTGTTTCAATACAGTCAATCTGAAGAATTACAATAAGGAATTAAAAAGAAGAAATACATGATAAGATATTTATGAAATTGGAACAAAAGCATGTTTTCTTATTCAACAAAAGGTCTAAAAATAAAATTAACCCACCTAACAACCATTATAAATTTTCATGCAGAATTTCAATAAAACCTATAAATACATTTAAAAAAAAGCACTGTGAAAAACAAATCATCTGTAAGCATTGGCACTGTAGCAGATGTAATTTTAATGGACTTGGGCCAGCACTGAATCAGCCTGACAGACACACTTGGCCCCTATATGTACATCAAGTGAAAAAGCAATGACAACTAAGAGTACAGCAGAAAAAAATCAGCACAGTTGATTTTAGAAGTCACCACATAGGACTTTTCTAAAGAAATCAGAATTACATTTCAAAGTAACATTATTTTTTCAAGGACTTACAGGAGTGCACATGGGCAACAGTAAGAAAAGGTTTATCATGTCTCGAATTGTTTTGGATTTATAGCTGATTTCCACTTCAAAAGTAGTTTCAAATATAGAGACTGGAATATATTATTCCAGGAATATAGCTGGAATTTTTAAATAAATTTTTAAATAATTTTAAGTAAAGAAGATTTTGAAATCAGTCAAGGTTGACTAAAATGTAGATGTCTTTCCAAGAGAATTTATAGCAGTTCTTTCCATTGCAACCTAATTTACTGCTGTCATATAAGTAAATTTTTAAGTATGAATAACACTGAACAGAAAGATTTATTCTAAATCATCTATTTGGTATATGGAACTTTCCTGTGTCTGTTTTGAAGCCTGAGGTTATAGCTTTCACTTCAAAACCCTCTCCATAAAGAAAAGATAATGAATCTGTAACCCTTGTCATTTCAAGGGAATTTGCATTCTGAGGATTTTATGTCCCCATCTATGGCTTTACATACCTAAAAGACAATGAATGTCAATCATCATAGAGAAAAATCACTGCTTACCTGAAATGTCTCTTACTTTGAAATAGTAAAGCCTAGAGAACTGTTATTCTGGGAGGTTTCAGCTAGTGCAGCACAGAGTCAGGCAAGACCTATCAGTCACAAGTAGGGAGGGCATATTTTAGGACACATTTCCAGGCACATGATTTCTAGAGCCAAAGTATTTCTACCCAGTTTTGATGCAAAGTAGCTTGAGGGGAGAAAGTTGCAATAACTTCTAATGAAGCAGAGGGGAAATTCAACTGTGCAATAACATAATAAAATCTTTCTTAGCTTAGTGCCAGTCTCAATTTATCTCCAAAGCAGGTTGAATTTGTGTACCTAATTACCCAAGAAAGTCAACTTCATGTAACTCTCTTCTATTTGTTTTTAGACTGAAGTCCACAGATCTGCAATGATAGAACCTCCACCATAGTATACACATGGGTCACCTAGGGCATCATTCTGACACTTGGATCTCCTAATTTTAGCAAGAAAAACCTATATTTCTAGTAAGTGCTTCTTACACGTGGGTAATTTAGAATTTGTGTTGTCTGCTAAGCAGACAGATTTCTGTTTTGGGACCTTGGAACATTTACACAGCTCATAGGTAAATTTCAGAATTGTCACCATCACCCTGTGTATTCAGATTTCAAAATTTTGCAAACTCCCTTAGATAAAGGTCTTCACTCAAAGGTCAAGCAATGTTTTAAATTACTAAGTTGGCTTGCATCAGACATACAGCCAGTTCCTAGACATACTTAAAAAAATTTATTCTTGTCTGAAAAAGGTTTACATTTTTGACAGTTACTGTTTCAGTATTTGATTCTTAAACTCTATTTGGGCTGCTGGCCCTCCTGTCCTACAGGAAAAAAAACATAAAGGCACATCTGGAAGGATAAAAATATGGGTTTTTTTCCTCATATCTTTTAAATTAATTTTACATCCCTTGTGTATTAATGGGTAGAACTAGGTCCTAAGGATTATCTCCCTAAGGCTTTCCATGAGGATGAACAAAAAAACCTTTGATATTTTAGTATTCATTTGTTTATATTTTTGTAATCTCCTCTAGAGGGAGGGAACTTAAGCAGAGAAATTTTAGAGCATGCAACTGTCTCTTTCATTTTTCCCAAGCCTGCATATTTTTGCTTCCTTTCTTCCAATTTAACACCTTTGAGAGGCTCTCTGAAAGAAAGCAAAAGCTTTTATTCTTTCTGCTGCATGGGATCTGTGGGTCAGATATTTCTAAGCCTGTTTCTTTTTAGCTGTCAACATGGAATGCTAATTGAATTTCTGAAAGCTTTGGTAGGTGGCAGCAGGGAAGGGCTGTTTCCTTCAAACATCTTTTGAGAACAACTGATGCCGGATTTCTTCAATCTCCATTCTTTGTCTTCTCTTAGAGGACTTCTGGGATGGAGAAAGTGAGAATAAACTTTGTGGTCTGATCCTGTGAGCAGCAGAATCAAAGAATTTCATTCATTTCTTGTGCTGTTTAATGAGATTTGCATTTATCCAACTGTTTCAATCTCCATTATTTCTTCAAAGAGAGAAGGCCCTCAGAAACTAAAAATTCTTCTTCAGTCTGCCTAAGCTCAGAGACTTGAAAACACAACTTTTTAAAATGGGAGAGTTTCTTATGTTTATTCTCATTATTAGCCAGTGGAACCATATATGAAGGCAAATCTCTGCAGGATTTTAAACTCTGATATTACTTTTATTTATTTTTTTTTAATCCTCTCACATTTCCTATAGATGACTGACACCAAACAGCATTGAACCAAGAAAAGAAAGAGAATAAATAAGTACAGGAGGGAAACTGTCAAATTTTAGGTTATGGAAGATACATAGACTTAAGAAAATGAAAGTGGCTCAGTTGTGTCTCTCCCCTCTGCAATTCACAGTCACTTTATTCCTGCCAACGGAGTAGAGCAGAAGGAAATATTAAAGGCATGAAGAGAATCAGAAAATCTGATATAGCGAAAGCAGAGAAGTTAAAAGAATCACGGTTTATTGATGATAGTTGCAATAAAGATTAAAATCTGTCTGCTTACATTTGTAACTTTCCTATAACTAGCAACAAGAGAAACAGGAACAAAATACACAGTTACCAGCATAGTATCCCTACAGTTAATAAAGAATTATATAGACAAGACTGCACCCAGACCATGAATAGAGGTGAGTTAAATAATTCTAAAAAGTATCAAATATATACATCAGCAGATATACTGTATGCTACTTGCCCAAAAACACCTGCTTTTTTTGTAGAATCAGATATTGCCATTAGATTATTGATGAGCACTCACTAACACAGCAAAAAATAAATATCAGCTGCTGCTATTACCTTAACCTCTAAAAATACATGGTTCAGACTAAAAAAATAACAGCAGCTCTCTTGTGGTTAGTAATTTAAAACATTGCTTGACCTTTGAGTGAAGACCTTTTTCTAAGGGAGTTTGCAAAATTTTGAAATCTGAATACACAGGGCGATGGTGACAATTCTGAAATTTACCTATGAGCTGTGTAAATGTTCCAAGGTCCCAAAACAGAAATATCTGTCTGTTTAGAAGACAACACCAATTTTTCCATATAGAGATTGCAGAAGAAAAGAAAGGTCTCTTGCTTGTTTACACTGCTGTATTTGTAGTAAGATTTACCATCATCTTTTCTTTGAAAAAATCTCTTTGCAAAGACTTCTGCACCAGGTTTTTGTTTCAGTTACACTGAGGTACCTGAACTTACATCCGCTGAGTTGATTGAGAGCACAAATGCCCAACAATGATCTTTACTTTTGTAGACCTTACAAAAATCTGCTCTGATCTTTTTACTACTTCTTTGCTATGTCCTTTCTCCACACCAAATCACTAATAGCAAAACCCTGAGACAGAAGCACTGGAAAGAGATGATCTTTAAAAGTACGTCTCAACAAAAATCCTGTGATTCCAGAAAGAGAAGAAGGTCAAAGATTCAAAGATTTCCGATTAGATGGGCAGATCCCAAAGAAGAATCATGCATGACACTATTGACTGACTCAAACTTTCCAAAGAACCAGACATCAATGCTAATTTTGCTTCAGATTTTGGCATAGTCATTAGTGTTTTCTAGAGATTACATTGTGTTTTCTAGAGAATACATTGATCCCAGACAAAAAATTGAGGGCCAGGATGACATGGAGGGAATTTATGGAAAGCTGTTCAATTTTTATAGGACATATGGAGGCATCATTAATCACTCTGAAACAACCTGTTGATATCTCTTCAAGCATTCACGGGCTAAAGGAAAAACTTGCTGCTAAAAGGGTAGTAGAAATAAATCTTTGGGGGTTTTTTTTAGTTTGTTTGTTTGGTTTTGTTTTTTTCACTATTCAAATGCAATCAGAGATTGTCTTCTACAGTTAGACTTTAGGTCTTTAATTCTATCTGTAGGAATCCAGATTTCTCATGATTTAGTAAATTGTGTGTTTGCCAATAATACCAATGCTCATGATGAGTAACAACCCAATAGATCACAGGATATGTTTTTATCATTTCCTTGGGTAATCATTTTATCATTTCCATGGGTTCCTGCATGTCAGGTTTTGGATGCCTATGAACTTGCTTTATGAACTTGCTGTGGCAATAAAGGTCCAAGTTTGAAAAGATAAAATGAAAAAAATAGCTTGAAGTAAATAAATCTGAAAACACTCCCTTTCATGATATGAATTGTAGCTGGTAGGGCTGTCAACATGTAAGGAGCTGTTCATAAAAACCTAAGGTCAATTTTTCTGTAGAAAATGTCTCTAAGGATATAACAGTTTCCATCCAGAAGGAGAAAAGTGTCCTTTTGTATCATCCTGCTTGGCTTTCCACCCTCAGTTTGCTTGTTTTCTTCTGGAGCTTTTAAATAATTTTTTAAAGTATTACTTTAATAGAAGATAGCTTTTGATCAAAGAGAAAAAAAATTGCAATGACATATCAATTGGGAAGGTTTTTTCTGAAATAGCTTCTTAAATACTGATATAATCAGAGTGAAAATCTGAATACCCAGAAGTTTGTCTATATCTGGCATTTACAAAAGATATGAGAGATACATGTTCACGCCCCTGTTCTTCTTGATTTTCAGATCAATCTTTACTAGAGCATAAAACAAAGACTGATTCTAGAATTTAACATAGAGAACATTCCCTTGTGCTGCAAAAATCATTGGTTAAAGGCCCTGTTCCAACTAGTATTTTATTTACAGAGGTGGAAGAAGTAAAGGGAACTTTTAGACTCCTGAGAGGATACTTGTAATCTATTCTGGTGTTTAGGAAGCTCCTCTGTGGTTGGGAAGATTGAGGTTCAAACTCTAGAAAAACACAAACTGACTAATCAACAAATACTCAATATATATTTTAAATACTAAGTTTCTGAATACTACCATGGTGGACTTACAACTTGGTTTTCATCTTAGACTGCTTTTCACAGAGAGTCAGGTACCTCATCTTAATATTAAAATGTCTAAAAAATGCTTAAATCTATTCTTTCCCAAATGAGGACCTAAAAAATTTACTACACTCTGAGACATACTTGATCAAAAGATAAAAAATAATCATATCTCCAACAACTACTGTGCATGCTAATACAAAGATCCATGGTATACAATTTTATATAGGATGGTAGAGTACATTAAATCCACATCCAGTGATTATCAATTCAGTGTTTACCCAAACTTTATCTTCTTTTTTGGAGTAGTGGCTTCCACTTTGCGGGAGTGATGTGTATGTGATATCTAAACCTCTTCAGAGCTTTCCAAATAGGGATTGTTTTTTTTCTGCCTGTGGGTCATGTAAGAGACTTCTGGGTTATGTCCCTGCTCTGCAGGAGTCTGATTCATGCCAGTGAGAGCCTGACTCTCACGAGCTGATAAGATTATCTGCATGGCAAAGAGGAATCTCCAGCCACTAAGGACTAGAAAGTTTTTACACCCATAAAGATAAGTTGAAGAAATTTAAAACATGCTGTCCTCAAGGAACATTTTGAAAACTCCAGTTAGGTACTAATGGTATTTTATTTTAGCAACATAAATCAATGAAAATATAATGTAAATAAGCAAATTCTTTATCTGACATAAAGAACACTACTGACTGTATCTTTCTAAATTTTCATCTTATACACATATGTAAGTAAAATAAATATAAATAATGGGTTTGTGAGATGATGACAGTGTAAGAGCATGTACATTATAGCACCTAACTGCTAACCTTATAATGCCACTAAAGCACCCTCTATTAACTGCAAAAATCTACAGTTTATGATGAGTTCTCTGTACTTTTTTTTTTCAGCCCGCTCTACAAAACAATATTTTGTTCAATGTCTCAGGTAATGTTTATTTCCCAATTAAACACCACTTATTATTCCATATGCCCATACAATGCAATTTTCACATCATAGTTGCACTTGTCTTTAATGTTTTTTAATCAACTAACTTTAAAACAACCACAAAAATCTCCACTAAAATGAAGACTAGTTATGCGTATTTTTGAGCACAATTTTTTTACAGTTCTATGAAAAAAGAAAAGAAGCAATTTACTTCCCTTAGCTTCCAAAATCAGAACCAGAGGCACCTTATGATTCATTCATCTCTGCAGTATAAAATCAAACAAATAGTACTGAAGTTATTGCAGACTATTTTAACTGTCATAAGTAGATAAACTACTCAGAAAACCTTCTGAGAAATCTGTTGCATACCAGCCCTGTTTCCCTAGTACAATTATGAGAACTTGATGTCACACACAGAATTAAAAAAACCTACATGTCTTTTGCTGGATATGTAAGGGTTTTGAAGTTTTAATATGTCATTTGCTTGATAAAATATTAGATATCAAGCTACTACTGAAACAATGAAGTACATCCAACTTTTTCAAATAGGCTCCAACTTCTCATATGAAGGACAGAAACTGACCTTTTACTAGCAAGTGGTAATCCCATTGTGTAAACTGAAAATAGGCTTTGTAATTAGAAGACCAAGTAATAGTGTTTGCAGATGCAAATGCAAATCCTTTTTTAAGTCAGTGAAACAAGGCCTTGCTGTCCCTGAATGATCTTTGATACAGCTCTTTGGGTGAACTCTACCTTCTGTTATTGAGAATGACACCACTCTTCAGTCGGTTTACTGCTTTATAATCTCGTAGCATTTTCTATCTGTTGCAGAGATCCAGCCACATGGTCATTTTCTGCCCTCTCTAGGGATCCTGCAACACTGAAATGGTCCTTCTAATGTCAGCTGAATTAGCATTATGACTAATTTCTCCCACTAACTCTAACCTTACACTAGGCATGCCACAGTTGCTTCAGAATAAAATTTTATAATATGCTTTATTTTAAAGACACACTTATATCAAAATTTGGTTTAATAGAAAATAATATCCTACACAGATGGCTTAATTTTTTATAGAGACAAATCATAAGGCACTACATTAAATAGAAAAATGTACGATGGGGGGAATCTTTTACAGAAATATAGAGAGAATAATCCATAGCACTCAATAACATTTATTTAGACTTGGGGAAAATATATTTCTTTTAGCTTTTGTGACTTTCAATCATCTAATTTTATACTTTTTCTCTCTGCTTTAGGACTGACAGGAGAGGACTGCAGAGCTGCAACTCCGCTGTAAGGGGGGAAATTTGTGTGGCCAAAGCTCAGCTGGAGTTGCAGCTAGGCAGTGCTGTGAGAGACAGTCTAACCTCTCTGAGAAATGAGAATAATGCTGCCAAGAGTAACAGCTCTCATGTTCACACACTATCACAGTACAAACTGAGGAGAAGCCAAATGCAGTGAACAGTCTGAACAATTGTTCATCTCAACCAGCTCTTCTGGTCACATTTAAATATGAATTTCTGTATTGTATTTCTTGCTAAAAGAGGAAGGGAAGGAGGCAATATAAATTCCTGCTTCTGTATGCCAGCTCATAATACAGCACCATTGTCCATTGGTGGGTTTATGTCATGCTTGATTCTCAGGTCATGATTCAGGTGGTTTGTCTCCATGTTAGAAATTTTTTTATCTTTTATAATAATTTCCTTCATATAAGAATATTCTGTAACATTTCTGAAAAATGTAATGAAAAATCACATTTTGAAACTGCTGAATGGAGATTTGTCTCTGAAGCAGAATGTGAGGACAGCTGAGTAGCATAAGCCAGGACTAATGTCAAAATTTTAGGGCAGGAAGAAAAAAAGATGTATTGGTTCTTTGTCTAGATATAGCCTTCTGTGTTGGAAACATCACACCGAGATGGGCAGACTCACAGAGAGGCTTTATGAGCCCTGAAAGGATATTCTTCATGTAAATTTGACAAAAGACTGGCACTTCAGAGTAGAAACTTTCCATAAACTAAAATATTTCATAACTATTTTCAGAGCACTGATTATGTCAAAATCATATTTTGGCTAGGCAGGCAAATAAAGGGATATGAAAGTTTAAAATAGGATGATTTTAAAATTATTACAGCTCTTCATCAGGTGACAGTTTCCTCACTAACAGTTAAAACTGATTAGTGATTATTTTAAAAAGAAAAATGAATCTACTAGTAATCTATCAAGAAAATGTTTTGAGCATCTGTATTTTATTTGCAATTCCTCTGTATATAATAAAATTTTTATAAATGGAGCAGGGAATAAAAATGGAAAAGGGGAAGAGTTTTAAACTGAAAATTATCTATTAGGAAGAAATTCTTCACTGTTAGTGTGGTGAGACACTGGAACAGGTCACCCGGAAGAGTTGTGGATGCCTCATCCCTGGAAATGGTCAAGGCTGTCTTGGATGGAGCTCTGATCAAACCAGTCTATCAGAAGGTGTCCAGGCAGAAGGGCTGGAATTAGATGATTTTTAAGGGCCTTTGCAACCCAAACTGTTCTATAATTGTATGAAATTGCATGCAAGCAGACTGGATATTCAACACTGCAGAGCTATGTTTCCATTTCAAGTTAAATTCTGACTTTTTAATGCATGGAAAGTTCCAAACTATAATTTACTTCAAAGAAAGATGTGTTGTTCTTTAATAACTCCTCTAGACTAGTGTCCATTTTTACTGTTGCATGTCTGTGTTCAGAACCTTGACTGTGCATTTTGACTAGGAATCTGTAAAATAAATCTTATGTAAGTGGGAAATAATTAAATATTTTATCGTTTGTTCATGGTTCAATATTCCTACACTAGGCTTACAAGGATTTACCAGCAAGTAGAATAGAAAAAGTAGGATTGGTTGTCATATCTAATATCTAATACTATAGGTAGCTATAGAAATTTACCCAAATCACTGCTAAACCTAATTTAGTGAAAGCAGAGAAATTCCAGTTGAAGATCAGATAGCAGATATAGGACATGACCAGCAAGAGAAACAAATCTTGAGCTGTTCAGGTCAGTCCTAAAGCACAAGGGTCAAAGAAAAAAGGTTTGAGATATTTTTGTCTGAATTCTGGTGTGCTTTAAACAATCAGTCATACTGTATGCAGGCTAATTCACATGATTAGAAAGAGATGATGCTTTCATTCTCCAAAGTTCTGGTTTTTTGAATTATAGCTTATTTTAGTATATTGTGTTCAAAACAGATTTTAAAATTTTTCAATTTTTTCATGTAAATCTACCCTGAAATAATTATGAGCTAGTATTTAATAATCAGATTTCACTGAAAAATATCACTGTCAGAAATTCCTTTATTAAAGGAAGGAGTGGCATACTGTACACCATCTGTAGTCAGCGTTCAGCAAAGGATTTCTTTGAACAGTGCAACTTCTCTTTTTGTCTTGGAATACCTCTGCAAACAAATATTTTCCTTATGTCTATTTTTCAGAGTTTTTGTTCTTCAAATATGATAAAGAGAAGACAATTTTTTGTGTTTGATCTTGGATTTGGGAAAGTTAAGTAGAGATAATCCAGCTGGGACTGATCACATGCATACATATTTCTTCTCCTCGGCTATATTCAGAAGTTGATGATTTCAGAAGTTTGACAGAGCTGTAGAGAGCTAGAATTCTGCCTTTTGGACTAATCAGCACTGCAGCATTTTGAATGTCCCCAGGACCAAGTTTTCAGGCTAGTTGCAGTCAGGCACTTAACTATTCACCAGATAGGCACAGCAAAAGACAGTACTACTGCAGCTTGTAAATAGCCACACTTTTGGAAATCACACTGTTTGGTTTTCATCACACAAAATTAATTGTTTTCATCAAGAACATAATTAACAATAAGCCAATGAAAAAATAGACATCAATATGGTTCCTTCCTGTTACATATAGGTAACATATTTTATAAGGCCTTGCTACCCTTGTAAAATCATGGCTCAGGCCATTCTTACTTCGGGTAAGAAGAAAAGGACTATAGGAAAGTATCTCAGCTGAATTGGAGGTAGAAAAACAAGTTATATAACCATTATGTGTTCACATCATGGTTTATAGTGGTTAGTTGGATTATGTTTGTTATGTTTCAAAATCATGTAAGTGATAACCAGCTTTAAAAGGCCAGGTTTTTGCAATAAAACGCCTCTCCTTCGCACCTGCCTGGGGACTCTGTGTCGCTCTTCTTCATACATTTTCCCGTGTAGTGAGAAAGAAATATCTGGCAAAGTTTATCACAAAAGCACAGAGGAGAAAACAAGCAGTGTTCAACTTCAGATT
>VZDJ01000158.1:12014158-12161381 GCA_008694505.1 Cyanoderma ruficeps
TATTTATTTATTTATTTATTTCTGTCAGTAGATGCTTGCAGGCTTCATTGGACTTCTGCCTGGACATCTACTGTCACAGAGCTTGGAGGAGCTCAGTTGCCTCTGAGACTTTACCTATGCATCCTGTTAAAATGTTCTCAAAATTGAAAGGAAACAGATAAAGTGAGAAACTAAATTTGTGTATACGCTTGTGTATTCTTGTCATATGCTTAGCAATAACGCAGAGTTGTTAAACTGCCTTCTATAAATTACAGAAATAAAAAATAAAGATAAAAGAGGTGCCTCAAGAGACATTATCATCTAATTGTATGCCTGGTGTATTTGTATTACCTAGCACTTAGATAAAGCATGAGGTACAGTAAAATATTGTTTTTAGGCAAAATGGGAAATATGGAATAAAAGCTTTAATCTTATAGCTATTTAAATAAAATAATACAAGCATAAGATCCTTCTCATCTTTCCACTCCCTGTAAAATTATGTCAGAAACTTAGCAAATTTTCATTGTAAATTTTCTGATTTAAGCTCTCCAAGAGTTCCCTTGAAGAAGTGACCCATGTGTCTAACAAAGTGACATGCATTTTTTTCTTCTTTTTTTTTTCTTTCCCCTTGGGGAAAGCTAATTCCAATTATATTTATTAAAACATGATCTTTGTCTTGGAAGGAACTTTATGTACAATGAAAGATTCATATCTCAAGGTAGCATGATTCACTGGAAGGAGTACAGAAAGAACTTTTTTAATGCTACAGAGCTTGAATTTCAGAAAATGAATCTTACTGATACAGCAGCAAGAATAAAGATAACTTCTAATATAGCCCATGATACCCTATGGAAGTGAGTGAAAAAGAAATACAGTTCCCTTTAAAGAGAAGTGAGTGTTCCTTGTGTGGCACGTCTAAATGAAGGCATCTTGCAGATGTGAAAAGAACTTCAGACCAAAGAGAAAGAAGACATCAGTAGCACAGATGTCTCACCTGAGAAAACATGAAAATGTCCCTACTACTATTCACAAGCTCAAAAGCACATGTCAGAACTATGCAACTCTTTAGGCTGCACATTTTATACATTACCGAAGATATAGCTTCAAGCTAATTATGCATTCTTTCCTGTGTGGGGGACAGGTCAAATGAAGAATGTAAGAAAAATAGTTTTTTCAACACTACTTAGAGCAGATAGTTCAAGGAATCCAGGATGACACTTCAGTATTCATTTAGATAATGAGAAAAGGTTTCGCTTAGTTCAAGTATTACATATTGAATCATGTCATGTTTTAAAAAATAAAGTTTTTTTTTAAGAAACCACAAAAGTCATTGCCATTATATTTGCACTGAAAAGTTTGAGTAAATTTTGTATTATGAATTATGTAAAAAATACATCTGAGGCTGTGCAGAAGCATTTATAAAATAGCTGGTTTTTCCTATTATTTCATTATGATTGAAACCTAAAGACCCATGACCATTCTCAGGAATTCTGTGCTTTGTAAGAAGCTTATTGATTACTTCTATTTGTGAATTATATCATATAAAGAGAAAAATTGGTCTTTTAAAGTCTAGAACATTTCATTAAATCTCTGTGTAGAATAAGTGCGCTTGCTGTGTGATTCAGTGATGAATGCTGTGGAAAGTTGTGGAGGAATGCAGTTCAGAAAGTGCATTGCCAGAGACACATATGATCTTCAAAATATCTCTTGGCAAGTAACCAATCTGGATTTAAAGTTCTCATAAAAAAATGGAGAAAAGAAGTGAAAATGTCATCAAAATTGAGCTCATACAGTAAACAAGACCCAACTATATTACTTCATGCTTTTTTTCTGCCACTACCAATTGCAAAACAAAAGTAGCAATTTTGTACTCTAAAGGAAGCAACTACACATTTGAGTCACGTAGATTTTGTTTGAAGTCCACTTTTTCAAAAGTAGAACTGCTGTAAAAAGCCTTTCTTATCAGGCTCACATCACCATAATTATTAAAAAAGTTACATCGACTACAACTGTGATTAAATATTTATTGAGATGCCTGTTACCAGTACTTATGGGCATCAATAAAGTACTGTCTAAAATTTTATTCAGTCAACAAATATTCTTCTATATTTAATTAATTTTAAATATGTGTATAGTAGGTGCTGATGCTTTTGAAATTACCCTTATAGCTGGCCTTCAATTTTTCAATATAAGTTTTTATTGAATAATGAAGTAGTTTATTGAATAATTCAAGTCTATAAGTCGTATTAAATTAACATCACTGTGTGCTGCACTTTCTTAATGTTATGCGTGAAATAACATTCTGGATTTACAAAGACACAGTAACCTGGACTGCTTAATTAAAAAAAAAAAAAAAAAAAGATGTTTAGCTCCAAATATACTGCTTTCTTACCTAAGAAATGCACTTTTTTTTCTTCAAACTCTAGATATTTGACAAGATAGATAAACCTTACTTGACTAATTTTAGAGATGAAGCAGCACAAATAAGTTTCAAAATATTAATGAAATTCTTGATATTCAATATATGAAAATCCAAGGACTGTAAGGAGACCAGAGGTCATTATTAGTGACAAATATCCATACTTTTAATGACTTTTGATTTAACAGCTTGAGAAAGGAACAAAACCAAAACAACCAGGGAAGAAATAACTCAGCTCTACCAGTAAGAAACAAGACTTGTTTCAAAGTTTTTAATATTAGTCTCATCACATTAAAGTCTTTCTTCTTTATTTTTCCATTTTTGGGTGGAAATATGCTAGCTCAGTATTACTAAACTATTTTTGTATGGATAAGAAACAGCACAAAAGGCTGCAAACTCATTTACTGGAGGAATTAAAAAAGGGAAATGCAACAACTTTCAGAGCAGTATTGAAATTTTCTTTAAAATTACCCACTACTACTACTACAAACATTTTCCTAGCTTTGTCTTTTAGAAATTTTCAAGCTTTTTTTTTTTTTTTCATTTTTCAGCACCAATAGTTTTGTAAAATGTGTTTAAATACACTCTAAGATCAGCACTGAATTCTGAAATAATGACTAGCTTTCATGGCTAATTCCAGCAACAGGAAAATCCATTAGTCTCTCTCTGCATCAGCTTCATCATTTGCAATATTGAGATAATCTTGAAATTTTTCCACAAGAATAAGTGTTAAACTCCATTAGTCTCCAAGGAAAAACAAATAAATATATCTTCCATACTGATAATAAATGTATGTTTTATCCTCATGACATATATCACAAAAAAGGCCTGTGTAATGTATTTTGGGCCCTGATGAGACCAGTTTAAATACTGAGTCTTTCCATTTAAACCATAAACCCAGCAGTTTTCAAATACCTATTTTTCCATTTTTAGCTTCACAAATCTTTACATAAAATTGACAGACCGCACTACAAGAGGTTGCTAAGGGGGTCATTTATATCACAGGTAGGGGTTTTTCAATGTTGTTTTTGACCCACTGTGTATATTCCCTAGATACCGAAGAGCTGCAGTGGGTTCTGTAGAAGTGCACTTACTTTCACTGGGTTTTTAAAAACCCGATTGGCAAAATCATTATAAGCACTAGAATAACTTTTGGCCTATGGGAATAGTCTGGCCTCATCCCACGGTGGGATGTTTTCCCCTCCCAAAGAAATGGTAGAACTCTGGTCCATTAAAGTATGGTACTGCTCAGCCGTCTGTCCCTGTGGTGCTGAGTTTGGGGGCCCAAATAAAAAAATTAAAATTAAAATCTTGGGAGTTCAGGGGATAATGATTTACACCCTTAGACTTTCTGAAGCAGGTGTGCAGCCTGCTGTTGAAGTTAATTACCAACCATTATCAGTGAAGCTGGCATATTGCCACTTTTCTAAAAGTAATTTTTTCTTCCACTGTAGACTAAAAATACTCTTCAGTCTTCTCCCCATTTATGTATGTCTCAGATTTCACCTTCAAATTAATCACCTTCAAATAAAAATAAACTGTAGCTAATTACCAGTTAATAAAACATTAAAAAACACCAAATAGGGAAAAAATATTCCCAGTATCTTACAGCTTAATTCATACACTTTTGTTAGTAACTATAAACTGAATGGACAACTGAAAAATTTGATTCAAACATTTTTACTGGTGAAATCCATTAATAATTTTGGGTACAAATGTATAAACGAAATGCTAGCAATAATATTCAGAAATCAAACTATAGACTTAGCCTTTTGTTGCAGTTTCTGTTACTGAGATAGTCTAACTAGTTGGCACACAAAGATTGAACAGATTTTCCAAATCAGAAATTTGTTATCATACAATGCACAGTGGATTTCCTATGAATAATGGCAGATCTGTACTGGCAAATCTTGTTTCACTTATACGAAATATACAAAATTCTCATATTTCACTTTACAAAACCTTTAGGGAGGAAATAAGAAAAACTGAAGCAGTTATGCCATAAGGATTTCTTACAGTCAGGGCTAGAACATAGATGGTTAAAATTAAATGATCAACTGAAAAATCTAAACACTTTCTCTATTTTTATTTTAAAACTATTAAAGAATTCTAAAAGGAGAAATTTCTAACTTTTCTCCATTAGGATTTTCTTTCATCAAAACTCTACCCTTAAAAGCAACTTCAGATCTCTGTTTACATTTTGAGGGTCTGTCAATGCTACCTGCAATGTGGGAATTATAGATAAGTGCTGAATTTTCAAAGCTACATTTCATGACAAACAATGAATATTCTGTAACATTAGAATATTAGAAACACTTGAACTGACAACACACCACTCCTGTGGTATAAAGGCAGTAGAATGGGATGCACACAGTCAAGTGTAGGCGTCTACATTGAGCAAATCTCAGAGACATTTTACAGAGTGAAAGAAAACAAATACATCAATACATCTGAAGTGAAGAAAATAATTAATCTCCCCACTGAAGTGGATGAATTTCTTTCTTTAAGCTTTTTTCTTTCCCAAATTATGAGTATGACTACTTCAGAAGTGGAAACCTAAAGATAGTAAAATAAATTCCACATAATATATCTAGTTCTAAAATCAGAGCAAAACATGAGGGGGTTTTTTGTGTGTGTTTTTGGTTTGGATTGGTTTGGGTGTTTGTTTGTTTATTTGTTTGTGATTTTGGTGGTGGTGGTAGCGTTTTTTAGTTTTTTACATTTATTGTGTATTTAAGACTGTGTTAATCATATGATTTTTAAAAATATATTGAGTTTTTAATTCCTTATAAAATAGCATAATTACCTCTAATTTAATAAAGGTTTTATGCCACTAATGTTTATGGAGTTCTAATTATGTGATTTTAGCCATGATAATAAAAGGAAGCCAGTTAAGAATTTGTCTCTCCATTAAATTCAAAAATGCTTTAGTAGTATCCATCAGACCAGACCATTTTAGAGAAAAATATATTCTCGCTTTTTTGATATTTCCAGAGAATCAAGCATTAGGATGTTAATATAAACCACTAAGAAGTGATATAATGTCTATAATAACAGAATAAATCAAGAAAAATAATATTGGAGTATTGTTAAAATACTTTTGATTAACTTTGTCATCTTTTTAAAAGCAAAAGCAGAACATAATGTGTAAGGCAAATATTATTAAAGTCTACGGAACACCAAGACTAATACATACTATATCATTTTGACAGGTACTGTAAGACCCAAGAAAAATCTAAACAAAAAAAATATTTAAAGATGGTCTGTGGGGATTCAGAAGTGTCTGTAGCATTACACTTCGAAAATGCAGTTCCTTGAAGCACACAGGAGATCTCATTTCTTCCTCAGTACCTAATATATAAACCATGTTACCTCATACTACTCTGTTTAATGTATACTTAATACGCACAAACCCAAATGATTTCTTTAATATTCAAAGTAAAATGCAGAGTCTAAGTTTACGTGGGAGTTGTGATCTTTGTTAAGGTCATCCAACCAAAACCTTTGTATGGCAGAAGGAGATAATTTGTGAAGGTGTAGGCAGTGAACAAGAGCAGTAGGACACACAAACTGATAGAAACAGGATAATTGAGATAATACCAAGTCAGAACAAATAAGTAAAACTATTTTTAATGTATATAATGCTATAATGCTGTGTCAGTGAAGGTAGGAGCTCTCCTTTATTTAACTGAAACTGCAATCCCCTCTAAGTATAGGCCTTGCAAAACAGCTGTTGTATATTCGCCCACGGACAAGGTGTCCCGAGAGGAATCACAGGTCACTTGCATCCTATTGGTGTACTTTCCTGGAGCAGCTTACATTTCAAATATACAAAATTCAAATATCAACTTAGGGATTAATATTGTTCTGAGTGGCAATGGCAACACGGAGAGAAAAGATGTCAGCTCTGTTTCACTTCTGTCAGCAGAAATGACAGAAACCTGTGAAGCTGGAGTGCAGGAAAGATGATGTAGGGTGGAAAGGAGATGGATGACACCTCTCTGTGTTTAGTTCTATCAAAGCTTGCTGAATTTAATTTTTTATTCCTTCACATGTGTCCGAGACATTTAGATCACATCGGGCTAAATACACACACAATTTTACATGCCTTAACAATCACGTATTAAATTGAGTCACGTAATTCTGTGTCTGCAGGCTCTCTTATGCTGTTAGTGTGCATAATTGCAAGACTAACATTTAAGTTTAATGGTGTTAGAGAAGAGTCAGGGGTTACAACTGCTTCACAAATAGCAAGGCAATATATTTTTCCTTACAATTCTTACAAAAATCCATTGTGGTTTTTGCCTTTTTAAATTAAGACTGTCCTAGGAATCTACTATTTGAACTTGCTTGCCTTTACTTATTCAAAGTGAAGAAAAAAGTGTCAGGTTTGGGGATTTTTCTTTAATTCTCCCCTGATGTATCTTGGTTGCAAAAGAGTTGCTGCTGCAGATCTGCAGGTTGGGGAACAGCCCTCAGTTAATCACAAGCCTTCCCTGCACCTTGGCAGCAAAAAGACTGAAGCAGAACGGGATATAATAAAAGGGGCAGAGCCAGGAGACCCAGCAAAGTGTTCTTCCCCCTCTACTTGGCACTTGTAAGAATCCATCTAGAAATCATATCTAGTTTTGTACTCTCCTCTGTAAGAAAGATATTAACCAGCTCAATGGATATCAGGACACAAGCTGGAGCATTTGCCCCATGAGGAAATGCTGGAACATCTGAGCATGTACAGGCTGGAGCAAAGATGGTTTTGGGGTGACCCGACAGGAACCCAAATACCTGTGGGAAGTTCTAGGGGAGAGGGAGCCTGTACTTTTCACAGAGGGTTGGGTGAGAGGGTGAAATAAAGTGGACACAGATTGATAAGACAGAAGTTCAGACTGGATATAGAAAGTAATTTCTTCCCTGTGAGAAACATCCAGCAGTGACACAGCTTGGACAAAAATCCTGTGGAGTTACTATCACTGAAGGTTGGGAAGACCTGACTAGAAAAAATGTCCTGAGTAACCTGGTTTGTCCCTAGAGCTGGCCCTGTTCTGAGCAGGTGATTGGGTTGGACAGTCCTTGAGATCTCTCTCAGGATGCTTTAATGATGGCATGATCCTGTGATTCTTTGATTATATTTAACTCTACTGTTTGCAGCAACAGTCATGCTTTTAAACCAAATCTTTCTGCTCACATTAATTTACAGTCATTGATAAAATTACACATGGGCATTTCTTAAGCAGTTATTCTAACATTTATTTCAAATAAACAAGTTCTTAAGGGTGCCAGAGAAAATAATTATTCTATTTTTATAGGGACTAGGAGGGTTTTTTTTTTCTTAAATATAGTCTGATATTTCTTCTGATGTTACCAGGATGTGCCCTCATTTGCATCAGTAAGCTATCCTTTCATGACCTGAAAGAGAAAGATCGAGTACAAAATAGTTTAGGATACAAAAATAATTTGTAAAAGCAGCTGTTTGGGTACGGTGTTTTTGATTTTTTGTTTTCTCCTTAAGTAAAGAATAACATTTAAACCTGTATGGAGTAGACAGTACTTTCACTAACAGTGTCCACATGAGTTTTGCTGCTGCAGTGAGATAAGGCAGCAGAATACCAGAGCAAGCAGGTGGAGTGAACAAAAACACAGGTGCTCACTTTGTCACCTCAGCTTTTATTAAAATAACATAGCATTGGATATTTTAATCCCTGGACAAGAGAACAACTGGCACAGCAAATCAAGATCAGAAATCATGCAGGTGTGTGTTCTGTGGAGTCAGCTTTTTGAACAGTACTACTGGTTAGTAGGCTGACATGGAAAAGACAACAGATAACCTATTTACAGAAAATTCTGCATTATCTTTTATGAAGTGGTGATGTAAAGAAAAGGATAGAGCCGTTGGCATGCTTTAATAAAAAAATTTTAAAAAAAAATTTAAAAAAGGCAGTATTCTGGATTTGAAGAGAAGACAAAGCTACCTGTGAATAAGATGAATAGTTGATTGATGAAAGTTTCAAATTTCCTGAATTTCTGATTCAGATTCGAGTACGGAAATTGATCCTCCTATTTGGCCAGACAGCCTATACAGGAGACACAGATTGTTCTCAGGTCTGGTTCCCTCAGGTTTTCTGATCAAATCTTCTCTAGCTAATTAATTGAGAATTCTTCACACAGAGGAGAGAAAATAAGAAAGCTTCTTGGTAATGGTATTAATGTGGAAATGCAGGAGGCTAGAGTCTTTTCAAAATCAGTTTATTCACTTATTCAAAAAACTCTGACTATATTTGTGTTCTTGTGCATTCACCTAATTTTCTTCATAGAAATTAACAGTTTAAGAGCAAAATGTAGCACTCCTGTATTTCCTCCGCAAGCTCCCTGATGATGGGAAGTCTATTTTTCTGTACAGATTCCAGTGGCAGTTTTTGAGCATGCTGTAGGTGGTTTGGGGGTTTAGCCTAGTGTTTCTTTCTGCTTCCTTGTTGCAAACCTTAGCACATCTAATCCTCTTTCCTCTATCTCCAGCTAAAGCCAGACATTCTATATTTTGAAAGTCCAAGGTAAAATTGTTACTTGAAAGTGGCTTATCAGGCATTTAGAAGGTGTTGTGGGTAAAAACATTTTGCTGGTGAAGAAATAGTCTTCAAGTTTATCTTCCCCAGGCATTAGTATCCCCTCTTATGCTGAACAATGTTTTATTGACAATTAAATAGTGTATCTTTGGAAATATAATTGTTCTGAAGATTGTTTAGTTGGTTAATTTGCCTTATATATAATTTGAAGAAAATGAATGCAGTACACTGAAGCAAGTGCTGGAAGTCTTCACATATTTCATGCAAATTAAGGTAGTCAATGTTTGAAAAGACATTTAATAATTAAATTTTTTTAAATTTAAAACTTTAAAGTAGTATTTTTCCCTGCTTCAAACAGTGGTTAACACTGGTTTGATACTAATAACAATTTATCATGCTCTGCAGGTAGAATAGTATCAAAGCCACTGAAGCATTTTCATGGTCAGGTCTCTGCAACTTAGCAGCCAAAAACTGTTGGAGAAGGAAACAAGATCACCTTTATGTGCAATTGAGCATAGTCATTAATGATAGTTCAGATTAAAAATGTGTTTAGTCCCCATATCAGTCTAGCTCTATGCAAATATCACCACATGCACCTATTTGGTCAGGGGTGGTCAGTAACTTTGCTGTGACCTATTCCATCTGAAATCCACCACTGCTCAGAGACCTAACAGCTTGTAACATCACCACAGTGTATTTCAGGTTTTAAAATACTGAAAAGTAATCAAATAATAACTTGACAGATATAGTATAGAGAAATGGAATCAGCTGACTAGCTGGCTAGAAGGCACATAAAATCTGTATTTTAGAATAATTTGTATAAAAATTATAAAGATGTGGCTTCAGTTACTTGTGTCCAGATCTTAAAACCCTGCACAGTTATCATTCTCAATTGCATGAGGCAGTTGGTCTGCTCCCCTGCTGACTACAGATTTTGGGGTGATAAATTCTTCACAGGGGTTATTTGTTCTGAATTTGTAAAGTGCCCAGCACAACAGGCTCTTAGGAACTGCTATATTATTGACAATATTATACCCTCCTGGTATTTTATGTCAGTGGACGCATAAGGTTGGATGGCTTTCGCTGTGTTTTGTTTTCTTTACTTCTATTGCCTACAAGAAATTAAACTCTCAAAGCAGCACTTCTCCAGGGGATTAATGTACATCTTAGGTAAAGCATTTGACCTCGGTACTCGAAGCATATTTCTTATTCTTGTTTGTGTGTCTCTGGAGGGTGTTCAGCAGTTACCCAGAAGCATGGTATCTGATTTGTCTTGATGCATTTTGCCACTTTCTTTGATGTGCTTCAAAACATTAGCAGCAATTTGGGACTGATATGACTTCATATGAAGGTTTGCAAAACATAAGAAACAATAAATCCAAATAACTCTTTCAGCTTGTGATGGACTTGTGATTTAAAAATAAAACAGTATTTAACGAAGTTTAAAAACGGACTACTACTCTTAGACAGAATTCAATATAACAGGGAACACACGCTATGAAATGCAACTTCAAAATTGTAACTATGAGATATGTAATATATGGCATAATTGGCTGCTTTTTCTGACATGGGCATGTGTAATGCATAAGTGACTTTCATTTTCCGATAACTTTTCCTTTATGTCCACCTTTTTTCTTATGTTCACCATATTTGAACTATACCTTTGAAATTATGCTGCTGAATATATGCATGACCATCAACTGACACTGAATTTTTAAACAATCATTTATTTTTCTGCTGCCTTGAAATAATCTCACTCTTATCAGAATTTTAAAATCTTAAAGCCAAAATTATTTTAGCATGGTTATTTACTAACAGGTAGACCTTATGGACACTTGAAAGCCCTGTAAACAGAAACATTTTGACTATGTTTTTTGTCAGTTTACATTTACATTTCAATGAGAGATTCTTACAGGAAAATTCTGCATAAATTTGTTTTGAAGAGTCTACTGATCCAGCCTGCCATATTTTGGTAAAGTTATGATTTATTATGTGGTCCTTAACATGACTCCAGATTATGATTGGAGTTTCTAGCCCTTCTCCTTCTCCACTGCCTCCCTATCTCCTCCAGGCTTCAAAATTCCAAGGACTATACATCAACAATGATTCAATGATCAATGAACACGCTGGTGAAATGTAGCTGCTCTAAACCATCTTTTGCTCCTCAGAAAAGATGGAGCAATCAGGCTGTAAATCACCGGAATAGCAGTTTTGTCTGTCAAGAATCTGTGAGCTCCAAGCAGGGGCTTTTCAAGCATTCATCTGACAGGAAGCCAGGAAAGTTGTGAAAGGGCAGGGATGGTGCCCATCAATCCCAAGAGTCAGTCTGAGATGTCTGTGCCAGACAGCTGTGAGACAAACACTACTTGCCTGAATGCAGAGGGACCTTGACACACTCCCACAGGAACAAGAAGTTAAAATAAGGGGCAATGCATCAGGAAAATAATAAACATGCTAATTTATTTTATTTCCTTTAAGCAAAGCATCATCACATTCAGCAATTCTGTGCAAAGCCTATTTGCTTGTAGCTGTACACTTTTAACTCTTATGTTCCATTAAACCAAAGATATCCTTCAAGTAATGTTCAGAGAAAAAAGTCTGCCTGGTTGTTACTGCAATTCCCAGGCATTACTGCAGCAATTGTGCTGAGGAATACCAGGAGTTAAACAGAAATTCTTCCTTTTAAAAGTATTGAGCTTGAAGTATAGCATGAGTTGCCTTTACAGACCCAAGAGACTTGAAACTCCAAGATTCAGTGTCTGGATCATCTGCTAATAGTCTACTGATCGGATGGAAAGTGTTTTATCCCAGGATGTAATTAACAAAATGACAATGCTAAGGCAATTTCTAGACCAACTGAGCTTACTGGAGTTACTCCAGATTTAAAAAGTTTTACTGTAAAATGGAATTTAGCCCTTAATGTACATCTAATGGTGTGAACCTAAATTAATGCAGGTTTTCCCAGTTAAGCTTTTACTTGAAAAGATAAAAAATGAATAAAGTTAATGTAATCATATTCTTCTATCAGTCCTTCCAGAATATATATTCTCCCAGGTTCTGTCTTCATTACAGTCTGTGCTGTATAGATTTTCAGATATATCAGAACAAAGCACAGGAATCAAGAAAAAAAATCACTTGCCCATAAAAAAGAAACATAAACTAGTTTTGAATGCACATCATGCTTTTTCATCTTTGACAGCAGCAGTATTTCAGAAGATACCAGATATGAGGTATTTATGGCAGGTGCATTACTACTTAGAAACTAATCTCACACACATGGCTGTTAACGTGAAATATGGATTTTAATAATCCAGCTTGCTGAGATATGTGAGCCTGCCCGGTGGGGATGTGATTAGCCACAGTCTGCAAGATTAATTGAGATACACAGTGTAAGATTACACTTAGTGAACTCCAAGCCAGTCTGATTATGCAAGGGACCACACAGTTAAGGCTGTATCTCTGGGATATGAAAACAGATAAATCACAGACTCTACTATGACAAGAGAGTCAGAATGGAGACTGTTTAAGTCAGTGAGCACAATGAACAGATCATCAAAGTAAAATATTAGGACATTTTTTAAACAGAAAAAAATAACTCCAGGAACAAAAAAAATATCCCACGTAGTTGAAACAGAGCAAAAACACATATAAGGAGTGAGATTTTAAATGTCTGCCACAATCATTATTTTAAATTGATGGTATGAAATTTACTTTTTTGTTTAAACATGGCAATACTCATTCAGGAGTGCACTGTTTGTAAACGGTAGTTTTCTTTTCAGTTTACAGTTGAGTCTGAAATTGCATCAAGATGACTAACACATCAGATACCAGTTTGAAGGATTACATAACTTCAGAATGACTCTGTCACAAAAACTTTAAGTAGTTTTAAAACAGTGCCATTTAATGCAGTTTCAAAATGAATGTATCTTCCAGCTTACTGTATTGCTGAACACACTAGTTTTTAATAGAGAAGCAGAAAGTGAGGTACCTGCAGAAATCAGTGCAGCCTGGGCTCAATGCCTTTTTCTACAGGCTGTTAGTTATTTGGACAATTTACCCACTCACTCCTTGCCTCATTTTTCGTGTCTGTAAGCATATTGTAAGCCAGCAGAGATACTGAAGTGCATTCGGACCTATTGTTTTACTTTTAAACCCATATGAGTACCAAATGGAGAGAGTATCTTCAGAGAAAACACACTCTTACATCTGGTAATTATTTTAGATGACCAAAATCCTAAACCAAACACATACAATAACATATGTAAAATTTTTGTCTTCATGGTTTGTGGGTTTTTTTGCCTTTTTTTTTGTTTTTTTTTTGTGGCTTTTTTGGGGGGGTTTTTTGTGGGTTTTTTTTTGTTTTGTTTTNATTTTTGCTCATTTCCTTAAACCACAGTGAGATTTGTCATTCTTCTACAACAGAAATGAACTAAACACACACAAGGATACCGGAGTAAGGCAGTGTGAATTGTACTTCATTCATTTATTTTGACAGGCATGGTTTAGCTTAAATTATTGATAGGAATACTTTGCGCTTACTAGTAAATGCTGTATCTTAAATATAAAAACGCTCAGCTGTTAGTACGGTGAAGATCAGTCAGTACCTTTGCTGCTAGAGGATTTTCTGGAATGAAAAACTTGTATGTGTGTGTGAACATATCCCAGAGAAACACTAGAGCAGTATAATGCAGAGTAAATGAACACTGAATTCACTTTTCTCCAGCTCATCCACCACATCATGCTGACCATGGATTCAGCAATCCTCTCCTGTGTCACAGTCTGACATTCGGTGCCACAGCAATGGTTCCAGTGTCAATGTACTGCTCTTGCCTTGCTTGAACTGTGTGTGTTGAAGCTCTCCAGGACACTTTCTCCTCACTAAAGGTCACTAAGGAAGCTGAGGTAAGCAAAACAGGAGAAGCAATAGCCACAGATAATGCCAGGGAAAGGATGAAAGAGAATGATCCAATTTCAGCCCTCCTCAGTTGATTTTCAGTTAAATCGCCACCAGGAGTGAAAAACTGAAACCTGGAACACCCAGAAAGGGTTGTACACGAATATGTAATGCAGAAGGATATCCCAGTCAGATAGGACTTGACTATACCACTTTTAGTAAGGTTTTAGTATTCACAATATGTTATATCATAGCATCATAGAATCTCTCAGGTTGGAATGGACTCATAAGAATTATGAAGTACAACTCCACATCCTTCAGGGATTCTGTTACTGCCATGGATTTTTAAGCAAAAATATTTATTAGTTTTTATGATATACAGGAATTTGCATTGTTCAGGGAAAGAGAAAACTGCTCTACAATATATTAGAAATATTTATTAACTGTGGGTTTTGATGCAATTTAGAAAAAAGTATAAATGTGCAGTAGAATTAGGGTAGAAACTTTAATATTAACACCATGGTGAAAAACTGCTTTCAGCCCTATATTAAATCCCATTACACAAAGCACTGATGCTTTTGATCTTTGAAAGCAAAGTATTCTGTATACATGTGCATTCTCTATGATTAAATTTTAATATCTATCTGCATGTTTTTACTGAATTTGCAGAAGGTCTAGAAACTGTAGACTTTAAACTAAAGAGGATGAGGCCTTTAAAGAGAGCCACACTGGTGGTGCCCAGTGGCAGAGGCAACGTGCAAAAATTGAGATACGGAAGTTTTCTTTTTGAGTATCAGAGAAACACTTTTTAACTCTTTTTTTCACTGTGACCATGGCTGAACACTTGCACAGGTAACCCAGGGAGATGGTAGAGTCTTCCATCTTAGGGATATTCAAAGCCTCCAGTACATGGCCACGGGCAACCAGCTCCTGATGGCCCTGCTGCAGCAGAAGATAATACCCAGTGTTTTATATCTTGAGTGAAATTGAATTTGTATTGTGTCTGTGCTTTGAGGTTTTTTGCTGCAGCAGAACGATGAATGTTATGTTAGAAAATAATTTACTGTCATTGGTTGAAACAGTATCACCCTGCTAGGACCTTAGAATTCTTTGGAAAGGACAGGGACCTATGGGGGGCAAGGGGGCAGGTTTTAGATTTCACATGCAGTTCTGACCATTCAGAAAACGAAAGGTGACTTTTGGTAATACCCATATAAAAGCTGACGCTGGGCTGGACACTTCCTCTTTCCCGCCCCATCCAGCCATCAGGTTGAACAGAGAGAGATGAGAAGAAGCCCTCAGCCAGTGAAGAAGTGGGAAGGCCATCTCTGTTCCCTGAGTTGTAAAAAGATCCTTTGCTTTTTTTGAAACAGCTCATTTATAAAAGATACCACCCCAATCTATGAATCCACGGCCCATATGTAGTCATGGGAAAGGCTACGTGATATGGGAAATTCTGCAACTGCAGAATCTCATGGGTGGGCTGCTTTTGTGTGAGCTGGAAGCCACAAGCAGACTGTTTCTCTTGTGGAAAGTTACCAAACAACAGGAGTGACTTCTCTCTCTCAAAGACTGAATAAAAGACTGTCTTATAAGTTGTATTGACCTGGAGTGCTGAGTTTTGCCTCTTCACATTGTTTGTAGAAAATGAACAGTTTGTAGTGAGAGAAAGGGTTGGTTTTAGAAATTATTTTGTGTTGTTTTCTTTTCTTATTTTCTCCTCTTAGTGTATGTTAATAAAATCTATCTATTTTTACTTCTAAGTGGAGCCTGCTTTTGCCTTTTTCTCCCAAAATCCCGTCTCTTAGTTAGCAAACTAATTCAGAAAATGTAAAACCACCACATTTACTTATAAAGAAACATGCAATTAATGAAATAATTATGTGCTCTGGATAGCCTAGTTAGGAATTTTATTTTCCATTAACACAGACACTGATCTAAAGAAACATTAGAAAATCCTCAATACTACCCAGGTAGTCTTTCAGCACTTAGTATATGAAAAATGATGCCAGGCAACTGCCATAATTAGAGATAAACTCCTTAAAAATAAATAATTAAATATTTTCCCCCTTAATAATGTTTTTTTAAGAAATTATATTTCTTCTTTCCATGCAGACAAAATGTATGCAGATATCTGCATAAATTTTCAAAAAGGAAATTCAGAAATATTCTGATGTTTGACATCTCTTCCCATGAGTCTTTTGCTTATTTGTATTTTTCCATGTATATCAAATCTAAATCTTGTGCTCTTAGGGATGCCTATGACAAAACCACTATCTTTGAAACTATCTGAGCATAAAACCAGTTTACAAAGTATAAATAAGCCTATGCAAACACAACCACTTTTTGATTTGAATAATGAAGGTTGTGTTGTCCATGAAGTAACATTTCTGGAAGCATGATAAGGGTGACTTCCCAATTATGGCTTTTGATACTTTGACCGTAAAAAATTTGCATCAAATAATGATGAAATAGTGGCAAAGAAAAATGTCTGGTTTATTTTCCTTTTGTATATAAATCAAACTTTCCTCACACACATGTTAAAGCTGTATAAAAGCACAAATTCTAGTCTCTCTTTTCTTTGGGATAAAAGTAAAATTTAATGACAGAAAAGAAATCCTTTAAACTACATAATATAAAAAAGTGGATCATCACAAGAACATATGTATAAACACACATGCATTTTAAATTTTAGAGAAAGCATACTGAAAATAATATAGCTGTTTTAAATAGAGGTGACATTCCAGGTTTAATATGCTTTGAAAAAACAATGTATTAAATGCTTTTAGATATATTTATTTGAAATCCTGTTGTTCTATATATTACCTTGACAGTAACTCTGAACAAGGCACTCAGAGTTTATAAAGCAATTATATCTAAGTTATGCTTTCTCTTATGTGTAATTACAATTTAATTCATGGAGCCAAATATTTAATTATATTATGAGATTAATTAAAACATGTATTTAATATCATAGGTATGGAATGAAAAAGACTTGCTCTTTATTAAATTTGGGCTGTTTTATTTCTAGTATGAGTTCATTTTGACTTCATCTTGTATGGAGAAAATTTTTGCTTCTGCTTGACCATTTGATGTTTTCAGTATGCTTAAAGATACACTAAAGAAGATTTTTCTCTGAGAAGACATAAAAGTTGGAACTCTAATTGCATTGTAAATAGCAGGAAAATAACATTTCTGCTACTTTTTAATGAACCTTTTATGTTCATGTACATTCTCTAGTAAAACAATAAATTCATTCCAAATATTTTTAAAATACACTGCATGTGGAGTGGAACCAGTCTTAAAGATTATTCAGAACAACCCTGTGGCTTGCACCTTCCATTAGCGGTAAGTACACTGATACCTTGACACAGTTATGACACGCCAGATGTGATTAAGACAACTATGTAAAGAACTGATGCACAGCTGCTCAGGGCTAGAATACCATGAGTGATGACGTCTATAAAAGCAGTAATAATTTGGATCATACCTTCGTTCAATCTGAGCAGTTTCTTGCTTGCATTTTTCTTGTCAGAGAATTATATACAAGGAACTGTAGAGTCTCCTTTTAGATTGCAAACAACATATGGATGTACATCAAAAGATGTTTAGGAAATCAGAAAAAAAAAAGGCCATAGGGAAACTTTATGATTCACCTAGCCTAGCCCTCCACCTCTGCAGCCAGTTCATCTGCTTCTAACCATTCCTGACAGTAATTTCTCCAGGCTGAATCGTTATTCTGGAAGAAAAGATTTAGCTCCCACCTGGAAAACAGTGTTAGTACTGGCACATGGTAGTTTAGGGACTGTCTGCCACAGTGACTCTCACTATCATGGCTCGCTTTTGGTCATTCTGAAAGAATTTCTGAAGGACTGCTGCACTTCCACACCCATCCACTTTACTAGAGGAATGGCAACACTGGGAAAGGGCATTCAATAGTGACCTTAAATGGATACATGGACATGAATATAATTGAGACAAACATGCATGCTGCTTCCCTTTCAGATTATTTTCATTCCCAATCTCATTATTTTCAGATTCTTTTAGTTGCTGTATCTAGAAACCTTTCTTTTCTCATTTGAATGAATAAATATATTAAATATTTAACATTTTACATGGCAATTTGTCATTGCTTTTCCTGTCTGCTGAACCGAAAAGTATAATTTTCTTTGCTCCTTCTCTTAATGCTTATATACATGTGGAATTACTTTTTGCACTTGCCATTCCTTGCTAGTTTTTCATCATTTTATGTGATATTCTTACTGATTCTCCTGTTGTATACAGTTTTATAATTATTCTAAAGTAGTATGCTTATTTCCTCATTCTGAAGTCTTTGTGTTTCAGATCAAAGAAGAAAAGCTCATGGGCCAGAAAGATGGTTTTACTGCACATCCTATGAGGTCTGTGCATAAGAATAATTTTGTCTTTGTGATTTTCCTTCACTGCTTAAGTACTTCAGACTTTCTTCTTTAAGACCTGGACTCTGGATTTTTTGAAGGATGCCACAGTGATATTCAGATGTTCAAACATTACTTTGTTGATGTTCCCTCTTTTTTCCATAATAATAATTGTCTCTTGCTTCCAACAGCCCTACAGCTAGTCACTCTCATTAAGCTTCCTGGTAGATCTCTCTAATAAAAGTCCATCTAAATTAAATGCTTGTTTGTATCTATTTTAACTTTGATAACCTCATTCAACATATGTTTCTCTGCACTGTTTATAAACCTGAGAACATCAGCATGCAGTTTTGACGTAGGGCAACACTTTCTCTCCATTTTTTCTACATGTCTCTACTGAAAAAAAAATCTGTGTCAATAATACTGGCAAGAGAATGATCACAAGTCTCTGTCATGCCAATCAGGTCACAATTAAGCTTGTTACTTTACTATATTAAGACTATCAGCTTCTGGTTTAGTCTCTGTATTTAAAGCAGAGGCACACACACATGCACAGACGCACACAACCTCTTCCAAACCCTGTGTGTGCACTGCCTGAAATTTCCTTGAAACTCTGGGAATTTTTGAACTTTCTGGATTAAGTTAAAAGAGGGGAAAACAGTCAAATTAAAGTAACAAGCTAGAGAAAATTATGACACTGCAGGTACTTCCTTTGAAATATGCCTTGCTCCTGAGGGTTCAATGAATATATAATACTTGCTTCAGGTGCTTCTTATAACACAAAATAATAAGGCTGAAAAGGAAGTGTGGTCTTACATACCAGTGAAAATTTAAAGATTAATGAAAAAAACTCTTGATAGAATCAGTGCAGGTGTGGACGAAAAACAGGAAGAGTAGTAGATTAATGAGGATGTTCTGCATGCAACTTGAACATATAAAGACTTAGAAATGAAATAGTTTTAACTCGTGCGTCAGTTAGGTTTGGGAAACAAATCTTCAGAAGGCAAAATTCAAACTAACTTTGCATACAATACTTGGTCCTTGGCTAATACAACTTTTATAAGGAAGCTAAATTAAACTAAAAAGAGAAATAAAAGTCTACAGGTCACTTCCCTGGAATTTGATTTCCTGCTGGTTACTGATATAGGTTATCATTTCAGTGATAGAAGAACCTGCCACTGTATTCTGTCAGAATGGTTTTATGAAAATGCATATATATATATATATATGTATTATATATCTGTATATTTATATGTAAATATATTTATATATCAGTTTATAGATTTATATATTATTAGCAGTGGAATATAGGGAAAAAATAAAAACATGGGGGGAACTTATGGTTTAGATGTCCTAGGTGTGAACAGTCCTGCAGCCCTCACCTTGCTCAGCTGTGTCTCCAGCACAGCAGCAATGCAGTGCCCACCTGGTGCAGACTCCTGCTGAAGGGAGAGGCACAAGCTGCTGCAGGGAGCTCATTTTTGCTGGGCATTGTTCATCCAAATGGAAGGTTAAAGACATGATGGACTGCCATGGGACAGGAAGGACAGACAGACTGCTCATTCTTGCCTGAGGAAGCTCCCAGGGACACGCAGTGCAGCAAATCATGAGCTCCTTTCCATTCAGCAAATGTCAGTTCAGCCTTATAAAGAAATTGATGGACCTGGCTGGGACCAGAGAAAAAAAAAGGCTACTGACTTTCCCCCCAAGAGCAGGACACTTTTGGGACTCCAAAAATTATGGACTTTGAGGTACCATAAAGGGGAGATTCAGGGGACAGATTTGGGGATTTCTATAGATGCTTCTACTTCCTCAGAGATAGCAGCTTCATAGAGAACTAAAATGTTAAAGGGGTTGATCTAGATTATAATATTTTCTACTTTAGAGTATTTTTTAAACAGGTTACATGAAGTCAGTTTGAAGGAAGACCAATGCACAGTTGAGAGGTATCCTACTTATTATAAATGAGATAATTTAAGAGATAATTATTTGCCTAGGCTGCTTGACAGCAATGTGTTGAAATGGCTTAATGATGATGTGCTTTAATTAAATATGTCTGTTCCTTAAGGCTGATTTTCACTCTGTAAAGATTTTGGGTTTTTTGGTAAGAAGAAACAAAAAAAAAAAAGAAAGAACAATGCTTAACCTGAAAACAATTTTCATTTATTACTAAATAAATGAGTTTTTGAAAAGAGTTCATGGACCTTGCTTTAGCTATTAATCCAACTTAATTATAATTAAGGTTTGTAAGTAACTTAAATATCTTCTGTTGATGTTTTGAGCCTCATGAACCGCATGCTACTATGGTCTGTAAAACAATCATTTTTTCATTCACAGTTTGAGTGAACATGTGCATTTTTTCAGCTTGTTGGAAATTCACATGTTGCAAAAAAGTCTGATATAAACGTAGCAGGTGTAATGAGAAACCACACAGGTAAAAATCACAAGAGAGACATGTAACTTAAAGAGGAAAAAAGAAAAAGAAATTTGGTTGAACAAAACTGATATAAGTGCCTGAAAGCCCAGAGCAACAAATCATCAGCAATTTTACACAGCCAAGGTCAGATAGTAACAGGAACGATGGTTTTAAACTGAAGGAGTGTAGATTCAGATTATGTATAAGGAAGAAATTTTTTATGACGGGTGTGCAAGCCACTGGAACAAGTTGCCCTAAGAAACTGCGGATGTCCCATCTCTGCAAGTGTTCAAGGCCAGGCATGAATGGATGGGGCCCTGAGCAATGTAGTCTAGTGGAAGGTTCCACGCCTTTTTATCTTTCAGTTTAAAGCCATTACCCCTTGTCCTATCACTGCATGCTGTTGTAAATATCCTTGTCCATCTTTCTTGTGGTCCCCTTTAGGTATTGGAAGGCTGATGGGTGGTGTGCCAGGAGCCCTCTCTTCTCCAGGCTAAACAATCTCAACTCTCTCAGCTTGTGTTCATAGGACAGGTGCTCCAGCCCTCGGATCATCTTCATGGCCTTTCTTTGGACTCACTCCAACAGACATATTTCATCTTGGGAGCCCCAGAGCTGGATGCAGCACTCCAGCTGGAGTCTCACAAGAGTGGAGTAGAGGAGCAAAGTCACCTCCCTTGGCCTGCTGGACCCACTTCTTTTGATGCAGCCCCAGACACAGCTGGCTTTCTGGGCTGCAAGTACACATTGTCAGATTATGTCAAGCTTCTTGTCCACCATTAAGCTCAAGTTCTTCTCCCCACGCCTGCTCTCAATCCATTCTCCACCCAATCTGTATTTTTGTTTGGGATTGGCCTACCCAGGTGCAGGACCTTTATCTTGATCCCGTTGAGCTTCATGAGATTCATACACAACCCCGTCTGAAACCTGTCCAGGTCCCTCTGGATGGCATTTCTTCCCTCCAGCACATCAGTTGAACCACGGAGCTGGTAGTCATCATTGAATGTGGGAGTGTACTCAATCCCACTGTTCATGTTATTGGCAAAGATGATATTTTTGGTTTTATTCCCCTTGCGTATCAATGTTCTCCCTACAGTCACTATTGCTATCTGCTAGATCAGTATTTTGGATCACTGCATCAGCATTTACATGCATTTTATGTCCTACTTCAACCTTGAAAATTAAAAGCAAATCCTTGTCTTCAATCCCAAATGCTGAGCTTATGCAAACATAGTGCTGTAAATTATAGGGACATCAAACTTAAGAATGGGGGAAAGGTGAATTCCTTATTTATCAAGCCTTACTTTGTACAGAAAATATAATGGCTATATTAATAATACTTAGAGAGCAAGCGAGAATAATACACAGAGCCAAAACTGAGACATCCATACAAGCTGCACTTTCTTAATGCAAAGGTCTGGCTAGGTCAATAAGATATCTGTGCAAACATTAATTAACGGGCTAGATGTCCTTAGTGAACACTTTCTGTGAAACAACTGAAAACTTAGTGCTGTCAATAAATTCCAGTTTAGACTGATGAGATATTTAAGTGTTAGAGGCTTATTCAATACAACATAGGAAAGAGCATATAAAAAGAATTTAATAAGCCTGATAATATATTATTTGGGCTTCTTGTTACCATTTTAAGTTAATTATTTACTGTAATTGTACTATACAACTTGGTTACAAAATTACAGACAATCTTAACTATTTTCATTTCAAGTCTATTTTTTTCGATGTCACCAAAAGATTCTTTTTGGTACTAGGCATACTGGATTTAGCTTGATTTTTTTCAAATGTGATGAAAATAGCAAAGTCTAAGGAATAAGAGGAATATATACCATAATTATATATTATAATTATATATCTAGAAATAGCTTTAAGATGAATGCGCCCTGAAATGAATTCATTGTCAAGTGACACATTTTTACATTAGCCTGCCATAAGCACCAATCTATTGCTTTCTCACTCTTCCCTTTTTACAAACTTTACACTAAAATGGATTTCCCAGTGAGATTAATAGCTGAGTGCTATCCATACTGTTATTCACTGTAAATATCTCCAGCAGCCCTATTAACTTTAATGCATTAGCTCTTCTTCTATTTATTGCATCTTGATGAATGCATAACAATTTTAGTTTAGGACACCATTAGCAGGATAGTTTTTCCAAGCTCCTGCAGCTCAGCAGATGTAATGTCATAAATTACCACCAAGCTGTGTGCTGTTTTATGACGGTCATAAGACAAAAATATTAGAAAACCAATTTTTATTCTCCTACTGACTTGGCATTCAAAGGTTCAGTAAAAGCACCGCGTCTATCATAAGCATATGTTGCATAAGTAACCAGGATTTAAGCAGAAGCAAAGATTTAAAACTTGGCCCCACAGCATTGCTTGAGGTAAGGCAAGAAGACAAGAAACCAGAGGATCTTCATCAAATGCTAAGGACCTGCTCATGTCTGACAATTGTGACTATTAATATATATTCTATTCATAACAGGAGATATTTCCCTTCCATATTATTTGGAACAACAGTTAATAAAAACGAACCATACCTTTGAGGTCTTATTGAGGGCTCACATGAGCAAATGAAATTATATTTGTGTCATTCACTTCACATCTATACAGATAAAGCTGTGAAGCAGAGGTGGCTAAGTGCATTTCAGACAAAATTTGATGTGTGAAAAGTTTTCCGAATCCCTCCCACACTTGAAAGCAATGCTTGAATCCCTTGAGTGAAGTTTAAGCAGTTGTAATATGCACTTGGGTAATTCATGGAAATCCTACATATAGAGTGAGTGTTAGTATGACAAACAAATCAGCTTGCTGTGATCTGATTTTAAAGTACTAAATACTAACCCAGCTGCGAGACCCAGATTATTAGTCTTACAGACATCAAAATAAGTCAAAAGCAATAGAGTTCTCCAAGAAAGACCATCACTTCCTGAGCAAAATGTATGGTGATCATTGAATGGCTTTATAACTTGTGCTATATTTGAAAGTACGGATATAAATTAAAAAAGAAAAAAGGTTACATCAGTTTTAGATATTAATCAAAGCAAAAATAGCTATCTGAAGCAGAGGCTCTGTTACAGCTAAGCAAGATTTCTGTAGTTACATACTGACCTGCTGAAGAGGTAAGACATCCTACAGAGCAGAGAGGGAAAAGCAACATTTTCCAAAATAACATTTTATTCTGTCAATAAAATCTGTCAGTAAAATCAACCATCTTTAATCTTTTAGTGTTTTCATTCTTTGATTGAGGTATTTGAAATACATTGCAAGATGGAGTAAAGTCTAAAGTCCTCATATTTTCATATTTTCCAGTGCTTCTATTTTCTCTGTGTGGCCAGTCAGAAACATTCCTTGAAATTCCATGTAATAATGTATCCATACAACGTTTGTGATCTGGAATGCTTGCCTTAGGTATGGTTCTTGAACCATAGGATTTTATGTGTATACAAAACCTTGTGATGTCTGAAACAATCTAAGTTACTTAGGGATTTTGGTAGCTATCACTTATATCAAAATAGCCTGAAAATGTTTATTTGCATCCCTTTCTTTCAAAACTGCTGGTGCAGGAATGAAATATGTAAACTTCTCTGAACATCCTGGGATTCCTCATCCTGAAGGGGACACTTGCTACAGGTGACAGAGCAGACAGCCTGCCCACCATCAAGCAGACATTTCCTTCGCATTACTCACTCTCACAATAAACTGTGATTGATAGAGCAAGCATGCAATAGTGAAGTCTCAGATTTACTTCACTATTATATTTTGTCATAGGATGAATAATATACTCTTACAGCCTGCTCCAAAATGTATCCTTCATAAGCAAAATTTAACTTGCTTCCTGTTAGCCTGAACAAAGTTTTTCTGATCAATATTTCCTCACCCCCTTGGGACCATAAACTAACAGCTCAATACTACATGTATTTCTCTAGAAATCACAAGGAGAGACACAAGGATATTTTATACCTGCTAATCTCAAACAAAGAGCAGATATCCTACAGAAATCATTACATTCAGTTCACAAAAGTTCTTTATCATTTGTTGACCAAGACTTTTCTTTTGTTCAATTTATCTAGCTTTCTCTGTGTATGTATATGTGTATATATATATGTACTCCCAAACACACATGCATGTTGCTTAAAACCTCAGTAATTACGCTGCCTAATCAACCTCTTTCTGGTAACTAGGAAAATAACAGAGAGACCTCTAATTCTAGTTAAGTTTATTTACTTAATTCTATTGGATTTGAAAACATAATGGGGTAATTTTTCAATTTAGTTCAGTATGCTTTATGCATAAATAATAAACATTAAATCAAGTTATTTTTGTTTACACCTCAAAAATTATATCCTCAATGAACTAACAACAAAAAGAATGATTGGTTTTGAACATCTTCTGCAAGGAATTTCTCTTTAAATATGTTGTAACTTTTCTTCTAAATAGGAATTTCTAGAGTTATGTGACACTTTGCTGGATCATACAATGTTTCTCCATATAATGCATTTTGCTGTGTATATCAGTACTGTTGTGTCCATCTGAGTAATCATCAGTGCAAAATTCATACCCTCTATGAGTCAATACTGAAAAGTCCACTCCAGCTTTAAAATTTCATTTCTCCTGGTTTTAGTGTTAGTGTATAGGTCAGTATGTAACCTAAACTAGAGATAAATGTGCTCTGGATCTGGAAGGATCACTAGCAAAACTAGTGTGGAGCCACTGCTGAACCCATAGGAATGACCTTGAGCATTTATAGAATCCAGATCTTGAAAGAGAAACTAATTCAAGTGAATGGAATATTTTTACATTGTAGAAAACCCAGTTTCTGGAACAGGAAAAACAAAACAAAACAAACCCAAAACANAACAAATAAACAAAAACCCAAAATGACACCACCAAGAAAACCCCCACAAAAACCAAGGAGTGGGAGTGTGAGATTACTATTTTCCTGACAGTTTATAAACGTTTTTTTAAAAATTCAACAAATATTGAAGGTAAGTTGTTTTATAATACATTACCCTTTTTTTCTGCAGGGATGATCAGCATGAGAAACAAAGGTTATAGTGGATTAATGTTTTCCTGATAAGAAATTCAGGCATACGCAGAAAGACTTTCTTTTCTACAAAGAAAGATATTAGTATAGCAGAGCTATTATGGATAATTTTATGGATCACCAGTTCACTTAAACTCAAAATATCTTGGAATTGAATTCCCAGGTGCTACTCATAATACTATCACAGCCATAATTCTACATTTAACATTTCTTCTCTCATCACTCTTAGTTTCCTTTGTAAACAGTAGACAGAGTTAGGCATCCTTTTATTGGCATCCTACTTCCGTGTAATATTTCTTCTGAACCTTCCTTTTGGAATGAAGACGTATTAACTGCAAAGATTCACCAGAATGCACTGTACACTAAAACCAGCATATTATAAATGTATATGTGAATATAAAATAGATATTATATTCAATAATTTCTATTAATAATGCTTATATATAAAGAATAATTATATATTATTACATAAATATATAATGTTTATGGTATTTTAATAGGTAATATATGCATACAAATTATAATATCTAATCACTGCATACTAAATACATATTATTATCCTGCACCAATGAAGAATCAGGCTATGACTGGGTGTAAGAGAACACCAGATTGTAAATGCACTTAAGTCCTCAAGACAAGTTCATTTCCTGAAGAAGTCTCTGTTATTGAACAAATACTCATTTCTCTAAAGGTATTTATGACTCCTGTCTGACTTGATGGTGACCTAGCAAACTGCACATGACTGCTTCTCTCCAGGGAAGGAGCTTTGCTGAAAGAAGCAGAATAACTCAGGCAGCTGAAGAACAAGGTGCTTATAATAAAAAGCTGCATTGAGGCCCAAAGCAGCCTGACAGAAGCCTTGACTAATGATTTAACTCAGCCTTTCAGCATGCAGGTGTATCTGTGCTATCATTTAGAGGACATGCAAATCACTAACACATGTGAGGAACAAGATGATGTTACAAGATAATGGCAATGTGCACCTGTGATTTAGAAGGCAAATCAAGGCCTAGAACAGTAGGCTGGATGGATTATTATAAAAGCCTTTGTCTCTAGAAATCAAGAGGCTTGCTGAATAAAACACAATACTTCAGTGCTTATAGTTAATATCTTATCAAAGATTTAAGTCTAACTACAAACAAAAAATCTCTATGCTAAAATTTATAAACAATCCCCAATATTCATAATTTATGACTGGTTTTTGGACAAATGTCAAGATAATTTTGCTGGAGCAGAGAAATGCATAGCAGACTGCAAAGGCACGCTCTGATGTTGACAGACAGTGGCTGACTACCTGCCTTCTCTTCCTTTGAGTTAGCGTTTCAGGTTTGGAAGTGTCTAACCTACTTACAGCAAAGTAAATTACTGATAGTACTTCATGTTTTCATCCTTTCACTCTAAGATTAATTACTTTGCAGCCAATTTACAGCATTTTGGTTTGCCTTTCTCTGTATGAGAATGTATTCACATATAGAGGGGAATGAGGGATTGAGACTGGGAAATTGCTTTCATTTTTCTGCTATCACTAAATAATCTGTCTTCTCAATATCAGGCTAAAAGGTCAATATCTAGTTTAGAATCCTGTTTCTATAGTCCTTGAGATGAGTAACTCTTGACTTCAGGAAAGATGGCCTTGTGATTTAATGCATTTTTAATGTGAGAAAAAGCAGAGGAATTTGGCCCATGCTTAAAAGCAGTCATTCAATCATCCTCTCCTCTCCTCTCCTCTCCTCTCCTCTCCTCTCCTCTCCCACCCTTTAGCAAACAGAGCCTTTTTTTTTTTCTCCATCTGTATTTATTATAGGTATAAACTGAGAACCAGACTCGAAACCCATGCTTTTTCTGAGGGATATTCCATTCCAGATATCTTTCTCTCTTTTAACCTAGAAAGTTTCTCCCTGTTCATGTGGCCTTCTTAGCTTAACAGTTTTTTTGGCCACAAGCCAGTCTGCCAGATTAATGGCTGATACTGTTTGTTTTGCAGCTTCACCAGGCAAGAAGATTGATTTCTGTTAGAGAATTTGTCAGTTTGTGATGGACTTAATTCTTCTTGAGGCATTCAGTAACATGGCAATTTTAGCAGTTAATGAGCATTCTTCAGTGATTCCCAGACAGATCCCCAAATTGTTACAGCAGCTATAGAATAATATAAATTTCCCTGATTTTTGACATGGGATGTAAGCATTTAGTAGAGTACATGCTTGTTATTTAAAGGAGTCTTTCTTACTACAGCACTCATTTTTAGTTCACAAATTCCCTTTTACAGAGTCTTCCTTTATTTCATCCTTATAACTGATAAACTTCATATTCTCTCATAACACTATGAATACATACTGGACAAATATTTAAAGAATTTCACACTTGTTCTAACTGCCCTACCAAAAGCCTAATTTATTATACTTAATATGCAGAAAGTTACTATTTATGTTTCAATATAAAAAAGTAGAGCAAAAAAGAGGGTGAAAACTATAGCAAGAGACTTCTCAGTGACACTTTAATGGGTACAGACATGCAGCAATATGAACTACAACAGAAAGTGTTTGCTGGGCACTCCTATGCCATTGCCCTTTAGGAAAGAAGAATATCTTTTGATCTCTTTTTAGCTCTGTCTGACTTTGTGTGACCTTTCACAAGTCACATTAGTTGGATGTGCAGCATCCATAAAAATTAGTAAACTATTGCTTTACTTGCTCTCTTGAGGTTTGTGAGACTTAATTAGTAAATTTTATAAATCTTTTCTAGACTCACAAATGCAAAGTGCTGTAAGGACAAAGTTTTATTGTCACCATTCCTTTGGGAAATAAGTTTCTTGAAGTTATGTGAGATAATTAGTCACATTTTGCAGGTTGTGCTGCAGCTAAACACGCCATTAAAGCAATCTGTTTTATAACATGAGCAATACCTGTTCTCACAAGCTTGGCAAAAACAGATGTGAGTTCTGGGTTTCTGACTTGGCCTTTTCCAGTCCCCCCTGATTTGAAAACTTTTAGGATGTTAGGATTTTTCCTATTTCCCTTAAAAAGAAAAAAAGGTGATAGATTTTCATATAATTTCTAGAAAATTACGTATAATAAATGTAATTATTATATATTACATGTATGTAAATGTATTAGTATAGATTACATGTATGCAATATATAAAATGTAATTATTATACATTATTATATAATGTTAAAAGCAAATGCTTTCTCCTGTTCCTGACAATTGTCCATAATTCCATGGAGACTATAATTATCCTTCTCAAAATACTTAGAATATTCACTAAACATTTTTGCTAAGAAATCTTGTAATTTAAATAAACTATTTGGCCATAAGTTCTGTTGTACAGGCTGTGACTGATGGCTTTAAGCCCGCTTCAATCTGCCTCTCAGCTGGTCATTTAAAAATCAGCTGATTTTGAATGGGTTTATTTTGAGCAACCAATGCCACCAGTGTCATTATTTGGAGGAAGTGCACATCAACTCTCTGAGAGTTAGCCTTCTTTAGTGGAATTATAGAAGACTGTGTGCTTCTGTGACATTAACAAAGGTACTAAGACAGTTATAGCAAGTTTATTTTACGGGTCAGATTTTTTACGTAGATGTATGAATGTACACATACACATCGTTCATGTTTCCACTATTCTCGTATCTCTATCCCCTTTTTTAAACTTCATGAATTTTCTTTACTAATGTTTGTCTAAATCCCATGATAATTTCCCTTTCATTCGTTCCACTTAGAGAAAACCATCAGGTTATCGATGATTACTTTGTCCTTTTAACAGTTAAAAAAAAAAGTATCTGTCTAACATTCTCCCAAACTTACATGTCAATTTGGATTCTACTGTGTTTGTTTCCAAGTGACTGGACATGTTGGTTCAACCTTTCACTTCATCTAAGACCCGTGCTTTGGAAAACTCCATTGCTTGTACAGAATCCTTATGCATGTGAATGTTCTCACTGAGCTGCAACCTCAGTCATAGCATCCATGTTCATCTCCCATTTTGTGCATCATGCACACTTTCATCAAGTAAGTAAAATTTCTCTGGTAACTCAAAGAAAGGGCTCATGACTATGTCCTGTCTCCTTTTTCACTAGGCTGCACATCCTGGGCAAGGTGTACAGTTTATGATTCTATTCCAACCATGTGACTTCAACAATTTCTGTTATGATAACTAAGTTTTATGTTTAATCATTATCATAATCATAATATGCTGCTGTTTGCATTTCTTGCATTAATAAATATTTATATAAGATGTTAATCCACTCGGTTTACTACGCACTTTGTTTATCCTCTCTTGTGATATGAGTAATCCTCTCACCTCTGGTTCACATACTTTCTGCCAGGTTACCTAAAAGGGTAATAATAATCTTATGACTACATTTTAAGTTCTCAGTTGTCAAGTTGGTGTGGAATTGTATGTGTGTTTTTATTATTCATCAGTCAGCCATAACTCTATGAGCTTGTGGAATTTCACCTTGTGGTGTAGGAAGCCACTTTGGAAAAAACATCATCCAGCTATGACTTAATGTGAAAGATATCCTTGTCTCTTCTGAAGCCTTTGCCTTCAGCTGGGAAAAGTGACCATAATGCTATCTGTGCCTTGAGGATTCAACTCTAGTAGTGCCTCTCTGTAGTACCTGTGTGCATAAGAACCATGGAGTAGTGGCCTGGGTTAAAGAAAAGTCACAGCATACTTTCAGTAACACCTTGGACTTGGTCTCACCCATACCTGCTGTGCCTTGCAGATTTGTTACCAGAACATCTGGCATCTCTGGAGACCATGACTATTGGTAGTCATCCTAAAGTGTCTGGTTGTGAGATAAGTAGTTTATATCTAGTGACTTACTAATCTGGAAAAGTATTCCATGGACTTCCAAAAATGCATCCTTACAAAGGACACCATGACATCCAGAAATTTCTTTTACCTTCTTTTTAGTAGTTCAAACTATAATAAAGAAACATATCTCGATATATTTATTAAATATTTATCACTCTTAAGAGTTCATTTAAAAAAGACAGGAGAGTACAAAATCATCTAAATTACGTTAATATTATAAACCCCAAAATAAGCCAAACTTCTCTTAATAGCACAAAACAGTTCTTATGCACTGAAAAGAGTTTGCTATTCTACTAACATTTATAAGGTGTTCTGCATGGAAGATCTAGATACTGCAAGAGGCAAGCAGATCAGTCCTTTCTGTAGTTTATTCAACATTTATTTGTAGTCATAAACCAAATATTCAAATACTCTCCTCTCAAGTAAAGCTACATAAAAAGAGAAACACTTATACTCATTATATACACTCACTCTACCAGTAACACAAGAGATTGTGGAGATTAATTTTGACTTGTAGAGAGCATTCACTGCAAAAATTTGTGTATTGCAACAAGTTATCTCTAAGGTGTAAATATGTTTTATATTTATATAATCATAATTAGTGACCATTTGTGCAGCAGGAGAAAACAGTACTCAAATCAGTCAGTGGTAACCAAAGTAAAACATATTTTGTGCTTCATTCACACAGTCTTGCTAGATCATTCCCAGCAAGAAATCTCACACTGTCATAACTATACATTACATTAAAATGTTGATTTTTTTCTTCCAATAACATGGCTCATAGAATACTAAAGATTTCAAAATAATTCACCTTATTCTAGCAAAGAGCTTATCAAATACAAACATCACAAATCTTGAGGATAGAAGAAAAATAATAAACTATGCAATCTATTTTATAAACAGAGTTTATATTCTTAAGAGTAGAATAGTGATTATTGAATCTCGCTGCTTTACTCATATAACCACAGGAAGAATGGTCTCAACTCACTGCACAGAACAAAGGGACTATTATAGAAAGAAATACTGTGGACATATGCAAAATATGTGTGTTGTTATACTTTTGCTTTTTTTTTCTACTAAACATTCATTCATGCATCTCATACCAGTGAGAGAAAACAAGAAGGAAGCAATTTGAAACATGCTTATCCATCTTCTGCATAATCTTCTTTTTCTTGTTTTCCCCACACAAACAATGCTAAATTTTGCCTGAACAAGGATCCACACACAACTTAAGATATAGATATAACATAGTGCTCACCTGTGTTAGGGAATGTCTCAGTCAAAAAGTGGTAGCATGGTTATTTGCACATTTTGTGCTGACAGGTTACTGGCATCCTGAAGAGGAGAATTTTGATAAGGCTGAGCTAGCCAGCTCTCTATGTGGATAACTTTTTAAAAGGAAATGTATTACATCATTTCTCCCACCAATTGCTTTGTAATTGTCATCAGCTCCTGAAAATTCCAGTTTACCTTTTAGTGTAGCAAGACAAGTTAATTCTATACAGGTTTTTTAAGTTTTTTTGTTGTTTATTCCCAAATCTGATTTTTTTCACCACAACATTTGTATGAAACAATACTTCAAACAACAAGGCAGTAAATTTGAGAGGTGGGCAAATTTTACTGTATTCTTCTTCATCATGATATTTCTTTTAATTTTATAACGTCCAACATCAGCAGTAGGTGCTGTTTGAATCAGTGCTGGACAGTTTAAGTAATGCTTTACAATTTCAGCATGGCTTTTGAAAATATTTTTGGATATTGCTTGCCTGCCTAAAAACTAACAAATGCTATGGTTAAATACAATTAGAGAATGGTTTGGGTTGGAAGGCACCTTAAAGATCATCTGGTTCCAACCCCTGTCTGTGAGCAGGGGACCTTCCACTAGGCCATATTGCCCCATTCAATCTGACTGTGAACTCTTCCAGGGATGGGGCATCCACAGCTCCTCTGGGCAACCTATTTCAGTGTCACACCAACCCCTCAGTAAATAATTTCTTCATAATATCTAATCTAAGTCTGCTTAAGTCTACCTAACCTAAGTCTTTCAGCTTAAAGCTGTTTCTTTTTGGTTTTACTTTAAGATGAGACAGTCATGGCCTTTCCTGCACACATGATATGTAGACAAGGCAGTCCTGGTTTCCGTTCTCTGATCTAATTTATTCAGAGAAAGATTATGAACACAAGTAGCTCATCTTCATGGAAGCATCACACCTGGTTTTTTATAGGATAAATATTGTCAATTCTGACAGTTTATCCTGCCAAAGGATAAATCTGATTACACTGTGGCATGAGAGGAACATATTCCAGAATTAACAATATTGTGTAGATAACTTGCAAAATTTTGTGAAGCTTGATATCAAACATTTTTTTTTTCTCCCACGGATAATTTTGATGTTTTAATAGTGTTTCATCTAATATTTTATTGTCTGGCTTGTACATTTAAAGTTTAATTTTTATTCTGATCTATAATTTGGATTGCATAACATTCTAATTTTATGCTACCTGAAGTTTTTTCTTTCCTGTCCCAGTAAGGTGATTGCTTAGAAGGAAGTCTTAATTTCTTTGAAATTTGAGACTTCCATTCTGTCAAGAAAAATAGAATAATAAAATGTAGTTCTAATAATTTATTTAGATTAAATGGTACTAAAGGTTTTCCACAAATTTCTGTGCTGACTGCAAGGAAACTAGCTCTTAACTGAACCTTTAATAAACAGAGTGGAAATGTACTTGTTTAAAACCAGGAGCTATAAAAGCCAGCTGACAGAGCACAAAGCCTTTTAACATAAGTAAGAAATTGCAGACAGAGGAATGGGTCCTTATTTTCAGTGTAAGAGATTCACTGGTGCATCTCAACACAGATATCAGGATATAGGTATCTGATTCTGGCTAAGGATGGAGCCATAAAGTGTCATCTGCTGAGCAGTGCTGAATCAGCTCTCTCTTGTGAAATGAGACAATAAGCAAGAAATAGATTCCAGCCTTGTATTCATTGGAAAAGATTTAAACTTCTTTTTTTTTTACTTTGGGAGCACAAGAACTTCTATCTATCATGTCTGACAGAGCTGCCCTAAGCAGAGTAGAAAAAGCATTCAGAATGAAGCTATCTCAATTTGTGCTGCTAAAGATGCTCCAGCTGCCATGTGATATTCCCCTATTGCAGGAAGAATAGTGAAAGAATTTCTTGTTTAGTCAGTGGAGAGGAGTTCCACGGTCACAGAGGAGTCCCTGTGGAGAGGGAGGAGTACATGGAAAAAATCAGATCAGGTCTATCTTATAACAATTTTAATTATAATATCTTTATTTTCCTGCTTTATGTCTGGCTAGCACTGTATCTGCCTGAGGGAAGCCTGAATTCTTCCAGCTCAGGCTCCACAGACAGGGAATGCCCTGCTGGGGCATCCTTAGGGGGCTGTGATGTCCGTGAATAATTTCACTGCTCTGGTTCACAATGGGGGTTGCTGTGTTTGTATCTAGTGGCTCAGACTCAGGTGTTAAAGTAATATGTAACAGAAAGTACATTCATCTGGAGTCTAGGTCTGGGGAAAGACCGACCTGGGATTAGGAGTTTTGGTTTTTGTACTGGGTACCCACAAACTACTATGAAATAAACCCTGAAATACTTCATATTCCTTCCTCTTTCTGAAAATAAACCACAAATTATAAATGTAAGGAGATATGCACTGTGCATGCTGGAATAAACAAAGTAAAGGAGTTGCTTTTAGATTCAAAAATTCCAGTTCCTTCCAATGTATTGCACAGATCAAAAATCAATACTGAGAAATGGACTCAGCAAAAACAAATTAACTCAGCAAGTGACTTGGACTTGCTCTGCAAACTTTTCTTCTCCTACTGTTTTTAACCCTTTAAGATATCATATCACGGCTACAGAAAGGAGGACGTATAGTCATGGTTTGTTTGTTTAAATGTTTCAACACAATTTGATAGCACAGCTTTCAAGGTGAACCTCAACATAAAATTTTCCAAGTGCATTCTGATTGCTATGATGAAAGATGTTTTTTGTTCAAAGGTAGATTAAAGAATATATGGTACTTTTAGGACTTTTTTCAAATGTTAATAAAGTCACATTTGATCACTCAGGCATGACTATATTCCTGATATATAAATATGAAATTTAAAATCTTGGTATATTTTATCTACTTTTCCTCCTCCTTCCCTCTCTCTCTCATTCTTTTTTTTTTCCTATGAAGTACTTTTGACGCTTTTCTTCTGCAATTTATTAAATGATGGCTACATGCCAAACAGACTTAGCAAAGTGATCAAACCAATATATCATAATGCAATTTTCTAAGACTGACTGATTCAAATAGACTTCTGACTAAGACTGCCAAAAAACAATGAATGTTCAAGATTACTCAGAATGTTAATGTGAATTTTGCTTTCTATCCCTTTAGCATTAATTAAAATTAGAACAGACTCTTTCATGCTCTTTATCATTACAGCTTAAACAGCTTCTGACTGACACCTCAGCTGACTTATCGTCCTTCAAATTTTTTACACATATGCCAGCCTGCTTGGCCAAAAGTGTAGATGTCATTTTTATTCACATTAGTTGCAAGTCTAAATGCTGTTTTGGGATAGAAGGAACTGAAAATTCGGTTTACTTTTAAGGACATCTCTTTCCTTCCCTCCTTCATTCACTATGGATGGGAGAATTTTATCCTTTGTAGAAAGTAAACAGCAGAATACATCACCAAAATGGTTATAGAAGTAATGACAATTGAGGATAAAAATAACAGTACTAGTTTCAACATTAAAAACTTAATAGTTAATACCATTAACTAGGTGTCATTACATCAAGGTATATTTATATCTATATTTATTCATATTAACATTACAAAAATACAATATATTTCCTTTCCAAAATCTCCTCAGCAGAACCACATCACATGATTCATTGATATGTTGGAGGGAAGGGATCTTGACATGCTTGAGAGGTGGGCCCATTCAAACCTTAGGAAGCTCAACAAGGCCAAGTGCATGGTCTGGCACATTGGATGGGAAAATCACAAACAAAAATGCAGGCTGGGTGGAGACTGGATCGAGAGCAGCCCTGCCAAGAAGGACTTGGGGATGCTGGTGGACAAGAAGCTCCACACGATCCAGCTATGTGCATTTGTCCCCAAGTCCCTTCGCTCCCGAGGTCCAGCCCTGCCTAGCTGTGGACCTCGGGGAAGAAACTGGGCTAGGATGAGAACAAAAGACAAAAGGCGCTCTGACTCCTTGTGGGAAACAGTCGCACAGGTTTAATGTAGAACTAACACCTTGAAATCCAGGAGGAGAAAAAGGGAGGGACCCTTCGTCCAAGGGGTTTTCAGCCCTAAGGGGGAGGGGATGAACAGGGGTCTGTTGACTAATGGAGGCGGACCCAGGGCGAGGGGAGATACAGGGGGCATCAGGTAAAGGAAGGTGCAAAGATACGTGGGAAGGTATAATCAAGGAATGCCCAGTGCAAAATTAACTAATTACTTGGTGCAATACAACATATTTGCAGCCCAGAAGGCCAACCATCCTGGGCTGCATCCAAAGTGGTGTGGGCAGCAGGGCCGGGGAGGGGATTCTGCCCCTCTGCTCTGCTCTGGAGAGACCCCACCTGCAGTGCTGTGTCCAGATCTGGAACCCCGAACATAAGAAAGACATTACACTGTTGGAGCGCCTCCGAGGAAGGGCCACAAATATGATCAGAGGACTGGGGCACCTCTCCTATGAAGACAGGCTGAGAGAAATGGACTTGTTCAGCCTGGAGTACAAAAGGTTCTAGGGAGACTTTACAGCACCTTACAATACCTAAAGGAGGCAACAAGAAATCTGGAGTAGGACTTTTTACAAGAGCACATAGTGATAGAACAAAGGGCAATGGCTTTAAACTGAAAGACCATAACTTAGATTACATACTAGGAAGAAATCTCTTACTGTGAGGGCGGTGAGCCACTGGAACAAGTTGCTCAGAGAAGCTGTGGATGCCCCATGACTGGAAATGTTCAAGGCCAGATTGGATGGGGCTTTGAGCAGCCTGGTCCAGTGGAAATTGTTCATGCCTATGGCAGGCGTGCTGGAACTAGATGATCTTTAAGATACCTTTCAACACAAACCATTGTATGATTTCATGATTCTATGAACATGTTATTATTTCTATGATGGAATTCAACCAATCCTTCTAGAAGGAGTCCATACACAATTTAATTCCCAATTAATATCTAGAAATGCAGCATAGAGTGAGGTTACGTACAAAGAATTTGCTTTTGATTCTGAGGACTTTTCTAGACCAAACTAGATTGCAGCTTCCAGGACTTTTCTAATTCATGCTGTTGATTTATAGCCTTTGTAGTGATATCAGACATGAATTTTTATAGAGAAATACACTATGAAAATATGCCATCTAATTCCATTTACTGTGTTGGTGTCTTCTTTTCTTCCTTTTCCTTGAAAGATCAAACCAAGAATTACAAAAATGTATCTTTAATCTATGTGTCCCTTCTCTCTTGTTTGCTGTCTCATACCATCTCCCCAAATGCCAGAATGACTGATTGTGAAACCATAAATCGTCTGTTCTTTGATAACGCTTTATAACAAAAAAAACCCCCCACAAACAAACAAGCAAACAAAACCTCAAACCAAACAAAAAACTCAAAAAACCATACTTCTGGAAACATAGTAAAAGTTTTATTTAAGAAAAGCCATTCAGTCCTTTTACACTGGCCACTGGAAAATACAAAGTCATTCACTGATTAGATGGGCTGGGAACGAAGAGGTGGTCACATGAATTAATAGATACTGAAGTATAGGACTCCAAAAAAACTAATTTATATTACAAGAATAACATGGCAAGATCTTCACAGATCCTCCTCTCACTCTGTGCAGTTGGATGATTAATGGATTAGGTATGTTTTTGTGTTTGTGCTCTCACACATCTGGACTCCCGACATAGACAAATGCCTCCCTGTTTCACTATCACCACAACATTTATTCATTTTCTGAAATCAGAAGCAAGTAGAAAGAGGAAAAATAATTCTAAATTTAAATTCTTTATATCTTTTAAGGGTGTTTCTTCCTTTACATATTGTCTAGTAAAAAAAAAAACTTCTTTCCTCTAAAAGGAAACAAAACACACACATACACACACAAAGAGATTGTTTTGGCTTTTTCTGGTTTGAGACACGTTTTTGTCTGTAAGTTTTATGCTTCTAAAGCCTCAGTGCAAGTGAATGCAGTTAAGCAAAATCTTCTAGCCTGTAAGTAACAGCTTGGGAGTAACAACAAAACTGGCATTTGCAAAAATAATGCACATATTCCTTCAATTAGCAATGAGATGCTTGTCCTTATCAGGGACACTGTCTTTTGTAAAGCTTCCCTGCCTCCTCATCTGTTTTCGCTGCTACAAAGAATGTATTTGAAATTGAAGAATGAACAGAATCTAAGCAGCTGTCACTTTGCAGATTCTCCAGCCTCTGCATATGTGCTGCTACTCTGCCAGGCCGTGCCTAAATGCCAGTTATAAGAAGGAGGACATGCATATTGTGTTACATTAGTTGCTACTAATTTTCCCAATTATTTTGGCTAGCACTATTGATTCTTCCATCAAAATGAACAAATTGGATAGGACAAAACACTGGAAGAATCTCTAATTATAAACACCCTCTAAACAACACCTCCATCAGGCATAATCATGCCCTTATCATGGCTGTTATGTATTCAAAATCCCAACTGAGGGAAAAACGTGTATTTGCCTTACAATTAGTACCTTACTGTCTTCTTGCTTACAGCAATTTTAAGCTCTACAAAGTCTGGGATCTTCTTTTTGTTGTTGTTGTTTCTCACTACTCAGAAACTTAGTTTGAAACTGCAGTTTCCATAGGGACAAATCCCTCCCAGAAATTTTTGAGAAGCTAATGGTATGATTCCTGGGGCTGCCCTGAGCAGGGCCAGGAGCTGGAGTTTGGTGATCCTTGTGGATCCCTTCCAACTGAAAATATTCTGTGCTTCACTGAATACCCAATTTTTTCCCCATTTTTTCCTAGACATTCTGATCATCTGCCAATGGCTTCCAAACAGCATTTTAATAATAGCTTAGTGTTTGAAAATGAATGCAAGAGAAATGAGGGTTTTACAGCTAAAAGAAATAATCTACAGATCTAGACATATAGCCAATACAGCGGGATGTACATCTGTTGCAATTAGGTGGAAATAAACAAAATCTGAGAAAATATAATGGTGAAAAATTCAGCTGAAAACCATGTATTCCTCAAGTCTCTTTGTATTAGACAATAATTCTTGATTTTTGAGGTGAAAAGCTGCAATAATCATGATATGGATGAGAATTAAAATCCTGATTATATAAATGGATTTTTAAAAGGAAATTGGGCATCTAGAGTGAATAGGACTAGTTGCAGGGTTATATTTTGCAGACTTTTACATATATTACCACGAAAATCTTAAAGAGACAAAGATAAACATAGAGACTTTCTTTTAAGTATTCTATTGCATATATAAATTTATGTTACCAATAGTTTAATTAATTTAATTTAATTAATAAATTAACTAATTAAATTAATTAAATTTAATTCCACTCTCTGCATCACTTTCAGGACTGGGTTTAAGGAGAGAATTGTCACATTTTATATAAATATGGAAAATATAATTAGTTTCCTGAAGCAAACAAAATGGCCTGTGTGTATTTACTTTCTGCCTAAATCCCTCCAAAAATATTTCCAAGCAGTGATAGCCAATGCTTTACTGTTGGAATTGCTATTTGTCCATATTGGTTTTTACAAGTATACCACACATTTTTGGCCAATCTTTCAATCTCAGGGTGGTTATCAATTAAAGCCCATGGAAACTGATGACTGAAAGACAAGACAAAATTTATCAGGCAGGGTGTAATTCCAAACCCTTCTCTTTTTACACCGCTTCTTTTTGGTCAGAGAACAGATTTTGAAACAGTAAGGTTTAACTATCTTCTTAAATGAGCTAAAACTAGAACAGGTAGGTAGAATTCCACCCTTCTGCTTTCATAATGTTTGTGGAGGCTGCCATAATCCAAAGATGGGAACATTAGAAACACTTAGATTCTGAAGTTCCAAGAGTACATGAAGAGCTGCTAAATTCCAGCAGTGAATTGTTTCTTCTAAGTACTTTTCATACATGCATGCCGAGTCTCTAAGCACACTCAGAGTGCTCCATCATGAAATGCCCTCTATAAATGTAAATTTGCACTAGTATCTAGACAGTATCAAAGTTATTCCATAAACTGCAGAGTGGCATGTGAAGTGGAATTAGAAATTAATCACTGTGTATCACAGACAGAGCTCCTTGCATACAAGTAGTTTATTTTACTTAGTATGTGTCATTCAAGGAAGAGTTGGTTTGTGTACATAAATACAGACGCATATTTGCGCGTGCCTCAAAGAGTGACATGGAAACAGATGTATATTGGAAATGGCTGAAGAAGCAAGCTATCTACCAGCCCCATTCATTTATGCATGAAATGCCTTATTGATTTAAATAAGGTGAAGAGGCACAAATACTATGGAATAGCCTAGCCTTGTTTTATAAGTTTACAGCTGGTTTTCAAGCAGTTAATTCTGCTGGCTGTAAAGGGAAGCCAAACTGACAGAAACACTGTAATTTTGATTTGTGAATACAGAGAAAACTATTTAAACAAACCTTTTGGAGCCAACTTTCCTTTGCTCTCAAGTCTGTTCCTGCCCTCCAGATCCACCCCACCTTATTTCAGCCCCTTGACGGACTTCAGAAATGTACTAACCACGTCAAACCACGGGAAAGAAGACAACACTCTAGAGAGCAGCATTACTTACTGAGGTTTAATCCAGGGCAACCAAACCTGATCTTTCACACCAAAATCTTCATACAGGTCACAGGATTTGTATTATAGGTTTCAGGGAGAGATGAAAATTGGGAGTTATACCCCATTAGATGGCCAGTTGTGTGATGACATTTTAGCAAGGAACTGCGTTGTTCAGGTCAAGAGAAGACCCATGACTGGGTCAAAGCTTTCCCAGCTGTTTTCCTTCCACACCTGTAGATTTAGCCTAGCTAAAAGCCCTTCCTCCTTTGTGGCACAATGTAAGTCCCATGTGGTAGACGAAGCTGGGGACATAAAGTACTTGACGGCCATGTGCAGGCAACAGTCAGTCCTGCCCAGCTGCCACCTGGCTCTCTGTAGGCCTGCTAAAAAAGGTAACAAATTACAATAATTCACCCTCCTCTTTTATCTGTTGGCTTTAGGAAAAGGCAGCTGCAGTATTAAAATGTCAAGATGTTGGTTGTTATTAACAAGGCCAAAAATAGATCTTTTAAGGGTATGAAAAGTAAGGGCAGTAGAATTTAATAGGATCTCTGATGACCTGAGAAAAAAGCCCATTTACAGCTCTTTTGCTGCCTATTACAACAAGCAAAAATAAAGCTAATTTATTTCCAAAACAGCAAATTGCTTTTTAGTAAATGGCTCATGAGGGGGCAATAAAAACATTAGAGAATCTTTGACATGGTAAATAATTAAAGACTGGTCAAAATCTTGATAGAAACTCCCCATTGCCTGCAAATTGCAAGACCTCAGGGGTACTCCTGCAGAAAAGGAAATGTAGAGTAACACAGGAAATGGCTCAAGTTCCAGGTCCAATACAACAGCATTAAATATTAAATATTAAGTTACAGCAAGCATCAAAAAAAAAGGAACTTTACATCATCATCATCTAATTTAGCTCTGTATCATGGGGACTTACACATCTTAGTGGTTCAAGTGATAAATTCAAATAGAAAAACCAACAGTGTAATAATCTAGAAAAGATAGTACATTAATAGGTCATGTATATGGAAATAACCTCTTAAATTGATCAATTAAGTCATAAAAGATAAAATTACGTATCATAATTAAGGATTCTATAAGCCATTCTCTAACAAACACTAAGCATTTACCCTTTATTTGATTAAATTTTAAAGACAGTAGGCACATACAGAAATATTTTTATTCCACTGAACTACAACTCCTGAGCAAGAGTGATTTAGATTCCCAAAGCACTACAGTGATTTTCATTAAAACCACCTCTGCTTTTCATAACTCAAGACCTGCGCTGCTCCAGCTTAGTCAAATAAAGTCTCCCAACTGCAAAAGCAAAGTCACGAACCAAGTCCTTCATATAAAATGTCAATATGGTTCCCTGAACTCTACTTTATTTGGGGTAAGCAAGATTTTAAGGGAATAAAACCCCTCAAATCAAAGAAAATCATGCCATTAAAAATAAGGTAATGTATTAGGGAAGAACAGTAACAGATTTTCAAAATGTTGCTTACCCTACATTGTAAATACAAAATAAGATTTTGAGCTATTCCAAAAAACCAAATAAACAGAGTAGAATCGGATCTACTAGATTCACCTATACAAAAGTGAAAACTCAATCTTATTACTCCACCCATTCCAGCCAATGTTTGTTTTCAATTTTTTCTTTTTTAATTAACTATTACACTCATGTTACAGCTCTTTACACCCACAAGCAGCTTAATGTAAATTATAAATAAAGCCAATAATTAACAGACATTTACTTTGACCTCATAACTTGATAGGAGTAGGGGGAATAAACAAGCTGAAACATATGAAATCTGTGTTGGATACTAAGGAAAAAACAAACATAAGAGTGGTTAAATACTGCAACATATTTCACAGGGAGATGTCTATTATTGGAATTCTTCAGGACTCTAATGGACATACTCTGGACTGGGTGTCTTTATATAATAACTTTACCCCAGCTTTGAGCTGAGGGTTGGACTAAATGAACTTCAGAGATCCCTTCCAATCTCAGTTTTTCTATGATTTTACTATGCTCTTCTGTCTTCATTTTCACTGTCAAGCTGTTCTAAAAATGTAAAAGAGCGACCAACCAGAGAAGAACATATGCTGGAATAAGAAAAAAAAAAAACAACTTAACGGCAAAATAACCGAACACCTTTGGCACCCTTGGTACTGTTAGCTGGTGTCACAATGTCAATACCCAAATAATCAAACCACAGAAAAATTCACAGCACATAAGGTTCATACTTTGGAAACTATCCTTCTTTATGCTGTCAGCTCTCTAAGAAGTCACAGCTGTATGGAATGCGTTTAGCAGTGACCCATGGTAATCACCTAGTGAGGGGAACTTGTTTCTGCAAAACTGTTACTTGAAAAGGATGAAATACAGAAGAAAAAATATGGTTAGAACAGATCTGGATTTTGACCCCAAATCCCTCTCTTGCTCTTTTTCTAAGAAATTGTACAAGGTCAAGGAAATAATAAAGACTTTTTTCAGCCATTGTCATTTAAAATTGAGCAGCTTTTGGTAATATAAGCTTCTGTGCATTAGCTGATTATATTCAGAGGATTTATAGAGAGATTTCAATAAATGTGTCTGCTCAACCTGGGAAAATTCCTTTGACGATAGATCTGGAAAGTGCCAGAGTCTGCAAGATAAAACTTCACATGGTCTTCTGCTACTGTGTCAAAACATGAGAAAATTTTGAATATTTACTATGAATCAGTACAGCACTGATATAACAGTGTTATTGATTTATGGTTTTTCATGTACTCCAAGAGGAAAGGACACATATCAGAAGTGGAACTCAAAGCAAACTTATTGTTTATTTATCTAGGTCCCCAAGAGAATATTATTTGCACTCTGACACACATTAATTTTAGAGGTACATTGTAGACTACTGAGGGTAGTACAGACTGAAGTCTTCTTTTTTGTGCAAGCACTGCCGAAGAAACTTTTAAGCCTCCTGTTGTGGGTTTTTTAAAGGACAATCAGAAATTATTAAGTAGAGAGGAGTTGAATTAAAAATTCAAGCTGTCCTTTCGACTAGGAATAATGGATTAATTAGAGGCCAAACCATCTGTATTTGTCAGCAAGAAATTACTGTGTCATGGATTATGGCACTGTATAACACCTACCAGAATAGTGACATTGTAATGTCACCATACTGATACTTTCATCTCTTTTTGATGGGTGATCATGTCATTACAAAGGATGTGAAACACAACATCACCATAAATCATCCACATAAATATATGTGAATCATGATAAATTTGTGACACTATTTGTTTTGCAAGAACTCTTTTGCTGAGAGTACGATTGGTCCACTACAATTGAGACAGTTCAATTCTTATTTTAATGTACTATTAGAAATTCTTTCCTGTCTGTAAAACATGGAGGAAAAAATATGCTTTTTTTGAAACTAACCAGAATTAGAAAAGCTGCACAAAATATACATCACAATACCCTTAAAAAACCAACGCTAAATTATATGACACAAATACATACACAGATACACATTCAAATTCTAGTAAAAAATAATGAGCCATATTACATTTTTTTTCTTGTAAAAAAATTACAGAAAAAAAGGCTGAATTTTAAACATTTGTATTCAGTGATTAATGTTTTCCATCGATGGATGCAGAATTTATTTCCATTCTTTTGACTTTTGCTAAAGAAGAAGGTTCAAAGCATCAACATGTATTTTTGCCACCTTTACAGGAATAGCCAGGAACAATGTAGATCCATGTGTAAATTGATTTTTTTTCTTCTTTTTGCCTCTGCTGAACAAGTAGAAAATAAATGTAAATGAGGAAGGAAAGCAGCCAGAGTTCCTCAGGGTTCCACTGGGAATGTAAAGAACATGTTGCTGGTGATATTTCTGCTGTTGTGTTTAGTGCCAACAAATCTCCAAAGAATTTTTTTTCAAAACACCAAACTGTTGCAAACCTCAGCTAAAGCACTCTGCATAATAGTACTTCTAAATTCATACATGGTTCCTTTTTGCAATCTCAAGCTAAGCACCTAGAGACCCCAAAGCAAGCCAGGGAAAAATAACCAGTGCATATATTAGAAAATTCATAACTACAAAGCCCTAGTCTGTAGAATTACTAATCTTTTTTACAATTCTACTTGACTGTCAGTACAAGGTATTTTACAAGCATTAACGCCAACAAGTCAAATGGGTAGACTGACGTAATGTTAATACAGCAGTTTGAAGAGCATGTTTTGTGTAGTAATGAGATGGTAATAAAATTTATAAAAAAGAAGACAGAAGAGAAGTGAGTGGGAGAGAAGGAAGTGGTAAAATGTTGCTAACTTAATCTACCACACATATAAAGGTCAACCCACAAAATGAAGAAATGTTTTTGCTTTTTGCTTGGTGCCTCTCTAACTAGCAAAATTAACACCCAACATCTACTGACTTCCCTAGGAGCAGACAACCTGACACATAAGGATGAATAAATCACAGGACAACAGGTCTATGGTATGCACACTACTGTTAAGGAAAACAATTCTGACAAACAATTCCTCCCTAGTACCTACACTGATTTTTTTAAGATTTGACTGTCTTTCAGTACTGATTAACTAATTCACAGATCAATTAAGATTGGAGAGGGCTTCCAGACATCATGTAGTTCAACCTCCATATTACAGAGAGGATGTATAGAGCTGGTTCCACAGGATCATGTGTGGGAAGTTGTTGAATAGATCAAAGGAGAGACTCCACAGCGTCTCTGCTCAACCTGTGCTCAATCACCCTCACAGTCAAAAAGTGTTTCCTGATGTTTCAGTTTGTACTAACTTTGTCAGTGGGTACCAGTAAATAAAAGAGCCTGCCTCCATCCATCCTCTTTGCACACTCCTTTCAGGTTCTTGTGACATTGATCACGTTGGCCTGAGCCTTCCTTTCTCCAGGCTGAACAGGTCCAGGTCTCTCAGCCTTTTGCCTTGGAGACATACTTCACTTCATGGCCCTTCACTGTGTCCTTCAGTGTGTCCATGTCTCTCTTGTGCTGTGGAGTGCAGAACCAGAGACAGCACTCCAAGTGTGACCTCCACAGGGCTGCCAGAGAAGCTGTGGCTGCCCAATCCTTGGGAGATTTCAAGGCCGGGCTGGATGGGGCCCTGAGCAACCTGGTCTTGTGGGAGGTGGCTCCGCCCATGGCAGGGGAGTCAGTATGAAATGACCTTTAAGGTCCATTCCAACCCAAACCATTCTATGATTCTATGGTTCTGTGATTCTATGATTTTATCATAGTGTGCAGGTCAAGGAAGGATAATACACTTTTTCTTTTAAGCTCTTCCATTAATTCCTAAAACCTGTTTGGAGGACTCTATTCCTATAATATAAGCATTTAACATATTTTGCTTGTTCTGTTGTCACACAATTGTGCTTCTCACTTTGAGATGATGCAAAAAGCAATGCAAAAATTATCTGAATGACAAGAAGTAATAAACCTGAGAAACAAGGTGAAACACCAGTACATCTATCAAGCAACATCCCATACTCTGTTTTCTCTAAATACTCCCAATAACTGTGAAATAACAGTGGGAGTGGCAGTGTGTTGTAACACATTAGTAAGATAATTTGATTTGTTGCCTTATCAAAGAATAGTCACTTCCATCCTTAATCTATCCAAACAGTCTTCTGAAACCAGCTCCGAAACTCTGAAATGATGTTATTGTCTTATCTCATAGAACACTGTAAATGCCATCATTATTTTTGTATAAGGAAAGGTGAATACAATAGCTGATAAAAAAGTACCAAGAGGAAATATAGAGAAATATTCTTTAGCATTCTATTAACATGTCTTTTCAACATGCTAATAATAATTCTAGTTTTGTTAACAATTATCTAATTCTTGTCTGACAGGGCTAACTAATTCTATTTTAATTTCTTTTTTTCCCTATTAATTTCAAATTAAGCACAAGAAATACTTCCATTGTTTCATCTAGAAAAGAAGTGACATCCAGGGAGAACACTATTTCTCTAATCTTAACATGAAATTAAATGAAAGCATCAGTGCACTAAATATTCATTGTTATGTACTTCCAGACATCAAATTTTTTACTAATTTAAGTATTATATCACTCTCATATTGAAATAGGTGGGAAAACTTAGAAAACTGCTCTCAGGGTTTTAATACTCTCATTACATCAGAAATTTTGTATTTCATTACTAAAAATTGGCTGATTTTGAGTAATTGTTTCTATATGTCAGATTTTATATAGAAAGAACGGTGGGGCCCATGAAAAAGAGGCATATGTAACAAAAGCATACAGTGTGAGAACTACACCACATTGTAGGGACACTAGTGAGAATGAGTAATAAAGCTTTTTAACCTGTATCCTAAAATAATGTCTCTGGAGTGTTATTCGGGTCTTTGCTGATGATACTTGGAGAACAGACTCTTAATTTAATATGCTTGAATTAAATACCTAGTATAGGAAGTAAAATTATGTCCACTTATTTCCAAAACTCTTAAATGGAAGGATGATATGTAAAGCAAATATACCAGGTTTGCAAAGCAACACATATTTTAGTAGATCTTCCTCTTAATTCAAAAGCAGGCACAAACCAATCCTATTGATGTCAAAATAATTTCTGCATAGGGCTTCTGTTTGGAAGATTGATTGATTTGCTTGGTTGTCTACAGTTAAACATTGCAGAGGTACAGTTTTTGCAATGTATCTGCAGAACTTCTTAAAGAAATGAAATCTCTATGTCTATATATATATCTCATCGTTATATCCACAGATGAGATAATTAGAATTCTGTAGTTGGCTGATTAACCGAGAATATACTATTCTAAATCTTTCCTTATCGTTCTGGAAAATCTACATTTACATATGATCTATTTAGGTTTTTACACTTCTATCCATTATGAATTCAGGCAAAGGACTTATTCTCCAGTCACACTGTATGGATTTAGTTTCCTTAAGGAAAGCTGGTGTACTGTTAAGACAACAAGGTGCTATAAATTTTATTTTAACAATTTGGAATGTGTGATCCAACAAAATTACCAAGGAAAAAAAGTCATCCTTGCAGTTGTAAGGTTTACTTGGTCAATCTCCCTTACCAGTTGGGGAGGCGGAGGGGGTGTCAGGATGGCGCAGCAGGACAGTAAATATAGTCAGAGTCTTAAAAACCTCAGAAAAAGGCAGAAGAAATTAGATTTGAGCAGTGTTTTAGCACAAATCTAACTAACAGAAATCCACACTAGTGCATTTGTATAAGATGGATGAATTTGATTGAATCTTGCAAAAAAAATGAACACTAAATTACCCACACCAGATGAGACTATACTCACTTTATCACCAATAGAAAGAATGTGAGTCATTTTTACGAAGTTAATCAGCTCATCCAAGGTATAATGAAAATTCTAGCGAAGGACCAGCATCTATTTAACATCCGATTTTCTTTTTCCCTTTTTTTCCTTTTCTTTCCTTTTTAAAGGCAATAGAATTGCCTGAAATTCATATTCCTGCAAATTGAAGATCAAAGCCATGCTGCCATACATGCTGCTGTAAAAATGCTCTTGTCTCTACATCTCTCAGAGGAAAACATCCCTGGCTGGCTCTACTTCTTAGTTACAGAAATGCTCTTTGGGCCTGGTTGTGGGAATAAGGAGACCAGGACAATTATTGCCTTATCTCAGATTATTTGATTAGCAAATCAATTGTAGGAGCTACAGGTCAAAATTCTCGAACCTATTTTAGAAGTCCAAATAAAACTCTTTGTGACATGTATTAATCTGTGACATTTTAATGTTGTGCTAAGAAGGTATCTTGAAATAGGTTATACCAATATCTCTAAGTAGTCTCAGCAGCACAGTGTCTCATTTTCTGAGTCTTAGTACTTAATTCTTCAACACAGTCCCTGAAATCTACTTTTTCAGTCTGAAGGAAGAATTAAAGGAATGTTACCTTGCTGCTAGAAGAATGTGGTGCAGCATGCAAGGGAGATACAGAAAAAACTCTACTTGCAAATCCTAAAAATTGCATGGTGAAGACATTTTTTTAAGCAACCAATACCAGATATGACCAGGGGACCCCTGCATTTTCTTTATGAACTAAAATATACAGGGATTGGTGTAGGTCAAGCACAAAAATGATTAAAAGACATATGTACATAAATCAATAAATCCCATTAAAGCAATCCTTATTTGCATTTTGGCCTGTTTGACACCATTACGATGAAGCTGGTAACCTATTAATTCCATCAATATTTAATACGCTGAGATTATAAATAAGAGGGAATAATTGTGAACCAATTAATAGCAATCTTTTCCTTCTGGTATAATAATATGATGTAATGCAAAATCTGATTTATAATTTTGCTCTATTGTTACATCAAGAACATAGGAGCTTGATTATTTAGGTAGCATATGACCTTTAGGATTAATCATCTCTAAGTGCACGATTCTTGGAATTCATAATAAAAGCTTAACTGCAAATTTAAATGCTTATCTATTTGCAATTTAAATTTAGGAAAGAGGAAAACTACTATTATCACTGCCAGCTATGATCGTGTCTCACTGAACACAAGAACAAAACAACTTCCACCCTAACAAAAATATCTCTGCAAGGAATAAAACACATTCTCTGAGTTCAACTGAAAGAACTTATAAAATTGTGTCCAAGAAGTGCCCAGAACACAGACTATTAAAGACCTGCCAATCCTTTTATAGTGTTGCAGTAACTTGGGTGGACAACATAATGTGCTGCAGATATGCCTTTGAAACGGGAGCAAAAGCAAGTTTCAAGGCTCCCAACTAGAAGTAAACTCATCAATTCCTATTTTTTTTTGTACGGATTACTCCTAGACAAATTAAGCAAATGCAGGACAAATTTACTTTGAAATTAATTTTAAGAATATGGTGATCAGAGCCTTGGAAAGCAGTTTTGATGAATTTCTCTGCTGATACATTAATATGCTTTGTGGATTTAGAAACAGGACATAGATCTATTTTTAATCCTTTACTTTTATTTCATGCCAAAAAATCTTCATTAAAGCATGCTGGGACTAGAGCTAATTTTTTTTTTTTTTAATTTTACAATTTCTCGTTTCTTAAACATCAAGAAAATACCATAAATACTGTGATTAATTCTATCTTTAGTAAGACTCTTCTCCCTTAAGACAGTCTGAAAAATCACTGAAATCTTTATATTCTTTATACAGATTAATAATATGTCTGTTTCGTACCTCCAAATGTTTTAGGAATTTTAAACTTCTAGGAATATTATACAGCACTGTTTACACAGTGGAATGAAATGATATATGACTTCCCCATACCAACTTTTCTAGAAGGAAAACTGATGGAAATGTGTGAGTCTAAGTGGGAAAGAAGAAATTCATTTAAGTGTTTACAAGAACAGATATGATAAAAATGTTCCAGGAAGACTCAGGTTGTAAGTCAGAAGACTTTATGGAAAGGCATGTGCTTTTGTTCTATTTGGAAGATTACTGGTATTTTAAAATTAACTTTTTCACTGACATGAATAATGTGCAAATGAGGTTAATTAAGAAAAGTTCGTTCCAGAATTTATGACAAAATATACCTTATCAAAGTGAAAACACAATAATTTCTCCTTTTTAAGCCTTGCCAAGAATTAGAAGTATTTTAAATCGTAATTTTCTCAAGCTTTACATAGAAAATAATTCATTTAATATTTTTTAAAGTACTTTGCTTGTCACAAATATTCTTATGCCAGGTATATTTAAACCTTACCAACAAATATAATGGCAACTTGTTCATTTCACTATGTCCATTCCTGTTTGAGTTGCCCAAGTTGTGGATTATTTATGACCTTTTTCCATAGCTATGCACGTTAAACTCATTAAAGTGATACATTGAACACTGTTACAAAGTTTTAAGAACTACCCAGCAAATAGAAAATACAAATTCTATTATTTTAAAAATTCTATCTAAAATGGTCATCAAACAATATGAATTAAGCAAATAAAAAAAAGTATATTACAAACAGAAAAATATACTGCTTGGAGTTGCAAGTAAAAGATAGGTAGAAGTGTAAACTCTACAGAATTGTAATGCTTCACGTAACTCCTGGTGGGTAAGGTCACCAAATCAGAGTGCATTTATTTTCCTGCTGATGTAATCATGTCACGCCTCACCTTCTGCCTATCTCTGACATATGTAGATTTAGAACAGATCATTACAAACCTGACTTTACAATATCTTAGCAAAAAATTAGCTATGAGACAAAAAGCATTTATTTCTGTATTCTAGCATTTCAGCACATTTTCTTTTACTTTTTTGTTGTGTATTTTACATTCTAAAATAATTTTGAGACGTTTTTCATTTTTAACTTTTTGAACAGGGTAGAGTTTCAATGACAACTAAAAAACAGTTGGAGAATCATCTAGACCAAGCAACTCATTTAAGAGTAGTTTCCACAGGGCTTAGAGAAAAGCAGCATCTCTAGAGAAGGATTCAGAACTGCTAAGTTACACTGTGATAATGTCAGCAAATATTTATGAACATCCTCATCTTTTTCTTCTAAAATGGCTGACTCTGTGATCCATTGTTCTTTTTTAATCACTTTAAAATCAATAGTAAATTTCAATGATGCCACATCCTCTTGCAGATGATGAAATTACTTTCTTTTTTTACCTAACTCACTTAAATCACAGGCTTAGTCAGAATGCCTGTCTTCACATATCTTCCTGGACAAAATGAGAGCACTATCATTCACAGTGTTATAGGGAGTTTAAGTACTATCACTTGCAATTCTGTGCTGAGCAGAGATGATACTCTTAATGGCTGTGTGGTGAGCCATAGCAAACCACCTACAGCTTTACACTGAGCTAAATTGACACTACTTATAGTGCCATGACTGCAACACTCTCTTTTCACAGTTGCACACCATATTAAGGGCAAACACAGGCCATGGTGCACTCACCACAGGGTCACACCCCAGTGGACATCAATGGTACAGGAACAGTTTAACCACTGAGCTCACTGTATTAGCTGTAGGGATGCTAAGATTAAAACATAAAAATACTACACAACCTCCTCACTCCCCAACACACAACCACAGAAAAATTTCAATCAAAACCAGCCCTGATGGAGTATTTAACAGAACACTAGAAAAAGCCTTTCTACTTGAATACCCAACATTAAGGCAGATAAATCCAAGCAAGTAAACTAAAACCACCGCTGAAATGCTCTCATAGCACATAGAACACTTAGCCATGTTGAATAAAAGCCAAAATTGAAGGATATGTTCTTCACTATTATAACATTTTCACACTACTACACTTAATAGGGAAAACCCTCCCCATCAAAGCAGCCCGCTGAGCAAAGCAGTTACCAGTCTCAATGCTGTACAGAGCTCGATAAACTGCCTCCCACCATCTTATCACAGAGCTGTGTATGCATATATCCTACTTCCTGACAGGAGAGAGATTTATTTATCCCACTTTACTTTCATTTAGCTTGGGGAAGAGATTTAGTTAAAGTACAGTTAAGAAATTGCTGTCACTGAACTGCTGGAACCAGTTTAAGCAAAGGCAATATAGAGTTGACAAGTGCATCTTTAAGTCTGGAGCAGTGAGAAGTTCCCCATAGCTACCTATGTTCATCAGCTCACAGAGCTGTGAAGAGTGTTTCTTCATTATTAGATATGTGACCTCTTCACATCAGCCAACTTGTCTCCCATGTACAGAAACTGACAGATTTTACTCTTATGCAATTCAGTAATTTTTCCAAATAACAATGGAAATAGCAAATAGTAGTTTTTCTCAACATGGGTTGATGATTACTTTTTCGGGGTGACTCCAAAAAGCTGTGTTTTCAAATGGTAAGTAAACATTTTACATAACCAACTCATAAAAAAAATAAATAGAAACAAAACCACATAAGTGGAGGTTTTTTTGCACATGAAGACTTCAGGTATGATAGACACAACAAATATTAACTTCATATTGGGTAAAAATTCCTCTGAGTTTAACCTACTGCCGTTACGCCAAGGGAAGCATCTGAAAGAAAAAGGGAGCACCTATATCTAGGGAGCAAAGGAGAGTATTTGCAAGAAGGCAGGTAATTTTATGTATTGCCTTCTGACACAGATAGTTATCATATATATAGAGTAACTATGGACTTTAGCTGTGGGAAGAAAATCATATCATTGCTGAAAGTTTATAACCTTAATAAGTACATGACTTTTCATTCAAACACAGCAATGAGTGTATCTCCCTGGATCACTTCAGGAGGTGTTTTATACACATTCCATCTTTTTTTCTCTAAATTTATACAATTGATGGTAGCAATTAGTTTCTCTGATGTTATTTATTACAAAAATATTTTGCATTTGAAAGAGCAAGGAGGTTTCATTTACCCAAAAAATGTGGTCTGTGGTTTGTCAGTTCAATCTTTTATTGTCATTAAGTATATTTGACCATGCTAGGTGAAACCAGAACCCACCATGCACGCTTGACAATGTACCACTTAAAGATTCCTGACTGAAACTTTTGATCAAAGAAAAGTAAACTCTGGAAGTTTCAAGGACACAGAGAATTTTAGCAATAATATGCTACCTAATGCTGGAATTGAGCAGTGAGAAACATATGCAGGAAATACCCTTTGCAGATGTTGGTTGTTGTTTGGGTTTTTTTCCCCCTAACATCCTGACATACAGCGTGGTATTTTTCTCAGTTATTAACTGCAAAAATTATCAGAGATTTAAGATTTTTATAACTATTATATTTCTATAAATAGTAGGCAACCTGTAAATTAGATTTTGTCAGAAGGTTTGAACTTGGCAGTCCTTAGCGTTAAAAGCACTAGGTACTAGGTACTATTTCTTGGAATGAGGCTGGACATGAAGCAACCATGATTTTTATTCAGTCTTGCTCATGTGGTTGTAAGACAGTAAAGCAAGAAAAATTTCTGAACACATCTAGCCTGATAACTTGATAGCACATTGAGAAACTTCTGAGCAGGTCTGTGAAAGTGAACAATAGAGAGCTTGCTATAGTCTCAATGAACACCTAGGGGGAATGTAGAAGGTATATGGAGGGAAAACAGGGATTAACAAAATTTAAAATTATTTAGGATAATCTGTCTTACTCTCTTTCAGCAAAGGTACGTGCACACATATACACAAACTCACATAATCGCTTGCATCCACCATGGAATTTCTATTAGAAACTTGAAAAAACATTTTATTTTTAAAGTTATTTAATTTTGCTTTCCAACTTGAAGCATAGTCATATCTACCAGCTCTCCTAATAGACCTCTTCCAATATTGGTTTAACCTCATTACTGAAAAACTAGTATCTCATTTCAAAGTTGAATTTGTCATAATTTCTAAGGTTTCACTGTCTTTTTATTGAATTCCTATTAGAAAAGGCCAGGTCAATGCTTAAGAAATATTGTGCTAACTGCTAATGACTTTTTGAAATGAAGTTAATAACTTATTATGTATTTGTGATCTTATTACTGCTGCTTGGAAACTCTAAATTATTCTCTATTATGAGCTAACTACTGTTGTACATGTCTGGCACTGGAAGTAAGGGAAAACAGACTGAGTTTCTTGTTAAGACTAAGTATTACTCTTTTTATTACTTCTGATCATCAGAAGTGGTCATCTAGAAGCACACTTAATGAAAATGATAATCACTTCATAGAATGAATTACTTTTGCCAGCAAACCAATTACAAATATTCCTACAAAAACCTTATCACTGTTGCAATGCATAGTATAACAGCTGAATTCCCCATAGTATGGATGAAATAGCAGAAATTCCTGGGGATGAGAACTTCTGGTGAAGTGTCACACACTGCAGTATTTGGAAAAGTATGACTTGGAATCACTGGGAAAAGTTGTAAGAACTATTTTCAACAACTTGTTGTCCAGCAGTAGGAAGCGGGCCTCATAAATTAAACATGGAAAAATGTAAAAATAAAAAACAACCCAGACATGCATACAAGCAGAAGAATTTATCCTAAAAATATTTTCTTAAATCCATACTCAGTGCTTTTTTCATGCCTACAACTTTTCCCATCCTTAACACTCCTAATTACTTAACATTAAACAATGTCAGAATTCTGGGAGCAGTAAGTATTTATTACCTTTCCATTGTTCCTTTGAATTGGAGTTATAAAAATTACAGGATTTACAGATAAGTGCTTTACTCCCTGATTCAACTAAGCACTGGATCCAGGCGAGAACATGTGGACAGCAGTCTGTTTTGGTTTTCAGTGTTGTGGCTGTTTTCTTGCTTTGCACCCTTTGCAAATGCAGTACTTCAGGATGAGTAGTAGAAGGCTTGTGTGTTATCTCATTTTTCATTTTTACACAGAAGTCTATGAACAGGAAAGTCCTCAGGCACTAGTACTTGCCTAGATCTCTGTCTCCAGGCTTTTTTCTTCAGCTATCAAAAGTAACAAAGTTGCATGGTATTTCTTTTACTGTCATCAGTGCAGGGCCAGGAGTTGGGGGCAGGGTACCGTGAGCAACTGCAGATTTATCAGTGATAAACACTGATCATTCATGTGTTCATCTTTCATTTGGCAGAGAAACAGCATTTCACACATGTGAAGCTGTCCACTGAATTGGGAAGGATTGTTTAAAAAATGGAAGAACAAAAAAGAGAACTAGTCCTGGCACTCAGAGTGGTATACATATTTATATGGTTTGGTTAGTGAATTTGTGAACCTTAGGCTATGAATTTTAATCCTGGCCATGGTTGCTGTACTTCTGAAAGTTCCATATTGAGCAGGTTTGAGATGCGTTTTGGAAGCCGATAAGTGCAAATGATAGAGATAATTCCTAAAAGCCTCCAAGTAGCCAGATGGAGATGGATGGGCATGATAAAAGACAGGAAGCACCTCAGATCCATGCCAGCTGCAGGTCAAAACTACACAGTACACTTGTCTTTGTTTATGGTCTCTTATTTAAGAGCATTTTTTGTAAGTCTCCATTCATGTCATATTCTAATAAACAGCTGTTCAGAAAAAGCCGTGCTGATTCTAGCTTTGAACACCATATTGAGGGATACAGAAAAAAAAACCCCAGTATTTAGGCAGTCATTGCTTGATAGTAAGAATGCTTTATGTGGAAAGGAATGAATGGTACACAGAGATGAGTTTTAAGGACAAATGTTTACCCACTCAATGCCATGAACAGTGACCACTGGGTCTCAGAGGTACTGCCTCTATCCTGTGAAATCTTGCTATTTTCATTATACCCATAATTTTATCGATGCCATGAATTATATAGTCTTACAGAGAAAATGAGCCTCACTTTGACCCGATTAATATGCAGAAGGTAATACTACAGAAGTAGATAAATGGGCAGGGGAACGAAAAAGCATACAGAATATGTGTTAGATTAAAATAGAACTAGAACTCTATGAATACTATTCACTCTTATGCAACCTTTAGCATATATTTAAACTTGAAACATCTTGTAACAGGCAGCAATAATTATTAAAAGGAATGACAGGAGTCCTATTCTCAAGCTAGCTCTTTCAAGTGTCTTACATCTGCAAATAAAACCCACGATCTTAATTTCTATATAAATCATGAGATGATAATCTGATGCAATTTTTTTCTGTTTTAAAAATACTTCCTTTTCTGAAACATTAAGAGACATAGCTATTTGTCTCAGGATAACGACAGGGGGTACTGTTTTAAACAAAAAACTTTCGGTAATATACAATTCCAACTTCTCTGAGAAACCAGTACAAGAAAACTTCAAGTCTAGACAAAGGAAAGGTTCTCTGCTTAGCAGTTCCTACTGTGAACTAAAAAGAAATAGCCTTTACTATACACATAAAAGCAGAATGTAAAATGATTATGGGGAACCAGGTCAATAAGACCCTGGGAATATACACCCAGACTAATTCTGACGAACTTCGATTAAATTTAAAATGAGCATCTCTGTACGTTGCGTATTATTGTAACCAAATCAGATTTTAAAAGCTACTCTGAATTTCATATTTACAGTTTCCCCCATGTTAATGTGTTTTCTAGCAGCCTGCTGTCTTTCTCTATAGGAAACCTTCATAGAAGGAAGAAACAGGAAAGAAAAAAAAATCCCCCCAAAACCCTCCAAAAATCAACATTTTTTCCAACCGTCAGTTCAGTAGTGAGACAGTCTCTAGGTGAAAAAGAACAGCTTAATTTTTCTTCAACTCCAGTTTGGCTTGAAGAGCAGTACTACACATAAGAATGAACGTACCAATCTTGAGATCTTATTTTCATCTGTTCATTATCGATATTTCATAAATGTGAAGTTTTTGACAATTTAAGTGTATAACTGTGAGCTGTACTCCCTGACCACCTTTACCTTAAATCAGAGTAAGAGACAAAATTTAGTCCTCATTCTTATGTTCAGAAAATAATACATTTTTTTCTCTATTCAAATATTATTTTCCATATAGCTTAAGCACACTTCCATACATTCACACTTAAGCACAAACCAACATAACAGGGTCAGTTTTAAGGTAAAAATGATATAAAAATGGGATCAACACAAATTAAAGAGGTCATCCCTTCTCTTGGATTCTTTTTCTCACCACTGCAAAATCAATACAACAGTGTAGTACTCTCTTCCAAACACTGCCTGCTGCTAGGAGTGATCCCATGATATGATGATTTAATGGATAAGAAAGTAATGAATTTTAACACAGGCTAGAAGAATAGATATTGAATGAACTATCTTCCTGGAGCACCATCAATATCTATTGTTTTGTTGTTAACAGTGCAGTCAGGCATCAAACTTACTAGGCTAACTTGAATTGCATCAGCTGTAGGAATGAACCATTTGCAGCTGTAAACATGTTTTAATGAGTGCTGTCATATAAAAACATCTCCAAATGCAGGATGATATAATCAGATCATATAGTTATGGAGACAGTAAATTGCTAGTTATATTGATGATCTTATTAAAATAAATTCAACTCCAATTTTGTTATATTTGGTTAATTTCAGCTCTTATAGCATTAAATTTAACAATGAATAATTATTACTGCGCATGAAGTAATTAAAAAGTTATCTGTGCATGTGAAAAATGTATGTGTTATCACATTATATTCAACAACATGTGAAAACAACCACTGCAGTTAAAAACTATTTCTTACAGAAGTTAAATCTCCTGCATTAATATGGAATAAACCTTTAAAAACCCTAAGGAATCACAAATCACAATGAAATTTTAAAAAGGAATGCTTTAGAAACCATCAGATAGGAGTAACAAATTAATAGATGAGAGCAATAGTCAATTTAAAATATGGTGCTGAACGACTGGCAAGAGTTTACAGGGTATAATGTTATTTACATAAAATTCTTCTGTAAATATTGACTTTCAGTTTAACTTCCTAAGTAGTTACACACTTTAATGCTATGTTAGAATTAGTCACTGCTAATGCTTTTAGAATGCTCCTGCCTAAACAATGCCTGTGGCAAACAGCTGAAGCTCGTCCCTGTATATCCAATTTTAGGACACAGAATTGTCAGCATATGAAACGCATCTCACTAATTTTGAAGCATTTTGATGTGTTGTACAGAGTTAGGCAAATCTATTTCGAGCAAACTCTACAGGTATTTTCTCCAACAGCAGTTGAGAGTAAGGAGATACTAGCTATGTGAAATTAATTGCAAGCTCAGGTACATTAGTTTCACAGACAAATATCTTCTGCCAGATGTTGACATTTAACTCAAAGATTTCAAGATAAAAGAAATAGCTCTTAAGAAGAAATCTTATATTTAAATTTCTGACATCCTTCTGAATTCTGCATCAAATTTCTTGCAATTTGTAGAATTAAAAAAAATAAATTTTGATTTTAAAAAATCAAATTACATTAATAGGTGGTGGTTATAAGGTACTACTACTACTAGAATCACCAAAATACAAATGTTTACAATAAAAACTAAAATTTACAATGTAGCTGAAAATCCAGCACAAAGAAAACAAAAATTTCCCTGTCCAAAATCAATGGACTTAGAAAATACATGATAATGAAACTACATAAGGGAAACCAGATTAGATCAGACCAGACTCTTTCATGTATGCATCCAAAGCATGTACATTGACATCCATGAGCTCTTTCCATGATTAAATTCCTGTGTCAAATGTAATTTTATTGTTACTAGTCAGGGGTTTCATTTCGCTGAGTTTTGAATTTCATCCTGTGATGACACAAAACCAGTAAATTTTGCAAGCTTTTGGCATAAGAATAGCTTGGTAACCATTGAGATGCAATAATCATGTTTTAATGCAAGGACAGCATTTATCACCATCTTGTTCTAAATCTTTATAGTTTCACCACTCAGTGTAGAGGCCCAGAGAAGATGACTTTAGTCACATTCCCACCCACCCTTAGGCCCCATGATGGTCTGAGAAATACTCATTAGGCTTTGGCCTTGAAGAACTGCACTTGGACAAGGCTTATCTCCAGCTCATCAGAGACACTGTCTATTCCCAGGAAGTAGAAGACCACCAGTGTTTTAAAGAGCAGCCTTTGAAACTTATTTTCCTTGCCTGAAAAACCCAAATGGAATAATATTTCTGTTGCTGAAGCCTCAAAGAAAGTTACCAACTTGAATTGCATCCAGGGTAGAATATTACAATGACTAAAAACCACTCTCTTGTGATCTTATAAACAGTGATCTAAAGTGAGAGCCTTTTGAGGTCTCAATTATGAGGGGCTTATGAGTACTTAAGCCCACTCACTACCTAATGACCTCATAAACAGTGGTCCAAAGTGAGATATTTTTTTTGAGCTCTCAATTTCCAGAACATAAGTGGCTAATGTGTCTCAAACACCAGTATGTCTGTGAAGCCATCCAAGAACTTTTAGTAATAACAGACATGACATTTTTGTAATAAGCAAGGACTATTTGTACTAGCAGGCTCTGAGAAAGAACAAATTTTGACTGGAGAAGAGGGGCAGGTGGACACTGGGCAGAACTTTTCTGTGAGAAAGGACTACACTGCAGTACAGCTGAGCACAGGAATGAATGACAGAAAATGGACATGGACTATAAGGTGAGATTGAGACTGTCAAAACTTTGGAAGTCCTCAGACCTGTTTCTAGAAAGGCCTAAAAGAATGAACTGTGCATGATTAGCAACTAGCAGAAAAAGTGAGACTTCTCTGCAGACTAAAGAAAACTCTAGAAAAACGTACACATCCCCCAGCCCAGGCATTGCCCCTTGGACCCTGGGCGTCTCATCAGCCACACTGACACAGCTGGATTGCTGCTTATCACCTGGGCTGACACTGAAATCAGGATGGGCATCCCCTCAACCGGGTTGGCACTGAGACCAGGATTGGCATCCCCGTCATCTGGGGTGAAGGGTAGTGTACCCTTTTTTCCTCTTCTTTTTCCTCTTTCCCATCCTTCCTCTTTCTCTTTTCCTTTCTTCAATGAATCTCTCTCTTTTTAATGAACTTCTTTAATTTCTGTTTTCCTTTCCATCCTTCCCCTTGATCCAAGACCCACTGCCATGTGCTTAGTCTCTCTTTTCCCTTTACCCTATACTTCTATCTGAACCCCACTGCTATGTGCCTACACAGCAGGTCAGGGACTAACATACTAATTTTCATGCCAAATCCATAATTTACCAATAATACTCTATGATTCTTTGCAGACTGTCTGACTAATGTAATTTTTTTCAGCCAATGAGAATTTTTGAATATTAAGTGCTTCCTTCCCTTAAAGGTGGGTCATCACACTCAGGCAAAAAGTTTTCATAATGACATTGATCTTCTCCAGCATGCTTTAACATCTTCCTATTTTTGTTTGCAGTTAAGAGCCTTAAAACGATAAGCAAAGTTTTTGTGGTTTTTTTTGTTTTGATTTACCTGAAAGACAGCCAGTGAGTGACAGAAACAGCAAGAGTTTCCATGACAACCACATCCTTGGTCACAAAGGTCCTTCCGTCTCTCTTTATGCAGTTGTTAGCAACGTTGACGTTTCTTAATTAAAGCTTAGCCTAGTGGGACAAAGACAGATCTCCGTTAGGAAAATTAAAAATATCTCTCAGTAATATGACAAACAATTCAAGAGACGAAGCTGCTCCTAATGCAATTAAAAGTCTAGTTCCAAAAGTCTCTGTATACACAGGAACAGGTATCCTGACACATACTCAGAGACATTTTGTCCAGCAGTTAACACTGTTAATAGCTCAAATGTCTGTAGCAGGGCTCTGCATATATGTATATATATTTATATGGATATCACCTTCAAACTGCATGTGTCTTGAAGCTTTCAGTTTCCAAAAAGCCAAGATTAGAAGACAGTACACACATCTTTCACAGCAAACATATTCAAAGCATATAGCCTGACGCGTTCTTGTTTTCCTGAGAGAAAATAAGATTTTTGGTATAAAATGATTCAAAAAGCTCATGTGGAAGTGTGGGTTAGATGAGTGGACGGCGAGGTGGATTGAGACTTGCCTGGAGGGCAGAGATCAGAGTGTTGTGACCAGTGGTGCAGAGTCTATTTAGAGGCTGTAGCTCGCAGTGTTCCCCAGGGATCAGCATGGAGTCCAGTCGTGTTCAACTTATTAATCAATGACCCTGGCTGAATGTAACCCTCAGGAAGTTTGCTGATGATATAGACCTGGGAGGGGCGGCTGATACCCCAAAGGCCCGTACAGCCCTCCAGAAGGGCCTCAACAGGCTGGAGAGATGCTTATATAGGATCTGTGTGAAAATTAACAAGAGCAAATGCAGGGTTTTGCATCTGAGGAGGAATAACCCCAGCACAGGCGCTGGGATCTGACCTGCTGGAAAGCAGCTCTGCAGAGAAGGATCTGGGAGTCCTGGTGGACAACAAGCTGTCCATGAGCCAGCAGTGCCCTCATGGCCAGGAAGGCCAGAGGGATCTTGGGGTGCATTAGAAAGAACAGTGCCAGCAGGTCAGGGGAGGAGATCCTGCCCCTCTGCTCTGCCCTGGTGAGGCACTTCTGGAGTGTTGTGCCCAGTTCTTGAACCTTAATACAAGAAAGACAAGCAAGTACTGAAGAGGGTTCAGCTGAAGGCAGTGGACATGATGAGGAGACTGAAGCATCTCTCTTGTGAGGGAAGGTTGAGAGAGGTGGCACAGCACTGGAACAGGCGGCTCAGAGAGGTTTTAGAGTCTCCTTCTCTGGAGATATTCAAGACCTTTCTGGACACAATCTTGTGCAACCTGTTCCAGGTGAATCTTTTTGTAAGAAGCTTTGAAGTAGATATCTACATACTTCCCTTTCAATTCCAGCCATTATGTGATTCTTTTCCTGAAAGAATTTCAGTATATTTAATATAAAGAATTTTTAAAATGTTTCTAGGAAAATCCAGGTGTTTTTACTACTTGCAAACTGAATTGAAATGGATTCCAGTTTCTTCAGCTTTACTCAGTGTTTGAAGAATCTACCAATACATTCAAAACAATCAACACTTTCGCAGAATATATTACTCATACTCATCTCCTACTATTGTCCATATTTGTGTTTCCTATCCCATTTTTTTTTCCTATCCCATTGTGTTTCCTGTCCCATGACATGAACATAAATTTTGGCACAATTCATCTTTGATCACTGTCTTCTTAGCTATCACTTTAACATCATCAACTTTACCACGTTGGAACTCAAGAGAGTTTGCATGCAACTGAAAAGTCAGTCCTAAATATGAGAAGATTCAGCCGGTTTTGTATGGACATATGTGTAATTCTGGTCTTTGACTTGAAAAGCATCAAGTTGCAAACATAAATTTGATTTCCTACATTTAATTAGTCATATCTATTCAGGAGGAATTTTGAGATCCTTTTATTGGAGCCCAAGGAATCTTCAGTCAGTAGAGGCTGTGATTTACAACTACAAGAGCAATGGCATGTGACGTAATTATGTGACAAAGGAGAATTTCCTTTGTTTCTCTATGAAACCTCTTTTGGGGATATTATGACCCCTTCAGATTATAACCAGCTTATTTCCATGCCATATTTGCTGCCTTAGAGGTCCTATTTTCTATGTTAGGACCCTCACAGTAGAGAACAGAGGCAAAGCTCTACACACTTGCCAAAAGTAAAAATATAAATCATAATGTAAGAGCAGTTGCTGCTGGATATTTCTATTTCAACTGCCTTCTGAGCATCTCTAGTTGTAACCAGTTTTGACAGCCTTTCCATCATACATAGAGAGACACACTGTGTGAGCACAAGATGACATCTCTTTATGTTGCTGGTATTTATTCCTGCAACAATATAAAGGTGTAGCTTGTCAGCTTTCATTTAAACAGCACAGGAGATATGTTTTTCAGCACAGATAAAAAAATCCCATTTAGGATTTGTGCTTCCTTTCAGGTAACTCAGACCAGGGAAACTTAATATTGGATTTACACATAGGTATAAGAAACCCTGAAAGAGAACACAACAATTTGGTAGACAAGTGATTTTCCACATAGAGCCTGTAACTCATCTAAACCTCTACAGGAAACCTCCTCAATTAATTATTAATGTCTTCTGCCTTTGTTTTTCACATCAGTGATAATCTGCTTTTCAGTTTGCGTTCCTTTGGTTAGTGAATTATCTCATTCAGCATTCTTTGCTGGCCAGGCTTTTGGGAAATAAGTATTTTCATTAAAATTTAAATTTTTCCCTTATGGCCATATCTCTTAAAGAGAGTAGAGCAGAGATTTCTCCCCCTGCCCCCAACTTTATTACTTTTTCTTCTTCCTCTCTTGCTCACTTCTTTTCAGCTACTTTTATAACAGTGCAAGACAGAAATTATTTTTACTTTGTGATTTTTCTCTCACATGAACAGGGAAAAAGATACCAAATTTTCCAGCATTATAGTGTGAGATGGTTGCTGGTTTTATTACTAGGTATTACTGTGCCTATTGGATTAGACACTTAAAATAATAATAATAAAGTTTGTGATTGGTAGAACAGAAACAGGATGAAGAATAACTAGAGCCAAACAGTGGGAACATCAAAATAAAAGATGGACTTATACACATTTCTCTTTCCATTCTTTAAATGTGATCATTTTAAACTCTCTCAGAAATCTTGAAACATGATGATTTTAAACTTTCTGTGAAAAAGATTTTTTCTTTTTTATGAATCTGTCATTGAAGAAAACAGTTACACAAGTTGTGTCAGGTAAGGAGCACATAGCTGAATAGCTGTAATAATTTTATGTGACAACCCTATGCAACCTGCATTTATCAACATAAAACCTACTTCAAACCTGTTACACAGGAATATGAAAATGTAAAACCAGATCACTGTGACAGGGAGATAATCTAGTTTAAGTCATGGATGTTGGACACTGGCCTTCCTATTTGGATATTTGTTGTATAAATATGTTGGTTGATCTCAGTACAAGAATTGCCAGCAAAGCAAGCAAGGGCAAAATAAAATATGCCATTCCATAGCTCTTAAAAAATCCACTTAGAAATCTTGATTATTGTCATAATGAAAGGATTTTGAATATCTGCTTATTTTTTCTATATTGTTTCTTCAAGGATAATTGGCCAAAAACTTACTGGGCATATGGATAAATGAAATGCATAGTAATATAGTATGGTTGGGGAATGCCATTCATGCAGACTGACAAAGACATTGACACTGCATGTGCAGGGCTGCCACGGGGCATGTGGGACACTGGCAAAGGTGCTTTGTAGGAAATAACATGGGCAAGAGGATGAAAATGCTGTATTTAATAAATACAGGCAGATAGCCTAATTTCTATTCCAGATTTAATGAAGGGATGTACTCTTGGCTTTATTATCAGTGGTTGTCATCTATCTTTCCAATGACTAAGCTCTCACTTTTTGACACAGGAGTGATTAAAGAATTCCTTTATGCTTATAGCAAAAAGATAAAAGTTGAACTAAAAACATTAAGAGGAGCATCCTACTTTTCACTAAAGGAAAAAAAATAAAGAAAAATAAAAGAAAGGGTATTATTGCTGAAAAAAACCTAATGAATATTCATTCAAAACTTATAAGAAAGGTTTCCACTTAAAACTATCATATTCTAAAAGTAGTTTAAGGCTATACAACCAGTATTCAGTTGTTCTTGGTTTGAAAATTTTGCTAATTTTCTCTTTTGTTTTGTTTTTTTTTCCCCACCCCTGATGATCCCAGCATGAGGAATACTTTTAAGAAAAGAAGAAAGCAAAAATACCCCCAAAGCATTTACATTTTAATCTTTTAACTGTAAACCAGAACATACAGAAAGTTATGCTAAAGAACACAGCGGAAGCTGCTGCTTAAAAGGACTTTAAGGTAATTTCAGGTGAACATTATTTGTTTCTTTCCCTCAGTCATAAATTAAGACCTCACAAACATACAACGGGCTTGTTTAGAATAGTTTCTTGGCTTCATTCTTCAAGAAAAGAAAATTAAATTGTCCAGAATATACTATTTTTTACAGACATCTTTTGCATAATAACATGAGTTGACAAAGCTCTACAGTCATGTTTTTAATTTAAAGATGAACTGTCTACCATTTCTTGAATTTTTTTTATTTTTTTATTCTGCCCTGTTCTTATTTTGGTTTCTCTACATTAAACACAGTTTCAGCAAGTTATTTTTTTCTTAATACAAAGAACATGAATTTTCCCTGAAGGAAATTTGTATAAAATGGTGATCTAAGAAACAGATGTATATAACACGCAGCAAGTAATTTATCTAACTTCTTTTCCAGCACAAAATTTAGAAAATGCAGTTTTCAATTTCCACATGGTACTACCCCTGGTCCTTTGTTTTCCCCAGGATTTCTGCCAAATTACTTTTGCAATTTCTTTTAATTCTGCGTGCTAATTGTAGAAAACTTATTAAAGCCCTCCCCATATTTTAATGAATTGCTTTGACGGGTAGTTACAGAGTGGATATTTTCTCACGATTCTGATTCCTAATAGAATTTTTGAATGCTGACAGCATGAGTACTAATTCAGTGCTTTCAACCCTAATGTGCAAGAGGCTTGAACCACATCCAGTAAAATAGTGCCCTTTCTAAAGGTAACAATAGCATCTACTATCATTAATGTTTGTTTTCTGGCACTTATGATAAATTTAAGTGCAACTGCAAGGATCTGTTCTTTTTTTAATTAAAATACTTATAAAACAAAACCTTTAGCATAGATACTGTGACACTGATATCAAAGGGCTTTCTTCCATTATCACTACCTAATTTCCCTTTTTCCATCATATGCATATTTATCCATTTATGTGTAGCAACATGAAAGAGATGATTTCTTAAATCCACATCCTCTATTAAAGTAGTATGGTAAATCTTTGTGTCTACAGTGACTATAGTGCTCAGAGGCAAGGTTGTGACTTGTCATAAAAAAAATAAAGTTCTCTGTATTATTTTTTCCTATATCAATGTATATTAGAGGAAAACAAATTATTTCATTTTCCTTTTCCTTTCAAAAAGGAACATGCTCATAGGTAATGAAGAAATACCAATGATAAGGAATTCTGATGTTCTGGATAGACCTGGAAGAGCAGGAACTGAAAAGAATTAGAAATCGAGCCACTCCCACCCATACATCCAAACAGAAAAAGAATAGCATATGCTGTGACAAATATACTTGGATTGTTTTAGACAGTATTATTAGGAGACACTTTCCCTCACATTTAGTAAGTGGAGGATGTGGGCGTAAGGTGCAATGAAACTGCTAATAATATTCCTTACTTAAGGCAGCAAACCTACGAAATCAATAAATGCAACAAGCTAAGTATCACCAACTGGGCTTTCTACAAAAGGCTTGTTGTAGTCTTGGAAGAAGACAGAGGCTGACCTGAAGACGCGGTTTAAAATACTTCTACACTTTAAAGCCTTCTGAGCTACTTCTGAACTTCTGCTTCCCTGCACAACCTCCACTGCAATCAGGGCTTGGAAGATACAAATGGAATTGTTGCAGAGAGCAGTTCATCCTATCTTCCTTGCTCCCGTGAGTATCAGGCCTCCTATGCTCAGTCCATGGAGAATTAGAGGCTTTGGAAAACCAAAGGCTCAGATATGAACAGAGCTCATAATGAACAGAGGAAGTAGCTTGGCTGGAAATTTTTGAAAAGAGCTTGTCTGTAAAGATCTCCCTAATGAATACTTATATATAAAGTTAACTATTAGGCCACAATTATTACAGACAGTGGTTATACAGAATATAAATAACCTTGACTGGGCTCATGGCCCTGCTTGCTTTCAATAAAGTTTTTATTTGTTCAGTGCAAAGTCTTTTTGACAATACTATGTTTAAATTGGTTTAAATTTACTAAAGCTATATTAAGTTAATATTTGAAAGAAGTCATACCATAGACACTTATACAATGAAATGTCAGTGAAATTTGTTACAGGACAAATGAAAGAGAAATGACATTAAACTAATGTAAACAGCAAGGCATCTTGTAGGATTTGTAGTAATTGTTGAAACTATTATAAAGAAAATTTAATAAAAATCAAGACTTAGCAGTTAAATAAAACAGTTTCAGATTTGTTTATGAACACTCAATTTATTGCTAATAATATTAAAAGTTTATTCTGCAGTGGAACCTTTCCTTGTCGAGTTCCTCTTGGTAAGCAACCAGGACTTTCAACATCTAAATTAATATTTAGTGAGCTTTTTTTTTGTGTGTGTGTGTTGTTTTTGTTTTTGTTTTTGTTTTTGTTTTTGTTTTTGTTTTTGTTTTTGTTGGTTCGTTGTTGTTTTATTCGTGATACTAATAATGCTTTCAAAGACACCAGTACAGGTCTAGGAGGAAGCAGAGAATGCTACTCTACAAAAGAATCAAATTAACTCTCTCTGAAATAATGATCAATCACAATTTCTATACTGGTGAATGAACATCTGAACTACTGCTCTAAAAAACAAACCAAAATATTTGATTGTTAATGCTGAATGAGTATCTCAAAATGCCTATTAGTCCAAGTGATTCTGAATTATTCAGATGAATCAAACCTGTTTGGAATGCTGTGCACAATACCCATACAATAAAAACTTAATATGGTATAATTATTGTATTAAATCTTGATTTTTTATAGTATTTGTATATATTTGCACATACATATTTAAAATATAAGGTTTGTTTGTATATAAGGTGCAGAATGTCTCCCTTTCCAATGCTTCAAACAGTTGACTGCATTTGCATTGTGTTTAATATTACTTTTTGTTAACCAAATCAACTATTAATATGTCTAGAGGAGATTTACAAAATCATCTGACCAAGAAGGCTGGTTTATGCTGAATTATTTGAGGGACAATGCTATTTTCTATAGGAACTAGATCCTCTTTAACATTTTTACTGCAAACCAGACATAAATGTCTTTGTGTGCTCAAGCAAAGATGGCAGAAAGAGTCCTCAGCATCTCTAGACCAACAATACTGAGGTTCTCCCTTTGATGACTTTCATTTGAAGAAAGCTGGAAAAAGCTAGAGTACTGCTCAGGCAGTCAAAAGACTTAGGATATAGCTTGAGGTACTGGTGCTGAGAAGTGTTAAAACCGTGAACTCCTGTCTACTTGCAGGCTTTGAGGCAGCTTCAACATGCTGCTCCCACTACAAGGCATGGCCTTGCTCTCAGGTGAATAAAATACCAGCTGGAAGAGGCCTTCTGAGAAGGAAAAGAGTGGAATTAGTTCTGTTGGGGATTTTTCCAGCTCTTTGCCAATCAGACTGACAGCTTCTAAAATTCAGCTCACATTTCAGAGAACAAGCAGCTGCTGGGGATAAAGCAGTTTATAAAGCCTTGCTCTCTCATTTAAGACTGTGAATGCAACACAGATTCACTCAGCAGCATGATTTTGAAATTTCTTAAAGCCTCGGCTGGAAATAACAAAGATTTTGTCACAAGTACCACAGTTAATCTGTTTGGTTTCTTTTATGAACTTTATGAACTGTCATTTCTCAAAGTCTCAGAAACTGTTGTTACACACTCTTCAGTTTTATTTTTTTTAGTTCTGCCAATACTATTCAGATCTAATAAGAAAAAATAATAAAGAAGAATATTATGTATAATTTGACACTTTGGAAATGAAATATATAAGTTCACTTATTAGTAAATGAAGAGGAATAGAAAACCTGAAGGAAAATTAATTCAAAGATTTTTGACAGTTATTTTGAAGTGAGATGATCAACCTCATTCTTTTTGCTAACTGTGATGGAAACCTGATTGCAGCAGAAACCTAGACAGCTATCCTAAATTATTCAATTAACTTTCAGACGGCTAAAGCTGAGTGATAGCAGTCTTCACTAGTTTTTTTCCAGTCTGTATGGAAGTTTCAACTACATGTGAAAAACTCTGGTCATTTAACTCTCAATCTCAGTTGAATTACAATAAAATCACCCTTCATCTGTGATAGTACTTTCTTGCTATTTTGCTTTAATTATTCAGGAAATATATTTAAGCACTTGAGTATAACAGATGCCTAAGAGAAATTGAGAACTTCAGGGAGAAACTATAGAATTGTAGGTCATGTTAGTAATCTGCTCTTAATCTTCACTCTTTGTATTAGACTTGGCTTATTTGCAATGAAAAATTGCAAGGAAAAAGGCATATTCTTACGCTACATTTTTCAGACCCACTTGTTTATTTCCAAATTCCTCTGCGAGATCATAACATTTGCCAATGTAATCACATGTGGAAATGGTATTTTCTGCCAAGCAAGGGACTAAGGACAATGAGGAGACCAGCAAGACACTGCTGTTATTTTGTCTCTCAGCTGTACTTGGTAGAACCATGTCTGCTATACAAAGAGCAGCTCATCTTGGCCTCTCTTCTGGAGCAGCCATCTACTGCCAAGAGGGAAGACGACTGCAGTTAAACAAATATCCTTAACTGCCACTGCATCTAGTACTTCAGTCTGCATAAATAGGCCTAGCTTAATCCTTCCACTTAATGCAACTGCCTGAGTAATGATATTATGCATTTTAATAGCACATACCAGGGTCCTTACTCATTTTTCTACAAGGATAAATCCCTGAAGATTATGTGCATTGCTCTGCAGTAGTGGCCATAATCTTTCCATGGACCTGTAAGTTCAACTCACCTCTGTGCTCTCTTCCAGACAAATCAGTTGTGGCATAACAGTATATTGTGCACCAGGGTGCTTAATACTATGCATGTAAAGGTTCAGTAAATTTTCTGTACCTAAGATGTGAGATCCTAAGCACTTTATCAGGAAGATGCCAGGCTACATGTGCTGAGTGCAAGGGGCTGTTTCATGTAGAGTGTGTGGGAGACACAGAGAGGTTTGTGTGCAAAATGAGTGTGCATGAACAATGTCAGTGCATGTGTAGTACAAGCCGGCCTCAATGACAATCCACAAATTAGAAAAATGTTGTACCGTTTACTGGTTTTTCAGTTGTACTGAAAAAACCTTATCTTGACATGTTATTCATGAGTTCTGAGTTATTATCTGTGCAGTCACTGCTGCAGAGTTCACACTAGTTCAGCCCTTAGGTTTAGGTAACAAGGCCATTTTTGGTCAACACTTTTATTTTATTGTGATATATAATGATACAGCTGAAAAGCTCCATGTAATCACAGAATCATGGAATCATATAATCATTTCAGTTGGAAATCATTTTGGTTCCCAGAAAAGTTGTGGATGCCCCATCCCTGGAAATGTTCAAGGCCAGGTCAGATGGGGCTGTGAGCAACCTGGCCAAGTGAAAGCTTCATGGTCCGAGGTTTGGAAATCTTTAAGGTTCCTTCAAACTCAAACCTTTCTATGACTCTATGATTCCATGAAAAGGCCTTCAAGTCCATTGAATCCAACCATAAACATAACACTGCCACTACATCTTCAATTCAAGTCAGGCTAGACATTTCCTAAGCTTAGGTAACAGAAGTCACTTCAGACACTTTTGGAATCAATTGTTAACACTAAGTGTGTCGTAAAAACACTGAGTATGTTTTCTAAATGATACGTCTAATTGAATTCAATCTATTCAGATAAATAAAAATAAACAAAAATACTATTTATTTCACCTAAATTGTTGCAATAGGTTGTCTCATTGCAATTAATAGTTGCCGCATCTCACGACAACAAAAGGTTTAATGTACCATAAAAAGACATTATCTTTGGAACTTAGATATTAGAGCAACAGATAAAGATGCAGAATTTGAAAATGCATATGTAAAACCAAAATTAATTAGGAGAGGACACCTAAAACACTCAGTTGTTGTTCTGTAATGATTGTGAGGATTTAGATGTTAATAATTTTGTTCTTAGCTGTTTTCTACTTAGAAGAGTGCAATACATTTTTTGGCATACTGGCATACTGAAGAATATTAATGATGCAACAAATTGATTGGTACTACAGAGATGTATCTGTTTTTTTTACGAGCATATTTAATTGCATGATTCTTAAGTTTCTAATTACAACCAGTACTAAAAGTGTCTAGATGCTTAAGGATGCATTTTTATATTTAAACATACTTCATTATTATTACTTATATGGCAGATAGTTCACAAAGATATAATGATAGGATATTAAAGTGGATTAGAAATCTCATTATTAGAGCACAAGCTTGTCTGAATAGAAAGAAAAAAAGTACTCTAAGTGGAATAAGCACCTCTTCATTTTCTTTCACAAATCTCATTTTATTACGAGCTAAATGTCAGAGACATAAAGACATAACTGCTGGCATGATCCCATCAGGGAGGTTTCTATCTGTTATCCTAGGGTATTCAACATTATTTTTTCACAGATTTTAAGTAAAGCCAGCAAAATTTACTAAAGGCTCAAATTTAAACCAAATATATTTTAGACTATCTAGAGGTGGATTGTTTATTTTTAAATATTAAGATATGAATGCAGTCAAATAACATTTCTTCTTGTATTTTAATTCAGCATTAGGGCAGACACCAATTATGAAATTGTGCTGTCAGGTTATTCCTCTAAGGGCAGTCACACACTTCATGTTTTCAGTGGCAAATTGAATTTGACATTTAATTTGAAGCCCAGGATACCATAATGTAAAACCTTCTGCTGTATTAGTGATAAAGCATGAGGGCATACATCCTGTCTGGCTCTTTTAAATAGTCCTCCCCATGTAACTATTGCCTTCATTATTTTCTGTGGAGAATATTTTCCTGATGTTTAAAGGAAAATCCCAGTAAATATTTAGAATCACAGTAGATCACAACTAGAGTGTTCCAGGTTTCTTCATAGATTCAAAGGACTGATCTAATATAACATCTACCCATACATACTGTTCATATACCTTGTCATTCCTGAGTTTAGAAACAATTAGAGGAAACCTTTACATAGCTCTTAGTAGCTTGTGGTGCCAAAACTTCATCATTTGTTTATTCTTCAGAAGATAATTTAATTTAACATTGCAAGAAAGTGTGCTAATAATGGTTGCAAGCCCTTCATTGGTGGAAGATTAATTTCTTGCAGAGATTTCCTGCGTAAGTTGGCTGCGCTTCCTTTAATACATTTTAGAGTATTGAAATGCAATATTTTCAGGAAGCAACCAGAATTTTTCCTTCCTTGACAGAACAGAGAGTTTTAGGATTAAAAATTAAGAATGTCATAATCTGAAAATCCAAAGGCTGGTTTGGTGCACATGCAAATGGAATTTAGTCAGGATTTCTGTGTTAACCATTACCTTGGAGGTTACCATTACATATTAAAAAAACACCTCAAAACAATAAACAGACAATCACAACAAAAACAAACACATCCAGCTTCAAAAACAAACAAACAAACGAAAAACCAAAGGAAAATACAACCCTTAAGGAAAGTTCCTTTTCCCTGTAAGCTTTCATACTGCAACAGCCGTGAATTAAGCTGTGAAATATATACCAGTTCAGAAACAGGCCCAGAGTCTCCAGCCATAGAGTACTATGTAACAAATACCAGGTCTCTGTGCTATTCAATATTTGTACACAAATATAATCCAGCCCAAATACGATCGCATTTCTGGCTAATTCTCCTGCCCACACAACACATTCAGCATAATGTTAGTTTTACATAAACTGGCACTATCTGATTTGCATTAAAGTCAGCAATGATCCAGTTATTTCCCACTTTTTTCCCTACCATTTCTACCATTTCTACATTCTGTGTCAATTGGATGAAGTGTTTTAATATAATTTTTTATTGTTGGTATGCTAAAGTGGAATTTACTGTCATGAAGATGAACTGCTTTAGCACTCCTTAGGGAGTACCAATATTTCCCTAATTATTTCAAGAAATGGTCAGAGCTCTGTCAGGAGATGTGGAAGTTTATGTCCTGAGGTTTTTTTTCAGGTTTTGGGTTTTATTTCTGAAATGATTTCTTAAAAGTTTTTTTGGGGAGAGAACACCCTCCTTAATGAAGAGAAGTCATGAGGCTCTTACTGGTTTCCAGAGAGCATTGTCACTGTGTTGACAGCACTTATTTCCATTGATGCCAAGTCTTTTCTATTCTATAAGAACATGTCTGGCAAAAAACTTTCCTTTTTTTCTAGCTAGTGAGCTCCAATTGCTGGAACAACAATTGTAGGGTGTAGGTTGTGTTCACTGAGAGACAAAAATTTCTTTTTAAATTTTTTTCTTTATTCCTATTTATGAAGGAAGAGAATGTAGGATTTACAAGCAAGTACACAAACTACGAATAGCTTAAAGTTTACAGTGTGACACTTTCCTTGCTGTAGAAGATCCTTCACTTTGGTAAATTCGCATTGTCTATGAAACACAATCTGAGAACATCAATTCAGCAAAATGGAGTGAAATATAGTGAAGAAACTATAGTATCTTGTGCTGTTAGTGTGCTGAAATTCTGCCAGTGCATCACGCAAAAATACAAGCCTGAGGCTAGAGGTACATGCTGGACAAGTGCTGACAAATCCTAATAATTACCCAGAGAAGGCTCTGTCGGGACAGAGTTTTCACTCACTTGTTTGACAGGGAGTGAAGTGTCAGGCCCATCACTGCACCTACTTAAGATGATTATTTTTGTGCTTCTGGAAGATATGTGGAATGATTCCTGCCTTTATTAAAAGTTCAGCTATCCCCTTCCAAGAGACAGGAACCCCTTGGCACAGTCCTGATTAGTGCTTATAAGGGAACTAAGGTGGATTTGAGATAGGAATTGTATGTATGCTTCTTTTCCCTCCCTTATAATTAGTTGGAATCAGAAACATTTTACAATTTAACTTCTAACCTCTGCTGCCGAAAAAGAAGAGCAGGATGGCTAATATTTAGATTTCCACTTATATCTGAAGATTAATGCTTTCTCAGGATACCTTGTCACCTTCCTGCTCTTCCCTACAGGTTTCATGTACAGCAGCAAAGAAAAAGATTCCAAAACGACACAGGCTTAGTAAAATAAGCTCTCAAAAGTAGTCTTATAATACCTTTTTGTGGAATGTGATGTTATACTTTCTATTCTTCTTAGCTTGAGAAGCTTTATAATTAGACTCTAATTATAATAGTTTATCCATAAAATTAACATGATTTATCTCTGCAACTTAGTACTGTGACAGCTCCCATTAAAAAAACCAAACCAAACCAAACCAAACCAAAACAAAAAAAAAAAACCCACCACAAAAAAAACACCAAAAAAACCTGTGCAATTGGAAAGAGAAAATAACCCCCAGCATGTTCACTTCTTTTCTTTCCACTATCTACATTATGTCAGAATATTTTAAAATTATTCAAAATAAAAGAATGAGGATGTCTTTAAGTATGACTATGTAGATTACCACTGAAAATGGAGAGGTAGAGATTGTTTGTGTTTTGAATATTGTTTCTAAGTGTAAGTAGTGTATTATTTGTAGTTTTTGTATTTATATTTATATGACTCCTTGGCCCCATACAGTAACCTACTATAGGATAAACCTTATCTTAATTGCAACAATCAATAAATTAATTCATTTAAAATTATTAAATTAATTAATCAGAGTTCAAGCTAAACTAATTTAAAAAATTTAACCAGACTTAATCAAGGACAAAGACTTAAGAAATTTGATAATCCTTCTTAGATAATTATACAAGAAAGTAGTCATGTGTTAGCTTGACCTAATTCCACTAAACTAAAAGACAATGTCTCTAATTGTAGATTCTTCAGTTCAGCACTGAAAATAAAAAATAAATTATAATCTCCCACCTAAGGAAAATCCAAAACTAAAACCACATGATTGAATACTAACCAAAGTGTAGGAAACATCTTACTTATATCACTATTTTGAATTTCCAATAAAGAAGACCTATAACACATCCAGGGGAAAATATTTCTAATTTGAAAATATTTGCACTAGTTTTACCACACCTACTAGTTTTACATCTTGTTAGTAGTTCAGAAAAATTAACTTCCGAAAGAAAAACAAAAAATAATTTTGGTTTCAACTTTTTGATTAAATGAGTGGATCTCTTCTGACATTTTATTCACTAAGCAGAAAGACATTAAGAAACCAGACTATGCTACAGTCATTCCAAGGGTTTATAATGTTTATGGAGAGTTAAAAAGAGAAAATTATTTAGTACAAATATTACAGCTGTCAAGTGGATATTATCATCTGTTTGGATCTTATTTTCAAAAGATATAGGCTGGAAAATATTTCCTGAACCATAGAAAACTCATGACCTTCAGAAAAGGATGTACCGATATTGTGAGAAAATAAATTATTATACAATTAATCCATTTAATGTAATTATTTGTTTCCTCTACTAAATTCCTTGTTCCCAAACATATTGGGGTGCAGGGGCGTGTTGGATAAGCAAGACATGGCAGCAGCTGATGGGAAACTTAGAGACTGATTTCTCCTTGAGAAGGCAGAAGATGGATGTTCCTTCACATCCGTCCACTTTATGTCTAAAAATGTAGTCTGATTATTATGTTATACGGGGGAGAGAGGGAAGGAAACTCACCCTTCTCTTAGTGATTTGAGGATTTGCGAAACGTATCACAAGTGCCACAGTTTCAAGGAAGATCGTTTTCAGAGTTGCAGAGGAAGTGGGGAATAAGAGCAACAAAACAAATCTATGATCTCAATTTGGTGAAGGGGGACATTATGAAGGAAAAGCAATCTAAGGACAAAAGAGAGGCAGTGTACCTTTTTCTACTCGTAAGCTTCAGGTTTGAACTAGCTGCCTCAATTTCATTCTTTTTTATTTTAATTTACCAGTCTCCTCAGCTGTTCTCTTACAATGTAAATTTTATGTGACCATCAGTGACTGAGATGAATGATTAAAGTCAGATCATGACATTCTGCCCCCAAGTATTTTCTGTTTTCATAGAACAAGCAGATTAAATATTACAAGACAGCTACAAATCCAAAAATAAATCTGCTGTGTTTCCTATTCCTATATACCCTTCTGTAGCCTGTCTTACCCCCAGCTGTCCTTGTTTGTTGGCCTCTATAGGCCAATCTTTGCCCTTGATTATTTGCATGTAATATACTAGAAAGTTATTAAATTATTTATTGACTCACTGTTTACTAGATCTGTTTTTTTCCTTTCCACAAAGAAAGCATAAAATTTGGAGAAATCAATCAGATTTATAACGTAGTGTCACAATAAATGTGCCTTATGTGCCATTTTTTACAGCCTGGTATTTATCGAGTAGTTTAAAATCATTGAGAATAAATTAAGGAAATCCACAGTCCACAAGAGATTTTTGGCACCAGGCTCTCTCTCCTACAGGCATTGCAATGTTCATCCCATTCCTCTGCCTGCTCCTTCTCATAAAGATAAAATCCATGGCTCTTTCACCCTCCACCATTGCTTAATCATTTGGTTTTCCTAATTCAATTGCCTTTAGGTCCAGTTTTGTTTCTGAGATGTATATCATCATGTAGGGTCGCAACAGTCCCAGCTGACTTGGTCTGAACAAGTCAGAAGAATTAAGACATATACATGCAGATGTACATGAATGTAGTGTGTGTATACAGACATTAATTTAAACATTAATTTAAATCTTACTTTGTCTTACACAGTGGCAAATTTAACTTGGCAAGACTTTTATTAAACCTAAACAGTTCAGTTTAATGTCCAGATGTCCATCCATCTAATATAGTCTATATAAAATTAGTGTTTCTATAGTGTTAAAAAAAAATTGTTTGCTTTTTAGTTTTACCTAAACAATAAAGATAGTAAAACTTTTTTTTTTTGGTTTGTTGGTTTTAGTTTTTTTTCAGAATTATAAGGCTTTTATGGATAATGCAGTTGCTGATATTATTTTTTGTATGGTATATCAAGAATAGTTTTGAGAATTAAATGTCATTTTAAAGCAAAAAAAAAAAGACATTTAACTTTTCAAAATTCTATAACAGAAATATTTTCTGGAAAATACTGTAGTAAAAAGAATTCCTGATATTTAAGGCAACACATTCTACCTACAATCCAGAACAGCAAAAATAGTTTCTTTATTAAAGAATGAATGTGCAAATTTTTCCCCTGTGTTCAGTTACTCAAACATTTTACTTTTTTACACAAAGACAAACTCATCACATGGATGTGTAAGCTTAAAGTATTGGAAAGATTAAGATGAACTTGGAAGTAAATCATATACTTGAGCATCTAGCTTTAAATCAATGCTTTGGCATATGGAATTACAAAGTAAACAGCAGAAAGCATGGAAACACAATCATAAGAAGCAAGAAAACAAGACGTGGATATTAAAGAAATCATGTAAAATGTTTAAAATTAATTAAAGCATTAAAATTACTTGACTTTGTCACGTCTTTCATGGAGGTTCAACTGCACAGTCACGACCTTCTGCTAAGTAAATTCTGTCTGTTTAGGCTTTGTGAAAATTAATGAGTCAGAATGAGTTAAAGAGATTATATCGCTCATCTTGCTTTTTCAGGAACAATTTTTGATTACAAAAGACAGTCCATACAATCCCTGGACATATTTATCATTCTGTGGGTATATCCTATGACAGCTGCAAACCTGTTATCACTAACATTCAAACGGTATTTTTATTTTCCACCCTTATTGCAATGTAGAGATGTTTTTATGAAATCCATCAATATTACTGGTCTTATTTTTCCAGTTTAAGAATAAAGACAGCTGTTCAAACATAGATTTTCTCTGAGCCCATGTCTTTCTGTTGGAGTTACTGGGAGTGTGGGCAGGCCACAAAAAGATCTGTTTAATAATAAATTAAGTGACCTGCAGATAGAGAAATTAAACTTGCACAAAACTCCCACAAATATTCTTAGGATCATTCTTCAGCTAGTACAAACTCGTGTGTGCAAATATAAATTTCTTCCTTTTAAAATAAAATATTGGCTTAGCTTGGTCACTTGCTGAGAAATGAATCCAACATAATTCAAGTAAAGCTGCCCATTTGAAACCCTCCCCAAAGTAATTTAAACTGACTTGTGTAAAAATCAACTTAATTAACTCAGTAAAATGTACAATGCAGCTCTAATAATTAGTGAAATCAAGGACATATAAAGTCTAAATTTAATTGGTGACTATGTGGGCATTTGTCCACATCATGGTTAGGTTTCTTGATCAGTGTGATGATCATCAGAATTTTGAATGTTCTTATTCAAACTTACACTATTACCATTTAAAATTTCAAGATGTTTAGCCTTTCCAGAGGCTATACTGTGTTTTCTCTTCCTATAATAAACTTAGTGTACTTATAACTACTTAGTGTACTTCTAATTAATTATTTCTTTCTCAGGTTTTAGGCTTTCTTTGATTCCTCCTAAAGAGTGACTATAAAATCACTGGAGATGTTATAAACAAGGGTTAAAATAAGGTGTTCTAAATAAAATGAATTATGACCTAAATAACTTCACTAATCAATCCAAGTGCCTGTAAAAATCACACAAAGATTCTTGTTTAGTAGGGCAAGAGAAAAGAAAAAAGCAATCACAAAAAACAGATGACAGCATAGATGAAATATTGTATTGGGTGCCAGCTCCAGAACTGCTCTTTCTTTCTTACACGTCAGATAATTTATTTAGTCATGAATTAACTGTCATCATAATCTTGAAGAACATATTGCATTGATTATCTTCACTAACACCCAGTGATGACAAACTGCCATTAAAATATGTTTAAAAGTATGGGAGATTGAGATACAGGAACTAATTTTTTAAACAATCTTAGCCACCCACTCACATCTGAATGTCTTTTCTATTAAGAATATCAAGGACTTTCTTTTTATTGGGTCAAAAAACCCTCTTGCTTGAAAATGGCCCAGACTTTAAATAAAATGTTATTTTTATTTTCTAGAATATATTTTTCCTTAGGCAGTGTCGGAGTCCAGGGCATTTCTTTGGTTGCTAACTTTCCCACTTCCTACAAATTCTAAGATTTTCTCCCTTTTATCAAATATTCAAGCTTTATTTTTGCCTTCAGTAGGGATTGTTAAAATGAAGCAAAAAGCTTTACTGTTTTTCTGCCTACTCTGGTCATATCGTCTCATGTTTAAGCAGAAACAGGTCTAATTTGGGCACTTCCCTTTTTTTATCCATAATAAACTCTTTCTTAACTCTGTAAAATTGATACTGCTATACAAACTCTTATTTCGAAAGGCATTTCATAGGCCATGTGCATCAACATGATCAGCTAAAGAGAAACAAATAAAATGAAGCGTCAATATGAAATCATAATGTCCTATCTTCTGTTCTTATTAGCACTTTATCTTTTCCATAATTGAGAGCAGTCATGGAATTTTTAAGACAGATTTTACAGTCTACTACTGCTGTCTTGGATTTTTTCCCTCTGTTAATCCTTTAGCAATAAATTATTACAATTAAAATCACATTAGATGATAAAAGCACAGCAAACTGAAGAGAAACTAAAAACACTGTATTAAGAGAAAATTACACACCTTTAAATGATAATTTGGACTATGGTTTTATATTGGCTTTTTCACCAAAAATCATAAGGAGACCAGCTGTAAACATAACCTCTGGGAGGAAACAAACCCTAATATGATGAATCTTGAGCTATTTTGTCTACCACAGTTTAGTCACAGACAGCAAGGGTTGACATAACTGCTGCACACTCAGCACCATATGTGACCAGACACTCCTGCATATCTTCCACTACACGACCCCAAACACTCACAACAGCACGGGCTGTACATGTACCCTGGAGGGCCTTCTGATCGTGCCACATTAGCTACCTTTTACCAGAACGGCAGATCATTTTGTCTTTGGTGCACACAACCCCAGGGAGGGCACTTGTAGTGGTGTGTTTTGGGGTTTTTGCTGTTCTCTATATGCATCTGTTTGTTTTATACTGTTTCACAATGGCTTTTCCCATGTACCCCATGTTTTACCCCATTATGGTTTGCCCCAGTTATTGTTATTAATCAATCATCATTTATGTGACACCTGGGTCCTGTCTGTCACTTTGGGGCCCTACCCTGATGTCTAGAAAATTCTGGTGAGGATGTCGAGTGACTGGCAGGGTCTCAGTTCCCCCTCCCCTTTTGTTCCTTGATTTGTTCTGTGGGTTGTCATTTAGGTTTGGGATCACTCCCTTCCCATTCTGGATTGGTTCCAAGCTGTATCCTCCCCACTACCCCACCTCCATATTTAAGGTGAAAACCAGTGAGTTCAGTGGGCTTTGGCAGGCTGACTCCTGGGTGAAAGGAAGTCATGTGAATTTAATAAAACCCAGTTGAAGTTCCCCACCAGAGTTCCATCCCTTTATTTCTTGCATTGTTCACACTTCTGCTGAGGCAAGGACCCACAGAATCAGAACCGTATTCCAGAATACAGGGTTGTACCTTTTTGCAACACCAGTGCCAGAGCTAGCAAGGAAGAGTGGGCAAAAGCCCTGAGAGAAGCACCGCACCGTCGCAGGCACTGATATTTAACTTGAGAAAATCCTCTACTGTGGGGCTTTACCTCAAAGGGACATATTACATATTAGAGGGAAAAGAAAAACAATGCATTTACTGAACGACAGCATGAATATTCTGGATTTTACAAACCCTTTCTGGGAACGAACACTGAGCAAACACCTCTCTAAATGGACCTGACTAGCGTAATTAACGTTTCACAAGTGCACTCAGGAACATCTTACAGGGTTATACTTTAACTGGACATCTCTAACACATCTTTACTCATTAGTCACATTTTTTTCTCTTTGAAGAATCAAAAATAGCTGTATGGATTTTCATCGAACTATACATGTATTTCTCTGATAGTAAGATTGAGTCCAACGGGAGTTTAAAGGGAAATTAAAATCTACTGGAAAACATGACATGAAACAAAAAATATTGCTCAGCAGCCTTGGAGAGGGAACAATAGAAAATCTAGAGAAAATTGCATCTTTGTTATAGTAGGAGATACAAAGCACAGATCCAGAGCCTAAACATGCTGCTTAATCCTTAATTGCTGTATCCATCCATAGAAAATAAATTTTGCTCTAAATGCTGATTACCAGATGAGGGTAATTTCCAAATGCCAAAATGTCTACCGCAATTAAAAACGCAAGCTGTAACCAGGACTAGATATTTACTATAATCATAACTTGGTACAGATAACATATTGGAAAACACCACTTGGAAAGCTGTCTTAAAAGGAGAACTTTATAAGCTAAAAAAGTGGAATCCTTTATTTTTGCAAAAAGGGTTATGTTAAACTATGGCTATGTCAAACTGCATGTGACACTAATTTTTGTAGATTTTTTTTTATTAATACAAGATTAAGTAGATAAATACAGATCTTATAGGATTATTTAATTGAAGATCTGTTTAAAGGACTTATTAAATAAATAATATACATGACAAATTACTGCCTCCAATTTGCAACAGCCCCTGCAGTTAGTTTGTATTTGATCTATGAATGAACAACAGAGAGGGTGGGAAGCCAGACCAGTCAACAGCTCAGTCTGAGAAAAATAAGCTGTTATTAGGGCATTCTGGAGGAATTTAATTGCCTTCATTCTGATTATGAGGAGAGAGAACTGAGCAGCCATCTTTATGTATTACAGAAATTAGTTGCTCTTCAAAGAAGTAGGAACAGACAGATTAACTTTTCATGTACCAGCATTTTTCTGCACAGAGATGCTGGAAGACTGAGACAGTTTTTTTTTTCCTGCCCTAGGTGTTAAAAATGTATCAGCACTTTATAGGAGAGAGTATTTTCCTCTTCAGAATCAATATGAATACTTGTGTGCAAACTGAGGTAAATGCATGAAAGTGCAATTTGGGGAGTAAAAAAAAATTGTAAAAAGTTCATAGTGCATTTTCATGAAGTTTTTTAACAATCAAGGAAGCCTTAGTCACTTAACATTGCCACCATTGTAAATAGATTTTTACAGCAGAATTCACATACATGAATCTTCTGCTGTCTTAAAATTAAGGTAGTCCAGTTTTTCCAAATATAATGTGCTAAAAGGGTTAAACAAACATTTTTAAACAAACAAGTGCAAATATTAAAGCTGTAGGAAAAATCAATGTACAGGACTATCCACGCACCACTAAAACAAAAGAGGGTGAAGATAACATATGTTCTACCCATTCTCTAAAGGAGTGGATTTTACTATCAGAGAACAAGATAAATTGCCATTCAGGACTCAGAAAAAAAAAGCCAAACCATGCAATAGTCAGTTTTCATAAAGAATATATATTTTTATTTGAAAATATCAATAGATTATTTGAATATGATGAATATGTAAAAAAATTAAAATAGATAGAATATGTGAATTATAGAGTTTCTCAACCAAAATTCTAGATTGTCTTGAAGGGCACTACTTTCATTACTAAGAGATGAAGAGTTTATATGAATGACAATGCAAACAGAATTTTTCTTGTAGTTGCTTTTGAGCTATTAAGGAGTCAAACAATTCACTAAAGAAATTTCTATCAGCCATAGGAAACACCCAGATTGTGATGCTGGAAGAATTGATGCAATTCAGAGCACTGCAGTTGTGTCAAATCTCAAGAAAATGCACTGTCAGCCCTGCATTTTACAATAGAGTATGAGAGATTTATAAAGACATTTGCAAAGCAACTTTCTTTATAAATACAGCTGACATGGATATATTACTGACAACTGGCAAAACAGCAAAATGTTACTAAATGTTTGTAGATCTAATTGAAAAACTCCACGAAAAAAACCACAAAAAAAATCTGCAATCTGAAAGGTTTTTATGAGCTCTTCTACAGTACAAACAGTAAAAACCCACTGGAGATAAAAAAAAAAAAGGTATATAAAATAGCCTGCACAGTTAAGAGCCACCAAGAGGAGGAATTATTTTTATTTTCATTTACAATTATTTTTATTTACATTTACATTTAGGTCAAAGGTATTTTCATATTACTTTTCGTTAGAGAAAATTAGTTCACAGTTACTGACAGTTTGAAATAAAATCAAAACTTTAGACAGTTAAAACACTAAAAAATGTAATTACAAAAGTTTGGGTCTTTATTTGTCTTCTGCAATTAATCATAAATATAGCTTGGAATATAGGAATATAGCTTGGGTCGGGAAAGGAACTTTAAGGTCATCTCATTCCAACCCTCCTGCCGTGGACATGGACACCTTCCTCTATGCCAGGTTGTCAGAGCCCCTTCCAACCTGGCCTTGAACACTTTCCAGGGATGGGGCATCCTGTCTGGGCCACCTGTTCCAGTGCCTCACCACTCTCACAGGAATGAATTTCTTCCTAATATTTAGTCTTAAACTATCACCTTTCAGTTTAAAGCCCTTACCTCATGTTCTATCTCTTGTAAAAACTCCCTCTCCAGTTTTAACCCTCTTTAGGTGTTGGAAGGTGTCTTAAGGTCTCCCCAGAGCCTTCTCCAGGATCCACAAGCCCAGCTCTCTCAGCTTGTCTTCATAAAAGAGGTGCTGCAGCCTCTTTATCTGTAATCCAGATCATCTTTGTAATCCTCGTGTGGACTCACTCCAACAGGTCCCTGTGCTTTTCAGTATTATTTGTAATGTGGAAATCCCCAGAGAGAGTGCTAAATAGCTATTTTGCTGTTGCTGAGAGTTAAATGTTATGGAAAAAAAATACTTCTTTCATATCACTAATGTAAATATTCCTTGCCAACAATTGTCAGCAGCAAATGTTAAGATTGTGAGTTGCCAAAAGAGAGTTTGACAGAGGAGAACTTAGTTTTGGAATGACTATCAGCTAAAAAGATCAGTTGAACAAAAAATAAAAATTAGTCTTTTAAATTTATTTGCAAATTAATAATAATTAAAACAAAAAAAACTGTTTGGAGTAAAATTAAGTATTTTGCTATTGCATTCTAAGCAAATTTTGATTATTATTTTAATGGTTACTAAATTATTTTAACTTATAATACAAAATAATTTCACAAAGCCATTTAATTGACGTTCCTTCACACGGTTTTTATGTGGCAAAAAGTGTTATTGTTCCCTGAGAAAGGGGTGAATTTAGAATTTCAGGTAGGTTGATGACAAAGACATTTCAAGCAACAAAATGAATTGTGTGAATTATAAGTTTTATGTCATTCAAGATTATTTCAGCTACAGGTAATTATGATGCTTCACAGATGAGGGAACATCAAATCCAAGTACTGAAGCCATGGAGGACTTGGAACCACAGAAAGCTGTGGAGTGCAACTGGTGGGCACTTTATGCTACAAGAATGAGCAAGATCCTGGTGTGCAGCAAAAGACAGGCCAATGGCTGGGTAAGTTCTGTATTATATCCCTGTGGTGTAGAAATTTTTCAGACATGGCATATCATGGTGTGCAACACACACTAAGTGGATTGCAGCCCATGATTAGGGCTTGTCTGTGTGCTTGGCAGAGGAATAACATGATTATCTAATCTGTAATGCATGATAAAATATGCCACTTTCTGAGGAGCATAGGATGTGTAAGTATTAAAGGATACAAAGAGTATAGACTTAAATCATAATTTGTGCCCACGGACTCCAACTGCTACAAGGTGAGATCCCACTGTGTGTTACCTATCACCTGAGCAGAGAATTTAATTCATTGCTGTGTTGTATCACTTTGAATAACAGGAACTGCGGAGCCAATCTCTGAATTTAGGTGAAGTCAGCCTTTGAAAGAAGTGGAAGGCTCTGGGTGAATTTGGGGCAGCCAGGTGCTGAGAAGTTGTTTTTCTAAATGCCAGTGCATTCAGATGGGTTGTAGTCCCAGCTGTGGTTTAACTACATGCTTGTCCATCCATGGAATTGTCACCAGAATTGTCAAGGGTTGGAACTAGTTGATCTTTAAGATAGCTTCTAACTCAAGCCATTCTGTGTTTATTTGAAGTCACAAGTATTTTCTATATAATTGACTTTAATGTCTCTATAATAAAAACAATCATCTACTGTCTCTGGAATTTGTAAGACCCTAAATATTACCTTATATTGTTTTATACATATATATATGTGTGTGTGTGTATATATATACTTTTTTTTAAAAAAACATTTTTGGTGAAGCTGTGTGACATTGACTGATATTTTACCTGTGTTCTGTTCCATGCAGACCTTAAAAGTCTTCTGAAAGATTTTGTATGCATTAGGAAAAGGGTGAAATAAAATATAATTAGAGTCACCCTCCTTTCATTTTCTCTCTCCTTGCCAAGAATGATGTATCAGGTTTTCAAGTGGAAGGTGCATTCTGATACATACATATTTATATTTTTCAGAAGACATCTACAGTGTGATAGCGGATAGCAGTAAAATCAGCTCTGTAAAGCAAATTAGAAGTACTATTGTTTTTCAATGCTTTTATTTTTCCCTATTGCTGTGGGCAAGCATTCAGATTAAGCCATGATATGTTTTGACTCTGAGAGGAGTAAAGGTGGAAAAGATAAGATTTCACTGAAAGTATCACAATGCTTTTAGGGTACTGAATTAATTTGATGAGATGCCTTGACACCTAATTCTTATGACCAACCAGACAGGTTGCAAATAAATGGCTTTTTTTTCTTCATTTTTTCTTATAGATGGTTTCAGGGTTCCAGTATAATCTCATGTGTTCTCAGTTTAACATATGGCTAGTAAAATTGTCTAAAAAAATCCCTGATTCTTCTTTAATTCTCAATCTATTTTCTAAAACTCAAAATGGATCAACTTGAAACTGAGGTAGGTCTTGTCTTTCCATGTACTGTCATCAGATCCTCCCTGTTAAACTATTTGTAAAAAGAAAAATATGTATTCATTTTGAAGAGAGTAAGGCATGTGCTCATTTCTGAAACTACATGTTCTACTTTAAGGGAGTGAATACCCTGAATGAATACATATACTAAATGCATATATGTTTTGCAGTTCAGGTTTCAAAAAAAAAAAGATTCCAAATTATAAAGAGTCCAGTAAAAGCAGGTGTTCTTGATATTTCCTATACATGCAGAAAGTTCAGGCAATGGTATGATGAAAAAATAAAGAAGCTGACAAGTCAAAAATCAGAATATAAATTACCTAAATATTACAGAGTCTGATATGCAGATATTTTGTCTAATGCAACTGTAAAATCTTAAAACAATTGTGCTTTCATATTAAAACCTATTTTTTCTATATAGAAAGATTCCTATGGTGGTTTTTAAAGGATGTAGGAAAACATCATGAGGAATTAATGAAGAAATTGATTATTTTCAAAAAATATAGAAATTACTACTCTTGTCTTGATATTTCAAACTTTTAATTGTTTCTCTTATGGATGATTGTTTAGCTTCCCCATAATTTTGCTTTTGCACTGTGATCTAGTGATGCAGACTAGCAAACTGAACCCCTAATAGCTCCATGATATTACAGCAAGAACTTCGTAGCTAGGTTTGATCTTGAATAAATGCCCCGAGGTCCAAGCAGCCATCCAGTCTGAACTCTGTGGTGGTGTTTGTATCTCCTTTTTGTCTTGCTACTATTTCATAGTTTGTTTGAGTGTCTGGCTGTCAACATACCTTTAAGTTTCTGTAATGATTTCTAACACTTCAAACAGTAACCTTCTTTGAAGGTTACACTAGTCTTTTTTTTTTNGCTGTAAGGGTTCCTTTTTTTACCTTTCCATTTTTCTGCAAGTACCAAAAAAGTATGAAGACCTTTGTGTTGTGTTAAAAATACTCCCTTTCTGTCTAGACTGTAAAAGTTTCAGAGATACAATTGATCCAGTTCTTAAATGAGACTCAGTATTGCACTAACTTTCCTCAAACTGTATGAAATTGTATTCTTTACTTGTAATTTGCTGTCCAAAGTGAGACCTCCCAATGAAATTGCTTAGATCAGACAGAAGTCAAAAAATGGATGTGAGAGATTTCTTCTGTAGATTTCAGACCCCTCTACAATTTAGGGCTATCAATTCTCAATTGCCTTTCTGCAGTAGCTCAGGGAAGGCTGGAGGTGAGCTGGGGCAAAAGAATGGAGGTGAACTCTAATGTGAGGTTGTGCAGAAACACCTTCCACTTGTAAAGGAACACTAATGGCAGTGACACTGAAAATAGTTGCAGCAAAATGGTGTGGCAATAGCTAATTCAAGAAAAGCCCAGTGACTAGAAAGCAGCATTCACTCATGCTTCTTTTCTTCAACCTCTTACTCAGGAAAACCCAATCTGCAACATAGGGAGTGATCCAGTCTCACACATTGCTTTTTCCTGAATTTGTACATTGGAACAGATGTAAAATTTCTGTGCCTTAGTCCTGCAATAACAATCTGGTCTTTATTATGCACCCATCAGACTGCAGTGGGAAGCAAATTACTTTCAGTCTTCCATCACTTTTTGGGGGGTTTATAAATATTAGTATTGTAGGTCTGCTTTAAAAATAAACTGTACTTAGCAAAGGGTTTAGAGGGGCCATGGCCATGAACAATACTTTCATCCCTGAGACATAGAAAGTAATTTGGAAAGTTCTGTAAGTGACTTACATGGCTTGTTGCCTACAGCATCTGCAAAAGGATTGATAAGAACTGTGCCTAAATTAAACTGGCACTGTTGCATTCAAGAGGTTTTTCAGAGTTGCACATGGTTTGTGAGTGGCCTTCCAAAGTGCAAGCACAAATGCCTTTCTTCTACACGTGAGGGCATGGAAAATAGTATTCCTTCTCACTTATCACTTCCAGAAAATAACTTCATGCTTGTGATAGGTTCAATTTGTAAAATCCTTCTTGCAGTTCACGATTTTGGGGGCAAGAGGGATACTGGGATAAAAATTAGTGAGAGAGATAGAGAAACTCATTCTCATTCTACCCTGTTTCTAGAGTTGGGAATCTCTTTTCAAGGATGTACACAATATTTATTGATATCCAGTCCCCAAATCTTGTCACTTTATCTTCCACATAGAAAAAAGAAATATTATATAATTAAACTACGCAGCCAATTTCAACACTACCCTTTGTGTCTTAAGATGAATTGAGAGCATAATTACTTATGATGCCTGCTATTTCTTCCTAAGTCAATATTGAACAATCTATCAAACATGAAGTGAAACTTGCTGTCACAGGAAATCACTAAACCCAACATTGTACAGTCAAAATGAAGAACTTTGTTTTTGCAGACACACATAGAGGCACATTAAACTGGACTAGTTGATGCCTTCAAGCTAAAGATCATAAATCCCCCAAAATTTTCACCTTTTAATGTGATGTTTATATAATTAACAAAGTAGTTTTACTGAGCCATTTTCTATTGCTCTTTGCTTGACTTCTCCATTTTTTTATCCATTTTAGGTGGGAATTTTTGCAATAGCCTTAAGGAGTCATGTACATGTCCAGCATCAGCACTTCATAGGGATGAGTGGCTAACATTTGAGATTGCTCTGTCAATCATGTACTTGGGTGACTGCCTGTTAGATACAAAACTGTGCAAAGAAGAATAAGACTATCCTTTAAAAAAACTACTATATAGTGATAACAGTAAAATTGCCCAAGGAGTAATTTTAAATATTAGACTTCCACATCAGAAACTTATGAAAGGCTAAATTCTCAACATTTTTTGTGTTGAGTACCTAAATTTTCTATGACTTTCAGTTCTCCAAATCCTTGAATTTAGCACAGAGAAGCCTTTTTCCAAGATCATTTTAGTCATCATCATCAGCAAAAGCAGCAATATTTTTAAGCAATGCGGCTCACTGCAACTTCTGTACCTCCAAAAACTTCTGTTTCAAGTGCAAAACTACCAGTCCCTTCTCAACCTAGTATTTTTTTAAGTGACTTTGCAGTATTTGAACCTGTGACTCAGGGTTTATATTGAAGCAATTTCTTTCTTTCAATTAAGCAAAAGGGTAAACAGTTTAGAGTATATTCCATCACAATTAGATGATTTATGCAAATTGATGTGATTAGAAGTTACAAATACTTACTCTTCAGTTGCACTTTACAGTCTGGACAACAGAAATGAAAAAATGGAAGGAAGTTACTTCAGTTGCTTAGTTAACCTATAAGTTTACTGCCTTTTTTGCTAAGTCAGTTGTAGGTACTGACCTATTGAAATTAACAGCCTTGGAAAATGGGTGAATGCTATATATATCAAGTCCTTGTAAAAATAAAGCTAAAGAGTAAATCACTGAAACATTTTTAAGAACAAAAATAATTAACCAAACTCCAGAGAACTTAGTACTACACTGCTACTTCTTTCATCTCTAAAGATAAAAGAACTGCTACTCTTACACATCTGTCTCCTGCAGATTTCAGTTTTATTTTTACAAGCTGAAATGAAAGTTGACAGTGCTAAATTTACAAGTACACTAATCTATGCATATTGCTGCTCTTCTAAGTGTGACTTTGGTCCTTAAATATCTTTAGGTTTTCTAAGAAGTTGACAGTGTTTTGAAAATTTTCCTATTAATCAAAACTTATTTTTGAAAGGAGCCTAATGTGTTTTCTCATGATGAACAAACACAATTCAACTGGGAAATGAAAAAAAAGTTTCTGGTTTTGTGTTTGATTTTTTTTTTCCCAAAGCATCTTCCTGAAAATTGAACTGATTTCCTTTCATAAAATATAGGCTGATAGACAACCTCATCAAAACATTTGGTTACTAATACAGAACAATCGCTCACAGCAATTTTTATACTAAGCACCTGAGAGAAAACCAATATTAACATTTTCAGTTACCTGAAAGAAGAATTGCCTTGTATTTATTTCATAAATGAAAGAAATAAAATATAATACAAAATTCATGTTATATGCAGTGTTTTAGGATTTGCATTCTTGCTTTGTGGGAAAGGAAAATTACTGTTAGGACTACAAAGATGACATCAATCTTGACAGTTTTTGGAATCAAGCACCTGCCAAAAAGATCTGCCCGCCTACCTGACAGCTTGTTATTTAAATACTTGCAATTAATTTCCTCTCCTTACTCTTACAGAACAGTGCCTCAGAGAATAAATATTTTCTTAAATATAAATGACAACTCTAGAAAATAAGGTATACATTCTCTGTAAATGAGGTTCAGGATTTCTTTGAGCCACAAACCTAGATCAGTGCTATAAGAGGAGCATGAGGAAATGTGTATGTTCTTTTACAATCACAAGAACATAACCTTTTCAATTACATGCCTGAAAACGAATGCTAAAACAAAGGACCACTAAACTGTTAACTAGGTATTTTGGTTCTATTATTACAGGATTTTCAGTGTTGAAGAACATGCTAAGATAAATTTTGGTTCATGCAACACAGAAATTTTACACTCTGCGCATGAATAAAACCTTCAAATTACCTAGTAGACATTCTCCTAACAAGAATAAAACAAGGCAGTGTTATGAATTACAAAAGAAACAATATTTAACGTGAGCAATTTCTGTCTGCTAGACCATGGATACCTCAGAAAAATATATATTATGGGATTAAATATGAGATCATGTTTGAACCCCAAGCAGAAGCAAAGTATTGTGCAGCTGCTAGCTCACTTCCCCATTCACCAAGGTGGGATGGAGAAGAGAATGGGAAAAAAGGTAAACTCCATAGGTTGAGATAAGAACAGTTAACAATGGAAATAAAATGTTAATATTATTAATAGTAACACAATGCAATGGGAGATTAAAAAAATACAGAAGGAGAAAAAAAGCAAAACCCACAAGTGATTCCCACAGTGGAATTGCTTACCATCTGCTGACCAATGCCCAGCTGGTCCCCCAGCAGTGATGGGCTCCTACCAACACACTTGACCCAGCTTTTATACTGGGCATAGCATTCTGAGGTATGGAATATCCCTTTGTCCACTTTAAATCTGCTGTCCCTGTTATGCTCTTTCACAGATATTTGTGCCTCTCCTCACTGGCAGAACATGTGTAAACTCCCTGGCTCAGGATAAGCCCTGCTCAGCAGCAACTAAAAGATCAGTGTTATAACATTATTCACATACTAAATGAAAAAAAAACCAGAGTATTGGACTAGCTCCTAGGAAGAAAATTAATTCTATCCCAGCCAAAACCAGGACAGAATCTTGTAATAAATGTTTTAAAATACAGTTATAACTAAAAGTTCAAAATATGTCTTCCTTTTATTACAGGATAAAAAGCACTTGGGTACTAATGTTTGGTAAATTGTTGTACTTGATTTGGAAAAGATTTTCTTTAAAACCTAATTCTAAGGTATCTCTCAGATATTGAATCACTAAAGGAGTGGGGAGAAAACATCAACTTCCTTTCAAATAAATACAAATGTTATTAAAATAAAATAATATTGCACTTATTAACAAAGATATGTTTTATAGTGAAAATATTTTTCTCAATGTAGTTAAAATTTTGATTATTATTATATTATTAAGCCTAAGACCTTATCACTGTGCTAAACTATAAGTGTCCACTGCCCAATAATTTCCTTGAGATTTGTGGTAGAAGGATAAAGTAAAGAAATGCGTCTTGGGTTAAGACCTGTCAAACAACAGCCTAGAAACACAGCATCACTTCTTCTACATGAAATATGACTTCACAGACAGATGATGATAGACAAGAATTTAATCTTTACCAAGCAGAAGAGTAGCATGAAGTTATGGCTTCTAGGATAAAGTCAATCCATGAGTTTGTGCTTATCTAAATGTACTCACAGATATGTTACAAGTGTGATTACAGGTGGCAACTACAAGTTAATATCTGAGTAGGTATTTGTGTTTTAGTAGTATAACTAATCGTGTAAAAAACAGTGTGGATAGCACCGTGGAGCCTAAATTACTATGTAGAAAATCTATGAATGAGCTCACAGCTCTGCAGGTTATTCTATTGGTGTTATATTTATTTTATTGTATTGGTCCAGCTTTAAAGTTCTCATTTCAAAAGTTGTTTTCTCACTAAAGATACTAGAGTGATGTATAAAACTGTGCAATATCTTCATGAAAAACACCGCAACTAGGAAAAATAGTTATGGAAATTGTAATCTTAGTTCTCTGAGTCACTAAATACAGAAATATAAACATGAAAACTGTAATCTTGTGTATCTGACAGACATACTATATAGCATGGGCTGATCCTAAAATCTCTCCTCAGACAGGAAGAGTCACATAAGTGTATCCATATCCAGATGTTAAAGCTTGCCATTTGCCTCACAAACACATGTTTTATACTGCACACCATATTATGCTATCAATATAAACATGTGTCACAAAGAAGTTTATTTGCAGAGACAGAGCTTTGGAAGAGAAAGAAACATAAGAAAAAATCAATACCAAAACAGAATCAATAAAACAAATTAGATCTGCAGTATTGTTCTTCCTATTCCTGTTTATATTTTTCTTACCAAGGCCTTAGCACTTTTTTCTTTTACTGCAAATTAGGTTTTTCTAACTCCTCAAGTGTACTACATGAAGTGTTCCAGAACTCAGATCTAACAGCACATGGATATGCAAGCCTTGCTTCTTCATTTATGAAAAAAAGCAAATAAAGAAAAGTAAATAAATAGTTAACTAGTTACAGCACATAATCTCAAAGTAATTAATAATCTACAACTTTTGGAAACAGGTCTATCCTACCAAGATTTACCAATGGGTGTGATAAAAGGGGGATATTCTGATCTCTTTCCAACATGTTCATGTTGGACCCACTGTGGCTAATCTGCTTTCGTAGGTGTGGTGACTTTGCATTAGTGAAACTAGAGAAAGTCTTGTGCTGTGGATTGGGCCTAAAAACTTTTGAATTTAGCTCTTATGAACTTGGTGCATTGCTGTTTAAAGTAATGCTCAAACAAGGCACTGTCGTTATTGAAACAGTAGCCACATGGGCTGGGCAGCAACATGCAGTGATAGGTTACTGACATTTCAGGACACCAGCTGTAGAGGGTTTACATGGCAAGGGTTTTTTCTTCAAAGAGGAGAGGAGCTGCAGAAGTGGCTTCTGGGAGAAGATGCCTGATGCTGTGTGCACATGAACAGAGAAACTTCCAGACAACCCCAAGAAAGACCCACTGCTGCCCAAAGCTGGTGCTTCTGCAATAACATATTTGAGAATGGGGGCACAAAGTTGTGCAACAGCATCTGGGAGACTGGAGTGACAATATGTGAGAGCAATAGTCTTGCAGACACCAAGTCAGTGCAGAAAGAGGGGCAGGAGATGGTCCAGACACCAGAGCAGAGGTTTCCCTGCAGCCCGTGGTGCAGCTCATGGTGAGACTGCAAATTAAGTTAGCAAAAATCAAATCCAAGCATGGTTGTAGAATGCAGACAAAACTAGGGCAGAAATTCATGGTATAGAAGAAATTAAAAATTAGGTACTATTGTGTCATGCAAAACTTTTTCTTTTTTTTTTTTTTTTCAAAGAATAATCAACCGTGGAAACTTAAGGAGAGTATAAGAGCAGAGCATGGCAAGACTAGTCTTTAACCTGGAATGAAGAATTGGTTGGTCTTCTGCAAGCAACAAACAGTGCTAATGTTTCCAAGGACTAGGCTAGTTGACTAAGGAGAATCTCTAAAATAAATTTAATTTGAACATGCCACAGGTGAAAACCAGAATTGATGACAAAATATATCAGAAGGATACTCAAATGTAAAAAAATAATTAATCTCTACTGATCTCTGGAGTAAATGATCTTACAAGCTTATACACATACCTTTAATTGATCTAGATGTACCTTTCTAGGTACTTATTCTGTGGTGTGGCCTTCCCTAGAATCAATGGCAACTCTCATATTTTGTTTTTAATATATATATAAGATTTCACTCCCAGAAAATCCACTTGGTTTAATGTGCATGAAGTTTAACTGTCTAGAACAAAATGAATGTGTGCTTTTCTCCTGATGTACTAAACTAACACGAGAGAAAAGAGAGGAATCACCAGAATTTCTGGCATGGCATTGCAGGCTAAAATTAATTCTATCAAAAAAAACTCCAAACCGACGACACTCAAATCCCCCACATTTCAGGTCTAAATTAAAATTAAGCATCTAGAGACTGCTCAGCTCAAATCATATTTTCAGTCTAATCCCTCCCAAAAATGATACAGAGTTTTAGCTTACTTTTCACAGTCAGATTTAGCTTTTGAACACTTGGTTAATACACTTGAAATAGCCTTTACATGTAGGAGGCATGTACTTTAAAGTAGCAATGCGTGTACAAAGCTTGAAAAGTGTTACAGTGTACTGTCTACATGGAGGAGAAAATAAACTCGTTAGATGTCACACTACAGTGACCTGTTCCCCACTTCAAGTGATGTGCTTTGAGGTCACAAGTTTACCCCTGTGAGAATGATGAGAATTTACTTCACAACAATAAATCAGTCCCCAAAGCCAAAGAAATATATGGGTATGAATTTCTCCTGCTATCAACTTGCTCTGCTTACCTACAAAGCATTTAACCTGTCCAGCAATGATTTACCAGGACTCGATTTTCAGACAGAAGTAAGATCTGACTTCTCTTCTGAGTGTTTTCATATTTACTTGGTGTGTATTTATTACATCAATATATTTTGTGCATACAGGTGTGCATGTCCCAAATGGATTGTGTAGTCAGTTTGGAAATCATATTTAAGGAGATTTTTTAATTAAATTCCATCCAGTTTGGGTGTAAAGAAACTTCAAGATGCATTCATATTCAGCAGTTTGTTTTACCATTTTTGTTACTCTTTCTTCAGAGCTCTCACTCATATCTCAGAGACTCAAAATCTACACAACTTCATCAGATGATACAAGAGTTTTCTCCGGGCTTAACAATATGGTCAGCTTCTGTCCCAACTTCATTTGCAATCTTCGTTTCCAAACTGAAGGCACTTGAACTGCATAACTATCAACAGAATAATGACATCTCTCCATCTGCCCTTAAACAGATGGAAAACTATCCTTGAAATGAACCTGTTGCAAGCTTTATACATCTCATCGTTCAAAAGTATCTTCCAATTCATTTACACTACATCTGTCAATGAACAGTTCGCCCACTGCTAGTGCCTGTATCAATATCTAAATGTATCACTAGAAATTGCTTCTCTTTTCTTTAGAGAATGTGGCTCTGTTTCCATGGGGAAAATAAGTTATTTTAACTGAGATGTGATAAATTTATCTGCCTTCAGGAAAAAAAAAAGTGGCGTATATTTGTTCTTTCTCTTCTTACCACTTGGCCCACATTTATTTTCTTCCATAACAAAAATTCTCAACACAGTTAATTTTTATTTATTTTTTTACCTTTTTGTGGACCGTTTGCCTACAGTCACTTCCATAATATTGCCAAACTCAGTCTCTACTTCAACCATGAGTTTGTTGGTATTCTTATTGTTTGCTACTGTAGTGCTGTAGTTACTGCATCATTTATGATTTCCATGCAGCCCAACTTCAGAGAACAACAAAGTGATACAGCCTGATTATCATTCTCCTTCTCTGGAAAGATTTGAGGCAAAAGGAAAGAATGTAGATAATGATAGAATATGTAAATGACAACTAAAGAAGAATATAGTAACTAATAAATAATTTTGAAGTTCTAAATAAAAACCTTGAGTTAAGGAACGGCTTCTTATTATTGTTGACAGAATATAATATGCAAGATAAATATCATGAAAATAGGATTTCAGAATGTCATCTGACTCCACTGCTTTTTAAAAGATGTTTGGAAATTACAACTTTCTGCATTTGGATATAAAGTACTCACCCCATTTATCTTCTTACGTTTATATTCATCACCATTTTAAACAAACAAATTTAGGAAAGATGTGCGTAAAAATGGTTTTCATCATATACTTTAGGAGACCTGAATCAAGTCATTCTTTCAGAAAAGTACTAAGGAAGCCTGAGAGGTTGCTCTTAAACACATTTAAAGAGCAACTAATCAGCAAAGAAATATTTCAGTCCAATTTGAAAAAAGCATGTCATATTTTCATAACTATCAATATATGAAATTATATTTAAGGAACAGAATTATTCTGACTCTCTGGATCAGCTATCTTTCTGCAAGATAGCAGCTGCTATTCAAAATGCCTTCTGCAGATATCCTGTTGAGACAGGGCACTCCTGTGTGTCAGGGTTTCCTAGGAAGTTAGTGTCCTGCAGGGGACACAGTCTTAGGATTGCTCAAAGCACAGCCACCCACAGCTAACCAAAAGAGTATATCAAGCAGAGAGGTATCTTTGAATTCTCATTTCATTTGATATTTATTCATAACACTCAAGATTATGTCTACTTGTGCAAATTTAGGATACTGACTACTTTCCCAATGCATGAATCCTAAGTACCACCCCATAAAGCCTCTCTCTGTTTAGGAACATTGAGGTGTGAAAGTGTCTGAAGTTTACATTTATTGTTAAAATCCCAGCAGAAGAATTTTTTTATTTTTTCCTGTCTCAATTCAGTTAGAAAAACTCAGTTTCCAATTCCTAAAGTGTTGACATGCAAAATATCACACATGATTCCATTCCTTATGTTGAAGCCAGTTTTCAAACACAAAATTATCAGACTAGACAGAAAGAAAATTGATAGGAGGAATTGACCTCTTCCATGACTGGCAAACCTAAATTTCAGTCTATTCCTTTTCTATGAATTGTTTCAGGGTTGAACTTAATGGATGTTTAGTACAAAAACGTTGTAGTACTCTGCAGTGAAGCAACGGGGAATTAAGTGTTCTTACTGCCAGAAGATATAACAAAAGCTATCCTGTTCAGCTCTGTGCTTAATGTCAGAAGGGGAGTGTACCAAGATGCCAACAGAGTAATAAACAATCCTGAGTTGTCATGAATGACAGTTGTCTGAGGAGAAAGGAGGAAAACTGCAGCTTAAAAACAAACAAAAGACATCCATACATTTAAAAGATGTCACTATGGCCTTGAAGGCTATTTTGAAAAGGATTCTGGCCATGAGCTTTGGAGCATTTGATGCATACATAGCAACCTACATAGCTCTTTGATGATTTTTTAGGGCACAAAAATCCTTTCTTAAATAATTTTCTATAGACGTGAAAAAATAAATGCTAAAGGAACACCAAAGTCCAGTATGTGATGCCTCTTCATTTCTTATAATCTTTCTGACCTTCTCGTGAATATAAGCACCTAAATTGTTGTTCAAATCCTATAAACCCCACATAGGAACTACAGCCGGCAGTCTGTTCTTACAGAACACATAATTTTGCTTTTTATCTCCTCTCTCAGATTACATAGCTAAAATAAAGCTTCCTAAGGATGAATTTGTTTTCATTAATTTCCAATACCAATACAGATATTTCTGTAATTTATTTCTAACATATTTGCTTTTTCACAAAAATCAGTAGCGCAAATTGAGTTCTTTTTTCTAGCATCCCTTACAAAAACCCAGTTATGTTATATGCATTCTATCAACCACTCGTTGTGGTAGAACATGTATTTCACATTGTGCTACCAAAAAAATAAAAACTGTTTCAGAGCTGTACTTTTTAGCACTTCTCTTTTGTAAACTTATAGGCTAGTACTCTGTGAAAATTCAGTGGATTTTGTTCTATTACCTTTAGTAAATAGTAAACCATGACCCTTTGTATAGAAATTTAGTCAAACTGACAAACATTTTGTACAATGAATAATTAGATGCTGAAATATCTTTTTCTGGGGCTCTTCTCCTCTTTGTTTTTCNGGGGGGGAGGCGGTGAAGAAATGCAATTACTTTTACTCTACACTATAAATTGCAATAAAAGGCCTGGAGATAGAAAAGGTTTTACATTATCCTTATAGACCCTGTTTTAAAGGCAATAATATTTTTTGCCTGTTAATTTTCTTATTAAGATAGAAATATTTTTTATTTGAACAGGATTGGCACTGGCTTGCTACCCAGTCTCATTTACTGCTTTGATTTCTGACTTCAATACTTGAAGTATTGTTTTTCCTATCTGTTTCTGACTCATGCAAGGCTCAGTCATTCTCAAAGGTTCTATCCTGTGACCCACTGGTCTTAGTTTTCCCTTTTCCCCTGACTTCCATTAATTGGATCGTTGTATTCTCCCTTTGCAGAGACAGAAGGTTGCATGACCCACACTTAGAGATCAGCAGAAGAGAAAGTGAGCCTAGTGTGCAAAAGCGATTATTACTCCTGCTGTGCCATTCTGTAGTTGGTAACACGCTTCTTTCTGTCTTCAGACCTTTATTATGCTTTTGCTAGCTCACAAGGTGATAAGCCACTTTCCTCTGAAAATCAGTCCCTCAACCATCGTCACTGCTCAAAAACTGTGTGTCTTCCCTGTCTGCCATTCTGGAATGCTGCTGTACAAAATATACATTTCCATGGTAAAGTTAATCCCTGTAGACAGGAATGAATTTGTACAGTGGAGGATGCAGCAACAGCCAAGGAGTTCTCTGCACGGGGGGTCAAATCCAGTCAAGAGCTCCATCACACTATCTCCATCTGGAAGTGTGTGAAATATCCTAGTGAAATAATAGGGTAAGCTCAGTTTTAGGAGAGCAGATGCTGGACAGCTACATTGTGTTGTAACCCAATGAGATGAGAAAATCTGTCACTGCAGTTCAGGGAAATCTCTGCCAGGCACTAACATTTTGCTTTTTCCAGTCTCTGCCTGATTTTCCTTTAACTTTTCTTGTTAATTCCAGATCCCCTTCAGTTCTAAAATTTTTCCTCTACCTAGTCTTTCCCACTTCTTTTTCTCTAATCCTTGTCTCAGGCTATCTTTTATTGTCCTAAAGACCATCTATTATCCTATACACAAAGAGTCATCTTCAGCTTTGCTGTGTTGTACTTATAGTCAGCTGATATGCAGATACATCTAGGCCATAAATACTTCTCCTAATATTTTTCAAGTGCCAATTAATATACCATATTCCTTATTACAAAAAAAAATCTTTGCTTTCTTAGATGCATTGCAGCTATACTTAATAGGAAATGAACTGACTTCCACTTACACAGGCATTCATTGGCGCTTGTTTACTCACCAACAAGTTGCCAAACCTGTTTGTGGATGCCTTGTGAGATGGTTTATGATGTACATTTGCATATCCAAAGTCAGTACTGTCACTGACAGCATTTCATTAGCAAGTTCTTCCAAGATGATAATTTGATTTGATTAATTACGAAGGCTGAGAATTTTAGGAACCCCCTGGTAAGCAGTAGCAGTCCATGGGAATAACAGTGACTGGCAATGAGGGGAGGAGACTGCCCAGGAGACAATGCTTATTATCAAGTCTGTTGATAATAAACACTGCTAGCAATGCTGAAACAAATACTTCCTGAATAATTTCAATTCCTTGCATCTCTTCTCAGTCTTAGTAATGAGTTTCCAGTTTTTATCTTGTTAGAATAAAGAGGCATTTACTTTCCCATTACATTTCACTCAGACTAGTCTGACACATATGCTAATCCTGAAGGACTGTAGAAAACAACTGCTCAGTTACTCTTGGTGTTTTATGTATTTCAGGCTGTCAGGACAGACAAACAGGGAGACCCTCCATCAAAGTGAAGCCACAAAGATGAGACTGCAGAGTATTTATTCTACTGTGGGAAGTACTAGTGAGATAGACACCTACCAAATTTGGACCAAAAAATAAAAAAATCATCTTGCTGAGAGATGTGAAGGCTAGTAAAAATTACGATGCCATTCACATATATCCTTGAAAGAAAATATCTTATTAACCTTCTTTAAAAATCAAACATCTTGTCATTGATACAATTATAAGATAACTACAAGTATTAATCAAAAGGGAAATTTTCCACTAAAGTGAAGATATGCCCTGTGGTCAGTCTAAGGACAGCGCACAGCAGAGGCTAGTCCTTTCCTTTCAAAGGATGATGGAGGCTTCAGCTTATATGAAGAGTCTTGCTACCAAAATAGCATAAATGTAGTATCCAGTGATATTTTTTCCTTAAGCCCTACATTTTTATGAATATGTTAACTAACATAAAACTTGCAATATGCATTGCATGCAAAATTACCTATTTTCAGTTAAACCCTAGTTATCAACAAGAGAGTATCTATTTAAATTGGAAGAAATTATTTATTTAAAAAAAAAAAAGAAGGTCAGAAATTGCACAAAATGTCATTATTTCCCTCAAGCTCACCCTTCAAATCTGATTTGAATTTTCACAGCCTAGATTAAAGCCTTATAGTCTCCAGTATATAAAAAATGAGAGAGACTTGGTATAATGTACTGAGAAGCCCACACCAAATAGCAATGGGCTTTGCAATATTCATGTTAAAGTTCTGCAGAAAGATCACAAGTTCTCTATCTGTTTTTCACTGTTCAGTGTTACCAATAGACTAGAAAGCTTAATGATAATCAGAATATCTATATCTATGTCAAATGCTGTTTGTGTATTGATTTAAAACTAAATTTTAGACAAAACTTATTTCATAATCTAATTTTCAGCTGACAAAAGCAGATGAGATATACTGATTACAACTGCAAGACAATGCCTACTTTAGAAGTACAACTTCACTTCACTCATATGGAATGGCAGTTCCTAAATAAGCAATTAGAGAAACAGACATGAATGTAATTTCTCAAAATCAAGAAAAACTGCTTTGTGTCTAGCAAGTGTCTCAAAAAGGACTTGAAGTTTATTTTTTTTAAATGACTAAGTATTACCAGCCCTATACTACCTGGTTTGTGTTTTGGATTATTTTGGGGGGTTTTTTAAGGATTAGGTAATATTACTGCAATCTTTTTCCTTTCCTGCTTGAAGGTGCATTTTTATTCCTTTCTGTGTCTCCCTTTTTAATCCAGGAATCAAGCAACTGTGATTCCAAGCATCATGTCTCAATAATGAAAACATCCATTCCTGATCCACAGTACAATCATAGAACCATTGAGTTTTTTAGGTTGGAAGAGCCTGTAAGATTATAAGGTGGAACTCTTAATTAAGGACCATCCTATTCACTGTTAAACTGTATCTCCAAGTGCCGCATACACGCATTTTTGGAACAGTTTCAGTGATGCTCACTTAACCACCACCTTGGTAAACCTGTTCCAGTGCCTGACCACCCTGAGAGTGAAGAATTTTTTTTTTCCTAACACCCAATCTAAACCTTCCCTGGCACAGCTTGAGGCTGTTTCCTCCTGTCTTGTCACTTATTGCTTGGGAGAAGGGACAAACCCCACCTGGCTACACTCTGACTTCAGGTGATGAGGTCCCCCCTGAGCCTCCTTTTCTCCAGGCTAAACAGCCCCAGCTCCCTCAGCTGCTCCTCGCAGCACTTGTGCTCCAGACCCTTCCCCAGCTCTGTTGCCCTTCTCTGGACACGCTCCAGCCCCTCAATGTCTGTCTTGCAGTGAAGGGCCCAGAACTGAACACAGGATTCAAGATGCAGCTTCACCACTGCTGAGTACAAGAGCAACTCTGTGGCTCACAATTTTAGCAAGCAGATACTAATGCTTGTATCCTTATCTCATATTGTTTCTCGTTCTTAAAGGCTTGGCAGATGGACAACTACCCCGTACCTTTTTTTTTTTCCAAAATGCTCCTCAAACTTCTTAAATAATCATTGTTACTGAAAACATGGCACCAGTTTGGTTTTTGTGGGGCTGAAAGGACTTATCCCTTTCATCCATTCCTCCAGTGTGTCTTGTCTTATTCTCAATTTTCAATCTCGATAACAAAATTATCTTATTACTCTTACTCCTTATTATCTTCTTATTCTGACTTCTTACACTTATTATCTTTAGAACTGCTAAATGCTGGCAGTATGAATATAGACAGTTATTCCCTTCCAGGGAAAAAATAAAATTGATAAATTCAACCTTTCCAATAGCTATCTTTGTACCAAAATAATCTTCTGGAGTAGGAATTTTACAAGCGGGTTGGATAGAAAGTAATTTCAACAAACTCTGATTTTCCTCTCTCCTTCTTTGTATATTAAGTCTAGTTCTCCAGAACATCAGACATTTTGGCTATTAGAACATCTTGCTTCCTGATTCCTGTCTTTCCTAATGAACTGTCAAGTCATCTGTTCTGCCCATGGTCATGATTTACTAACCATATCTGATAGTGATATTTTATGACATGCATTTGTCTAATTTGGATGCCATCTCCACGTTGCAATTTTACCAGGGTGAACCTTATGCTATTGGTAGACCAGCAATGATTTTAATAGTATCAAATCAACTTTTGAAATCTGAAAAATCAGCATTTCATTAAAAAAACCCCAAACAAATAAAAAAACCAAACAAACTTTCCCCTGTAACCATATAGAAAAATATTAAAGGCTGAATTTTTCTTCCAAAAAAATCTGTACTGTCTCATTGCATAAATTTCCAGAGAAGAAAGTCAATATCAAGGAATCAGATGTCTATTATAACTAAGAGCACAGCTGAAATCCCTTGACTCTTCTACAGTAATCTTAGTTGTAAATAGCAAGTGAGCTGTCACATTAAAGACACAGTTTTAATATTTTTTCCCTACCAGGTCCTTTATCATTAAAAATATGATTTGATAATAAAATCTGTCCTTAAATTCTTTCAAATAAATTAAAATGTCTTTTTTCACTCCTAACATGTAAGATTAGATATTGAGATAAGATTTGAACACTTTATAGTCTTGTTATAATTAGAAGCCTACTTCTTTAGATTTTATTTGTATTCTAAAAGTCTTTGGCCAATACCACAGCTAAATGCATGAAAGAGATACACAACATTCCTTTGTCATACACAGTGTATGAACCAGAGAAGATAAATATGTGTGTGTGTGTGTGTGTGTGTGTGTGTGTTTAGACATGCACAAGTGTGTGTGAGAGAGAGAAAAAGAGAAAATACTTCTTTATTGTGGTGAAATGCAAAGAGTCATGGCAAGTTGGCAACTGCATGCATTCAGCTGTTCTAAGCCTACACTTCTTACACAAAACAGATCCATAGACTGGAAGCATACTATTTCACAGATGACTTTATTTAAAACTTTTAAAATAGGTTGATTGGTTAATCAAATGGTATTGACAACAGTAAGTAAAAGTCTTATTTGGATATGACTATTCATCTTTCTAGCATGTTGAGTTCTCCAAAAATGAGGATTACTCCCAAATATTATGCTAATAGTATTTTTTGTCTTTAGTTTTTAATATATTTTACATGACATCAACCCTGAATATGAAAGAAAAATTGAATTACTATCTATTCTCACACTGATGACATAGCAAAAAGCTATTGCATCTGCCAACAGAAGCTTTTCTCTTATAGTTAATATATCATGATAGAGCACTTAGAAGTGTTAGCACTTCCTAGTCTCAGCACTTTGATCAACATGAAGATAGTCTCACCATGCTTCCACAGTGTTATAAAAACCTGCAAATGACCAGCACCTGTAGCAAAATAATTTCTACAAAGTAAATATAAACGTCATCTGCTGCTCAGAATACTTTAGCCTTATAACTGGAATTTGAAAGGCATATTCTAAGCAAAACCGCTGCTGAGATAGCATTTTTTAGAGGCTTGTGGGAAATTAGAGGTCTATCAATGACATGCATCATCACTTCAAATGAACTGTGGAATCTCATAAAATAAGTGTTCAGATTCCACATACTTGGAAGTGGGCACAAAAAGGTTTAATTTCTCCTGATTTCATGCAATGGTTTTTTCACTATGATATCATTTTTGGCACTTTTAAAATTGAAAAATGAAGTAAATAGGTTAAACCTTAAAATAGCTTGGTAGGAGGGGAACATGGCTTGGGAGGACTGAGGATTGTGCCTGACATATTACTTGAATAATGAAGTTCTATTTCCATGGCAGAAGTACTGTCACACTTTGTCAAGCTTAGCCAAGATGCAGAGCCTTTGCAGATGTATAAGAAAGGATGCAGGGCAAAATCAAAGAGCTCTGATCAATGTCCTCTTTTAGGGGTGTTTTAGCAAATTACTGCACCAAAGCCAATGTCCTGACTAGTGCCAGAAGCTTTCAGCTTTTTAAGAGAGAACTGCATAATCTGGTCTAGCCAAACCGCACAAACCCCATCTTTTCATTAGCCTTTTAAATTATTGCTTCAGAAAGTGAACTAAAAATGCTAGAACATGTTTCCTTTCATCACCTCCTTCACAGGGGCAGTAAACTTTGCTTCAAAAAAGGCAGGGAGAGCTGGAGATAGATGTGTCACATCAGCCTAGCAAGATTCACTAGAGGACATGCATCAAAACCCAAAGCATTCAGTATTACAAGGGTGGCCAGCACTGATAAGGAGAAAGAAAGGAAATATTTTTTTAATCAGCTTAGCAAAGATGGAAAAAATATACACTGTTTTCTGGATGACGAAGATACAGACCAATGTGCTAGTACATCTGAAAAAAAGCCCAAACCAAAAGTCTTTGGAGTCTGAGAAATTATTGCATTTTACTTTCATGAAATACATTCCACATAGAAAACATTTTGTCCTTATAGGTACTGTCTAGTGTGGCACCACTCCTGAAATGTACATATTAATGTACGTATTAGTATATATTAATGTACTAAGTCTTCAATAATTTAATGTTGAAAACCATTTAAATGATTTGTTAATTTAGGCATTCATCATGTAATTTTCTCTAATATTGATGTAATTCTGAGGGTACTGAACTATAAAAATTTCTGTGTATTTCATAAACACTTGTTTCTTTTCTATTAATTTTGTCCTGCTGCAAGTTAGTTATAATTTCTAGATTACTGATTTTCCTCATTAAAAAATAACATAATTAACTTTTTGTTTTATCATCCTTGCAGAGAAATATGTAGACTGAAAAGTTTGGCCAAAGAAATTCTGCAAAAGAAGCTTCAGAATAAATCCTGGCTGCATTGATGTGAAATGCATAAGCTAAATGTGGTCCTTAACTTTTGGCATATATGTTTGTCATCTGAATCTAGCAGATAATCAAATAACTTATAAATCTCTCTCTTCAAGAAGTAAGCTTTTTCTGAATGTTTTGTGCTTTCTTAAGAAACAGGACTAGCACGTTTTGTCAAAATTATTGCAACCCGAATAATATTTATTGATAATACTAGAAGATCATAATTATATGGTATTATCTTGAAACTACACCTCTATAGAAGACTGAGAGGAAATTATTGTCATTAATGTGAATGATTCTGGTATAAACAACATATAGAAACACTAGAATGATTAAAGTACATGGTTCAATACACACAGAGATGACATGAAGAATAAACAGAGATTCAAACCAGAAGTAATTCATTCAGTGCACTGAGAAAAATGCATAATTTCAGATATCAGAATTGAAACTCTTGAAAAAAAAAAGTAACAAGTTTTCAGTACAATTGACTAACGAAAAAAACATGGCTTTGCATTGAGTGGCCTTTATGGTGGTTGTTCTCCAAACCCCCTTGTGATAAACATACCTTTTGATCTAATAGACACTTTAATTCCTAAGCTTTGGAATACCATGTGCATTTTAAATTCATTTCATAAGTTTTATGAAAGCTACACTTTTCTTTAAAAATCTTTAAAAGTGGTTGCTTTTTAAGGTCAAATGACTTAAATTAAACAACTTTTGGAATCATTTTAACCCAGAAAGGATTGACTAAATGTAAAAAGAGAGATGTTGTCTGGGGAATAATTAAATTGGAAAAATTACCTTTGTGTCTAGACATATTGTATTTAGCACTATAACTGAAATCCTACCTGATGCCTCATCTCACAGGAGTTTAGAGGTCTGGGTCAGCATAAGCATTCTCATGTGAGGATTCTTTTTACTCCCTCAATGGCTAGACTAAATCTTTTTCAAGTCAGGACTCAGAAGCTTTAGGAAAATAATTTACGAAAAAAGTGACATCTGGGAAAATTTAGGAAAAATGACAGCTCACTATGAAGAATAGCAAATAATATCACTATTAGAGTGCTGAGGGGAATAAAGAAACAGAAAGTAAAGACATTGCACTGTCACACTTTGGACCAAGGGAGTTGATTCAGGGCACACCATGCACAGCCTTCCTGATGGCTTCAGTAACCTTGTTCTAACCAAAACAGCCATCCTTATTCAACTCTGACTGTAGAGAAGAGCTAATATGAAAATCAGTATATCTTATGAAATGACAAACAAAACTCCTTACATCAAAGTATTTAAATTATAGTTCTCGGTCCTCCAATTTTCTCTGTATTCCTCTATGGAAATTCATAAAAGGACAGATTAAATTTGGTCAATTTTAAGGCTAGGAATTTGCTATATTTCTGAGATAGAATCTTTGTCACAATGTTAAATGAAATGCGTCTTTCTAAGTATCTTGAACCCCATGCTAAGAATTATTACAGAAAAGGTTTCAGATAGCATAAATTGCAATCATTCTGTGAATAAGTAATCTGTTGATATAATCATCTTCTTTTCTCTTTTAACACCTAAAAGACAATTGTAACATGTAAAACAATTTTTTTTATTATTGACAGTTAAGATTCAATACAAATATTTAATATTTGAAACATATATCTGCTGCACCAAATGCAGCACTTCAAATGGCATAAGTTGAGGGGTATTCATGCTTTCTGAATTCATTTTGTCTGCATCAGATTATTTAAAGACTCTAGCAGGTACTGTTTTTAGAAGATTTTTCTTCTTGTTAGAACTGCTTTATTACCCATATGTTCTTTAAATAGTTCTTAAGAAAGCAATTTCAATTTAATTTCCATTTTCAGTGAACTAATTATATCTTTTGTGTAGAAAGCGTGATGTGCGAGAGTAAAAAGGAATTCTATTTAAATACCCCAATATTATGGGGAAGCGTACGTAGTTATCATTTTCCTTCCTGAACTTTACAGGCCCAATTTTCAAATATGATCTTTTGTTCACACTTTTCTCATTGGAAAGACTTGCCATTTCTTAATGGTTAAAAACAATTGCATTTCATTTGTTGCTTTACAATATTTTCTTTTCCGATTTGAGACATTGTTAAATATTTCCTTCTCTGTAAGTGCTCTTTGCAAGCACTTCCTCTACTGAACAGAAATATCCACTCATACACAGAATTCCACGCAAGGTTTTAACAGTATCTGACAATATGGCATTAACATTTCATCATTTCATCATTACTACTGAAAATATTTTGCTTAATACATAAAATCATGCAAGTCACTGCCAGTCAGTGGGTAAAGATAATTTCCTCTTTAGCTCCCAAGAGCTGAGATCCAAATTTAGAAGACCACAGGAACATCTGTTGGAGTGAGTCCAGAGAGGAACCACCAGGGTGATTAGAGGGATGGAGCTCCTCTCCTATTAGGAAAGGCTGAGAGAGTTGGCTTTTTTCAACCTGGAAAAGAGGCAGCTTCAGGGTGACCTAATTGCTGCATTCCAGTGCCTGAAGGGAGCTCCAAGAACACTCTTTACATGAGCATGTAGTGACAGGACAAGGGTAAATGGTTTTAAAAATAGAATAAGTTTCTATTAGATATTGTAAAATAATTCTTTGCTGTGAGGATGGTGAGACACTGGCACAGGTTGCCCAGAAAAGTTGTGGCTGCCCCATTCCTGGAAGTGTTTAAGGCCAGGTTGGATGGGGCTTGGAGCAACATGGTCCAGTGGAAGGTGTCTTGCCCATGACAGGGTCGGAACTAGATGGACTTTGAGGTCCCTTCCATCACAACATTTTTTATGATTCTCTTATATTTAGTATTTTCCTTGAGTGGTTTCTTTTTTCTGAAATAAGATAATATTAGGAACTTGAAATCAATGTGATTTACTCAAGCAAAATTTTCCCTGATGTTAAAAGCACAACTGGACTGTTGGCCGCCGTTCAAAAATGCTAGAGCATAAATGTTTATAAGACCTTTCACTGTTTTAAAATATATTTCAGATCCTTCTGATTTCACTAGCCCATACTATAAAGACCCCTTTTCAGTTCAAATTAAAACAGTTTGTAGTTTTTAAACCAGCAGAGATACTGTTTCAAACATTAGAATATTGAAACTTTTGCACTTCCTGGACAAATCAAGAAAAGCAAATAATAAAAAATAACCCAAAACCTCCACCAATAAAACAACCATGAGTCATCTCTGAGTCATCTAAGTCTGTGAATATCCAATATTCAGATTTTGTATTATGTAACCCAAATTGCAAATTACTTGCTTCAGAGGACTAGAGCTTCAAAACAGATATTAACAAAAATAGAGGATATTGGTATGAAAGACTTTCAAACAACAGAACATGACAAAAGTGAACAATTCCATTATCACCTCAGCAGTAAGAATTTAGAGAACTAAATCTTATTACTGAAATGCATTCTTTACAGAATCTTTGGGATGCAAAAATATGAGATAAGGCATGTACAAGCCCTCATTAATAATAGATTTATTATGTTGTGTACTCTTTAGATTTTCTGTGCTCAAGGAATTGGCTGGTTCAGAAGATTTTCAGTAATTTTTTCGATTTGCAATGAACAGATAAGTACAGAATGCTCACTCCTAACTTTAAAATAAGACTGACATATGGATGTAAATTGACACACCTCCTCATCAGCTGCAAGTCAAACTTGTCCAAAAATGGGATAAGACAGCAGAAAGCAAGACCAGTATAGTTTCTTAAAAGGTTGTAAAAGTATTCCTCAGTTTAAATCATAGCAATATTATTTTGCACAAGCTATTTGAGTCAAAATGCTGCAATGACTAAAACAAAGATGAAAGTAAAAGTGAGCAAAAAGCTGTTTCGCATCAAAATCCTGATAACACACTTCATAGTTGGCAACTACAAACACACAAGTTCTGAGTGGTAATTGAACAATGTATTTTAAACCAGATTAAATACTTAATTTTTGAACTTTTCTACCCCATTTTTTTACTTTATATAGCTTTAAAGTAAAAATACTCATCAAACAAAATGCTTCTAAAACAATTAATTAACAATTAAACATTCAGGAATGCTTGTAGGAGCCCATCAGTTTTATATAAAACAATTATTTTTTTAAAAAAGAATACAGACTGAAAATGATAAAAGTCCCCAAAAAGCAAAAATTCTCCGAAGATTTAGGATAATTTGCTTTATAGGTAAAAACACTTTTTTTTTTTTTCCCCCACAAAAAGAATCCAAATAAAATTACTTCAGGAGGCCTGTTGAAATCCGTAAAAGTACACTGATAAATTCAGGTTAAAGATTAAAAATTATGAACAGACAGAAAAAATCTCCAAGCTCAGTAGTGTATGAGTGATTGAATGCATGATTTACCCTAGTGAAATAGGGGATTAAGCCTTAAAAAGCAAAACAAACCAACTTCAATTATTTAAATGCAAAGATACATGTTTTTATATAAAATAACACTCTATAACTCTTATGTCTGTAGAAAGCAGACTAACTTGAAAGCTATGGTTGTTTCATGATTAAAACCAAACAAACAGAGACCGTGATCAAAGATAAAAAGGCTACTAAACAATACTAATATTTTAGAAAAGATGTATTTTTCTGCTGCACCCATAATTTCTTATCATCCTGAGGAAGAAAAGATTGTATTGCCTAGCCAAAGCTCTCCAGATCATCAGAAAACTCATCAAGGGTACTTAAAATTGTTGAAAGGGGACTGCATGTTAATTCAGCTGGGGCATTCTTTAGATAATTCAGTCCCATATTGCAAAAATTCTCTGTACAGAACAAACACCTTAGACCTGGCATGACTCCTAAGGCAGTCTGGGTTTTATTTGTGCTGTTCCACAACTGTTCCTGTTGCAACCATTTGGTTTTGATTGTCGTAGATCATTTCTCATCCTTAAGTAGGTTCATTTTCATTCCTGGTACATTAAGTACTGTTTCAACCTCAATCTGAATTGCTGTTTAATAAGATAAATAATCATAAGAAGTAATTACCCAAGGTTTTAGCTGATTTGTAGCCATTGGAGTGAGGCAGCAAGATTATCAGGAATATTGCATATGTATTTCTATTCCTTTACCTCCTATCTTAGAGGAAAAATATTTTAAAATTGTCTAAACTTGGACTAAGAGAAAAAAATTGCAAAATTTCTCCCATAGTCTAAATTTAATATCTCATTTTTCCTCATTAAACCTATTTAGTGTATCTTTTTCAATGCTCTAATCTGTTTATTATTATCTACTTACTGATGATATCTATCTACCTTGTGTTAAAAGCAAAAAATTCTGGTCAAAATATCAAAAATCTTGAGTTACTCCCAAGAGCATGTTACCCCACCTCTATAACGCATCAGTTTCACCTACATAATTTTTGACAAGAATTTATCCAATCTTTTGTTATCACTGTCATTGATAATACAAACTTTGAAATTGCATTATGCATTTTACTCAGTTTGCAAGTAGATATTGTTCCCTGTTGGACTATCCGGATCTTTATCTCTGGAACCTGAACTGCAACTTCTCAGCTCGTCCACTTTGCGTATTGAAAAAATGGCGGTAAGTTGTCTGCTTTTTAAGTTTTAGAAGGTTTCTATATTGAAAAAATGGTGGTTACATGTCTGCTATAGCTTTTTATGGTTTAGAAGGTTTTTTATATTCCATATGAATTCTATATTCTTCAAGGTAGACCATCTTATGTTGGTCAGTCTGTTTTCAGAAATAAATTCAGTAACCTCTGATTGTTCTCACTGCTGATCTCTGGACTTGCCAGTAGCTGCACATATTTCTAAATCGGTCACACACAAAGTGTTAGGTATTTTTTTCAACTGAGAGCTACTATTGTATAGTTAAGTTAAAAAAATATTCTGTTTTCTGTATGTTTGCCCTGTCCAAAACTTTCTGGTTGTACACCTAAGAGTATTCCTGTTTGGGCAGCAACATGTCTTTTACATTTCATTTTTACCTTATGTTCTCATGAGCCCTTTCTTGGCATCTCTTACCAGTGCAGTTTGTTCTTATGTAAGACAGTATTTTCAGGTTATACATGTTGGTTTACATCTTTTTCTCCCCTACATGATTGCTCCAGTTTGTCATGACAATTTCAAAATCTGAACCTTCCAATATGCTTCACTCTCAGTGAGGTAGCTGTGATCTGCAATTTATTATGAAGTTTTCTATTCCACCATGCATTGGGTTTGCATGGTCAAGCTTTGGTAGTGGGAGCTACAGGGAATAGTTTCTGTGAGAAGCTGCCAGAGGCTTCCTTCATGTCCAAGAGAGCCAATCCCTGGATGTACTGCTGGTCAAGGCTGGCCCAATTAGAAATGGTAGTAAAGCCTCTGTGATAACAGATTTAAGAAGGAAAAGTTATTGCACAGATATAATTGTGGGCAGAGAAGATTGGTGTGAGAACATGTGAGAGGAATAACTCTGCAGACACCAAGGTCAGTGGAGGAGAGGGAGGAGGTGATCCAGGCACCAGAACTGAGATGGAGAGAGAAGCCCACTCTGGAGCAGCCTTTCCTTGAAGGACTGCACTGTGTGGAAGAGTGACCTACACTGCAGCAGTTTGTGGATGGGTCACACTGGAGTTCATGGAGAACTATCTCCTATGGGAGACATCCCATGCTGGAGCAGGAGTCCTCTCCAGGAGCAGCGGGAGAAAACCTCAGGTGATGAACTGACCCATTCCCTGTCTCCTTGCACCACTGGGAGAGAAAGTAGATCTGGGAAGGAGGGAGGGGTGGAGGGAAAGATTTTTAAGGTCTTACTTTAATTCTTATTATCCTGCTCTGATATTGTAGTAATAAATTCAATCAATATCTCTAATCTGAGCGCTTTTTGCCTGTATATGGAATTTGATGAGTGCTCTGCCCCCCTCCTTAACTCATGAACCCTTTATTATATTTTCTCTGTCCAGCTGCTGAGGGGAGTGAGAGAGCAGCTTTGGTGGGCCCCTGATATCCAGGCAGGGTCAAACCACTATACAGCATTAGATTCTTACTGAAAGTAGCAATTAGAAATAGGCCTAGAATAAACATTTTTGAGTTTAACAATACAGGGTCAATGCACTCTTCCTACCTAATTAATAACTGCTGGCAGGTATTCTTAGAATGAAGATTTCTAGCTATTTTTACATTTATCACCTAATCCTACCTAGATCTTTTTTAGATTCCTTTAGAAAGTCCAGACCAAAGCAGAAAATCCAAAGCAGTACTATATACTCCCTCTCTATCCACTTAACCATGCTGTATAAAGAGTATAAAATCAACAGTTGGATTTGTATGACAAAATTTATTTCTACTGGTCCCACTGGCAGCCATTCATTGCCTTCTTACCTGTCAGGGGCTTAAAATAATATGAGTATTTATTCCAGAGTATTTTCTTGTCATGAAGATTCGCTTTTTCTAATTTCATTCTTCATATAATGTTGCCTTTATTCCAAAGATTTTACAGCCTGAGTAAAATAAGTCTAGGGGGTTCTTTACTTTAAATATATTGACAAATAAAGTAATACTTAATCCTCAGTCAATTGGGCCATTTGAAAATTGAGGCTATTCAAGAATCTAATTTGTGACAGAATTAGGCAGAAGGTTCTTTTTTTCATATTGAAATCTCATTAAAATGTATGAAAGTAAAGATTAATGTTCAATTCTCAATGGGGAAAAGAGTCAGCAGTGGCACCCCCCCAGAGCGGAAAATGCCTAGAAGGTTCAAATAGCAATTAGAAAAAAAATGGACAATATCTCCAGCAATAGATAGTAAAATGTTTGTTTAGACATGTATGATTTAATACCTCTAAAGCAGTGACTATAGATGCTGAAGCAGAAAAAAAGGATTAGAGAAATTACCTATTACATAGGGCTACAAAGTACTCCACATAAAAAAACACAGTCTCATGTGTTTTTCCAGACAGTACTTTCTGTTGTCATCAATAGAGAGAGGATTTGAATCAGCAAATAATTTCCATATTTTTAGGATAGAATTTTTACACATATAATTTTTAAAAATCCACAGCAACAAAATAAATCCTAGTAGGATAAGATGATGGTCTCATTTATCACTCAAGAACAAGCTCTTGGGGCCAAGATCAGTCACTGAAAATATTTGCTTCATACTCAGAAGTCTAAAGGGAAAACAAACATTGAGTAATAGAAACTGTGAGAAGAACACAACCAAGAACATCACAAAGCTATCATAGAAACCCACTGTTTTCCCACACCTAAGATTCATTCTGTGAATGAATTCTTTACTCTAAAAGAATATGCTATATTTGAATTACAGTCCAAAGGAAATTAGCAAAGGTGTTATGAAAAATCTTTTGTGTGAAAAATGACTAAGTAAGCTAGGACTACTGAGTCTGAGAAAGGGAAGACTTAGAGAAGGTGATGTAAAATTGTTTAGGCTACAAAAAGGCATATAAAAATACTAGTCAGAAGTTATGAAATATAACCAGCAGGAACAAGGTTAAAAAAGAAAATAAAGCACAGTGTTTTATCCAGGCAGTGTGTGTATGTTTTCCACACGATTTTGTGGATCTGAGTTTATATGGGGCTGTAGTGCAGAGAATTGAGAGAAGAGACTTGTTAAATTAAAAGAAAAAAAAAATGGAGATAAATGTGACTTCTGTGCCGAAAGTGATTCCTGGCTGAAAGGGCTTTGGGAAAAATGTCCCAGTCCTTTTCTAGGCATGGTCTTTGGTCAGCGTTAGGAAAAATGTATAGAAGAATATTTTTCACGACCCAGCATGCTTGGTCTTTTCCTGGTCTTCAATAAAATCATGAACCACTGCTAGAAGTGAAGATAAGGACATGAGTGCTTTTGAAGAAGTGGGAAGTCATTCAGTGGATTATCAGCTTTTGTCAAATACTGGATTTAGGAACCTTTTTTTCACTTACTAAATAATAACAGTTCTTTACAGTTATTGACTCAAAGGAGAAAAAGACTTCTATTACATGCAAATTAAAATCTGTGAAAAAAAACCCAAAATCAACCAACTAACTTGAAGTTCTAGCAGTGAGCTTTTTTTCCTCAATAGCCTTTGGTACTATTCATATTAACATAATGTCCCATAATACTGTCACGACAATTGAAAAACTCACCATGATTAAAGACCAGCGTTAGTAAGAAATCATGAGGCTGTTGCACCATGGAAATCCTAAATTCCAGAATACCCTTGACATACTGCTGGAGGAAAGAGCCTTCTGAAGTAACAAACAAACAAATAAAAAGCTTTTTTTTTTTACTGTATATATGCTTTTCAGCACAGCTATATGATGTTTTTCCCCTGATTTCTGAATGTCTAGCAAGGCTTCAACGTGCCTGAAAGGCAGTTGGCATGTGTGCAAGCTAGACAAAGTGGGAGGTAATAGAGATTGGCAGAGGGAATTGTCTGAGGTTTTGGATATATCTGCAAGAGCTGTCTCAATTAAGGGAGTTTGTTAGCTTTTTAGAAAAATGGTTCACTAATGGAGGTCCTAAGTAGATCAAATAGTGTTACTGGCCTTTCAAACTGTGCCATGGAGAGAAGCATTTTTCAACTGATGCAGATCACTGGATTATAGTCTACCATCTTAGACAAAAATCCCCACAAGGAATACTCTGGTTTAGTGAGGAGTATCCAGAAATCACATTTCTGCAGGAGACATTAAAATGAAAGAGACTCTTGATCATTTTGTAATCCTCAAAAACTTTGCCTGGATGTTGTATTTCATCTCAATACCTAGTTTCATACAAATTCAAATGTCACTTCCTCCCAGTAGAGTCTGTGTATCAGCTGCGTGTGAGGTTAAGAGACATCACCTTCTTGGAGAACTGTATCTCAGCAGGAATCTGATTTAGAGTCCTGAAGAGTGTACAATTTCTAAAAATATCTCCCAAATCAAGCTAGATTAAATAGCATCTTTTACAGAACTAAAAACTGACACCTCTGGAGTTCAAAGGTTTAGATATCCAACCGTGATGCACGAGAGCTAGTTCAAGTGTGTTTTCCCAAATATCATTCTAGGAAGCATAATAGAGGTTTTTTTTTAGTACTTTTAAAACTCCTCCAATACCCTGTCCAGTTCTATTATTACATGTCTGGCAAGGGATAGAAAAGTACTCTAACAAAGAATGGAAATTCAAGTTTTGGGTTTTTTTTTTCCTTACAGCTGTTTCTGGTGGAAAAAAAATCTTGAGCCATGGAATTTGATGCTGATATGTATTAAACTTCCAAAAAACATTATGTATAAAGAGCAGCAGAATCTCCACATTTTGGCCTATATTACAGAATTTAGCTTAATGAGCTGCACTATACCTAACGATGTAGTTAATCAGTGGCTCAGTTCAAGAACATGAAAAGTGCACAGAACATCTCTGGCCATTCTAGACTCTGAAGTAGAACCCCTCTTTCAGAGTAGCATTTGCTTCAAATATTCTTTCCATCCTACCTCCATCCTCCCAGTCTCAGGCAGAATCATACAAAACCTGGGCTTCTTTGAGTATCCTTCCTTAGGATAAAAAAAGTTATGGATGAGAAATATTAGCAAGTTTTATCCTAATATAGTTCTTACCAGAAAAGGTCAATGAGATAATTTATCCTGTTTAATAGAACTAGAATGGCCTTTAAAAATACAATTCCCTGATTATTTTTATGTTCAATTAAGAAAAAAATCAAATTTGTTCCATTAGGCACTCTGGTATATATCCTGATTGATGCAAACATATAGGGAATCCTTTTACATTTCTCATTAACAGAGTTATTTTCAACATGCCTATGTTCTCTGCTGTTCGTATCCAATTTTACCTCATGTTCCAAATAAGAAAAAAAAAAAAAAGAACATATTTCAAGCTTTTACTGAAGCTAAGTATTTGCACAAAAGAAGGCAGAAAGTATTTAAATGTTCAATGATTCTACTGAGATAACAGTAAGTGTCATTAATATGCAGTGTTCTAACACAACCAGGAAATACTGATCAACAAAAAAGTACTTTGGACAGTATCCTGTATGCAAAGTTTTCAGCCTTAAATCCATGGCAATTTGCATCTCTCATTCTCATTTTTTTTTTAGCTGACTGACCCTTTAAACACGTTTAAACATGGAATTTAAAAACAGTTATTGTTTGACTTATATTTAAGACAGATATATATAAAAGTCTATTAATATATATTTTACAATATATAATTTATATTGTAAAATATATAAGATCATAAAGCTCAGCATCTTAAAAATAGGAATTCTCTTTCATTTGCATTTTTTTTCATATTTCTGAGATTTCATTCCTATCACTTTAGGCTAACTATCTTGTTAAAAGGCAGACAGGATGAAGAGTAAGATGTCCAGTGTTAAAATTTTTACCTAATTACATTCTACCTGAACTCAAGAGAAAGGATAACAAAAATTTCTGCCACTCTTTTGAGTAATTCACCTTGGCCTGTGAGGGATTAAGAGGCAAGGAGTTTCATGTCTTAAATTTTCAATCTCTTTCTGCGATTAAGAGCTGACAACACAGTTTTCACATACCTATCTTCATCTCATGATCAAAGCTGCATTTCTAAAAGTTAAGATAAATGTATCTCTACACACATGTTTTTGAGACTAATTCCTTAATAATCAAAAAGAAAAAAAGTACAAAAGAAAAAGAAGTTTACAGTCATTTTGGCAATATTCTAAGGCCCTTGTGTCAGCTTTCTCAAAAACTGTACAGCCTCTGAATATTATTCCAGCAGAACTTACAGAGAAAACTCACACCAGTTTTACTAGACACTGTTCAGACACACACATTCCTGTTCCAAAGAGTTTAATTGGAAACAAGGAAATTGAACAGCAAAAAACTGATGGAGACCAATAAATTAAGCTCAGGCAGTTCTTGAAGACAATTTACTTCTGTCCTGTGGAAGCAGCTTCCAATACACATTTTTCCTTTCTAAAACCTTTATTTTTCCAACTTGTAAATGACAGAGCCATATACACACGGCAATGATCTTATAATAGTTGCTCATCCACTTGAATGAAAACAGACTAACACTAACTGCCTAGAAGGAGCAGCAAGAAACCTTTTATAAAAGCCAACTGTGCATCCTGTGCATTCAGCCACAGTTAGTGTTTACCAGCAACAATTTCCTTTCAGCTACAAGCAGAGCTTTGGTGAACCTACCTTATTTCCACACCATTAACTTCCAAACATTTTTTCTTCCCACTGTCACTCACCATGATCTCTTCTGTGTTTTTCTGTCAAATCAAATAGCTTCTCCAGCAGTCTCGCTCTGTCTGTCTCAAAGCAAATCCAGACTTTGTTTCTTCTAAACAGCTTTTCTCTCATCTGCATCTGTTTTTCTGAGTAGTTGGGGCAATACCTTGGAAATTTCTTATCATCATTATTCTATGTTTATCCAAAAAGTCCGAAGTGTCCCGTAATCCCAGGTGTGGTAGGCAGAGGCAATTTGACTGGGTTACTTAAAGGCGCAAGGCACAACGCTTCACTTGCCCAGGCAGCCGTATTTTTGTGCTAAACACCAAGCAGTTCATGCTTGGCAGTGCTCTGAAGCATGGGACTTTATCTTCTGTAAATAGGATTAGCAAATGAAAATATGTATTCTAGTTTCACAGAGCAGGATTATCAGCAAACCAGTACATTTCTGTGATGTTCCTTTTAGCTCTATTTTCTGATGAGCACTAATACAGCTTTTGTTAATCTCTTCTGTGAAAAAATGCACATATTTGAACATATTCTACATGGTAGACTGCAGGTTTAGGTTCTCAATTTTAGATCATCTCTTTAGTAAAAATAATAGAAACCTGAGTCATAGATTTTCCTATTAGAGAAGGAAAAGGTTGTGTTGTAGAGTCACTACAAATAACAGAGCAACTTTATGCTGAAAATATATAGCCACTCACTGCACCATTTTAAATACTGTGTCATTTTAGTTTTAAGGTAGCCATTTTATATAAACATATTTAAAAGTAAAAGGAAATGCTGCTGTACAAGTTTTTCTTTATGACCCTCTCAAAAGCAGGTATTGATAGTTAAAATTTTTTATAAGTCCCTGAAAATGGTAAATCATCTGCTCCCAGTTAATTCAGTGCTGGTTCAGGGACACTGAATTTGTCATCTGAAGCTTCATGGTATATCTGAAACAAGCTGCGCTGGTTTTGGCTGGGGTAGAGTTACTTTCTTTCACTGTGGCTAGTATGGGGCTGTGTTTTGGATTTGTCATGAACACAGAGTTGATAATGTAGAAGTGGTTCTGTTGTTGCTGAGCAGGGCTTACACAGAGCCAAGGCTGTTTCTGCTTTCTTGCTGCCATGCTGGTGAGGAAGTTGGGGCTCCATGTGAGGTTGAGAGGACACACAGATGGGACAGGTGACCCAAACCAACCAAAGGGATATTCCAGACCGTAAGGCATCATGGTCAGTACATAAGGTGGGAGGAAGGAGAAGGAAGGGAAACTTTTGGAGTGATGGTGTTTGTTTTCCCAAGCCGTTGTTACACATGGTAGAACACTGCTGTACTGGAGATGCTCATGGGAAGCAGTGAATTAATTCCTTGTTTTTTTTGCTTTTGTGTGTGGCCTTTGATTTCCCTATTAAACTTTCTTTATATCAATCCAAGTGTTTCCTATCTTTTCCCTTTTTAATTTCTCCCCAAACCTACTGTGGGAGAATGAGCAAGCAGCTGCATGCAGCTTGGTTTCTGACTTGGGTGAACTACAACACAGGCTCATGAAAATTTATCATGTAGTCTTACACCAAAACAGCGTAAGAAAGACGTCCATAAACTGTTTCCATATTTACTATAAGGTCATCCTCATTACATATTTATTAGTTCTATATGCAATTTAAAATGTGATATAATACACTTTTGCACAAAAACCCCCTAAATTCCTGAACTTTCACTGGACAGCAAATTTACCAGCCTAAGCATGAATTATCTGAGTTGGCTCTACATGCCAGTTGAGATATCCAGAGACTTTACAAAGAATGGATGTCATTGTTTGTGGGACAAACTCATTTTAAATGCATGAGAGAAATAACAATAACAACACAGTCAGAATTTTTGTTTCCCTTAACAGCTGTAAGAAATAAAGGCATCAGTTAAACAGGATGCAAATCTCTCATTTGTATTTGTGAAGACTGAAGTCAGGACCCTGAATTTTAGGAAACCAGAGCTCCAGACATTCAAGGAGTTAGTCAGTAGGACCCCCTGGGAAACTGCCCTCAGGGACAAGGGAGCAGAACAGAGCTGGCAGATCTTTAAGATTGCTTTCCATACAGTGCAAGAGGTTCAAAAATCAGGCCAAGAAGGCAAGAGACCTTGGATGAGTCAAGACCTACTGGCCAAACTAAAGGGCAAGAATGAAATATACAAAGGAAGCAGAGACAGATGTCCTGGTAAGAGTCTAAGGATATTACCTAGTTGCGTAGGGATGGAGTCAGGGGAGCCATGGCACAGCTGGAGTTGAACTTGGTAAAGGATGCAAAGAATAAGAAGAGTTTCTACAGGTATGTCCACCAGAAAAGGAAGGTCAAAGAAAGCGTAGCTCCCATGATGAACAAGGGTGGGACACTGGTAACTTGGACAAGGAGAAGGCTCAGGTACTCAACAACTTTTTTCCTCGGCTTTAAATGGCAATCACTTTTCCCACATCTCTTGAGTGGATGGACAGCAAGACAGGGACTGGGGAAGCAAAGTCCTTACCACTGTAAGAGAAGATCAGCTTTGTTACCACCTCAGCATAAATAAATAAGTCTCTGGGACTCAGTATAAGGAATAAATCTTTAACAATGAGGGTGGTAAAACGCTGGAACAAGATGTCCAGAGATGTGTTAGATGTCACATTCCTGGACACTTCAAGGCCAGATTGGACAGGGCTCTAAGCAACCTGCTCTAGTTGAGCATGTCCTTGCTTATTGTAGGGGAATTGGAGTAGATGAACTTTAAATATTCCTCTAGGACAAAGTATTCTATTTTTCTGTTTCATGATTTACTTAAAAACTAATGGAAAGCTTATAATTTAAAATGCATACATTTTATAAATCACATAATGCAACAGTGTCCTCTCCATAATCAACTAATATGGATAACCCTGCCGATTTTTCTCTATTGCTAAACTTATTCATGCACACCTGGATTAAAAAAACCTTTTTTTTTGGTATGGAAATAACTAATATTTTTACTCATGATGAAAAGAAAAAAACAGCAACAGAGTGGTCCCCTATCTGCTATAATATTGTTATAAAAGGAAGAAAAAATAGTGTGCATAAGTACTTTATAATTTTTCCTCATAATTTTTAAAGCTAAAACAAAACTTCTCTTTTCAATACAACTCAGGGATATAATGCTAAAACCGCCAGCTAGTAGGCTTGACAAATGTTGCCTTCATTGCAGTGTCAGATTGATAGAACAACTAGAAAGTTGTATAATAGGAGAATAAATGGCATTCTCAAGTGTTTTGCCATCCAATCATTAACCAGGTGAAAGCAATTCCAACACCCACCAACACTAGGATCTAAAGAGTTAGGACAAAAATTACAGAATTAATTGGTTTAACAATTATCAGACATAGAGGAAGAAAAACAAACAAATAAATAAGAATAAAGGGTTGCAGACATCCACAAAGGGAAACTTTTATCAAGGCTTGGAATCAGAAAATTCTGTGTTCAAGGACAGACAGAATAACAACCTTCCTTTGAAGGAAAATAAAGTAAGTAGACATGGGCTTTAGCATATTTAACAGCCATCTAATTTCATATAATCATATCATTTGAAATATTACTTCAAAGAAAGAAGCAGTAAAATGCATGTAAATTCTCTTTCAATTCTCCCTTCTAAAATATATTTTCCGGTCTCTATCCTCCTCCCCCTACTTTCTTCACCCCAGCAATGATTTCTGCCTCTCACAATCTTGATTGCTCTGATGACCTCAATCAAAAGGCAATTATCCAGCAAGGATGGAAGGTAATTATTCCCATCAAGGAGAGATTGAATGCACCTGAATAGACAGCTGCAGTTCTTCCAGGGATTACATTATTACTATAGAAACTGCCTCCATTAATTTGTGATGCATGTCAAATTTATGATAAAAACTTGATTTGTTTGCAAGACAACTACTTTTCCCATTTCATCCAACACTCACTTTAAGGCAAGAGCAACAGTCAGTTGTAAGTTACTTTAATATATAAGTGACAACTGTCAGCATGCAACCATCTGCTCAGAAGTGAATGACATAAAATCAGGAAAGGGAATTGAAGCTCCAAATAGATACACATTATATAATTCCAGACAGAGCCAAAAGCATGACTACTTCAGCCCAAGCTTGCCAGGATCCTGCCATAGGGACAACAATATAGGGACAATATATATAAAATAAAAACAGGGTCAGTAAGAAAATAAATTTAGTCACCCTATTTGTCTTTTCCTAGATGAGAAAATGTTTAATTCTTGGAAAGACAAAATGGAAAATCTGTAATTTATTATGAAAGATTTATACATCAATATTTACAACATCCCATTTTTAAGAGAGATGGGCAAGCTACCTTCTCTCAGACTCTTGAGGACTTATAAGTCCTCACATTTATAACATATATCTTAAGTGCTTTGTCTAGAAATTTTGGGTAAGGGTTCTAATCACTATAATCACTACACATGCTAAAATACCACCTTCCTTAGGAAGAATTGCAAGATTGATAAATTATTTCTAATATCAAAATTCATTAGATTTAACAGAATTTAAAGAGGACTTTTCCGTTACCAGTGCTTGCCTCCTAAAAGGTAAAAAGCACGGAAGGCTGAATCAGAATGCATTTTACTGTCCTACTGGTGAATTATAAGACATCTTAGTAGAAAATCAGCCAAAAAACCTGTTGTTACATCTTATTAAAGGTTATTTTTCTGCATAGGCTGCAACTGCAAATCTTGCATTTTAATGCCAGCAGAACATATAAAAGTTGCCGTTCTAATGCTAATAGATTGTCATAAATCTTGGCAGTGAGGTCACATAACATTGTGTTAATTAGGTACATACATGACAGATTTAATTTAGAAGTAAGGAATTTTCTATTGTAATCTTACACTCCTTTATTTCTGGAAGTAGAGTATCAAGACCCACTGACTTACTAATCTTATCTTTCTTTCTGTAGTCTTCTTTTGAGACACTAAAGCTGTTAAAGTCATTTATATTATTGTTGTTTTGAAAGCGCATCACATAACAGTCTCTCTTTTAACTTGTAGTCTGAAAGCATGAAATATTTTTTTTGCATCTCCAACTTTTCACCATCTCCATCATCTTTCTGTAGTTCACCAAATATAAGAAAAGAAGGGAGAGGAGGAGGGAGTACAGTGTGATAAAAAAACCTGTGAGAACAGAAGGGGACAAGTATTTGCCCTGCCTATTGCAAAACTCTTTTTTCATTTTTGGAGTAAGAGACACAGCTGAGCTTCCAGCCTGCAAATGATATCTGTTCAGTTCAACTGGCTTTGCTCTTGCAACACGTTTTTCAGCTTTCTTTTTTGGTTCTTTGTATGTTACAAAAAGTTTAAAGTGCAGTCAGAGTTCACTTCCTGAAGCCTTTTTCACTGCTGACTAAATATACAAGTCCTGGTTAGGCTTCACTTCTTTTTTTTACCGCTACTTAGAGCTGTCTGGTGGTTTCTGTCTTGAAATTCTCAGTGATCAATGTCCATTCAAACATGAAATAACATTTCTTTTTCCATGAAGAGAATAACAGAAAGGTATTGTACAACGCTTTATTAAAAGTTTGTGTGCAACAGATAGGGATAAAAGAAAACATAACCTACTTTGCTTCCTGGGTACCTTTTGTATGTATGACTGCTATTCAAATTACCTTTAAATTCATAATTGCTGTAATTAAATTTTGCAGGTTGCTAAATAACCATCAGCCAATACATTTTTAAATTATTGTCAATTTCATATTTATCTATGGGAAAAGTGGTTCCAGATATTGCGATATAGTCTATTGTGATCCTAGCCTTTGAGGACTGTTTCCCTATCTTAACTGGATATCAGATGGTCTCCTGAGAGACACTTTTCTATTTGGTCTTGATCCATATGATGGAAGCTCCTTGCATCAGGGTGATGCAGTATTTGTACATTAAATCTATCCAATCCCTTTTGGGATATTCAGGGAACATGGAGGAATTGTGTACTTAAGGAGGTCAAGTGGCAAGGTTTTTGGATTTGCCATAGTCTTCAGTTAGGAACTTGTCGTTGATGGATTATCTTAAAATCATCCTTTTTTCAGGCTAGCTTAAAGAAAGATGAAAAAAATAATGTTCAAAACATGTCTAAAATAGCTGACACAGTTACTAAAAAAAGGAAGAGGTAATCAGTATTTAATCTGCTTGCCCTATGATTAAATAATAATAAAAAACAACCTCTCTTTATCTGGCAATTGTGAACTTTGGTATCTGTGCATTTTATTTTTCTTCCTGCCTTGTACCCCAGCGGTTACCCCTGAAAGAAAATCTTGCCATGGCAAGACAGACTTGGGGTAAGAATTAATTTCCATTTTGGAGCCCTCCAGTGTTTCTAGAGAGATTCCATTTGTTTTTCTAAAATCAGTGTACTTCTCTTTCATTCTAGTGACAGTCTGACCACCCATCTGAATCCAAATAAACTTTCTTTCACTTCCTTGGAAATACACGTTTCTTCTCAGACCAGATCAGTTCTTGTACCTGACATTGATTTACCTGACAGAAAGTACCCAATCCTTGACTCAGTGAAGGTATAAAGTCCCCTCTCTCTTTCTGTTTGGGCAACTCAGGGTAGCTTTTTACTTTACACAAATTGCAGTAGAACTCAGGCCCATTACTGATGGCAGTACAATCACTTCTTCCCTTTGCTTTCGTGATGTCTAAGTGACAGGGAACATGCCTAAGATTCTCCATGGAATCTTGAATGTCCACATTGATGAATACAGTGAAAACAAATACCTAAATAGGTTATATGGTTTATAACTTGTTCTTCATAATTCATGAGTGAAATTAACCTTTCTGACATGACAATGGGACGGGGAATATCAAACACCACTCCAAACATCCCTCCTAGGAGGATATTATGACACATAGCCTTTTCATTCAAATCCCTACTAACCTCTTGCAGTTTGCCAGTGAGGATCTCCTCCTTCCTTATTGCTCTTGGCACACTGAGGCAAGCTAATGTACAATCAGAAAAGTAATAGAAATAGCTGCTGCAGCAGATGACCTCTTTGAGAAATAGTGCAGTAAGAAGTTATCAACTTGGAGCAAACAGACAAATTGTGCCTGGGCCTCTGGAGACGCCTGTTGCTGCATCCATTCGCAAAGCTGAATATTCCGTTTGTTGCTTCCAAACAGTGATCTATGTTTGGGTAATGTTTGGGTAACCTAAACAACTAAATTAGTAATGGTCATCCTCAACTAATTACTCTTATGAATAAATTGCTTTTGATTCACCAATATGTTTATTAAAAAGTCTAGAGCAGAACACCCTGGAGAGACTTGTTTAAGAGTAAATCAGAATAGGGTGACTTCCAGGACAGAGTACATGACGTAGTAACACCAAGCTTATCAATTTTATGTTGCCAAGAACTGCTGATAAGAAAATTTTATGGCATACTGTGATATACAGCTTTAAATTACAGAGTTGCCACTGGCATTCAGTACGTCTTACTAGAGATTTATCTGAATCTTTAAAGGTTTTTTACATTTAAATATTCCTTTAAAGACCTATACAAAATGTAGCCTACTTTAAAAATCATACACTTGGAAATCATCAAAGCTTATAAGTAGTTTAAAATGAGAACAAGCAAAAATTAGTAATTAATCACATTAACAGTAAACAAAGCCCAAATTAGCATTTTAAGAGTCCTGTTTTTGTTTCTGACTCTTACTAACTAAGTTGAGAGAAATTGAAAGGAAACAAACAAACCAAAAACATTCTACTTTAGATGTATTGAGTTTATAGAAGTCAATATGATTATGGGGCAAATGTGAACTTTCTACCACACTTTATATATTTACATGTATGTTCTTTTGTGACTGTAATGTGAATCATGATGCTGCTCCCTCTTTATTGCTTTTCTAATAATAAACAATAATGAATGACTGCAAATGTCTATTGCAGAAGTGGATGAGAGATGGATATAATGAACACACCAAGGCAACATATTTTAAACCCAGTATGTGATTGTGAGTATGCACAAAACCAATTATATAAATAATGCCTACATCACTCATGCTCTCTTTTGCAGCTCAACAGACATTTTAAAGTTCCCAGTAACAAGAACTCTCCTGATTGTTACCCAGGGAGGATATTTCAAGCAGGCTTTTTTGAAAAAAACAAAAGAGCAACCAATTTTTTTTTTTGAGCTTTATTTCCTACATTAGAAACTGATAGCCTTTATAAAATTATTAAGGAGTACAGTACAAAAAACACGCTTCTTAGAAATACACTAATTCCTTGCTAGGCAGACCATCTGTAGCAGATTAATCTTCAAATTCAGTCTCAGCTTAAATCTGAAGAGGCTAATACAGGCAGTGAGTGCTAAATGGAAGGAGGGAATCAGTGTTTGACTACCAGACATAATTCACTGGTTTATAGCAATTATGATTTACACTACTCTGTTTTCATTTGCTCTGAAGCCAGCTAAGAAAGCTAGTGAAGCCTGGCTTCAGCTGCAGAGCAGTCTGCAGCCTGCAACTGCCCTGACCATGACCTGGCAAGCTCCTCTCTTGCCTCATCTCCATCATCTGTATGGTCCACTACCTCTCTCCAAATGCCTACTTTTTTATCCAATATACAAAGCAAATCTTTTGCTGAACAGTATTTTATAAAATTACGTAACCTCAAATTTATGTGATGATTAAGAAAAAAGAAGGCTTATTCCTGCACACTTTATGTTGTCGGAATGACTTAACAGAGTTTGAGCCCTCTCCAGTTGCATTGATTCTGATATTGATGTGATTCTTGCAATCTCATTCCTTGTGCTAACCTTGGAGAGAAGACATCTGAAAGTGCACAGTTTTCTGCCTGGTTAGTGAGCTACAGTTCCTTGGGATAAGGGCTGAGGAGTTGAAAGGGAGGTGGCAGGACTGCACACAAGCTGTGAAGGAGGAGGGATCACAGGTAGCTTGAAGCTGAGTTTAGGCTGCAGGGGAGCCCCAGGCTCCATTGCTTCATTTCTGCAGAGGGGAGGACACAGGTAGGACATAAGGGATTTTGCTTTTCTTTTTTCAGCTGTGCTGAAGATGAACTCAAGACTGAGGTGGCTAAAGAGACCTGGATGACTAACGAATTAATGAATCTCATGCATGCTAATGTTGTCTAGGATGTCTTCTCTCCCTGAAAACACCCAAATGTGCTTTCTCTTGGATCTTATCTCTGGCAACAAGAAGTGATAAATATGCAGTGATCCCAAGACTATTTCCTGCCGCATAACCTTAGTGTAGCAACAGCAGTCACCAAAAGTATGGATACAGGGTATGCTAGATGTCAACAGCAGAGGCAGCTGGGTTATTGTATTAGAAAACTCAGCATGCCTGGAGCACAGGCTCATGCCTGACCCACACTGAGGGACATTCAGCCTCAGAAAATGCAGCAGTAGGGCATGATAGTTCTCACATTTTACAATAAGATAGAGAAAATATATATAATGCCCCTAAGACAAATGCCTGGATGTCATCTCCCATCACAAAGGTTTTGCTCACATATTTTAATTTGAATTTCTTCATGGAGAAGTCAGAAGAAATCAATGATAAGTAAACAACTTCTGATCCACCACTGTATATATTTCAAAATTTTGAAGTACAATTTCTCCTTAATCATTATGTGATTTCTACAGACAGATACTATTATTTAGGGAAAGGGAATGATCTACAATACAGTGATGAAACAACCTTGTAAAAATTAACAAAATATCCACATCATATTTGAATCCACATGCATGGAAACTGTATTGAGAATAAACATCATGTTCTCTCTCTCCAAATATCTGCTTATTTGATATGATAAATTAATTAAATATTCCATCAGGAAGCATTAAAAAGCGGCGTAACTGCAGAATTGTGTGCAAACTCAAAAATACTTATATCACACCCATTTCTTGTATAACAAATGGTTTAAAGAGTGTCAGTTGTAGTCATAACAACACAGAAAAATAAACAAATATTTTCTAGATTTCAATTATAAAATTAATTAGGTTGATTACCCAGAAGAGACATTACCCAAAAGAGTATTTATGAACTTAGATATTCTTTAAAAAAAAAAAAGGATCCAGGAAAATTGTCTCTAAAAAAAACTTTTTTCTGCATAAAGGAAATGGAATAAACCCTATTTATAAAGCCTTTTGTCTTCAAAATTATGTGTCCATAGATATAGTACCATCAGCTACTTGCATCATCCCAACCATATTGGTGTAGGTTAAGAGAAAGTGTATTCTGTGCTCAATTTATCACTCCACATAGTAGTTTTCTCACCAGATGTACTGAACAGAATGCAGAACATCCAAGTTCTACCTAAATTTATCCCAGTAAAGCATTTGGAGAGATTTTTTTTTTCTTTGCTTAATTTTTTTACTAAATTTTGTTGAATAGCAACACTGAGTATTCCTTCAATGTTCTCTTGAGTTGGCTAATGAGTTCTGCTATTACTGGTGTGAAAGAGAAAGAATTTCCTCACAGACAAATGACTAAATTGCATAAACCTTATGTCCTGTTGAAATAATGCTGTCAAAACTCAACATTCATTTTGTCTTTCTACATATTTTCCTATGTATTCTATATTACTGTCATAACTTTCTGTCCTATAATGAAGTTTATTTGTAGTTCCCATCCTTCAATTACATTTGAAAAGAGAAATATGAGACTGTTTCTCCTCCTATTGGAGAGAAAACAAAGAGCAGAAAAAACCCCACGGTCTATCTACACTAGGCCTGTTTATCATAAACAGGAGTGCATTAGGATGAGAGAGAAAAGAGAGAACCATGTTAAGTGAAACCTTTAAATTAGGTATATATCCAGAGAATATGTGGAGGACTTCGAACCGAAAGGATTTCTCCTGGCATGGTCAGAGTAAGGCCCAGCAGTAGGCATACACTGGAGTGGCCAGTTTTACTCCACTCCTCTCGAGCTTGCCAAAACTGTTCATCCCTATCTTTACAGTCTCCTTATGACATTCCAACTTATAACTAGAGTTTCACATCTGACAAACCTCTTAAATATCCCATCGTAAATTTGCTCTTACCCTTGAGACCCATGCTGATTGTGTTTCCTCCATTTTTTTGATTATGAAGCTCTGTGTAAATCTCTCCAAGGCTTTTCTCCACTGATCTTTTCAGTGATCTGCAAGCTCTTGATCTATGCTAGTGCTACTGTAACTTCCTCATCACTTAGGTTTTTGCGTCTTGTATCTTTTACTTCTCTTGATTCATATCATTGTTTTTAAATTCAGTTGCCATTAACCAGAAATCATCACAACTAAGATGTCCTTACATTTCAGGTGTCCACATAAATTCTTACCATCCATATATCCTTATAATATTTATTTTTTTTCCAAACCTTAATTAAGGGTTTATGACAATTGTCATTTAGAAGTTTCAAAACAACAAAAGTCTCATTGTGCAGGATTGCAACCTTAGTATCTGGATTATTTTCAAACTTACAAAGAGCTACCCTTCAAAATCACCCTATATATTTAAACATGGGAGAAATTAAACGCACTCTTTTAGACTCTTCTTGACAACTAAAGTATTTTCTACTGATATTGCTCATTACACCAAAGAATAGGAACAGTCTTTCCATGTTTTCAACCCTTTATTATTTGTTATAATGGCTTATTAATTGTAAAGAAAAAATTACAAAAACAATCTTTTCCTTCCCTTGTGAAGTATCTGGTATAGTGGAGTCCTGGTCCATGACCTGCTACTGCTACTGCCTCAGCAAGAGAAATCAGATTAAACAAAAACAAAACCCCAGTATTAAAGGACACGGCTACAGAGGATAGTTGAACTTCTCTCTGGAACCTTGGCCTTCGGCTTCGCTGATACTGCTCTGCTAATCTGCTGCCCTTCTTCATTCTAACTCTTCTGTTTCCTATATTAAGGCCCCTCAGGGTAGAGAGACCTTCTCTTACCCTCTCTGGTATAGAAGGATTTAATCTCCACCTGGTCACTACAAAACAAATAATAGACTTCAACAATTAAGAAAATGTCACTTTCCTTTTCTTCTGGCTGAACTATATAGAACATCTTAGAAAAATGTCAAGGTTTTCACAGGGTCCTGTGTTGTTATTGCTTGTATTGCACAGTAGATAGACATTCAAAAATTAATGGTTTTATAACATTTTCTGTCAGAATGCAAAAAAAGTTATCCCTCACACCAATATGAAGAAAATAAATAAAAGCCTGAGTTTTCAACACAGTACAGAACTCTGACCATCTCTGTAAAGAAAACCTTTCATCATCATTAAAAAAAGTTCAAAGTATAATTTGAAAAGAAACCACCAGAGCTGAACCAGAACTGGAATACTTCATTACAAGTTCTATAAGACAAACTCCTTACTTACATTATAGTTTAGTCATTCTGAACAACAAGCAAAGCCTGAGGATTATGGATCTCTCCAGCTCTTTTAGTGATGTGCCCTCGAGGAGTTATGCCTCATCACTCCTCACCAGACAAAATCTTTGAGGGTTTTCAAGGACAGCATTAAAGAGAGAGAGCTTGTTGCAATATTCTAGCCCAAAGACACAGAGCACTTGGGGCAGGTTTCTGTCCATTATCATCTTTGAATATTTCAGAAATTAAAATGGCTAAATAAATATGATGTCTGAACTGTTTGTCTACAAGGCATCACCAGTCTAAACTTTCATGGTTTTGAATTTTACAGGAGATGTCATCCCTAAGTGTAATTAGGGAAAAAAATTGCCTGTATCCTTAAACTGAATAAATAAAAATAAAGAGATCTTAAGTTTTGGTAGCAAATTGTAGAGGTGGAAGAGAGGAAAGGTAATCAAAACCTAGAGGAAGATGGGAAAAATAGTAGACAGAGGCCTAGCTGATGCTGTTATAAGAGATCATCCTGAAAAGAAAACCTATTTGAAAGGTGCCTTAATCTTCAGGATGTACATCCTGAAAGTGGTTTTGCAAATTAATTGCAAATTCAGTTAAAGAGTTTACAGAAAGTATCATCAATTATTGTAAAATCAGATTATCATTTTTTATTACTATTTTTTTAATCTATAATTCCTTAGGTTTCTTTACATATTCTATATCTTCGTGTGTTCATAGGTGGTTAAGCTCATTCTGGGAAATAAGATGCCTAACATCTCAAACCTCTTAAAAATATTTTCCTGTAAGAATTTATGAAGAAAACAAACAAGCAAATAAACAAAGAAATAAAATCCCTCTGTTTCCAGGGCCAGTTGAATACATCAAATTAAAGGAATCCAAATTAAATAAAATGCAATTTCACAACCAAATCGAAGTCACCCCAAGGTGCAATTTATTCTCTCTATTTATTCTGGATTTATCGACAATAAATCCAGAACTAAAATTATTTCGTTTTTCCAGAACTAAAAATTATAACCAAAATCAGTAATTAAAAAGTAATAAAATATTGTAAGAATTAATGAGCTGTTAGAAATTTGAAAATAAAATAATTTTATTTCTTAAGATACTGAAAATGTCATTTTAGATAATTTTAAACATGTTCAGCTCTTTTTGGTAACTCTTTATTGACACCAGTCCTTTCTAATAAAGTAAAAAAAAATATCCCAAATGTTCCATTTAGACCCTGTGCTACAGAAATAACTTCTCAATGGAAATGATTCATCTAAAATGTACCCTTTCAGTTGTCCTGTCTTTCAGCACAGAAGCCTGCTCAGACAGAAGTGATGCAAACGACTGTTTATATCATCCGACTGTCATCAGAATGTGTGCAAAAGTTAAACCTATAGAATCTCTCAGCGATCTACTTGTCAATTTGATCTATGACATTCCTAGCTTAAGAAACATCTTTAGATTATGCAGTAGACCAACAAAAATGAAAGAAAAACAATCACATCAATGATAGATAATGCGATAAAAGGCGTGTGACAGAAAGTCATTTCTGGCTACCTTACTGAAAGGTAACCATAACTCAGAAACACTGGTCACAAAATTGCTTTTCCCATTTCTTTATTTTATAGTGCATTGAGAGTTTACACCCATTGACCATAGAGTTGTGAAAAAGTTCAGCCATTTTTACTAGGTACAAATCTTCTATCTTTATTACACATTGTAAAGCAGGAATTACAGCTCAACAAGATGTGCAGGAGAATAACTAACTTAGCTGTTTGAGAATTCTTTGGAGTTTGTTTTATTTTCTTCCTGCAAATTCAAAGAATTTTGAGATCCTGTGAAAAATCAATGTATCACCACCTCTTCATTGGAGCTCTCTGGTACTGGAAAAAAATCTCAACTCTCAAAATGTACTAATTTGGATAGAGTTTCTGGGAAATTCTACAGTTTTCAGCAGTTTGGTGGACTATTCAACACTTAGCCAAATGTAATCATGAGCCTAAAAAAAGCCACCTCTTTTTGAGATTTATGCAGTGTTGAAAATGTGTCCTGACAAAAGTTAAATAAAGCATTGTACTGGAATTTTTATTAATGGGTGTTAGCTCAGGTCAAGACTTGAGAGTGGGTTCAATCTTTGCAAGTATAATGAAATTTTATAATTATAAAGATCCTTATTTTGTAAAAATAATTGTCAGAACGTGTCAAACTCGTTACTTGCCTTTTCTCATGATTTTCATATATCCTTGCCAATACTGGCTGCAGGTTTTTCCTCACCTGCTAAATTATTGAGAGAGAGCTTTGCTCAGAGGCCTTTTGAAATTAAAAATAATCAATTGAACTTGACTCAGTAGGGGTTAAGCAGCATTATACCAACTGTTTCTGAAATTAAACTGCAATTTGACTTCAAAAGTAATCAGACTTTGGACTGGATTAAGGAGTTGCACTGTTCTTATAAATGTTATTTTATTAATTAAGCAATCAAGAAAGAATCGCCAAGTGGAACCCTGAGTGGGAAAAGTCATTGCAGTTTCTAATCATAATCTTTTGAAATTCCTAGGGGCAAAATGCAGTTTGTGATTTATATTTTCTTGCATTTTAACATCATTGAAGAGCATTCCATTTCTGCAAGCTTCTGTTTAAATATGTCGTTTCTGATTTTTCAGATCTTTCCAGGAGAATATTAATTTCAATTAATGAAGGATGGCCCTGTTTAATAATTATTGTTTCTAAAGTTATCCTTTTAAAATATTTGAGGTTTTTTAAGGGACTAACTGAAGTTGTTATTAAATTGGATACATACTTCAACAAGTTTTTATGATTGTAGGCAGAGAATAAGCAGTGAAGATTAGGAATATTCCTGAGTAGGTCTACCAAATTTACCTAGGTTCTTATAGGATTATTGTACACTGCTATCTGACTATTGAAAATTTAATGAGGATGTGCAGTTCTTTAGAAACATTATTTAATCTATATCAGCAATAGAGTTAGCCAAAAATGCTAAAATACTTAGCAAAATGTTTAAACAAATAGCGTTTTTGTTTTGAGAATCTCTTTGAGCCATTTTTTTCATTAAATACATAATGAATGAAGTGATTTGAAAACATGTTGTTCTTTTTCACAACCAGATGATATATAGTATGTCCTTGTATGATTGACACAGAGATATTTTTTTTTTCTGTATATATTTTCAAGTGCTCTACAGAAACAGTTATGGTTGTTTCTTACAAAAGGAAAAAGAAGATGGAATTTAAACAAAGAAGTAGTCATGGATATTTACAATTTTTTTTTTGTTTGTTTTCATTGCGCAATGTTACCACAAAAGGCAGCAAGGAAATTATATAGCCCTAAATTTCAAATTAGAAAAGACTGGCAAGGATAAACCCCACTAATTTCAGTTTAAGATTGACAAGATCTCAAAACACTGCTTTTCTCATCTTACTTCCTTACATATTCTGACCAATGTATGACTGAAGATTGCTGATGATGTTGGCTCCACTACTCAGGGAAGAAACCCAAAAATTAAAGTGAAATATTTCTGTGAGCATTTTATGTTGGATTTTTGAGACCACCTACCACCTTCATTGCTTTCACAGAGATGTAATATACAACTTTATCTAACAAATTTTCTGCTAGCAAAAAACACATGGTCTTTATCTCCCTATTCTTTATACAACTTTATATTTAGTCCATTACTATTTATTAATTAATTCATCATTAAATTTTCAATTGATCTCCTCATCTTAGCTTTCATTCTGTTGACTGGAATTTACTATGATCTTGTGTTATCCTTTTCAGTTTTACATTTCTGTGATTTAAGTCCTTCTGGTTTAAAAAGAAATAATATTGTCATACTTAGAGGTGAATGGCCTAAACCCATCAGCACAAAAATAGGGAGCAATGATAGATAATCCTGAGGTGTAAAGAGAACATTAATATGATGAAATAAAATTAAAATAATAGTATTGAGTTATGGAATTTCAGCTTTCTCATACTAAACTTATCACAAATTTGAATGTAAAAAGCTAGCAAAATGGCCTTTAGTTTCCACCAGCTATTCTACCAACGCTGGCATGTGTTTGTATCACCATGCTTTGCAATCATCACCACCTGTTCACCTAGTTTCATCTGATTTATGCCAAAGTGTTAGAACAAACCAATATTCTGCAGGAAAAAACCAAACCCTATTAACAATAATAAAAATAATAATAATAGTAGCAAACCCAAAATACAAAGAAACCCCACCAACCCCCCCCCCCAAAATAAAAAACACAAAAAACCACTATTATGAGTGGTTTTCTTTTCTCTTTTACCACTTAAATTCAAGGTTATGACACTCAAGTTCTTCATAAGGCTTTCATCTCTGCATAAATGAGTGCTTAAATACCTTTTTGGATTTATTCCTATACAGCCCACCCCTAACTTCTGGGATCCTTTGATGTTTGATTGAAGTCGTGGCAATGTTCAAGGAGCTACACTCAACTTCCATTTTCTGCAATTTCTGTGAATGTCTAGGTCAAGGTGATATCAACAATGGAATGATTTGAAGTGGCATTCTCTAGTAATGCGGTTTTCCTTACTCTCACTCAGTAGAACTCTTTTTCTGATTTTCAACAGTTGCAAAATAGTTCAACAGACAAAAAATACTTGCCTCTTAAGAAAGATGCATAGCAATCATATCTGTAACACTTGGCTACTCTCTCTTTAACTCCTCTTGAAATATTTCAAACTGAAGTTGCTATTGAGAGGCAGAACATGTTTCTTAACATCCTGGTTCTAAACTCAGCCAGAGCTAACTCATGTAGGTTACAACACTGTGTTGTGAACGGTTTCAGCCTCAGCATGAAATATCTCCACCCTAATTTTGCCTAACAATGTCAGAATACAATAGAAAAAACCCCCAAAAACGTTCCAAGATGGAGTAGGAAGTACCTATTGTCTCAGTTTAATGTATATATAATTTTTTTCAGCCACGAGAACTGAGAGAAGGACTGGAACATTGATCCAGCAATATCTTATTAATTTGATAGAAAAAAGCCAAGTTCTCCTTTCTTCTTTTAATATTTTTCACTGAAGAATTAATTTAAATATTTTTCTAACATAAGGAATTAACATATATGATAAAGGGTGAGTGCCAGCACTTGGGAACTCTGTTACTAAGGCTAGTCTCCAGGGTCTCCAGAATCATGCTTAACACCCCTGGAGATACAGCCTTGAAGCCAAGAAATTCTTCAAAAAAACCTGCCTGAATAAAATTAGTGTTTTAAAACAATCTGACTTAAATATTTGAGCAATTAAAGAGAATTAAAATAATTTTTGAAGAAAATATTGCTTTACAAGTGTACAACATTAAACACAGTGCTCTTAAAGACTCTTTTTTCCTTTAAGACTCACATTCAGGGATTTCCTGGCTGGGGTAACTGCACTTCCCTATAATTATTTCATGCCATTGGTGCATTTACAGTCACTTTGGCATTAGCAGTGTTCCATGCTCCTTTAATGGATCACTGTTACCAATTCCTGTCCAGGATGGATTGTCTGACATGACAATAACAGGATGGAAGGGTTACTTCTTAAATATATTAGCCACACACAGCCCGATCTAACTTAAATAAAATTTGACATTTCTTGTTGTGCAATTCCTCCAAGTTTAGAAATGGACTATATGATCCAATTTATACTGCTGAGAAACATCAGAATGAACACTTTTTATTGATTTTGTAGCCTTACAATTCCATTAATGTTTAAGAAATACCTAAAGAAATAAAAATAAAGAAATGATCAGTGCATTTTTAGCTTATTGGACTGAACTGGTAATTTGTGAGCACAGAAATTTAAGGAGGCTTCCATAGGAACAGCTTCCCTTTTGGAAAAAGTTCCATTGAATACTCTCTTAAGACTTTGAAAATGATCTGTCAAAAGATGCTGCTGAAGATGTTTCTACTTAAGAGGAAGCCATGGAAGAAGTAGAGGGAGAGTCAGATCACCTTCCAAACTGCCTCACACTCTTGTTCAAGAGCAGATTCAGAAAATAAAATTCACCCCCTTTGACAGCAGAGGCTGGGCTGAAATCTTTTTAAAGAAAGTTTTTCCATGAAAAGAAATTCCATTAAGTGTCACACCAGTTGTGACAGAATAAGGATACACCCACTCAGAAAGCCGCATGTAAGATTTTCACTTTTCTATTTCAGAACAGGATGACATAAGTATGTTACAATTTTTTGAGCAGGATCTTTGTATTGTCTTACATAATACTCAGCAGAGTAGGAACATTGCCAATGCTTTGCAGAATTTTAATTTGTTTTCTGAAGAGTCTCATGTGACTCTTCACAGTCCTCCACCTATGAAGTTGTGTACAATGGCACTATGCTGACTTCTGTTCTTTCATAATCTTGTAAATGGATTATGATTTTTGAATTGAGAACCTGAGTATAGGGTACTATTTGTATGAATAACATTAACAAACCCAGGCTGGCAAAAGAAAACCCATAAAAAACCAACAGACAGGAATCAGGAAATAAAATATTTCCACCTAATGAACAGGGAGGTTTTACCTATACATTTTGAAGTAAGTTATGAAATACCTATATCTTGACCAAGCCTAAATAACATGTTGGTCACCAAGATATCAGAGAGTAATATCTAGGGAAAAAAACAGAAGTACATTTCCAGTTTTAACTGGTATAATATTAAAAGAAAATCCTAGGAGGGAGTCATGGAAGGCATTCCAGACAGCCAACGTTATCTATGGAGAGAATCTGTACAGATTTCTTAGGAATACAAATGTCATTAAAATAATTGTGATGTCAGAAACTTGAAAGATTTAAACTAATTTAATTTAATTCCCAGAAGCTAGATGAAAATTTCACTTTTCTTAGATTATGAAGAAATATTTGCCATAGAAGATATAAAGATAGAAGACATAAACTATAAACTACTTTTGATAAACAAAAGTAATCAGGATGCACAATTTTAAACCAGGGGATTTTTAAGGAATTATCCCTGACAAAGTCCAGTCTGCTGATGCCCTGCTTCAAACCTTGAAGTATTACAAATTCGAGGGCCATGGAACGAAGTTGATGTTGTGTCAATGAAAAATAAAAGTTTCAAGGAAGTAATTACCAATTTATAAACCACATGTCAATCTTTTGAAAAATAACAGATAGGACTCAAATACTAAAAAAAGATGAGGCTATGTTAACTGGCATGAATTATACAAAAGTGTTGATAGTGTATTTAATAATTAAAGGAAGGAAATTAATCCAAAACATCATGGAATTATGGAAAGTAGATCTTAACTTACAAATCTTGAAAGGATTTTTTTTTAATGTAGTCAAAAGATTTGTTGATGAAAACAATGCTGATACAGTATACTTAAGTTTTAAAAAGGCAACACTATTAAAATTAAATAGCTTGCATTTCTTTTTCAAAATGCATTGCAAACACGGAAATCAATGAAAGAGTGGTTAATTGTCAATGTGATTAAGAATAAGGATTGTATATTACTCTGATGGTTATCTATTTGGGCCCCAGGTTCCTAGTCATGCTAAATACTTATTTCACATTATCTAAAAGTGACCTTAAAAAATTCTAGTCCTAGGAAATAGGATATTTAAATGACATAATAATCAAACCACTAATCCTGGATTACCTGAGGAGCCAGAAGAAAATGCAATGCTACCTCACCCCCAGTTTGCTTTTCAATGTCACTAAAGTCAAAACAGTGTTGCTAAGTACCAAAACCAGGGACCATATTTTTGAACGAAATTATCTGAATAACTTCAAAATCAAACCAGTACAGGCCAATGTCACAAATAACAATAATAATAAAAAGCTCTGGTGGATAGAATAATAAATATTTGTGTATATATCAGTTCTTTTACAGAACTCCTACTCAAATATTGTGTTTCTAATTCAGAAAGGTTGTCAAGGAGCTGGAGGTGGTTCAGAGAAACATAGTTATTGATTTAAAAGTGTGGAAATTACACCTTCCAGTGAAAAATTCAAGTCTTTATAATAATGGAAATAAAGTTGGCTTGGACACGAGTAAAGTCTATGTAGAATACAGAATAGCCAATGGAGCATCTTATATATTAAGAGCATGATGTCACAAAATCATAATAAATTTTTAGGCTTAAATAAATTCACAGCTAATACACATTTAAGAGACTAAACACAGAATCAACTTTATGATAATCTTTTGCAGTGTCTATGTCAACAAACTTTTTAAAACTTAATTTCTTTGTCTTTTAATATCTGCTGTATTGACATAGATTTTGTAACATCTATTACCCAATTTAGAGAGATCAAGCCAAGTAATCACAATGATTTCTTTGTTGTTACTTAAGAATACTAGATCACTATATTATTTAAATGCCATTCTTATTGGTCATTTCTCTGAAAGAGTGAAAGGTGAACATAAAAGTCAGAAGTGTCCCCAGTGATGTTCTACAATATGGGATACTAGCATTTTGAGGGCTAAACAGAACGACTTATCCGCAGGAAACATTAATTTGGTTTCCTTTCTTATAAAAATTTCATCTGTTCTTGTCATTAATTGCACTGAGACAAAGAAAAGCCTTATCAATTCTGCTTAACTGTAATAAATTCTGTTAAGGAAACTCCACAACTGACTGCCCTTAGGTTTTGTTACAGCTGCTGATCCATTGGCATCAGGAAGAAGCAAAAGTTTAAGAAATTGCAATCCCTTAAAAGCCCTTTATAATTTTTTCCCTTTTAAAGATATCCAAGTTCAAAGAAAACCTGTGGAATATGCACATGTTGGAATGTAATCTGTATTTTTTTTTAATATTATGGATGCTTGAGAACACCATTATTGAGAGAATACAAAGATCCAAGTAATTATTTTGTTTAGCAGCACGTTGTGTATGCCCAATGTATTCCAGTCATTCAATGTACAGACAGCACTAAACTTTGCAGTTCTGGTGTTCCAGGAGGACAGTTACTCCAATCAGAAATATATTTTAGGATCTGATCCATGATATATGACTGCCATCTCCAAAATCGCTAACATGGAAATAAAACTCATGCAGGCTCCTATTTGGAGTGTTTGAATTGTCAGAGTCCCTTAAAGAAAACGTTAATTGTCAGTTACACTAAGAAATTATTGTTAAAATTGTATGGAACAGTTCAAGATCATTTCTGAGTATGTCTTAAGAGAAAGCTACGGGAACCTTCACAGCAGGCTGCAACTTTTTGACCTGATTTCTACTTTCATAACCCTTTAAGGGCCAGCATATCTTGCTGATATCCCTTGAGCCGTGATCATCAAATTTCTTTCTATCCATTCTTACCTGCACTGCAGGATCACCTCTGGAAATCTGTATTTTCGTCTTCACAAAATAGGTACAATTATTCATAATGCTCTAATTACTTTACAATTAACCATATTTATACCACATTTTCACTTAGTCAATTGAGATCATTGGCCCAGTGACATGAGTGCACATAATTCTGTGGGGGAAAAAAAAACCCAAACATGTTAATGAAATGTGGCGGAATATAGCTTTTCAATGCCTCATGTAAGATGGGATGAGATGAGATGAATTCGAGGCCAGTAACAGTGTTTTGGAATTACAGATGTAGATAGTTTCGATGGGAAGAAAGAATGCTCTTTCCTATTGGAGAATTCTGAGGTACATTGAAGTTACGAATTATCAGCCTTTTAGTATTTATTGTACTTAATCTAATCATTATTAACTACAAATCTGTTTAAAATATGAATGTTTTTATATGTTTGTATGTTCTTTGGACTAAACCCTGAAATTCTATTTCCCAAAAAAACCTTCAGACTTTGTTTTTCCCTTAAAACCAGAGTTATTCTGAACAAAAAAATCAGAAAGAAGTGCTTTTTTTTAATGATTTCACTTGTGAAAAATTAATATATTAACTTTGAATTAATTTTTTCTTTTAAATTAAATGTTACCAAGTACTAAGGAGCCTTGTTTTGTTCTATCTCTGGAACATACACATGGAAAAAAATTTTTGCCCTAATTAGATGCTAGCTTCCATGTAAGAGTATCAAAACGAAACATATATGAAATCTAGAGACTCTAATGATTTCTCCTGGCTCTTAATTCAGACAAACTGCAAATGCTTCCCCTGGCATTTTTTGAATCAGAAGAAAAGAAGAGGTTTTGAATTCATACAAGCATGAGTGTATTCGTATTTGCTGAAATACGCTCAGTTCCACAATTAGTATCAGCGAATAGAGAAAATACTCCTTTTCTTCCCCATAACTCCTTGGCAATCTATCCAGGTCTCTTCAAAGCTATGTAATTTCCAAATGGTCAAGCCAGCATCATCTTAATACCAATGTTGCTAATTCCATAACATATTAAAAATTTAAATGAAGTACAATATCAATGCCAATTTGGTTTATACAAAAGATTTGATTTATCTTTTCTTATAGTAGCAAGGGTAGTCCAAGGCAATCAATACAGGGTTCTTTGGCTCTGCAGGAAATAACCTCAATGATTTAGTCCTCCAAAATGCAAAGAATATCTCTTTCAGAGCAATCCTCTATGACTGGGGTGATGATCAATTTCTAGATGATTTCAGATCAATCCTAATAAGGCATCTGTGCAGACCCTCCCTCTGTTTCTATGGTTTCATCTAAATAAATTAAAAAAAAGTAGTGATTTCACATCATGTCTCTGAAGTATAACAGTTTTTTTTGTTTTTTGATATCATTGAATAACCTTCACCTTCACTAACTCTTCCACTTTTGTTGATTGAATTCTGCTAACCCCAGGTGACACATGAATGATGAGTTAAATTAAATTTGACATCTCTATTGCCTGAGTCAATGAAAGACAAAAATCAAATTCTACTGATTTCCAAAATGTTATTTTTGTATGGAAAAAGTCACCCCTTCTTTTTCTAATTAATAAAATTTTATGCAGAAGAAACTATTTCCCCTTATGAGAATTGGAATTATTGTATAGATATCTCATGTGTCACTTCCTATTAACATGTTCGATTACTTTGAATAAGCACTCCCTTGTTGCAGTTGCTCATAGTGACCATTCACTCTATAATTTTATTTTTGTCATGTTGTTATCCTTTTGGGGATTTTTTTAAGTTTATCTCAAGTAATTTATGAGGCATTATTGTTGAAATTAAAGGATTGTTCTGCTTATGCTGAAGCTCAAACTGTTGCAGTCATAAAAATAAGAAGTATTAGTACATCTGTATATCTTAGAAATCATTTTTGCCAAGTGTCAAAATACTGTATGTACTTTTTGCTCATTCTTCTGAAAATATCTATAAACCCTGCCTTTTATAAAACTCTGCATTTTAAGTTCACACATAGTCAGATATCTTAGGTGTCATCAGGCAAATCCTCTGGGGATTCAGCATGTTTCACTTAGCACAGCCTATATCCACTACCACTATTGAATATTGTCTTTGTGGAGAAAGCAAGATATTTTTTCTCCAAATGCTTCTTCCTGGACAAAGTTCCATCAAAGAACTTTACATGAAACAAAGACCTCTGTATTTTCCTATAGTCAATAACAAAGGAAAGAAGCAATTTTCTGAAATGTGGAAAGAACAATAAAAAGAGAGAACACCCCCTCATTCCAGAGGAAAAAGCAAAGTGGCAAATATGAACAGCGGAAAGAAGAAAAATAAAATGTTACTTTCAGCCTGTCATAATCTCCTGGAAAGCAGAGTGAATTACAAAGCTTTCCCAGAAGGAAGCAGCAAACAAATGGCTGCTTTCCAGTGTCTATCACTTACATGCATTTCTTGCTTAAGTATTTTTGAAAATCCTACTCAGAAGATGACCACAAAATTAACAGATAACAGGAAATTACTGTCAAAAAATCAAATAAAATCTCCAAATAATAACAGCACCCTCCACCCTACTTCAGACCTTGCCCACATGTAATCAAACAAAAGTGCATCACAAGTATGGTAGGATGTTTAAAAAAAAGAAATGGCAGAATGTACTAGACAATATTTAACCTAAAATATGTAGCTGTTCAGAGACAATTTTTACCTACATGATCATGCAGTATTTCCCACAAGGCCCCCACCTCATTTAGGTACTGCGTACTGAAAAAAGACAGGATCATATGTTTCAGACAGCTAAAGTTCAATTTGCAGCGCTCCAAAGTGTTGATAGTTGAAACTGAAATCAGTGGGAGCTTTGCTTTGAATTAAACTTCTGGGAAAGTGCTAAGAAAACTGGGAAAAAAAAGTCGTCTTAGTTTCTTACATAAGACATAAGAAATGGTCAGCACTCTTGGACATGCTGCCTAACATTGGTCACCAAGTTCCCTGGTAAAGTGGAAGTAATAAAACATCATCTTAGAAAACCATTGTAAGGATTTTCTGACAGCATGGGAGAGTGAAAATACTCTAAATGAAGACTCCAGAGTCAAGCTGTTGCGAAAACTAGCAATTCTTTGTTTGCTAAAGATTTGCTTGCTGTAGAACGGACTAGATACGACAGGTAAAGAACAGGTAGGTCTAGATAAGACTCCACAAATAATGAAAATAAATTACAATAATTAAAAACAAACAAAAAACCAAAAAAAAAAGCCACAAAAAATGTTTAATGGATCTGTTTCAGTATAATGTAGAAATGACTGCAGACAACCATTCTGGACAGAGAGACGAGCAATTTCATTTGCTGCTTTCTGTTTATGATACACTGTTACAATGCTTTTAGTGCTAAGCATTTGTCTGTCACAGTAGGAATTTTTCTCCATAGATGTAATATTGACTGTTCAGGTACTTGACAAAATTTAATAGAAACATAGAATTGTAGATTTTTTTGTGCTGGAAGGAACTTTTAAAGATCACCTAGTGGACGTGTCGTCGACAGGGACACCTTCCACTTCCCATACTGGGACTGATATTGTTCCATATCTGTATTAATGACATAGACCTTGGGACTGAGTGCACCCTCAGCAGGTTTCCAAGTGACACGAAGCTGAGTGGTGCAGTTGACAAGCTTCAGGGAAGGGTTGGCATCCAGAGAGTTCCTGGCAGGCCTGAGAAGTGCATCCACGTGAATTCCATGGAGTTTGGTAAGGCTATGTGCAAGGTCCTGCATCTTGATCAGGGCAGTCCTCAGGATCAATACAGATTGGGTGGTGAATGAATTGATGGCAGGTCTCTGGAGAAGAACTTCGGGATACTAGCAGATACAAAATTGGACATGAGCCAGCAATGCGTGCTTGCAGTCCAGAAAGCCCGTTCATTCGAATAAAGTCTGACAAGAAGGTCAAGGGAGATTTTCCATTCCCTGCCTTTGGATTCAGGAATTCAGGAGAGTGGGGAAGAACAATTGCTAAGGAAAAAAAAAGTGAAGTACTTCATTCTTCTCCATATCACTTGTCACAAGATACACTGTCTCATTTGTTGAGGAGGTGCAATTTATTTTCTTTTCCTTTTCTGACTGATGTAACTGTATATTGTCTTCTAACTATTCCTCACTTCTCTTGATTATTTCCAGCTCTGCCACAGCTTTCCTGATCCCATCCCTACACTTTCAGGCATTTTTGCTATGCTCTTCCAAGGATGCACATTGCTGCTTCCACACCATAAACATTTCCATCTTGTATTTCAATGGGACCCAGAGGTTCTTTCTCTGCCATGCTGATCTTCTGCCTTATCATCCTTGTAGTCCAAGTCAAGTCAGTCTTCTGGAGTGTTGTTTACCAGTGTGGCACTACCCATAAGAGACATTGCTTTTTTCCTTTGGGACTACATCTGTAAGTTTTAACTTGGAAATTAAAAAATCAATGTACCAAATTTTCCTGTCAGTACCAATTACTAGCTCAGATATGGAGATAAAAGCATTAAAGTACAATCCTTCTATTTCTAATCTTGTACAAGCACAGTCATTCATTGACACTAATATGAAATTCAAATTTCTGTGTTTTGTTTCTGGGGAAATGAGAATTGTTTTCAACTTGCATGTGCTCTAAATACAAAATATATCATCTAATTTTACAACAAAGCCAGCAAGAATTCTAGAGGTGTTAAAAACTTTTTTCAGTGCCATTTTTGCAAAGGAGATCTATGCAAATACATACAAAGAGAAATCTTCTCTATTGTTTAGAACTGGCAATAGAAAAGACATCAGTTTGATTTGAAAAGGTAAACTACAGCTCATAATTTTTTTCCTGCTACATCTCATGCAAGGGCTGCAGGGTGTCTATTCCATAAGCCATAACATATTTTTATTTATATTTGTCTATACATAGGAAGGGCAACACTAACTTCAAATAAGATAAAAATTTCCTTACATACACTCCTGAATGTTAACATCCATTGTTCAACTTCTTCTCGAATTAATTTTAACTGTTTGATGGTCTAAGATGGATGAAAAAATGGCATAATTTCCTCCAGTCCTCTGACAGTTTGGGCCCAACAAGGAAGAATAAGTCATTTCATGATCCTAAAACAGCCTGTCTGACTTTTAGCATTTCCAAAAACACCTACAAATGCACTAGAGGGAGGGAGGATGAGTTAGTGGCAGTGAACTCTATAAAGATTTTGGCAAGCATTATAATGGAGAAGGAAGCTGAATGTACAGAGTGGGTATCTCTCCATCTGGCAACAGAGACAGAAAGTCTCCATGCTATGGAGTGGCCTCCCCTCCATTTTCTCTCTCTTCTTTTCTCACCCTTCTCTATCTGTAACTTGGTCATTCCCACCACCTGTTAAAGTGGGCAGAATGGTGATAACAGCTGATCAACAACTTGCCTGCAGCTTCCAGGCAGATATTGCTTGCAGAGACAAAACCAGTTCAAATATTTTTTCAAACAATGGCAATAAATTGCCTTTATTCATTTCAGGTGAATGTTTAGCACAGATTTTAGTCATTTGCAGTTCCTAAAAGATAGTTCAGATTTTACACTATAGATAACTATGTACTCCATCTTTCTACCAATGTAATGAAAACTTTGAAAAGTGTCTTAGAATTCTAAACTCATTTAATTAACCTACTTATTCTTTATAAGCATAAATTAAAGACTGTCTATTTAAATTCTAACAATGAAAGAATTATCAAATAAATTAAAACTAAATTTTATGTCTTCAGAAAGGAAGAAATCTTCTATACTGGAGATACCCTAATTTCAAACTGCATTTACATTATCTATATGTTGATGCAGTTCCATGAACTTCTATGCATTTCTCTGAAATTTTAGCCATTTCAGAGAAAAGGTAAAAAAATGTTCTGCCTATACAAAAGGAGAACTTAGGTGACAATCATCTGGAAAATGTTTTCGCACTGCAAATTTACACTTTTTCATTCAAGACAACATCAAAAATCACAACATACTAAAGTTTCAAGGCATGGGGAGGAACCAACTGTTTCTTCTTCTAGTAAATTATATGTTTATTTGCACACATATTCAACCCAGTCTTGCTCTCTAAACAGACCTAAATATTTGTAAGTAGACCTTGTCTTAATTTGCCCCTTTTTAAAAAATAGTTTTTGTTGATTTTAAGAGTAAATTTGAGTATTAAATTTGAATACTTCTTGAAACAAAGAAAAAATCTTTTAAGTGCACAGAGGTTATACCTTGAACTGGATTTTTTTTTCCACATTTTTAGGATTTGTGAAGAATTGAAGTAGAGAGGACAGGACTAGTAAAGGTTATCTATTGTCCGTGCATTCATCTAATTGCAAATTTTAAGTAAATATCAGGCGAAATAAGCTACAACTCTGAAAGCTCAAGTTTTAGCCTGTATGTTAGGTAATTTACAATAGATATATTTACTAAGAAGAGTAAAAGTGTTTTCTAAGCTTTAGGAAACCAATCAAGTTGTTTTGCAAATCTGTAGGACTTAATATAGATTTAAGGAATTCATAATCTATTGAAGTTAAGCTTACTTTCCTACATGTCATAGTTTCAAATCATGCCACACTGGAAGTTACATACTTCTCTGAAAGCATCATATGCCATTCTGCAGTGCTTCTATAGTGTTTCAAAGATCACATTTAACTCAGAAAAATAAAAAAAAAATAAAAAAAGCCATTTCTTTAGATGCTAATTTTAATTTAAGTACTATAAATCCATTTACAGGATGAATTATTAAACATTATAAATTCAGATAACATCTGATACCACTTCCACTGACTGACCAGGCATTGGTCAGAATATGAAAACATAAGTCACTTATCTTCCTAAATTGCTATGTATCATGGGATTACATCCTTAAAACACATTTCTGAACTTGATGTTTTACTTTTGTCTAGTGAATTTTAAAATGATTCCTGCATAAAGACTTAAAAACTTTAAGTTTAATTTTTTTTTCAAGTACTGAATATATTGCTTCCTAAGGAATGGTATCTGTCAATATCACAATATGATAGCATTCAAGAATTTGTTATCTGCAAATGAAGAACATCTGCTATTTTGTCACTTAGCAACAACACTATGCAATAATTTTGCCCTCTCTGCTCCCCCCTTCATTATTATGCAAAATACGTGCAGGACAAGAAATGCTTGGAGAAAAATTGTTCCTGTACTGAGATATTTTGACACAAAAATCTTTTTTCATCAAAGATGAAAAGCACCTTGTCATTCATTTCTAATTACAGCCTCCGTTCTGTCAGTACAGAGAGACACGAGCTCCCCATGGTGATGTCATACACTGACATTTACAAAACTACATTGGACTTTGTCTCCTCTCGGTCTTTGCCAAAATCAGTCAGTGTCAGAACTGAGAAAGGGAATTTAAAATTATGAGCATTAATTGTGTTTAAAGTCAAGGAAACTGCATTATGCTTTCTGATATTAATAGCTGCTGAACCATCAAAAACAATGGAGGAAACTTCATTTCATATTTCTATTCTGAGATGCTAAGACACTAAGCTGCAATGACAACAGAGATTTCACACTCCAAGAATTAATTTGAATAGATGTAAACTTATTAAAGATTAAAATGAACTATTTAGTGTTCTGCAATTAGTGTTAACATCCAGGCTAAAACTACCAGTGGGGAAATACGAGAATGGAAGTGGCAACCATGTGAGAATGTAAAGCCTCAGAGAAATTCTAATCCTGGCCAAAACAGCATTAGAAAGTCTAATTCAGACTAATGATGAAGCCATATTAGCATAAATCAGAAAAAGAGATAAATAAATCCCCCTGATTAGTTTTACTTAACATAAAGTCTCTTATTGAATTTCTGAAAGTAATAGAAAATACTTGTATGAACCTAAGCTGGAGGTTTATTTTACATCTTATTAGGAATTATTTACAGCTGTCAAGATAGCTACTGCAACAAGAACCTTTTTGCTCTTGACATAATCATACAATAAGCATTCTTGGTAATTTCAAGACCTTGTAATTAAGAAATCCAGCTATGAAATCATTGTAGGATCTCCAAGTTATTAATGAACTCAGGACAGATATGAAACATGTTTAAGTGACCTATGGTTTAAAATATTTTCATAGAACCCTAGAAGCATAGAATACTTGTTGGAATGGACATCAAGAATCATCTGGTCTAACCTTTCTTGGAAAAATCATGGTATAGACAAGATGCCCTGGCACTCTGTTCCAGCTGAATCTTAAAATTATCCAATGTTGGGGAACACATCCCTAGGAACAGCTTACTGTTCTTGTTTTCAAAAAATTTTCTTCTTGAAACTCCCCAGGAGATAATCATCTTTAATGTTAGAGGTTTTTCTCAAAGAGGGCAGGAGATATTAACACTTTATTTATTCTATAGTATGGGCATGATGACAGAATACTTTGCTTTCAGAAATCAAAAGCATCAGTGTTTTTTAAATGGGATTTAATAAAAAGGGCTGAAAGGAGTTTTTCACCAAGGTAGTAATATAAAAGTTTCTATCCTAATTCTGGTGTACATTTGTTTGGTTTTTTGGGTTTTTTTCTCAGTTGTATCAAAACTCAAGGTTAATAATTATTTGTTATAGATTGTAGAGCTTTGTGGGGTTTTGCTGTTTTGGTGGTTTTTTGTTTTTTCTTCACTAAACAGTGCAATTTCCTGTATATCACACAAATAAATAGATACTTTTGCTGAAAAATCTATGACAGTAACAGAACTCCTGAAGGACTTGAACTTAGGCTTAATGATCGGTATGGGTCCCTTCCCTTGGGAAAACCTGTTCCAAAGGCTATGAAGGCATAACCTTCAAATAAAAATAAAAAGTGAGGATAAATCAAACATCTATTGAAGAATCATATTTTTAATCCCTGTGATTCCAATCTCTATCTAAATATTCTTGTTCCAACAAGAAAATCAAACTAAAATGCACAAAACATATTGACTCTGTTACATGGATGATGATCTCTGTGGAAACGGCACTGAACAAGGCCCATTTTATTATACAGAAATAACTGGTTTTTAAAATAAATATATATATCCATAAAT
>VZDJ01000158.1:12162544-12173628 GCA_008694505.1 Cyanoderma ruficeps
CGAGTTCCAGGGTAGACAATCTCTTGTTGCAGGGGTTACAAAGCTGTTCAGCACAGATAGTAATACAGGAAAAGGAAACCTATCAACCAGAACTAATGTAAGACAGTGAATTGCTTTTTCCACCTCCATAAATTGACACCTGGTAAGTTCTACCTTTTAATCTCTTCTAAGATGAATTATAAATCAAGGTACATGTTATTCTAGGAGGTGAAATAAGGGTATGGATTACTTTAGGAAGAGAAAAGGACTTCAGGAACCATTCCTGAGAACAATCTCTCATGAACTCAGACATATATTTTATTTTTTGCACTAAAGCAGCAATCAGTGTAACTTAAATCCATGACACATATCCAGACTTTTCATAGTGTTAAAGCTCTGAAGCCAGGAACTTTTGTTTGTTATGTAAGAACAAAACAACGCATCTTTTGCAGTTTCTGGCCAAAAGCGAGTCTCTTTAAGTGTTAATTTAACTAATGCAATAATGATAAAAATAATTAGCTTTTTGATTAATAGATAAGGCATTCAAATTTCCTGCGGAAATGTCAAACTTTGCCCCTATTTTTAGGGTCCTAAAGGAGGCACGACTGCATTATAACAGGGCATAACTCTTTTAACTGATCTAAATTTGTCTTCCATGTTGGACAACTTCCAAATTCTGAGTGGGTTTTGAGGTGTAGAGGAGTGAAGCAACAGTGGAGTGTTTGTCTAAAATTAGAATGCTAGACAAAAAAAAGAGAAACATTAGCTAATTAAGCCAAGTGAAAATAGCTCCATGATTAAAAGGTAGTGGAAAGGAGAACTGAAGATAGAGCAGCCCTGTGAGGAAGGACTTGAGGGTGTTGGTGGGTGAGAAACTAAACATGACCCAGCAACGTGCACTTGCAGTCCAAAAAGCCAACCACATCCTGGGCTGCATCCAAAGCCCTGTGGCCAGCAGGTCAGGGGAGGTTGTTCTGACACTCTGCTCTGCTGAGACCCACCTGATGTGATGTGTCCTGCTCTGGGACCCTGAGCACAGGATCTGTTACAGTGATTCCAGAGGAGGGCTGAAACAAACATCTCTCCTACGAAGACGGGCTGAGAGAATCAGGGTTGTTCGCACTAATCTAATGGTGTTTTATAAATGTCACTTGGCCATTATTTCATTTGAATTGCTATTGTTTTACTCTGATATCTAAGGGAGTATATCACTAGACTGGGATGAAATGATTTTTCACAAGCCCAAGTAGACTCTAAATTTCCTAAAGAGAAAAGACTGTTAAAACAAAGTAAAGTTTATAACTATTTGCTTTTTCAAAAGCTGTCAAATTAAAAGCTCTTACATAACTCTACTAATATAGAAAAAGTCTGGACACACTACTTGCTCGTCAGTGCTCTTAGTGACATTAAACTATTACAATTTTAATTTGCGGTTCAAAACAGAATTAGATTAACCTCATTAATATTTTATTCATTTTTAAAAGGCATTTTTAGACATAATGAGGTTGATATTAGTTACATACAGTAATTTTAAAGTAGTCTGCAGTGTTTTAAAGGTGCTGTAAGTCTGTAACTGCTAAAGAATTTTAAAAAATAAATGTCAGAAACTGAAAAATGTGTAAATGTATGAATATTGGGTTTCAATTTAGTGCAGTCATATAAATTGACTATCTGTCTATTGTCTGTTGTTTTGTTGATTTTGTTGGTGTTGCTTTTTTAAAATAAATTAAAATCTTCCTTTGAAAACAAATTTAAGAATTTAAATTTTAAAATGTATGTTAGTAGTATTTCATTTCTTGTTGGGTCTAAATCTATAAATGTCGTGTCAAACAAGCTATTCACATTTATTAAAGAAATAATGCACTAAAATGAATTCAGGAATTATTATTATTATCATTATNATCATTATTATTATTATTAATAGGAAAATATTGGCTAAATATTTATTACTCTATTCTTGAGATAAATCAAATTACATTTACGATGTTCGGCATGTTTCAGTATTTGACAGGGAAAAAAACTGCTGACAAAGAAACAAAAATAAATGAATGCTTTCTGACATCTCAAAGAACAAATGACATTAAGTCATTGTGCTAATCAAATACATTTACTCTGGGATAGAACTGGTATTTAAAGGAATGATTTGTTTTGCAAGATGCAGTAAATGTGCCATTTGTTCACATATTAGTAATCACTAGGGCTGAATTGCCTAAAGAACACAGAAATTAGAGGAAAGATAAACAAACGCAAATTGGTTATCACAAGGTAAATAGACTCTAATGAATTCTCTATCCTATGTAAGCAACATTCTCCCCACCACTCTACTTTGATCTTAAACCAGTGAATATAATCACATAGATGCCTAAGACAGGCTTTAAGTCAAAACATTTACAGAACAGACTTAAACTTCTCCTGCGAGAACTTAAGTGACTCTGTAGCACCCAAATCGATAGGCACTGCTGCTTCTTTCTTGTCTACAGTGTTGTGGTTACCCCCACACTTGCCTCCAGCAGGTTCAGAGTCCTCCAGAAAAACTTCCCACTCTCCAGCTTACTGTCTTTCTAGGCTCTTCTCTCTCTTGCAGACACTAAAATCTGGTACAGAAGCAGCAGAAGAGAGTAAGAGACAAGTGGGATTGCTCTGTGTTGGGGTGCTCACGTGTGCCACTTAGCAGAGAAAACAGTAGCTGGGAAAGTGGCAATGGGCCTGAATGTCATGAGGATTACTCAGCACAGTCCAAGAGCCTGTTTGTTCAAACAGCTGACAGCCCTAGAGGGGAAGATGCCAGCAACTGCGTAAACTAGGGAATTACCAAGAAAAGAAGGACAAAAAGATCATGGTAGTTCTGGAGTTCCAAAACTGTCCTGCCACCATTGCAATCTCTGTCTAGGGCTGGCTGAGCATCGTCAGCATTGGGGCCACAGGGATGCAGTCAGGGCACTGTGATGGACAGACTGCAACACAGGACCCACACCTTGTGTGTGCACCCATGGAAGCTCTCTCACCAGCGGATGTGACTGTGGGCAAAGCCAGAGCATGCAGGCCAGCTGTCTCAATGTGTTAAATTCCCATTTCTGAAAATTAGTTCCAAAAGGCCGATCAGAAGTTTGAAGGGGTTTCTTACAATTTTATGTATATCCAGCATTGTGGTTTGTCTTCCGTATTGTGATATATTGATCCTGAATATACGGTCCGTTGATTTTTGGTTAATTAGAAGTCGTCAATAATTCAATAAACCACTGGGAATCAGATTTGATATAAACCACTATGAGCTGAGCAGTTTTTATGTCCAACATTGTCATTGGCTTCATGCTCAAAAAATGTGTCTTTGAACAAGCTCTAAATATATAGTGGAGAAGGAATGTTCAGGAGTTGGAAAAGGAAGAACATTTTATAACCCAGTGTTAAACAGAAGCTTTCAATTGACTGAATTGTGGAAAGAGAGTAAAGTTTGTTGAAATCAGAATAATGCAATAGAAGTGACAAATATAACAATGTATTGATGGATATATAATATGGCTGGGTCAGAAGGTGACTACAGCCTTGACTATTACAGGCATAGTAGGTGAAGACTAACAGTTAAACAGGGCTCAGTTTGGAGTGACTGCTCTTTGAAGAAAATCCAAGTGATGAGAATTTTTTTTTATAATGAGAACTGTGAAGCTGTGTTTTGCTAAGTATAAGGATGCAATTTCTTTAGTATGTTGTATTAAAAGACTTACATGATAAGGGTTAAATGTATAATACAAACAGCACATACTCTAAATAATACTATTTCACACTAAACCCAGGTTATATTTATTAAGTTTGACAGAGTTACAACACAAAATATTGTTATACATTCTCTACAATGGCCCATTTTGCAAAACCTTAGCAAGATGGCTCAGTCAACATGAAACTGTACTGTTGCCAAATGAAGTTTAATGTGTAATACTTGGCCAGTTCATCCCAACTAGGAATTCCAGGTTCCTTTTATTGACAGATACCCTGAGGATGATTTAGATGTTGGTTGAACTGAATTAACTTTTGCTATTTCTTTTTATTCATTATAAACAGACACTCAGGGATGAAGCTCAAAGCCAAATGCCTTAGGCATGCAGTGAAGTGTATGGGAAAAAAAGACTTATTTTTTGAGATTTTCTTCTAAAAAATTAGTATCTTGGACTACTGTTTCACAAATGACAAGTTTTTATAAGCAAAGCTGAAATAAATAAATCATGCTCTCTAATTCATGCATGAATTTCTAACCTTGTACAATTGGATTTGAATAATGCAGACTTATTTTTAGTGAGAAGTGTATTTTTATACCATGTATATGTATGTATATGTTATCAGCTAAATAGACACAACTGCATATGAATCTGTTAATTCCATTTCTAAGATTGGTACAGTTACATTTATTTTAATGTGCAAATTCCAGATTCTCATGTAGCTGAACACTCATTTGTCTGGAAGACTGAATTTATGTGGGCACTAATTTGTTATGGATAATGAATGCACTATGCAAGAAAAACACACATTTCTTCTATATAAGCCAAATTATTTTTAAATTTAGCAACGTGACTGATTACTTATGTATGACAATTACCATGTTTTAAAATAGTTTTTATAGTTACTTATACTGAGATCTTAAGAATTATTAATATTTAATTTGTTTTTATCAGTAAAATCTATACAGACAAAAAGAATATATGGATTTATATTTTGGATTTCATATAAGTGCAAAAATATTAAAGACAAATATTTGGGTTTAAAAGGAAGCAATTCTTCATCCCCAGTTGAATTATTACTCTTTTGCTGTGTTCACAAACAAGTTTCTTGTACAAATTATGATCTACATATGGGAGTTTTAATAATGCTGATGACTTGGTATAAACTCAGTAGGATAATGATATATGCTCATTTTTCTTTTTACAAAAGGAAAAAAAAAACAAAAGCAATAAAACCACTGTTCAAAAAGCTCTTATTTTTCTATTGTTCAAATATATATTTCACAAGGGAAAAAAAAGGCAGAAGTAGTAGCTCAAGTCTAATTCCTAACAACACAATATAATTCTCACACTGTCCCTTAGATGTCCTGTACCACATAGATGATTATTTGGTCAGCAGTTACACATGCTATCATCTCTAGGCTATGGATTTTACTGAACTCTTAAAAGAAGAGAAGTGGACAATGTTGGCCCGTTAGAGTTGTTTAACTACAATACATGTCTTATTTTGTTGTTTTGTGGGTTGATATATATATATGTATATATACATATATATATAAAATTTTAAGAAATTGACATATTTGTTTGTCTAATTCCTATTTATCTTTTGTCCTCTGGTCCTCACATCATTCTAGTGAGTTAAAAGGTTGCAATGTGTGGCATGACTTCTATTTGCTCAATGGTTTGGGAGATTGACTGGCACTGCTGCGTATATTTTTTCAGTTTATTTTCACAATTTGTAGTGAGTCACTTGTTTCCCAATTAACATGATGTTCTCAGTCATTCTGTGAGCTCTCTTGCATTTGCCTACAGATAATAAATATTCATTTGTCAACTGATATTGTTTTAATTAGATACTTTTCCGGGGGTTTTCTGCCACCCTTCCTTTCCTGCTCTACTCCCAGATGCTGAAACGGATTTTAGCTATGAAGAAAAAATTCCAATTGCAGTGGTAATTCTTGACTGATGAATGAGCTTTCATGGAAGACAAGAAGGCTCAAGTACAAGGAGTTAAGCTGTCTGAAAATGGGAATGCTGGAGACAGAAGGCTACTTTGCAAGGGAGTGACGCATGGAGTAAAGCATTTCTCAGTGCTGAGATAAGGAACAGCCTCAGCATTATCCTGAAGCCATCCTGGAATTAGAGCACTAAGGAGCCATGTTTCATAGCAGATGTGGACTGCAGGATGGATCCAAGGGTGGCCTGGAGTGGCCCGTACCACTGCTCTTGGGACAGGTGCTGGTGCAAAGGTATACAAGGATTCTGCTTGTGATGCATCTTTGCAGACTCCATGTAGAGTTGCATACTGTAGTAGGACTCAGAACACTAAGTTGCTTATTACTTTTTTTATTATATAAATATCTTTGAGCACAAATGTGTTTCGTTCACCTCAAGGCATACCATGAAAATTCCCCAAGAGCTGGGAAACTGATTAGTCACTCTAGAGTTTTAAAGAGATTAGCTTCCTTGTTTGATGTGCTCAGGTTTTTTTTGTTTGTTTGGTTGGTCTGGGTTTGGTTAGGGTTTTTTTCATAATATATCTTCTACAGAAACACAAGAAGGAATATTCCTTACCTTCTATTTCCAGCTATCTCGCATTTTCTGGCTTTTCTTTAATCCATATCTCTACTCAGTTCAAATTAACTTTGAAGTAATTTTTGCTTTTTGTACTGAAAGTTAATGTGCCCACTGCAAATTCCCTGTAGTAGCAATAGACATTTTGTCTTTGAAAAGAATACACATATAGAATTTTTATAGGATTTTACTACTCAGACAGACTGTATGCTGTTCTTCAAATTTCTATAAATGCCATGGACATATGCAACCCTTGGCACTACTGAAAGCTTTGCTATTAACTACAGTGGAATTTGAACTAGGTTTTCAGTTGGTGGTTTTATTGACTTTCTACTTTCAAGGTCTTTTCTAACATGAAAACTAGTAATTCAGATTTTCAGCTAAATTGCTTGTTGTTCCACTTTTCCTACTATTCTAACAATATGGATCAAAGATTCTGTTCCTACAAATAATTATATAATTAACCTGTGAAATATTTAGGATTCTTCATAAGTATTTTTATTGGGTCATTGAAATGAGAGAGTTAGATCAGTTTATTTATCAACCAAAAGAGAAACAGAGAAATTGGAAGGCTGTGGTTTGTAGCTACACTATAATGAGGAAAGCACACTGCTACTTATATTACTTACAATCTCTTGAGTTCCTTCTCAGCAGTAGCTATGTATTTCCTGCAATCAGTATTACCCATAGGACATAGCAAACAGATTTTCATGCAGCTGCATATGCTGCCTGGGACTTGAACCCACCTGGAAATGGTTCTGAGTCCCTAAATTACAGAAAATAGTTTTTGTACTGCCATAGTTTCTGTACAGGGATAATTGTCCTCATCAAAGGGTGTTCATTTCTCACCTCTCCTTAAAGTTATCTAATTTTTATTAGTGAATGATTTACAGAGTAAAGGAGATTTTTAATGAACTAAAATCAATTGCATTTTTATTTGATGACGTGTTGCATTTATCTTAATAAATACCATGAAATAGTTTTCATCAGGTCTGTGAAAAAAAACGGTTCTTGCATATAGTAAAAATGGCAATGTTCAGTGAAGGACAAACTGAATCAAATAAATAACACTGGAGATTCTCTACCCCATATATCAACTTACTTTTCAGTCTTGAACTCAAGAAGGCAATAAGGCAATTATTATTTTTTACTAATCTATGGATAATAGGAGAAAGCTCTACTTGAAAATTTGCATAACAAAAATAGTTAAATAAGATCCATGGATCACTACATCTTGAAAACTGAACATATCTCTTTAAGTAATGTTAATTATGAAAAAATCATGTGATAATATTAAAAGAGAAGGAGAGCAGTAATTGATTTTATGAATGACCTTGTATAGAAATATATATGAATTCTTGATAGGTGGGACAAGTATGGATACATCAAAATACTGCAGATACAACAGAAATGCTCAGAGGGTAGCCTTGAATGTGAGCTCAGAGACCATTGCAGAAGTTTGCATAGCCAGTGTCACCTTTGCTAGAACTCCAGAATAACTACCAGCAAAAATGAGATTTACCTAAAGAAGAAAGAGCTTTATCCACCACATTTTTATCTCTAGCAACTCTTTCACTATAGGATATTAACTCTATTTGGAAGTAGGCAAGAGAGTTTGGATGAAAATCATGTGTTTTCCTATGCCTCAGAGTCCAGCCAACCATGCTGTTGAAGATGCACCCAGCTTGCATACAAAAACTGTGATATCCCACTGCCTCTCTTTTCCTAAATTTGAATTTTTTTTGAAAAAAAAATCTTTCTCTTTCAAAAAATAAAACTAGTATTTACTTCACATTCACTATGGGAAGCTAAACAAAATTTTCTCTGTTTGAAGTGAGTTTTGTTATGGCATGGCTGACACTTGAAACCTTGATGTGTTTCTGCAAACCAAGGACTTTGGTTTAAACTAACTTATTTGGATTGAAGGATTTTCAGTATCAAATTTTGGAAGCAGAATTTTGCTTCATAAAGCATCTGAAACACTAACTAGGATTACTGTTACGAAATTTAGATGCTGCATTTTGCTTGCTAGAAATAGTCGTTTACCTAAATTTGTTTTTATACTGCTAGTCCTCGTAAACAATTCAAGCATAAACTCTGTAAAAGATTCCTTGCACTTTAAATAAGTTAACATATCACTTTTATTAGCTCACTGTATGAAAAAGTTATGCTGATGTTTATTTTCATTTTCCATTCATGAAAGACTTTTCTTGCAGGAGAGGCTCTCAAAGTCTAGCAAAAATGGGAACAGAATATCAAAAGCCTTGTTTTACAATACTCAGGAACACCACTTTCTTTATTGCATGCAATCACAGAAACTCTTCCTTGAAATCCATTCAGCCTGTCAGGTAACATTTCCCTCCACGCTATTCAACAATAGATGTGCTTCCTTCCAGATTTTATTATTTTGCAAATAAATTAGTTATTTTTTTCACCAGTAATGTTGAGATATTGTGGTCAAATTATTTTTTTTTTGTCCACATAGGTGTGAGTTCTTTATCACATAGTTATGGCAGACTATTTTGAGTAATGACTAATATATACTTGTTTTTTTTCTCAAATCAAGGTAGAGTTAAAACTTCATTAGACATTTACAAATAAATAAATCTCTAAATATAGCATCTGAACTGGGATGATATTTAAATGAATATTCAACTACAATACTGTCTTGGTTTGGGAAGACAGGTATCTGCCAGGGAAAGCTGGAGCCTCCCTTGGAATGGAGAATGTAGACCACTCCCCCCTTTTTCCAATTATAAATTTGCAGTTAGAGGCTTTCAGGCAAAGATTTGAGGATAGAAATAGCAGTTCTTTACTAGTATGTATAACAAAGCAAAACAACAACAACAAAAAAAAAAAACTACAGCATTAATAACAAAACAATACCAAGAACCTTGAGGGCTCGGTACCCCTGCAGGAATTCTCAGAACACCAAGCAGGAACAGAGGAAAGTCCCGGGCTGGTGGCTGGGATGGCAGGATGGCCCAGCAGGGCAGGGGGGTGCAGGGTCACACTGTAGCAAGAGGAGCAGTGCTGAAGAAGTCCACGGCAGGGCAGGGCTGGCCCAGCTCTAGTAGGGTGGCAGAGGAGCTCAGAATTCCAGGGCAAGCTGATGATGGTAGATTTCCCAGGACTGGACCCCTTTGGCCACGGTGAAACTCCTCTGGAGCAAGCAGCAGCGCAGCCATTCTTTCACCCCAGAAAAACAAGAGTGCCCAGCTGCCTCAAGCTATGTCCTTTTCCTACCTCAAATTCACATTATCTCTCCCTCTGAGCTTTGGTCACCCCTTTGTTTTGGTCAAGTACTCTTAAGTATCCAACACTTAATTTCCTTGGCAACTTATGGGGGAAAAACTTCTTTAGAGTAAAAAAAAGGAACAGACCTAAACCCCAACAAATACACTTGAGTTAATAGGATTAAAATTAAACTTTAATTTTTGTGTATCAAGAACTTAAACCCCAGAATACCTCATGATATTTTAAGAAAGCTGTGGCCCGCTTTCATTTTACGACAAGATTGAATTGAAAAGAACTTGAAGTAAAAGAAAAGAAGCACTAAAAAAGCTACATTTTTCCTCTTTTGTTCTACAATAAATGGTGAACTACAACTTTAATTTAAAAAAATTGTAATACAGCTTTCAACTGTAAATCACAAAGATTACACACTATGTTTTTAACATAAAAGAGACAGTTCAAGCTTTTAAACTTCCTTTAAAAAATACAAAAATAGTGCAGTCACTTATTCATAAAATCTATTGACTGTAACTCTTGTGTCTCCTATAGTACTACTCTTCCCCCTTTCTGGCTAGAAATAAACCTGAGAGGAATCACCCTATAAATATTTTCCCCTCTCAGATATTTGCATTAGGATGATGCACATTTTTCTTCTGACTATACAACCTTTTCATTCTTGCTTCTCTAGAAAGAACACAGTGAACAGCCCACACTTCTATCTGTTTTGGAATCTCAAACCAGGAGAGAACATCCCCACCACATGCAATGGCTAAGCAGGAGATAAAGCCATGAACTACAAAGGAAAGTTGTGCAACAACAACAAAAAATTATGCACTGATAACTGTGTCTCATTAGAGACAAAAGGGATGAAACCAGAAGGTGTGAAAGGAAAACAAAGGATAATAAACTTGGGAGTGACGTGTAAAGCTATGTCTTCCTTTTACCAAATCATTGATAGAAGGTCAATTTCTATCAATTTGTTAAGGAGTTCTTCAATATGTTCCCTGCCTTGAAAGCTGCTGCTTTGATGACCATCATGCTCTCAGTTTGGTTTCCTGGGAAAGCAGAGGCATGCGTGAGAACCTGGCGTCAACCAGAATATGTGGAACAGTCCCATTCAGATATTTCATTTTGGAGCACAAACTGGGACCCTTCAGACAAGTTTTAAAGCAAATAAACAGGGAAGCCTTTTGCATGAGTTAAAAGTTGGGGTTTTTTTCTCTTTCACCGTAATAGAGAATGCAATATTTGCACAAAACTGTAGCTATGAAAACAGCACCACAAAAAGCAACCAGGGAGTGCTCCTATGGTGTAGTGATGTGTTTTTAGTTTTGTTCTATGTATGTATTTGTTCCATGCTTTCTTGCCATTTGTATAAGGTATAATGGTTCATTCCTTGTACCCCCATGTTTACCCCTTTTTGGGTTTACCTTGGTTACTGTCATTTGTCAAATATTATGTTCTGTAAACCCCGAGTCCTGTCAGTCACTTCGGGGCCTCTCCGTGTGTCTGGAAAGTTCCAGGGAGAGCGTTGAATGATTGGGCAGGATCCCTGTTGTTCCCTCCCTTGCCTCCTTGATTTGTTCC